>OU696698.1:36101291-37301291 GCA_916050605.2 Platycheirus albimanus
GACTGCACTCATTGAGTAGGAAGGAGACGTGTTAAGAAAATAGGTCAGATATTACATCAACATCTGCCATCCCTTGATACAAATGTATCAAATCTTATAATTTTGTGCGAAGAATGATAAGATATGATGTAAGAATTACAGACATGGGGGTTGAACAGAGGTATAACATTCGCTGAGTGTAGATACACAGTCATCATGGTGAAAGTGCCTATTCGCTGGCTATGGAATTTGGGTGATATTGCATATACAATTCCTACTCGCCTCATAGATGTGTTCTAGTGGATTTTATTGTGTGGAGATAATTAGCCCAGCATGTGATCTTGGAGGTACGGCGTGTTCATATTGGTGTATAAATGTTATTTGGGGGCTTATGAGTTTATTTCTACACTACAGATGGCGTGGGGCATAAGTTTTTACGTGCCGTACCTTTTTTGGTGCGCTTGATGAATTACATGTTTATCTTTATCATTGCAGAGGCCGGTATCCGCAAAGAACTAAAAAACTTCTGGGATCTCTATCGTTTCTTCCTTTCGATTGTTCATTTAACTTTGTTGATTAAGCAGAGATGGGTGGATGATTCGAGAACGTCATAATCCATTTTTATTTTAACGTTACAGATGGCGTATGAGAGGACATTATTCATATGAAAATCGTATACGTTAAATAAATTTGTATCTATCGTTATAGATGGCTATTTGTATAAAATTCTCAATCATCATATTCTTATTTAATTTTATCGTTACAGATGGCACCCAACGTGGGGCCCAAATTTAGTCGACCTTAAGTGTAGCTAGTAATATTTTTTTTTAACTTTTAAACAACTAAAATTTATTCAGATGTTTGAGCAAAAATAATTTTTATGAGCAACAAAAATTATTTTTCCTCAAACAGATAATTTTCAGTTCACATGGCATTAACTGCCTTTACGGTATCAAATTGTGTCCTATATACCTTTCCAGAAGGCAAAACACGATGATGGAAACGTTTGTAATTACTGCACGGCTGAAATAAATTTCGTCAAAGTTGAATTTTTTGTGTTTAGTTTTTCAAAATGGTAAGTGATTTTTGTGTTGTATATTCAAATGTTCGTGGGCTAAGAAAGAATTTCTTTTCTGTGTACGCCCATACTGTGCAATACAGGCCAGCTGTTTTGGCATTAAGTGAAACCCAGGTTGGACAGAATACTGATTTATCAGAATTTTGTTTGTTTGGATATAACTTAGTGCCATTACTTTTTTCCCACCATGGTCTTGTCGTTTATGTTAGGAATGATATTGCTTGCCAGAGCCTTCCCCAATATGGGCATTGTTCTAATATGGACTTTAATTTCCTGTGGCTCAAATTCACTGTCCGCAAGCATATCATTCATTACTGTTTTCCTTACATGAGTCCGAATCTTGACAGCATGTCTACTTGTGATGAGTTAGATGTTTTGTCAGATTCAATTTCCCGAATTGTTTCCCATTGTCCTCACACTGAAGTCGTGATTACGGGCGACTTCAATGTACACAATTCAAGTTGGCTCCGCTATTCTGGCCAGACAACACTGGAAGGAAGGTATACCGAGATCTTTGCTGAGTATAACCATCTTACCCAGCTTGTCGATGAGCCTACTCGTATACCGGATGTTGATGGGCATTCCGCCCATACTCTTGACTTGTTCCTTACTTCCCATCCTGATAAACATACTATTAAAGTAACTTCTCCATTTGTCACCTCGGACCATTGTGTCATTTCAGCTAATTTCTCGATCTCCAACCATCCAGTTAAAGAAAAAATTCCCACTAGGACCGTTTGGCAATACGAGACAGCCAACTGGGACGGTCTGAACAATTTCTTTCGCAACTTTAACTGGTCATTATGCTTCCTCGATAATGACATTGATGCCAGTGCTGAAATGATTACAGAAGTGATTTTTCTTGGAATGAGAACTTTTGTCCCTCACAGAACAAGATGTTTCAAACCAAAAGAAAAGTCTTGGTTTTCCGAAGAGTGTAAAGAAGCTATCAGGTTGAAAGAAGTAAGCTTCCGATCCTACAAAGCCAACCCAACTGAGGAAAATAGGAAGAAACACAAACAAGTTAGGAACTCGTGCAACTCCGTTATACAAAAAACGAAATTTTTACATGACCAGAAGTTACGGCAAAAAATTCTGCAATGTCCCAAAGGCAGTAAAAACTTCGGGTCATTTGTTAAAAAACGTCAAGAACTCAACTTCATCATCAGTTCCAACGCTCATCGTCGACGATAAACTTATTGTCAGCTCTACAGAGAAGGCGAATATGCTCGCAGCTCATTTTGCTGCAAGTTCTACGTTGCCTGCATGCAACAATGCCCCTCCTGTACTTGAGAACGTTAATTTTTCTATGGGACAGATATTTTTCCGCACGCGTACAGTAGCAAGAGTACTTCAAGATCTTGATATACACAAATCCGCTGGCCTGGATGGTATACCCCCTATTCTTCTGAAGAAGTGTTCTTCATCGCTGGCAAAACCACTGCGTAAGCTTTTTCATCGCTCCTATCGTTCAGGAATCTTTCCTAGTAGATGGAAAACAGCATTTGTCCAGCCCGTCCCAAAAAAAGGTGACTCCTCCTCCCCCTCCTCCTACCGACCAATTGCACTTACGTCTCTTTCCAAGGTCATGGAAACGCTGATAAATCGTCAGCTCAAGAAATATCTCGAAGATCGGGAGCTTTTAAATGACCGGCAATACGGCTTTCGCAGCAATCGTTCCACTGGTGATCTGATGGCATATCTCAACGAACAGTGGAACAAATCTGTGCATCGCTTTGGCGAAAGCAAGATGATTGCGCTTGATATTTCAAAGGCATTTGATAGAGTTTGGCATGAAGCTCCTTTATCGAAAATGCGTGCATTTGGTATCGATGATACTCTCATTCGTTGGATTAGAAGCTATCTTCTGGACCGATCAATACAAGTTGTATTAGACGGTTTCAAGTCTGACCTCCACAAAATAAATGCTGGTGTGCCCCAGGGCTCCGTTCTGTCTCCGACTCTCTTTCTCATTTTTATAAATGATCTCTTGTCTGTGACTTCTAATCCATTAAATTGTTGATGACTCAACCCTCAGCTTTTCATATACGTTTGATAATTCACGGCCTTCGCCTTCGGGCGTGTTATTACAACGACACCGTATGATAAGCTCATTAAACTCCGATTTAAACAGCATTGTGAATTGGGGTATTAGAAATCGTGTGGAGTTTAATGCGTCGAAAACTCAATGCTGTCTTTTGTCGTTGAAGCTAAACATACCCCCTATGCCATTATCCATGAATGGTACTTGCATCGATGAGGCCGAAAATCTATCTGTACTCGGTATGTGTATCAGTGACAACCTTCGTTGGAATGATCATATACTTGAGATTGCTAAGAATGCTGCAAGATGCTTAGGCTTTCTTAATAGATGCAAAAAGTTTTTCACCCCTTCTGATCTGGCTACAATTTACAAGGCGTTTATATGCCCTAAACTCGAGTATAACTCATATCTCTGGGCAGGTGCTTCTCAAACTTTTCTTCACCTGCTCGACAGAGTTCAGAAAAAAGCGTTAAAATTGATAGGAGAGAGAAGCATTATGGAAACATTTCCATCCCTTGAACATCGTCGAAATGTTTCATGTCTTTCCTTATTTTACAGATTCTTTTACAAAAAATGCTCACTCGAGGTAGCCAGTTGCATTCCACCCCTTAAACATTTCCCCCGTAATACTCGTCTTGCTATCTGTCTCTTTTGGCCAGTACCAATATTTTAAATGGTTCTTCGGGGTTTAAATTTGTTTTATAGAGAATCTGTTTAAAATCACTTGTATAACGAATCCACCTTACACCATTCCATGTAAATTTTTCTCCGCCTAAATTGCATCGTTTCCAATTGAAACTTGTTTTTGATAACCCACCAAAGTCAAAGAAATCAGACGATTTTATTTCAAAGGCTTTTATTTTCGAATTAATCCCATCAATAAACTGATACCAATCTTTGGGCACACTTATCTCAACATTAGACTTTTTTTTTCTTTCTTTCAATGAGTGCATGATCAGTATCGCATTCCATGTGGGTATGCCCTGGCTGCAAACATTTGTGGTATATGTATTCAACCAATGAATTGTCTTTAAGGAAAAGAAGGAACATTGCAGCCACATAAGAATTCTTATTTTGGCCCGAGCATGAGTCACTGTAAAATGTTATTTTATGGATTCTCGGTGGCAATGATTTAAGATGCTTGTAAAGGCATGATGAAATTTCATTACCACCTAGGCGAGCAACACATTCGTGCTACATAAAGCAGCTAGATGAATTCGTTTCAAGATCATGGATCGTAAGGTTAAACGTCCACAGCTGCCTTTTGTAAAAACTAACAGAGTTTCTAAGAAATGGAGTTGGCAGACATTGCTGCAAATCAAACGCGAATGCTCTCATGTCTTCCTTTTGTTTTGCGTTTTTCTTGTCCATCCTTTTTTGCTCATACCCATACTCGGCTTTCTCTATATGAATGTTTTTTTGCTCTTTCAACAATTTTATTTCTTGTTCTTCTTGAGTTATATTAATTTTTGATTGAAAGGTATCGCAGGTTGCACAGGTGTCTAATTTTGGTGCTTTGAACTTTTTGAACAGGTTCATTGTGTGAAATATTTCAAAATATTTGGTCATTCCAACAGGTTCAACGACTTAATCTTTATACATTCGGTGCATTGCCGCAAGGCTCAAACTTTCATGCAGATACTTTTTGGATGTATCCCTTCGGCTATTGTGACTTTCGTATGCCGGAAATTTGTTAATATGCCGTCTGACTTCTTCTATCCTGTTTGGACTTATTTGGTTAACAGGATTTCTTTTTCCACGCAGATTTTGGAAAGGCAAACCTTTTTGGCAATAACACTTTTAATAAAACTTTCGGTTTCAGAAAAACACTGTTTGAAATGTGTACGACAGACGCTAGTTCGGTTTCCATCATATTCCAAAAAATATTTCACGGTATTTTCGCGATTGCGTTTCCGTTCTGAATTCAACAGGGTGTTACACCTCTTCTTTTCAACAACCAATAATCCACCGATTGCACTTACTCCGACACTTACCAAAGGGTTGAGACGCCCTAGCATTCCTTACTTTTCCAGAAGAGGTTTGGTAGGCCTTTCCTAGGTTTCTTGACTTCCGACGATTTAGTCTCTTATTTTGTGGTTTTGATGCATTTGATAAATTCTCCAATTGTCCAACTATATAATCTATTTCTTCTTCAGAGTCTAAGCAAGTAGGAGTAATTTGAAAATCAGGGTCTTTCATTGAATCGTCAGAATTTTCCCATTCGGGTAGGTCATTGCAATCACTATTATTTAAATTATTGGATGAGATCGTGTTGTTTTTTTGGCTGAGAAGTTCGGTTTCTGAATCTTGAACTAAAATATGTTATATTAAAATAAAATACTTTTACTATGCTAACAAACTAACTTTCTTTTAAATAAATTTATATCAAAATCAAATCCATTCATTGAAGATTTTGTTTCATGAGGAATTGGTTGACAAAAATTAACTGTTGAATGAGGAGAAGTTTCATTCGATTTTGAATATCCATACGAAGCTAATTTGTGAGGCTATTGAAAAAGCGAACCTAATTTATCATGCATATAAGGAGTTTCATTCGGTATAACAGACTGGGATGTTTTGAAGTTATTGATGTTACCTGAGTAATAAAGTAATTAATGAGAATATTTATATTCTTATAGAGGATTCTTTGGTGCTTACCACAACTCGTATTTTCATATTGTGTACGATTTCTTTGCATTACATAACGCTTGCAACAAGTTCTTTTTTCTGTAAATACAACAAACAGAATCTCATTCACGAAATAAAATGACACGCACAAAAAAGGAACTTGTTTCGTTCATTCAATCACATCAATTCTGAATCACTTTTCACCGCAATCGGATGGACTATCAAAATAAGTTTTAACACAAAAAATATTTATTTAACTTTGTTTTACAATTTTTTCGCACATGAGAACAAGACGGATATTAAGAGTCGACTGACTTAATAATCTACAAGACTAGCTTACAAAATACTACGAACTAGACTTACGAGCTAAGGCTAACGATATGACTCAATCTCTCCAACTTTATCTCTAATGAGAGATAATGTTGGAAATAGAGCAATTGATAAACCAATTAACTTGCACGCTTAATGTTTTGTCTGCAAACAAGACAAGAAGTGTACTAAAAAGTATTCTCTACCTAAGTGGGTTGTGGTCAAGAACAGTGAAGCATTTAATTATGTGACACCTCCCCCACTAAGAATTTTTGGTCTCCAAAAATGTTTACCAAATACATTATTATGGATAGAAATTTTTGCAAAAATTAAACTTAAATTTCAAAAATCATAGAGATACTTTTTGTTTAAATAAAGAATTTGAAACGATTTTTTTTTTGACAACCATTATTTTTAATTTTTTTAGTAAGATTTTTTTTTTATATATGTATATTTAACATCTTTTTTTATGAAAAATCAATTTTTTATTAAAGAATAACATCATAATACAAGAAAAAAAATTTAATCAGGAATACATCTCTAACAATAAACATATTTTTTAGAAATTATTTTTTTTTTTAGTAAGATTTTTATAGTTTTCATACATCTTAGCATTTTCTTATTTCATTTATAATTAATCTTTTACATTGGCGTTCGTTTTTTATTTCATTTGAGGATTTTCTTTTAAATTTTTTTTTTTTTTTTTTTTTTTTTTTTTTTGTATTTCATTTGAGGTTTTTCTGAACAAGGCAATAAAAAAAATATATTTTAAGTCATCTTTATACATCAATAGCAGGTTGTATTAATAAAATAAAATTTAATTGTTTCAATCTACCTGACTTTTGGCTCTAAACTACAACATAAATTGTTTTTGAACCAGGCAACCATTAATTAGTTTCAATCCAAAACGAACTCTTAATTTGTGGCATACTTAACCGTGTAAACCACGATATTTTCTTAGTTATAACCCAAAACGCACACAATTCTAAACAAATTTGACAGAAAGAAAAAGTGACATTTGAGTTTTGCTGTCAAATTATTTGAAAGAGGAAGGAAATAGATTTAAATAGAAAATTAGGAAACGTTTGAATTTAAAATGCAGATTTGAAGATGAAAATTTAATTAATCCAAGTATAAATAACAGAAAATCGATCGGAATTATAGAAAGAGCTGAAATGGAACTAAAAAAGGTCGTTTATCTAAAGGATACGCTCTGCTGTAAAAATATTTTATAAAAGTGGACTTAGTGAGATCATTTTGGTTGAGAGAAAAAAAAACAGCTAAATAATTATATTCTCATCTCATTGATGTTGGTATTTATATAAACGCTTTAATTGTTTCTTGTGATATTTAATGTTTCTTTTAGTGGATTTATCAATGGTATAATTCCCTTGCGTCACGAATTGGTTAAGTTTTTTGTATTTTGGCCTACTTTTAACCACTGTTCTATTTTGAACAATGTTGGTACATTTGTTCGGCCCTGTTCTTTTTTCTTTTTGGTTATTTTTGGTTATTCTATCTTCTTTTTCCTTTTGAAATTGGTCTGCATAATTCTCTATGTCTTCTTTTGTGAAGTTTTTATGGATAAAATCTAATGGTCTCATTTTCGTGGTCGAATGTATTGTGGAGTTATAAATTGTGATAATCTTAAACAATTTTTCATTCAAATCTGAGTAGTCTTTTGAAGCATTCATAATCCTTAAATGCTCATTTAAAGTACCGTGCAGCCTTTCGACATCTGCATTCCCGGTTTTGAGTGAAGCAGTTGTTCTGTGAAAGACAATTTTCATTTCTTTTAGAAATTGTTCGATCGCTGAGTGCAAAATACATGAATCGCCATCGGATACAATTTTGTTTGGCTTTCCCAGGAATTGAATCCTCTGTTTTATTGCACTCAAAATTGCGATCCAATTTCTGTCTTCCAGAGGGTGAATAGTAGCGTACTTCGAAAATTTATCTAGCGTTGTTAAAAACATTTTCCCTCTTTCAGGAAACCAAATATCCATGTGGATAACATCATTGAAATGTCCGGGCTTTTCTGTGATTGCCATTTGTACTTGCGGGGGTTGGCGATCGTGTTTAGCGAGATTACAAATTTCACAGTTGTTTATAAACTTCTGTATCTCGACTTGTAAGTTTGGATAGAAGTACAATTGTTTTAGCTCCATGAACATTTCATTGATTCCACGATGGTTTTTACTTAAATGCTCATCTTTTATTATTGTTATCAATTCATTTTTGTCAACAATGTCTTTCAATTTAATGCTAGACTTTAGAAGTTTTAAATTTTTGCTCATAGAAAAATATTTGACAAAAAGAATTTGAAAATCCAGATACAAGGTCAAATCATCGCAATAAATGCACATGAGTCCTTTAGTAAGCAAAAGCCTTTTCATAATTTCTAATAAATTGCTATTGTCTTTATCGATTTGAGCTAGATTTTGAATTCTCTTGTGTATAAGTTTCATAGAGACTTTTTCTTTTGGACCGTAAAAAAGATAGATTTGATGTTTGAAAAGATTAATAGGTTTCTCCGTAATGTATATGTGGCGTGTTTCGTCTTCCAACGCACTGTGGATAGTGGCCGCAGTAGACAAAACTTCTTCGTTATATCCTCTGGGCGCTGAAACTTCACGAGTGACTTCTTCGTCGTCGCACCTTTCATTAACAGATACTTCATTATTAAAGATGTCCACTAAGCTTATAACATCGTCAGTTTGTGACATCTCTTTGGCTTCATTTTTGTCCGTATACCTACTCAACCCATCTGCGACAACGTTCTCTTTCCCTTTAAGGTACTCGACATCAAAATCATATTCATTCAGCATTATTTTCCAACGTTGGAGCTTCATGTTGGGTTCTTTTATGCCATTTAACCAAACAAGGGGCTTGTGGTCAGTTCGGACAATGAATCTTCTACCATACAAATAAGTCCTAAAATATTTTATGGACCAAACAACCGCCAGGAGCTCCTTTTCTATAGTAGAATAACTTAGTTCGTGTTTGTTAAGGGTTCGGGAGGCATAACAAATAGGGTGGTTTTCTTGGCTAAGAACAGCTCCTAGAGCGTAATTTGAAGCGTCTGTTGTCAGAATAAATCTTTTGGTAAAATCAGGATTTCTAAGGATAGGGTCAGAGGTAAGTAGTGTTTTCAAGGTGTTAAAAGACTTTGCATATTCCGGGTCAGATATTTTCAGTTTTTCTGTATTTTTCAAATATTTGATCATAGGATATGCAACTTTAGCATAATCCTTGATAAATTTCCGGTAATAACCGGTTATACCGAGAAATTGTTTAATTGCTTTTACAGATTTTGGTAAATCCATTTCAGTTATTGACTTAACTTTGTTTCCGTTTGGTTTAATTCCATTGTTTACAATAACATGACCTAAATAATTCGTAGACAAATCACCAAAAATACATTTGTTGACTTGAATTTTCAAATTACTTTCTTTAAGTTTTTGGAAAATATTTCTGAGCGATATCAAGTGTTCCTCAAAACTTGTAGAAAACACAAGTATGTCGTCTAAGTAAACTACACAAATCTTATTGATGTAGTCCTTAAGCACATAGTTCATGAGTCTCTGAAATGTGGCTGGGGCATTCTTTAGCCCAAATGGCATTCTCAGAAACTCATAATGTCCGCTTTTGGTGGAAAATGCGGTTTTCGCTCTGTCACGGGGATCTACTTGAATTTGGTGGAAACCTTTGACAAGATCGATCGTTGAAAAATAATTACACTTTCCCAATTTATCGAAAAGATCGTCAATGTTCGGCATAGGAAATCTGTCCTCTATCGTTTGAGCGTTCAACTTTCTGTAGTCTATTACAACTCGCCATTGTTTTTGTCCATCTTTGTCATCTTTTTTGGGAACTACCCATATGGGCGAATTGTAAGGACTACAGCTAGGAACAATAATTTTTTGACTCAACATTTCAGAGATTTGTCTGTCGACCTCGTCAGAGTGAATTTCTGGGTAACGATAGAGCTTACTGTAAATTGGGATGTCATTATTTGTTATAATGCGGTGACTTATATCATTAGTGAAAGATAAAACATCCCCTTCTCTGTAAATAATTGATCTGAAGGAATTCAACAGAGATTTTAGTTTTAAGACATACGAATTGGTTAGGTGGTCTGCAAAAAGATTGTCATTAATTTCAGAAGAGATAGATTCATTACAAAATAGATTCAAAACTTCTTCGTTTTGAGAAACTAGATTTGCGTAGCTTTCTTCGACTTCGTTAAAATATATTCTTATTTTAGCATTGTTAGTGATAAGAAACATAGTTTGGTAATTAATAATAGAGTTCAGGCTAAGAAGGATATTGTTACCAATTAATCCATCGAAGTGATCATGGAATTTGTATTCCAAAAAATGTACGTAATAATTATTTTTATTGAATTCTTTGAATAAAGGAATTTTATATTCCACTCTTGTGTAGATGTTGCGATCGAGTACTTTTAAGACATAATTTTTGGATTGATCCTGCCACTTTGGATTACATACATTAGTATTCACGATGCTGTACTCAGCACCACAGTCAATGATAAATCTTAGGGGCCTTTCTTGAGTTTGTATAACTATATAGGGTAGTTTCTTGGGCGGGTTGTTGAAAAATTTTGGCGGTTCTGGTTAGGTTGTTGGTTGTATTTTCACTTTCATTCAGAGTAACGTCCATTTGTTCGTCATTATTGTTGTTATTTAACCTATTTGATCTTCGAGATTGACCACTACGTGTACTATTGTTATTATTATTGTTGTTGTAATATTGCGATGATTGATTACTTCTGATGTAGCTCTGACTAGGTTGTGTATAATTATTATTGCTATTTTGTCTACTTTGCATATATTCAATATTTCTAGTGTAAGAATTGGATGAATTATTATTTTGCCTATTGTCATTATTTCTTGTATAAAAATTGTGTGAATTATTATTGTTTCTATGGTAAGAATTATTTTGATTATTATTTCTATAATTTTCCTGGTAAGAGTTGTTGTTTAAATATTGATTTTGTTGTCTAAAATATTGAGTTGACCCTGAAGTATTTGGTCCAAATTTGTGGTGGTTGATTTCATTTATCAATTTATACGTTTCGAAAAGGGACTGAGGGTTGCGGCTAAGAACAATTGTTTTTGTAGGCTCAGGTAAATTTGTTTTGAAAGCTTCCAATCACTTCCTGGCTAATTTGATTGTTATTTACAAGATAGCAATTATTCAGCCTACTCAATAAATTGTTAATATATTCGTAGTAGTCCTCTATATTTGTTTTTACTCTAGCAGTTCTAATTCTATCTATTAAGGTGTTAGAAGAAAGTTTTTCTGCAAAACTATTTTTTAAAATTTCTCGAATTTGGAGCCAATCTCCTAAGCTTCCATGCTTCTGAAGCTCAGATCTTGCTTTTCCAACAATTTTATCTTTAATATAACCTGCAAGTAGTGTTGATGTATTTGCATCAAATGTGACTAAGATATGTGACAAAGCATCTACCCTGTCCAGAAAATCAATTAACAAATTAGAAGTACCATTGAATTCAGGAATTTTATTAATTAATTCTAAAACAATTTTAAATTTATCAACATTATTTAAGGTTTCCATTTTTCTAATTGATGGATACTTGCATAAGCGGGGTAACGTGTTATATGCAGCTTCTTCTGTTTTGTTGTTGTCTTCTTTGTGTTGATATTGATTAGTTGCAGTTTTAACTCTTGTCTTCTTTGGTTGATGGTGATGAACAGGTGTTTTTAAAATTTTTTCGATAGTTAAATATTTTTTTTTTTTTTTTTTTTAAACTTCTTTTTTTTTTTAATGTGTTAGGCTAACATAAATTATCATTATAATTTTTATATTATAACACTTTGAAATTGTAATAAACAGATGTACATACTTTAAGTTAAAGTTTTTTTTTTTTTTTTTTTTTTTTTTTTTAAGTTCGAATAAATCTGTTTTTGAAAAATTAAGTTTAGTTTATAACAGTTTAAACAAGTTTGTTTGCCTAAGCCATTTGGCTTGGTTCGATGTTGAAGCTTTCGAAAAAACCGAGCTTTGCACGAGAGCGTGTATGACGGGTTGTTATCGAACTATTTAAGGGCTTGGCGTCTTTTTCACAACACAAGCAAACACTAAATTTTGGTTTTTTTTCTAAAACACGAGTTTTGGAATAATATATTTTAATATTATAACCGCTTGAAAAGTTTAAATAGACGCCACAAAGCAATTATTTCCTTTTTTTTTTTTTTAATTTGTTTTTTTTTCTTTTTTTTTTTTTCACTCCAGGCTCTATAACTTTTTTGTAAAGTTGAATGTTCTTATTATGAATAACGTTTTTTCTTTTTTTTTTTTTTTAACCCGAAAGGTTACCGACTGCGCCAATAAGGAATTTGATTAATTAAATGAAAAAAAACAATTCCTTTTTTATAAGTTTTAACACAAAAAATATTTATTTAACTTTGTTTTACAATTTTTTCGCACATGAGAACAAGACGGATATTAAGAGTCGACTGACTTAATAATCTACAAGACTAGCTTACAAAATACTACGAACTAGACTTACGAGCTAAGGCTAACGATATGACTCAATCTCTCCAACTTTATCTCTAATGAGAGATAATGTTGGAAATAGAGCAATTGATAAACCAATTAACTTGCACGCTTAATGTTTTGTCTGCAAACAAGACAAGAAGTGTACTAAAAAGTATTCTCTACCTAAGTGGGTTGTGGTCAAGAACAGTGAAGCATTTAATTATGTGACAATATAGATGAGGAGAGCCAGGACATACAGACATACAGACATACAGACATACAGACATACAGGCATACAGACATACAGACATACAGACATACAGACATACAGACATACAGACATACAGACATACAGACATATAGACATACAGACATACAGACATACAGACATACAGACATACAGACATACAGACATACAGACATACAGACATACAGACATACAGACATACAGACATACAGACATACAGACATACAGACATACAGACATACAGACATACAGACATACAGACATACAGACATACAGACATACAGACATACAGACATACAGACATACAGACATACAGACATACAGACATACAGACATACAGACATACAAGCATACAGACATACAGACATACAGACATACAGACATACAGACATACAGACATACAGACATACAGACATACAGACATACAGACATACAGACATACAGACATACAGACATACAGACATACAGACATACAGACATACAGACATACAGACATACAGACATACAGACATACAGACATACAGACATACAGACATACAGACATACAGACATACAGACATACAGACATACAGACATACAGACATACAGACATACAGACATACAGACATACAGACATACAGACATACAGACATACAGACATACAGACATACAGACATACAGACATACAGACATACAGACATACAGACATACAGACATACAGACATACAGACATACAGACATACAGACATACAGACATACAGACATACAGACATACAGACATACAGACATACAGACATACAGACATACAGACATACAGACATACAGACATACAGACATACAGACATACAGACATACAGACATACAGACATACAGACATACAGACAAACAGACATACAGACATACAGACATACAGACATACAGACATACAGACATACAGACATACAGACATACAGACATACAGACATACAGACATACAGACATACAGACATACAGACATACAGACATACAGACATACAGACATACAGACATACAGACATACAGACATACAGACATACAGACATACAGACATACAGACATACAGACATACAGACATACAGACATACAGACATACAGACATACAGACATACAGACATACAGACATACAGACATACAGACATACAGACATACAGACATACAGACATACAGACATACAGACATACAGACATACAGACATACAGACATACAGACATACAGACATACAGACATACAGACATACAGACATACAGACATACAGACATACAGACATACAGACATACAGACATACAGACATACAGACACATTACAGACATACAGACATACAGACATACAGACATACAGACATACAGACATACAGACATACAGACATACAGACATACAGACATACAGACATACAGACATACAGACATACAGACATACAGACATACAGACATACAGACATACAGACATACAGACATACAAGACATACAGACATACAGACATACAGACATACAGACATACAGACATACAGACATACAGACATACAGAATACAGACATACAGACATACAGACATACAGACATACAGACATACAGACATACAGACATACAGACATACAGACATACAGACATACAGACATACAGACATACAGACATACAGACATACAGACATACAGACATACAGACATACAGACATACAGACATACAGACATACAGACATACAGACATACAGACATACAGACATACAGACATACAGACATACAGACATACAGACATACAGACATACAGACATACAGACATACAGACATACAGACATACAGACATACAGACATACAGACATACAGACATACAGACATACAGACATACAGACATACAGACATACAGACATACAGACATACAGACATACAGACATACAGACATACAGACATACAGACATACAGACATACAGACATACAGACATACAGACATACAGACATACAGACATACAGACATACAGACATACAGACATACAGACATACAGACATACAGACATACAGACATACAGACATACAGACATACAGACATACAGACATACAGACATACAGACATACAGACATACAGACATACAGACATACAGACATACAGACATACAGACATACAGACATACAGACATACAGACATACAGACATACAGACATACAGACATACAGACATACAGACATACAGACATACAGACATACAGACATACAGACATACAGACATACAGACATACAGACATACAGACATACAGACATACAGACATACAGACATACAGACATACAGACATACAGACATACAGACATACAGACATACAGACATACAGACATACAGACATACAGACATACAGACATACAGACATACAGACATACAGACATACAGACATACAGACATACAGACATACAGACATACAGACATACAGACATACAGACATACAGACATACAGACATACAGACATACAGACATACAGACATACAGACATACAGACATACAGACATACAGACATACAGACATACAGACATACAGACATACAGACATACAGACATACAGACATACAGACATACAGACATACAGACATACAGACATACAGACATACAGACATACAGACATACAGACATACAGACATACAGACATACAGACATACAGACATACAGACATACAGACATACAGACATACAGACATACAGACATACAGACATACAGACATACAGACATACAGACATACAGACATACAGACATACAGACATACAGACATACAGACATACAGACATACAGACATACAGACATACAGACATACAGACATACAGACATACAGACATACAGACATACAGACATACAGACATACAGACATACAGACATACAGACATACAGACATACAGACATACAGACATACAGACATACAGACATACAGACATACAGACATACAGACATACAGACATACAGACATACAGACATACAGACATACAGACATACAGACATACAGACATACAGACATACAGACATACAGACATACAGACATACAGACATACAGACATACAGACATACAGACATACAGACATACAGACATACAGACATACAGACATACAGACATACAGACATACAGACATACAGACATACAGACATACAGACATACAGACATACAGACATACAGACATACAGACATACAGACATACAGACATACAGACATACAGACATACAGACATACAGACATACAGACATACAGACATACAGACATACAGACATACAGACATACAGACATACAGACATACAGACATACAGACATACAGACATACAGACATACAGACATACAGACATACAGACATACAGACATACAGACATACAGACATACAGACATACAGACATACAGACATACAGACATACAGACATACAGACATACAGACATACAGACATACAGACATACAGACATACAGACATACAGACATACAGACATACAGACATACAGACATACAGACATACAGACATACAGACATACAGACATACAGACATACAGACATACAGACATACAGACATACAGACATACAGACATACAGACATACAGACATACAGACATACAGACATACAGACATACAGACATACAGACATACAGACATACAGACATACAGACATACAGACATACAGACATACAGACATACAGACATACAGACATACAGACATACAGACATACAGACATACAGACATACAGACATACAGACATACAGACATACAGACATACAGACATACAGACATACAGACATACAGACATACAGACATACAGACATACAGACATACAGACATACAGACATACAGACATACAGACATACAGACATACAGACATACAGACATACAGACATACAGACATACAGACATACAGACATACAGACATACAGACATACAGACATACAGACATACAGACATACAGACATACAGACATACAGACATACAGACATACAGACATACAGACATACAGACATACAGACATACAGACATACAGACATACAGACATACAGACATACAGACATACAGACATACAGACATACAGACATACAGACATACAGACATACAGACATACAGACATACAGACATACAGACATACAGACATACAGACATACAGACATACAGACATACAGACATACAGACATACAGACATACAGACATACAGACATACAGACATACAGACATACAGACATACAGACATACAGACATACAGACATACAGACATACAGACATACAGACATACAGACATACAGACATACAGACATACAGACATACAGACATACAGACATACAGACATACAGACATACAGACATACAGACATACAGACATACAGACATACAGACATACAGACATACAGACATACAGACATACAGACATACAGACATACAGACATACAGACATACAGACATACAGACATACAGACATACAGACATACAGACATACAGACATACAGACATACAGACATACAGACATACAGACATACAGACATACAGACATACAGACATACAGACATACAGACATACAGACATACAGACATACAGACATACAGACATACAGACATACAGACATACAGACATACAGACATACAGACATACAGACATACAGACATACAGACATACAGACATACAGACATACAGACATACAGACATACAGACATACAGACATACAGACATACAGACATACAGACATACAGACATACAGACATACAGACATACAGACATACAGACATACAGACATACAGACATACAGACATACAGACATACAGACATACAGACATACAGACATACAGACATACAGACATACAGACATACAGACATACAGACATACAGACATACAGACATACAGACATACAGACATACAGACATACAGACATACAGACATACAGACATACAGACATACAGACATACAGACATACAGACATACAGACATACAGACATACAGACATACAGACATACAGACATACAGACATACAGACATACAGACATACAGACATACAGACATACAGACATACAGACATACAGACATACAGACATACAGACATACAGACATACAGACATACAGACATACAGACATACAGACATACAGACATACAGACATACAGACATACAGACATACAGACATACAGACATACAGACATACAGACATACAGACATACAGACATACAGACATACAGACATACAGACATACAGACATACAGACATACAGACATACAGACATACAGACATACAGACATACAGACATACAGACATACAGACATACAGACATACAGACATACAGACATACAGACATACAGACATACAGACATACAGACATACAGACATACAGACATACAGACATACAGACATACAGACATACAGACATACAGACATACAGACATACAGACATACAGACATACAGACATACAGACATACAGACATACAGACATACAGACATACAGACATACAGACATACAGACATACAGACATACAGACATACAGACATACAGACATACAGACATACAGACATACAGACATACAGACATACAGACATACAGACATACAGACATACAGACATACAGACATACAGACATACAGACATACAGACATACAGACATACAGACATACAGACATACAGACATACAGACATACAGACATACAGACATACAGACATACAGACATACAGACATACAGACATACAGACATACAGACATACAGACATACAGACATACAGACATACAGACATACAGACATACAGACATACAGACATACAGACATACAGACATACAGACATACAGACATACAGACATACAGACATACAGACATACAGACATACAGACATACAGACATACAGACATACAGACATACAGACATACAGACATACAGACATACAGACATACAGACATACAGACATACAGACATACAGACATACAGACATACAGACATACAGACATACAGACATACAGACATACAGACATACAGACATACAGACATACAGACATACAGACATACAGACATACAGACATACAGACATACAGACATACAGACATACAGACATACAGACATACAGACATACAGACATACAGACATACAGACATACAGACATACAGACATACAGACATACAGACATACAGACATACAGACATACAGACATACAGACATACAGACATACAGACATACAGACATACAGACATACAGACATACAGACATACAGACATACAGACATACAGACATACAGACATACAGACATACAGACATACAGACATACAGACATACAGACATACAGACATACAGACATACAGACATACAGACATACAGACATACAGACATACAGACATACAGACATACAGACATACAGACATACAGACATACAGACATACAGACATACAGACATACAGACATACAGACATACAGACATACAGACATACAGACATACAGACATACAGACATACAGACATACAGACATACAGACATACAGACATACAGACATACAGACATACAGACATACAGACATACAGACATACAGACATACAGACATACAGACATACAGACATACAGACATACAGACATACAGACATACAGACATACAGACATACAGACATACAGACATACAGACATACAGACATACAGACATACAGACATACAGACATACAGACATACAGACATACAGACATACAGACATACAGACATACAGACATACAGACATACAGACATACAGACATACAGACATACAGACATACAGACATACAGACATACAGACATACAGACATACAGACATACAGACATACAGACATACAGACATACAGACATACAGACATACAGACATACAGACATACAGACATACAGACATACAGACATACAGACATACAGACATACAGACATACAGACATACAGACATACAGACATACAGACATACAGACATACAGACATACAGACATACAGACATACAGACATACAGACATACAGACATACAGACATACAGACATACAGACATACAGACATACAGACATACAGACATACAGACATACAGACATACAGACATACAGACATACAGACATACAGACATACAGACATACAGACATACAGACATACAGACATACAGACATACAGACATACAGACATACAGACATACAGACATACAGACATACAGACATACAGACATACAGACATACAGACATACAGACATACAGACATACAGACATACAGACATACAGACATACAGACATACAGACATACAGACATACAGACATACAGACATACAGACATACAGACATACAGACATACAGACATACAGACATACAGACATACAGACATACAGACATACAGACATACAGACATACAGACATACAGACATACAGACATACAGACATACAGACATACAGACATACAGACATACAGACATACAGACATACAGACATACAGACATACAGACATACAGACATACAGACATACAGACATACAGACATACAGACATACAGACATACAGACATACAGACATACAGACATACAGACATACAGACATACAGACATACAGACATACAGACATACAGACATACAGACATACAGACATACAGACATACAGACATACAGACATACAGACATACAGACATACAGACATACAGACATACAGACATACAGACATACAGACATACAGACATACAGACATACAGACATACAGACATACAGACATACAGACATACAGACATACAGACATACAGACATACAGACATACAGACATACAGACATACAGACATACAGACATACAGACATACAGACATACAGACATACAGACATACAGACATACAGACATACAGACATACAGACATACAGACATACAGACATACAGACATACAGACATACAGACATACAGACATACAGACATACAGACATACAGACATACAGACATACAGACATACAGACATACAGACATACAGACATACAGACATACAGACATACAGACATACAGACATACAGACATACAGACATACAGACATACAGACATACAGACATACAGACATACAGACATACAGACATACAGACATACAGACATACAGACATACAGACATACAGACATACAGACATACAGACATACAGACATACAGACATACAGACATACAGACATACAGACATACAGACATACAGACATACAGACATACAGACATACAGACATACAGACATACAGACATACAGACATACAGACATACAGACATACAGACATACAGACATACAGACATACAGACATACAGACATACAGACATACAGACATACAGACATACAGACATACAGACATACAGACATACAGACATACAGACATACAGACATACAGACATACAGACATACAGACATACAGACATACAGACATACAGACATACAGACATACAGACATACAGACATACAGACATACAGACATACAGACATACAGACATACAGACATACAGACATACAGACATACAGACATACAGACATACAGACATACAGACATACAGACATACAGACATACAGACATACAGACATACAGACATACAGACATACAGACATACAGACATACAGACATACAGACATACAGACATACAGACATACAGACATACAGACATACAGACATACAGACATACAGACATACAGACATACAGACATACAGACATACAGACATACAGACATACAGACATACAGACATACAGACATACAGACATACAGACATACAGACATACAGACATACAGACATACAGACATACAGACATACAGACATACAGACATACAGACATACAGACATACAGACATACAGACATACAGACATACAGACATACAGACATACAGACATACAGACATACAGACATACAGACATACAGACATACAGACATACAGACATACAGACATACAGACATACAGACATACAGACATACAGACATACAGACATACAGACATACAGACATACAGACATACAGACATACAGACATACAGACATACAGACATACAGACATACAGACATACAGACATACAGACATACAGACATACAGACATACAGACATACAGACATACAGACATACAGACATACAGACATACAGACATACAGACATACAGACATACAGACATACAGACATACAGACATACAGACATACAGACATACAGACATACAGACATACAGACATACAGACATACAGACATACAGACATACAGACATACAGACATACAGACATACAGACATACAGACATACAGACATACAGACATACAGACATACAGACATACAGACATACAGACATACAGACATACAGACATACAGACATACAGACATACAGACATACAGACATACAGACATACAGACATACAGACATACAGACATACAGACATACAGACATACAGACATACAGACATACAGACATACAGACATACAGACATACAGACATACAGACATACAGACATACAGACATACAGACATACAGACATACAGACATACAGACATACAGACATACAGACATACAGACATACAGACATACAGACATACAGACATACAGACATACAGACATACAGACATACAGACATACAGACATACAGACATACAGACATACAGACATACAGACATACAGACATACAGACATACAGACATACAGACATACAGACATCCAGACATACAGACATACAGACATACAGACATACAGACATACAGACATACAGACATACAGACATACAGACATACAGACATACAGACATACAGACATACAGACATACAGACATACAGACATACAGACATACAGACATACAGACATACAGACATACAGACATACAGACATACAGACATACAGACATACAGACATACAGACATACAGACATACAGACATACAGACATACAGACATACAGACATACAGACATACAGACATACAGACATACAGACATACAGACATACAGACATACAGACATACAGACATACAGACATACAGACATACAGACATACAGACATACAGACATACAGACATACAGACATACAGACATACAGACATACAGACATACAGACATACAGACATACAGACATACAGACATACAGACATACAGACATACAGACATACAGACATACAGACATACAGACATACAGACATACAGACATACAGACATACAGACATACAGACATACAGACATACAGACATACAGACATACAGACATACAGACATACAGACATACAGACATACAGACATACAGACATACAGACATACAGACATACAGACATACAGACATACAGACATACAGACATACAGACATACAGACATACAGACATACAGACATACAGACATACAGACATACAGACATACAGACATACAGACATACAGACATACAGACATACAGACATACAGACATACAGACATACAGACATACAGACATACAGACATACAGACATACAGACATACAGACATACAGACATACAGACATACAGACATACAGACATACAGACATACAGACATACAGACATACAGACATACAGACATACAGACATACAGACATACAGACATACAGACATACAGACATACAGACATACAGACATACAGACATACAGACATACAGACATACAGACATACAGACATACAGACATACAGACATACAGACATACAGACATACAGACATACAGACATACAGACATACAGACATACAGACATACAGACATACAGACATACAGACATACAGACATACAGACATACAGACATACAGACATACAGACATACAGACATACAGACATACAGACATACAGACATACAGACATACAGACATACAGACATACAGACATACAGACATACAGACATACAGACATACAGACATACAGACATACAGACATACAGACATACAGACATACAGACATACAGACATACAGACATACAGACATACAGACATACAGACATACAGACATACAGACATACAGACATACAGACATACAGACATACAGACATACAGACATACAGACATACAGACATACAGACATACAGACATACAGACATACAGACATACAGACATACAGACATACAGACATACAGACATACAGACATACAGACATACAGACATACAGACATACAGACATACAGACATACAGACATACAGACATACAGACATACAGACATACAGACATACAGACATACAGACATACAGACATACAGACATACAGACATACAGACATACAGACATACAGACATACAGACATACAGACATACAGACATACAGACATACAGACATACAGACATACAGACATACAGACATACAGACATACAGACATACAGACATACAGACATACAGACATACAGACATACAGACATACAGACATACAGACATACAGACATACAGACATACAGACATACAGACATACAGACATACAGACATACAGACATACAGACATACAGACATACAGACATACAGACATACAGACATACAGACATACAGACATACAGACATACAGACATACAGACATACAGACATACAGACATACAGACATACAGACATACAGACATACAGACATACAGACATACAGACATACAGACATACAGACATACAGACATACAGACATACAGACATACAGACATACAGACATACAGACATACAGACATACAGACATACAGACATACAGACATACAGACATACAGACATACAGACATACAGACATACAGACATACAGACATACAGACATACAGACATACAGACATACAGACATACAGACATACAGACATACAGACATACAGACATACAGACATACAGACATACAGACATACAGACATACAGACATACAGACATACAGACATACAGACATACAGACATACAGACATACAGACATACAGACATACAGACATACAGACATACAGACATACAGACATACAGACATACAGACATACAGACATACAGACATACAGACATACAGACATACAGACATACAGACATACAGACATACAGACATACAGACATACAGACATACAGACATACAGACATACAGACATACAGACATACAGACATACAGACATACAGACATACAGACATACAGACATACAGACATACAGACATACAGACATACAGACATACAGACATACAGACATACAGACATACAGACATACAGACATACAGACATACAGACATACAGACATACAGACATACAGACATACAGACATACAGACATACAGACATACAGACATACAGACATACAGACATACAGACATACAGACATACAGACATACAGACATACAGACATACAGACATACAGACATACAGACATACAGACATACAGACATACAGACATACAGACATACAGACATACAGACATACAGACATACAGACATACAGACATACAGACATACAGACATACAGACATACAGACATACAGACATACAGACATACAGACATACAGACATACAGACATACAGACATACAGACATACAGACATACAGACATACAGACATACAGACATACAGACATACAGACATACAGACATACAGACATACAGACATACAGACATACAGACATACAGACATACAGACATACAGACATACAGACATACAGACATACAGACATACAGACATACAGACATACAGACATACAGACATACAGACATACAGACATACAGACATACAGACATACAGACATACAGACATACAGACATACAGACATACAGACATACAGACATACAGACATACAGACATACAGACATACAGACATACAGACATACAGACATACAGACATACAGACATACAGACATACAGACATACAGACATACAGACATACAGACATACAGACATACAGACATACAGACATACAGACATACAGACATACAGACATACAGACATACAGACATACAGACATACAGACATACAGACATACAGACATACAGACATACAGACATACAGACATACAGACATACAGACATACAGACATACAGACATACAGACATACAGACATACAGACATACAGACATACAGACATACAGACATACAGACATACAGACATACAGACATACAGACATACAGACATACAGACATACAGACATACAGACATACAGACATACAGACATACAGACATACAGACATACAGACATACAGACATACAGACATACAGACATACAGACATACAGACATACAGACATACAGACATACAGACATACAGACATACAGACATACAGACATACAGACATACAGACATACAGACATACAGACATACAGACATACAGACATACAGACATACAGACATACAGACATACAGACATACAGACATACAGACATACAGACATACAGACATACAGACATACAGACATACAGACATACAGACATACAGACAGACAGACATACAGACATACAGACATACAGACATACAGACATACAGACATACAGACATACAGACATACAGACATACAGACATACAGACATACAGACATACAGACATACAGACATACAGACATACAGACATACAGACATACAGACATACAGACATACAGACATACAGACATACAGACATACAGACATACAGACATACAGACATACAACAGACATACAGACATACAGACATACAGACATACAGACATACAGACATACAGACATACAGACATACAGACATACAGACATACAGACATACAGACATACAGACATACAGACATACAGACATACAGACATACAGACATACAGACATACAGACATACAGACATACAGACATACAGACATACAGACATACAGACATACAGACATACAGACATACAGACATACAGACATACAGACATACAGACATACAGACATACAGACATACAGACATACAGACATACAGACATACAGACATACAGACATACAGACATACAGACATACAGACATACAGACATACAGACATACAGACATACAGACATACAGACATACAGACATACAGACATACAGACATACAGACATACAGACATACAGACATACAGACATACAGACATACAGACATACAGACATACAGACATACAGACATACAGACATACAGACATACAGACATACAGACATACAGACATACAGACATACAGACATACAGACATACAGACATACAGACATACAGACATACAGACATACAGACATACAGACATACAGACATACAGACATACAGACATACAGACATACAGACATACAGACATACAGACATACAGACATACAGACATACAGACATACAGACATACAGACATACAGACATACAGACATACAGACATACAGACATACAGACATACAGACATACAGACATACAGACATACAGACATACAGACATACAGACATACAGACATACAGACATACAGACATACAGACATACAGACATACAGACATACAGACATACAGACATACAGACATACAGACATACAGACATACAGACATACAGACATACAGACATACAGACATACAGACATACAGACATACAGACATACAGACATACAGACATACAGACATACAGACATACAGACATACAGACATACAGACATACAGACATACAGACATACAGACATACAGACATACAGACATACAGACATACAGACATACAGACATACAGACATACAGACATACAGACATACAGACATACAGACATACAGACATACAGACATACAGACATACAGACATACAGACATACAGACATACAGACATACAGACATACAGACATACAGACATACAGACATACAGACATACAGACATACAGACATACAGACATACAGACATACAGACATACAGACATACAGACATACAGACATACAGACATACAGACATACAGACATACAGACATACAGACATACAGACATACAGACATACAGACATACAGACATACAGACATACAGACATACAGACATACAGACATACAGACATACAGACATACAGACATACAGACATACAGACATACAGACATACAGACATACAGACATACAGACATACAGACATACAGACATACAGACATACAGACATACAGACATACAGACATACAGACATACAGACATACAGACATACAGACATACAGACATACAGACATACAGACATACAGACATACAGACATACAGACATACAGACATACAGACATACAGACATACAGACATACAGACATACAGACATACAGACATACAGACATACAGACATACAGACATACAGACATACAGACATACAGACATACAGACATACAGACATACAGACATACAGACATACAGACATACAGACATACAGACATACAGACATACAGACATACAGACATACAGACATACAGACATACAGACATACAGACATACAGACATACAGACATACAGACATACAGACATACAGACATACAGACATACAGACATACAGACATACAGACATACAGACATACAGACATACAGACATACAGACATACAGACATACAGACATACAGACATACAGACATACAGACATACAGACATACAGACATACAGACATACAGACATACAGACATACAGACATACAGACATACAGACATACAGACATACAGACATACAGACATACAGACATACAGACATACAGACATACAGACATACAGACATACAGACATACAGACATACAGACATACAGACATACAGACATACAGACATACAGACATACAGACATACAGACATACAGACATACAGACATACAGACATACAGACATACAGACATACAGACATACAGACATACAGACATACAGACATACAGACATACAGACATACAGACATACAGACATACAGACATACAGACATACAGACATACAGACATACAGACATACAGACATACAGACATACAGACATACAGACATACAGACATACAGACATACAGACATACAGACATACAGACATACAGACATACAGACATACAGACATACAGACATACAGACATACAGACATACAGACATACAGACATACAGACATACAGACATACAGACATACAGACATACAGACATACAGACATACAGACATACAGACATACAGACATACAGACATACAGACATACAGACATACAGACATACAGACATACAGACATACAGACATACAGACATACAGACATACAGACATACAGACATACAGACATACAGACATACAGACATACAGACATACAGACATACAGACATACAGACATACAGACATACAGACATACAGACATACAGACATACAGACATACAGACATACAGACATACAGACATACAGACATACAGACATACAGACATACAGACATACAGACATACAGACATACAGACATACAGACATACAGACATACAGACATACAGACATACAGACATACAGACATACAGACATACAGACATACAGACATACAGACATACAGACATACAGACATACAGACATACAGACATACAGACATACAGACATACAGACATACAGACATACAGACATACAGACATACAGACATACAGACATACAGACATACAGACATACAGACATACAGACATACAGACATACAGACATACAGACATACAGACATACAAACATACAGACATACAGACATACAGACATACAGACATACAGACACATCTTTACAAATGTGTGTTTTCATAACTTAAATATTTTTAGTTAAAACTGTGCACTGAAAAAATCAATTTCAAATAAAGTTTAAGAAAATTGCATTTAATTGTATCATCTCTCTTTTTTCAAAAAAAGTTTCTCTTACAACTGCCACGCCTTCATACTGTGAACTTATTCCGAGCGCCAATTTTATGCCTTGAAAAAACAACGTGTTTCTTTTTGTTTTTAATATGCGCTTGATTTTAAATTAACGTTAACGTCAAACAATTGTGTGGATTGTATTGATTGATCATGATCATTTAGGTTAGATCGCTTACATTTTTTGGCAGGACACTTTTCAAATTTTTATCATAGCTATAAATGATTTAACACATTTAGCCAAAGATAAGGTTTTCAACCTCATAAAATAGACCTTAATTTAAAAAAAAAAATCCTCAGGCGTGGTTGATTCAAAATTTTAGTGCACTATCAAGCAATCAATTCGAAAATAAGATATAGTCAGGATCTTCTTTTGAAACTAATCCCTTAAGATTTCGGATGATTTAAAAATGGAATAAAAGTAAGTACATGCAAGAGTATAGGTTTATTATACACACCTCCTGTATATTTTTCCTTTTTCCAGATGCAGTAAGATCACTGGCTAGTATCCTTGAGATATTTTTCAACTCTCATATTTGAGAATGTTCGTAGTATGTTGAATTCTCGAAAAAAAAATTTAAAGGAATATACTTTTTAACACACGTTAATGCAACAATGTTCTATCCTTATCAATCAACTATCAACGCCAGGAAAGGAAAAGAAGAAAGGGGAGAAACGTACAAATTACCACAATTATAACTATTTTTTTGATATTAAATTCGCGTCCTTTTCGAAAATTGTTTTTTTTTTTTTGTACCTCGAGTCTTTAAAGATTCCTCATTGATTCTGATTCAGTTGCTGGTAATCCAATCGCCAAATATTATACTGAGGGGAAGTACTAGGATGTATTTTTGTGTTAAAGCACCAACCAACCACTTCAAAAACCAAGAAGGATAACAAAACTACGCCTGTGATAAACACCAAACTGAACCGAACCACGTGAAATTCTGTTTGTTACTGAAAATGCTTATTTAATATCAACAACGGTATGAAATTAGATAGCTTATACTCGAGTAATGAGAAAGCATAAAAAGGATGAGGACTGAGGACGAGGACTGAGGACGAAAGTTACTTGAACGTTGAACATTGAACACAAAATGTGGTGGAGTAAAATATAAATAAGTTCCACAAGTACAAAAGAAACAATCCACCATGTGGGTTCCTTTTCTTTTGAAAACAATTTTCTTCTCGCTATGTGTACGTGTGGAAAATTCACATACTTGCCATGTGCCAATTATTGCACACGACACGAGAACGAGAAGAAAAGTTCCATTCTCAGCAGTAACATGAATTCAACTTATTTCAAATTAATTCAATTGTGATGTGATTCTCTCCATATCCATCCATAGCCATAGCAGTAGCAGGACATGCGCTATTTAGTTTGAATATTTTTGATAGCGAAAATATTATCACAGCCTCAGCGGCAAAATGATAGTGGAGTGCCTCTGCCTTAGCCTTCTTGCACCCTTTTGCCGTTGCTGTTTCTTCGAACTAGTGGTAAGCTCATAGTGTACACGAGTATTACCTATACTCTATACCTCCAACTCCAATATGTACACACATATATGTATATTAATATATTTTAAGCATACATAAATGCAAAAGCTACATACATACACACATAATGTACCTACACCTACGTTTAGGTATACTGGTTGTTATAAGAAATAATAACAAATGTGCAACTATTTATGTTTGCGTTCCGATGGTTAAAAATGTTTGTTAAGAATTTGTAGAGACCAAAGGACTAGCCTAAATCAAGAGAGCAAGGAATTGCTTGGAAGTTGGAAGTACCTATTGGAAATTGAGTTTCAGTAACCAAAACCAACCATCAGCATCAAAACAACAACACAACAAATTTTGTATCTCTATCTACTTTTTGAGAGAATTACTTATTTCTAAGTATATCAATTCCGCAGAGCATAAGAGTCCTTTGAAATTCGTTTGTTAATATGCTTAAGTTCCATTGTTTCAACAACAAACTTTTTTTTTTTTATTTTTGTTATGTATATCTACATACTAACTTAGATTTGCTCTCTGTATGTAGATTCACCCATTATACTCGTATCTTTTACGTAGGTATGAAGCATAAGCAAGGCGAAGCGAAGCGGAGGCACAAGCTTCACCCATTTATAGTTACAACAACTCTTTTTTATTTTGTTTTTAAATAATATACATACCTACATATATAATATACTTATACTCGTATGTTCTTAGGATGTAGGTATCCATATCCACATATATCCATACACTCATCTAGCTACAAACGAAATCTTGTTCCAGTCAATAAAGAAACAAACGATTTTGATTGCATTAGAATTATTGGTAGGCGCGCTAGCTCAATAATAGATATTTATATTACTTTCATATGGGTATGTGATTATGTTGATGATTTTTTTCAGATATCATTGATAAATTCAATTGGTGGTGGTGGTGGTGGTGAGGGAGTTAATTGAAACTATTTGTTTCATTAAGTTCATGAAAGTCAGGATAGTCAATTAAAGGTGTTATTGTTCGGTATTCTTTGAAAAAAACATACTTAAGATACAGTTTTCATGACCTAGAATACAATTGATCGTATAATTAGAACTTTTATAGGTCTTCGAGCAGCACCTGCATATTTTTGTCATTATCATTATCAGTAGATGCAGCAATCCGATGTTGGCCATATTGACACCACAGCTCTATAATGAAGAAGAACGTCAATACAGTTATTTTCATGCATTCAATATCTGATCCCATAAATGCTGCTGCAGGTGTACCTCAAGGCACACAACTTGGCCCAAATATATTTATATTAACTACAAACGATGTTGATGACGCAGATCTATCGATTAAAGCAGACGATATGAAAATTATCTATGTTATCTCAAGTTCTACTGACTCTCTTACACTTTAAAAAGACCTTACCAGGCGGGAACGGGGTTTGAAACCTATGCGTGCGTTGACATTCTACAGGAATGTATAGGGACCTACAATTTAAATCCAGATCCAAACAGCTAGCAGAGAAGCACTTTTTCATGACCAGATTTAGTCCAGGAGGATTTGTCACTTCCTCGCAAGAGTCAGTACCATAGAAAAAATCTTATGAAGAGTCAGGGATCGAACCCAGGATCTGAGGCGGGCAGTCAGACACTCTAATCACTACACCAAAAGACCTCAACTTATTCGAAATATGGTGCAACATGAATTTTTTAAAACTCAATGCTTCCAAATTTAAATCCATCACCTTTTCCGAAGAGTTATCCACACCTCCTAAAACTTATCATTTTAATAACTGTTAAGCTATTAGTACTGTAGGCTTTTCCTTTCATGAACTTGGAACCATCTGTGACAGGGAATTTTAGCTTTAATACCCAGTTTGCCCTAATAATGTATTAGGCCTTTTTTCTCAAGGCTTCATAAAACGTTGGTCTAAGTAATTATCCAATCCATACGTTAAAAAAGGCCTCTACATCTCCTTTGTGGGATCTCTCCTCAAATACGATAGACAAGTCTGCTCACCATCCACTGTCGTAGAATTGAAGCAGTCCAACCGGATCTTTCTCCCATACGAAGATCGATTAAGAATGATAAATTTGAAGACTCTTAAAAAAACACCGAGAAGTCACTGATATACTTTTTCTATACTAAATTCTAACAGGGACTATAGATTCGCCACTAGTTCTGGAATTAATATCCCTTTATACCAATCCACGTGTTCTTGGATCCGCTTTTACATTATCCCCGCCAAATGATCCCCCAAATTTAAATCCATCACCTTTTCCGAAGAGTTATCCACACCTCCTAAAACTTATCATTTTAATAACTGTTAAGCTATTAGTACTGTAGGCTTTTCCTTTCATGAACTTGGAACCATATGTGACAGGGAATTTTAGCTTTAATACCCAGTTTGCCCTAATAATGTATTAGGCCTTTTTTCTCAAGGCTTCATAAAACGTTGGTCTAAGTAATTATCCAATCCATACGTTAAAAAAGGCCTCTACATCACCTTTGAGGGATCTCTCCTCAAATACGATAGACAAGTCTGCTCACCATCCACTGTCGTAGAATTGAAGCAGTCCAACCGGATCTTTCTCCCATACGAAGATCGATTAAGAATGATAAATTTGAAGACTCTTAAAAAAACACCGAGAAGTCACTGATATACTTTTTCTAAACAAAATTCTAACAGGGACTATAGATTCCGCCACTAGTTCTGGAAGTAATATCCCTTTATACCAATCCACGTGTTCTTGGATCCGCTTTTACATTATCCCCGCCAAATGATCCCCGTCGCAATGTATTTCATAACAAACGATCACCAACAATACAATCCATACAAATGATTCTCAGTGGTAAATTATCCTAGCGTCATCCTTAATGATCCTCAGCAAATAGAAACTAAGCCATCGATTAGGTGACACTTTAAGTAGATCTTAGAATACTAAAAAAAATTTGAAAGAAAATCTCATAACAAACATTATTCGTGTCAGCTTCAACGAGTGAGCTTCACCACAAACAACAAGATCATATTTTCCGAATCAACCTACAAGGCAAATAATATTTGTATGGTTTGACTTGAAATTCAAGAAGCTAGCGGATCCAGATGGATCTTACAGATCAGTTTTCATAGTGATCAATAAGGATGCGGCGGTGGGCGCGGCGTCGATGAGGTGTATCAGGTTTTTATAGTCTACCAGCGATCTGGATCTTGATCTTGACAAAAACAGAAATGTAAGCCCCTCCAGCATGTGCAATGGGACGAGGTTGCTTATTAAGGAATTTAAGAACAATTTAATTGTAGCGACCATTATCACCGGCCCAGCTAATGAACCAAGGATACAGATGATCCCAACTGATCTGGCAATTCCATTTAAACGGTTGCAATTTCCGGTAGAAACATCTTTCGCGTTAACTATTAACAAGGCCCAAACCTTCGAATTAGTATTGATCGACCGACGACATTTTTTTTTTCTACTCATGGCCAACTAAATGTTGGCCAATCGAGGGTCGGATCCTGAAAACAATTTTTTTCGCTCCCACAAAACAAAACAACACCAAATTTTCTTACAGGGAAGCTCAGTCCCAATAACTGTTATGGAATTACATTACATTACATTTTAGTCTCCGTTCTGTCTCCGACACTCTTTCATTATCTTTATTTTTGGACGTGTAGTTTTCAATCTGGCAATACTTTTTTCAAAGTTGGTCTTTTTGACAGCTGTCACTTGATTAATGCTCAGTTTGGGTTGCCATTTCATAATGAATAGACTTACTTCTGAACAACATTTGCAAATCGTGCAAATTTATTACCAAAATAATGATTCGGTTCGCACGATGCATCGCGTGCTGAGTCCAATATTCGGTCGACATAATCACCCAGGAATCATTGCCCAAAATCATTTTTAAAACATAATGGCGAACCCTTGTCTTTATAATAAAGCTAAATTCTTGGCCATAGCATTAAATTATATACGTTTTATTTCTTCTTGAAAACCACACGTAAAAACACCCTTTACTTCTAATCCACTAAATTGTTTGTCTGACGATAGTACTTCTCTCAGCTTGTCATATTCGTTTCCAGATCCAGATCCATGTTCTTCGGATGTGGAACTGCAACGGCAGCGTATAATAAACTCATTGAATTCCGATCTGGACAGCATTGTACAATGGGGAATTAACAACCGTGTGGAATTTAATGCTTCAAAAACTCAATGTTGCCTTCTGTCGTTAAAACATAACCTGCCCCCTAAGCCATTATCCATGAACCATGAGTGGCACTTACATTGAGGAAACCGAACAACTTTTCGTTCTGGGTATGTGTATAACAAACCACCTTTTGCTTGATTGTCAAAAAATCTCTACTTTCAGTGATTTACTCTGCGAAATCCGAGCCTGTAGATAATCTAAGATCACTCTCTGTTCTGCGGAACTTCTGTTGGGTAGTTGCCTTCATCCGGAAGTAGCACTCTTTTTATAAATCTCAGTACTTGATGAAATATCATAACCTGATTTCAGTTTTTCGATCCTATCAGTCGGTCTACAGCAGAATAGGGAGATACTAAATCCAAACTACCATAACCATCCCCAATATACCTAAAGCTTATCATCGCGCGTATTTTCACGGCCATCTAGATCGTTTGCCCTTTGTCCCCTGCATGGCAGGTTACCTTGCCTTTAGTTCATAGGTATATTAGAACACTTTTGCTCACTGCTAGAAAAATTATAACCGAAAAAGTGATCGTCAAATTCTTTAACGATGGCCAAAGCTATCATAGCAAATAACTCAAATTCAATTACTGTAAGTAACTTAAAATCTTAACGCAAAAGCCAAAGCCTAAATTTTAAATAAAGAAACTCACTGCTAAAATGACTTACCTCACTTTTGATGGCGCTACAAAGTCCAGGACTTAAATGATAATGCTCCCACATTCGATTCGATATCCAGCCTGCAGTTTTCGATTGCAAATCTTCTTGATCGTTTAAAGACCTTACGAGCTGGAGTGTCTGTGCTGTACAGAGCCGTTCGAAAATTTTTGGTCGAACCCTTTATTACCCTTTTCCGTCGCAGTTCTTAGAATTTATGAGAGGTACGAGATTTTTTTTTTGCACAAGGCAGCAAAATGTCGTTCAAAAAGTGCATAAAATTCGATGTTATTATGACGAAGAGGTGCATTCAGCTCGTGATAGCAGCCCGAAGCGAACCGAAGTGATTTAGTGAAAAAAAATGGGAAAAATAATTTCGGAGTACAAAGCCAATATTTTGTGTCTGTCACGTCTTAATATGACAACTCGTAAAATTTCCAAAAGACGAAATGTTGCTCAACAAACTCTGGCATCGAATTTGAAAAAATATCGTGCGACCGGGACTACCAGCAGGAAAAAGGGCTCAGATAGGCCAAAAAAGACGACCCCAGTGGAAGATCGTTTTTTGGTGCTGCAAAGCAGGCGGCATCGGTTTAAGGCTTCAGTGGATTTTAAAAACGATCTTTGTCGAGCTACAGGAAAAATTATTTCGTCAAGCGCAGTGAGGAAAAGGTTCGTAAAAGCTGGACTAAGAATTGTCTTTCCAGAATCGAAAGTCACTGCAGAAGTTTACCTACGGGTGCTGAAAATTGAATTTGAGCCCTCTGCGCTGGAGTTTTTTGGTGACACTTGCAGATTCATTTTTCAACAGGACAATGCTCCTTGCCATACAGCCAAAATTGTAAGTATGAACTTGTCTTTTTTTACATTAAAGACTAATATCAGGCTTTAAAATAAGCTAGAACTTCTTTGACTAAAATTAATATTTGCATTTTTTTTTTTAGGATAAAAAGTACTTCGAAGAAAATAATGTCGATGTATTAAGTTGGCCTCCCTACAGATCTCAATCCAATTGAGAATATCTGGTCAATAATGAAACTCAAGGGTGCGAAGAAGCGTCCAGTGTCAATTGGAAACCTAAAAAAATTACTTATCCGGACCTGGAACACCATACCTGCATCCACATGGAAAAACCTATCTGAGTAAATGCCTCGCCGATATGCAGCTGTAATAAAAGCAAGAGGAGGTCCAAAAAAGTACTAATAATATAGAGAATGTTTCTGAGAAGCAATAAAAAAACAAAAAAACTGCACAAATACAGCATTTTTCTTTAATCCGTAAAAATGAGCCAGGTACTCAAAAAATCCATTTTTCGGTCTAACAACATTTTACTTCCGTGACCGCGTGTAAAAAATTATATTACTCTAAATGTATCATGCAACGATTGAAACCGCATAAGAAAACGAAACCTCATTAAAATATATGTAGTTATTGCCACAAGTTTGACAAAATTCGAAAAAAAAGTTTGACCAACATTTTTCGAACGGCACTGTATGTCCAAGCCATCTCAACCGTTTCGGTTTTAGGCTAAAAATGCAGGAAGCGGAAATTTAGTTTTAATGGTTTTATTAAACTGGCCATAAGATTTAAGAAACGGTTCTGACTTGGTAAATTGTATATACAGTCGAACCTCGATAAGTCGAACTTCGATAACTCGAATGTCTCGATAACTCGAAGGTATTATTTGGCGTCAACTTCGATAAGTGTGTGTGTTTTACTTGGTAACTCGAAGTCTTGATAACTCGAATTATTTTTTTGGAAATTGATGGTTCGAGTTATCGAAGTTCGACTTTTTTTTCTATTCCATAGAACGAGTATATGGTATTTGGTGTGGAGTTTGTAACATAGAGAAATAGTACCGTTAGGTATACAAAAGTATACGTACCTATATAATGTATATCTTTTACTCAGAATCAAAAGTCCAGTTGATTTCGTGATGTCCATCCGTTCTTATGCATGCTATCTAGAGGCCGCAATTTTTGAGTTAGAAAGCTTAAATTTGTGTTTAAGTTTTGTTCTTGAAACGGCGAAATACACCAACAATCGCAATTTTTGTTCAACAATCCCTATTTGGCAAAATTAGGTGTTTGTACAGTTGCGATCAAAGGATCAAAGCACAAAGCTTGAATCTTTTCTCAATTAAATAAAAATATTTGAGTTTGGGCTTGGCTGACTCCGACTTTTCATAAAAGAACAAAAAAACAGTTTTAAAAAATTTAAGTTACCGATACTCAATATGAACTGATTTTGAGGTGCGCCATCTATCGACGAAAAACTTAGCTCTAGAATACCATGGGAAGCAACAACAACAATTAAAATGGTGGAAATTGTTGTTGTTGCTTCCCATGGTATTCCAGAGCTTAGTTTTTCATCGACAGATAGCGCACCTCAAGTGGGAATACTATAGTTTATATAAATGCAATGCATTAGCCTTTTCCTAAGTACCGATGACTATTCAGGGCCAATGTTGTTTTAATAAAAGTGAAATAACGGCCTATGTGCGACATTGGCCCTTTTAGAAATATTATTCAAATTTCAATTTGATTTTAAAAAGGGCCAATGTTTTTTGACACTTTGTCTATATTGCTTCTTGTAACAAATTAACTTTGGTTATTTTTTTGCCAAACACCCAAAACATTACCCTATAACATATTTAGTCTTTTTTTTGTACACCACGATCATCGGCCGCTCCAAAATAGCGGTAGTTGGGACCGAAAAGTATAGAAGTCAACATCATCGACAACGGTGCTGTGACATTCTGCCAAGCGCCATTATGCCAAAATTAAAAATTTGGCAAAAAGACGCTAAGTAAAGCGTCATAGGGCAATTCGGCATAAAGAGGCTTTAAGTACACATTTTAATTTCTTATGCTCAAAGACTCAAGATTGGTTTTAAAAATTAGATATCGCTCGAATTTCTTACAAGCGATGTATTAATTTATTTTATGCTAACGCGATATCAAATTATAAAAACCAATCTATAGTTTTTGAGCATAAGATTAAGTAAGAGTAGGGAATTCGCTCGAATTTCTTATTGATCTGACATTGCACTACAGATGATCATGTGAGAACCTCTTATTTGTTATTAAATATAAATTCCCTACTGCAAAAAGTTTTAAACAAGCCAACTGCGTACAGTCGCGAGTACTATAATTGTTGTTCTTATTTGGCAAGATGTAGCTTTTTTGACGTGATAACGTCTAATAAATCGGTTTGGAATATATGGGCAGCACGCACAAAAAAATGTCACAATCACAGTCACAGTCACGTTACCTAGCTGCTTTCATAGCCTAGAAAGTCGATAAAGTGGGATGGGAAAGGTGTTGGGTGGTTGGTTGGTTGTAGTGGGAGTGTGTGTGGGCCAGGCGGGTGGGGGGTGGTGGAGGGGTAGTGTCGGGAAGAGGAAAAATTGTCAAAAATGGTGGGTAGTTGTAGCTGGTTTGGGTGGTGAGATAAATATTGTCAAAGCTAATGGGTGTTTGGTGTTGGGGGGACTTGGTATGGTTAGGGGGGCGGGTGAATTGTCAAATATGGTGGGTTGTTGGTTGGCGGTTGTAGGTGGGTTGATTGGTTGGCAGTTTTGGTGGTGGGGATATTTGATTTGATGGGGTGTGCGTTGAAAAAGTTGTCAAAAAAGGTGGGTGAGTGGAAGGTGGTGGCAGGTGGGGTAGGTGGTTGGATCTGGGGGATTTGGTGTTGGGAGGGTGAGGGAAAAATAATTGTTAAAAATGGTTGGTGGCTGTAGGTGTGATGGGTGGTTGGCGGTGTTGGGTGAGTGGCAAGTTGTTGTAGGTGTTATGGGTGGTTGGATTTGTGTTGAGGGTAAAGTGAAGGGAATTGTCAAAAATAGTTGTACGGGGGAGGGGGTTGGGGTGAGGAAAAAATTGTAAAAATAGTGGGTGAGTAGCAGGTGGTTGTAAGTGGAGTAGGTGGTTGAATTTGGTGCATGGGGGAATTGTCAAAAATAGTGGGTGGTTGGGTGTAGTTGGTGTGGGTGATTGGTAGTGGTTAGAAAGGGGGGATTTACTGTGTAGGGGAGGAGGAAAAAATGTTCAAAAATGGTGGGCTGTTGGTTTGTTGATGTATGTGGTGGGAGGTTGGTGTTCAAGGGGTGAAAAAAATTAAAGAATGGTGGGTGGTTGTAGGTAGGTTGGGTGGTTGGTGGTTTCAGAGATACCTATACACATGAAGTGTTTTGTGAACTGGTTATCACGTAAAATTATGGCCCGTAACCCGACTTTACAGACAACTATGTTTTTTTTTTGGCCCTATGACGTTCTACTAAAGCGTCATTGTGCCAAATTTAAAAAATTGGTCCAATGTTGCTTTTGAAAGCTTTTGAAAGCACAATGAGCCAAATTTTTTAATTTGGCACAACGACGCTTGGCACAATGTCACGGCACCGATATTATTTGGTTAATAATTTCGTTTTTTTTTATTTATTTTTTAGGTTTCGTTTTAAAACTACATACTTATAGATATGTGAAATAAATATGTAATATTTTTGTTTTTTAACCACCACGTTGCACTTTTTTTTCGTTTTCATAAAAGGGCCAATATCACTTTGCCCTAGAAAGCAAAAAGGCCAATGTCCAAAAAAGGCACAAAAAACCAAAAACCTAAAATTTAAATTTTACAATGTTGAACTCTTCAACAAATGAAACTTTTTAAATCAGAAAAACTTGCAGAAAGATAATAATTCAAGTTATTCGCATTTCTAGAAATGGAAAAACTTCTTTTTCAATTTCCCAAAAATGAACAATTTGGAGATTGGCCCTTTTAGAACCAAGGTACAGATGTCATATAAGGCAAGTTATGCATACGTAAAAAAAAATTTTTTTGTTGGACAATCAAACATAACATTACGATGATAGAGAAGCCTAAAAAAGTTGGTCCGTATGTATCGGCACCTACAGCCTAAACGGCTGGACCGATCTGCTTTAAACCTACAGAGGGGTTTTTGGAATTAGCATTCTAGCTCTAAAACCTGCCATACGATTTTTAGGGGAAAATTGATTTTTCTGAAAAACGGCTCCTATGATTTTGATAAAACTTTCTGAATAACATTATTCAGAAAATTTTATCATAGTGCACGACTGGGTCGGACGAAATTGCTCTAATGTGTGACAGTGGTCTTGGGGTTTGAGATTTTGAGAAAAGGCAAGGAAAAAATGTTACGACATTTTATTGATCACTCAAAAATCTCTATCTAAAACGTTTGTTGGAAAAAATGAAGTAAGTCATCTGATTCGTTTACTGTTTAGAATTTTAAGATATTCTTTTTCAAAATCGTTCGACCAGTTTTTCGAAAGTATATTCCAATTTTTATTGAGTATGCTAACTTTTGGCACTTTGTAGTTTTTATTAGAAAAATAAAATTAAAAAAATAGATTAAACCGTTTTTGGAAACTCAAAAAAAAATTTCTTTAAAAAATTTAAGACTTTTCTTGAAAAATCTATTCCACTATTCAGAAAGTTTTAAAAAACCGATCCGTTTTTGCGAAAAGTTAATTCTTTACTAAAAATCGTATGGCAGGGCCGTTAGTTTTAAAGCTGGAATACTATAATTCCAAAACGTCATAATAATACTATGTACCAAGTTTGAAGCAAATCGGTCCAGCCGTTTAGGGCCGTTTAGCCGATACAGGCAGAATTGTCGAACCCACTTTCTTGAACTTCTCTACCAATGTAGTGTTTGATTGTTAGAATTTTTTTACGAATGCATAATTTGCCTAAACAAGTACCTACCTATAATCGCAAGTAAAAATATGAAATTGATAATTTGACCTGTACTAAACATATAGGGTGTCCCAAAAGTCAGCGTCGACAGTTATCAGAAAAATAATTAAAAACATAAGCGAGAGCTACAGTACGTTTGCAACAAACTGTTGGGTATAGTATTCCCTATTTTTTTATGAGTATGCGTTCGCTAGAACAATAGAAAAAGCAGTATGCTACGCCCAAAGTTGAGGCTTTTTATTGCCAAGGCAATTACTGTGAGATTAACAACATTCAATTTTAAGCTTGAAGTTCGATTTGAACTAAACAAGACATAACTTGGATTTTTAAAAACTAGATTTTGAATGGAAATTGCGATTATACATACATATATGTGTATTCAACAATTTTTGAACCACAAACCAAAATGTTCATCTTCTTGCTTCAAAACTGCAACCTATAGTTAAAAAACATTACAAAATTAATGCATATTACGACTTTTAACGGAAACGCCCCTTAAAAGAGGGGCGTTTCCCGCCCCTTAAAAGAGGGCGTTTAATAAAAATTTGTAAACAAAAATTAAAGCACTAACAGAGCCTTATTAGTCAATTTTTAGGCATATGTGTAAAACTACAGCTGAATCGAGGAGTTTCTTATAAAAACACGCCCTTAAAAGAGGGCGTATTGAAAAAATGTACACAAAAAAATGTAGATATATTTTTCGTATAAAATAAAATAAATAAATTGTTGGCACAACAGCTCCAAGCGGAGCCGGGGCCTGTGACTTACACTCTCAACCATTACTGTGTGTTCGTTGATATTCTGCATGAATGGAAGGGCCCTACAATTTAATGCCGAATCCGAACGACTAACAGAGAAGGGTGCCGTGAAATAAGGCCGTACGAAATAAGGCCATATTTCAAAATTTGGCCTTATTACACTTTGTAATTGTGAAAGAGGGCCATATTTTAACATATGGCCTCATTTCACTTTAACGAAGTGAAATAAAGCCAAAATGGCCTTATTGCGCTTTAAGTTTAGTTGGCCTTATTTGACTTTCATTAAGTGAAACAAAGTCTAATGTGCGGGTGGGTTTTGCTGATATTTCCAATTAAAATATATCTAAAACGAAATTTCTCCCATTACACCTTATAGTTATGATAACCTGATTACACATTTCTTCATTATTATAGTCCAGTTGAGAAAACAGGCTCTATTTTAAGTGACAGCATTGTATATGAAATCTATAGTAGTCTGGGGAACGAGTATGAGATAACGGGGTTTGGAGACACATAGACATAGATGTCGCTGATAATTATCACATATTTAAACCTTTCCACCTACATTTTCTCTCCAAACGAGAAATTTGAAAAAAAAAGGTTTGGAGGCTCACGGTGTCGCCACAGTCGATCCTTCTATCCATATTACTATAGATTTCATATACAATGGTGACAGCATTGTATATGAAATCTATAGTAGTCTGGGGAACGAGTATGAGTTAGCGGGGTTTGGAGACACATAGATGTCGCTGATCATTATCACATATTTAAACCTTTCCACCTACATTTTCTCTCCAAAACGAGAAATTTGGAAAAAAAGGTTTGGAGGCTCACGGTGTCGCCACAGTCGATCCTTCTATCCATATTACTATAGATTTCATATACAATGGTGACAGTTAAATGAAACAAGAAATTTAATGAGCAGTACTTTATTTGTATTTGATTTAAATAAGTAAATAAAGTATTTGGAATTGAAGTCAGTTTTAATTTTGGAAAGTTGTTGAAAGTGATAGCCTAAAATTGTCGCAAATTATAATATTAAAAACGAAATGTTTCAGTTTTAAATTTGGAGAGTTTTTGAAAAGAATAGCTATAATATGAAAAGAAATAGTTTTGTTTTTGTTTTGGAGAGTTTTTGAAAATAATAGCCCAAAATTCGCGCGAATTTTGGGCTATTATTTTCAAAAACTCTCCAAAACAAAAATAAAACTATTTCTTTTTGAAAATAATAGCCCAAAATTCGCGCGAATTTTGGGCTATTATTTTCAAAAACTCTCCAAAACAAAAACAAAACTATTTCTTTTCATATTATAGCTATTCTTTTCACAAACTCTCCAAATTTAAAACTGAAACATTTCGTTTTTAATATTATAATTTGCGACAATTTTAGGCTATCACTTTCAACAACTCTCCAAAATTAAAACTGGAACATTTTAAAAGCTTCGGTTTTAATTTTGGATAGCCTAAGCTGGCAGTGTTAATTTTGGAGATTTTGTCAAAAAAATAGATAGTCGCACATCGCCCAAATTTTCTTAAAAAAAAAACTGCAGCTTTTAAAATGTTTCATTTATTATTGTACAGCTTTTAAAGTTTTTTCAATATTACATTAAAATATATGCGCAAATATACTGAGAGTTTGTGGAATGAAAAAACGCTCCATATGGCCTTGCTACACTTTCGAAAAGCGAAATAAGGCCATATTTGGCCTTGTTTCACAAATAAGTTTGGCTTTATTTCACTTCGTCAAAGTGAAATGAGGCCATATGTTGGAATATGGCCCTCTTTCACAATTACAAAGTGAAATAAGGCCAAATTTTGAAATATGGCCTTATTTCGTACGGCCTTATTTCACGGCACCCAGAGAAGCACTTTCCATGACATTAATAACTCTTAGAGGATTTGCCACTTCCTCGCAAGAGGCAGTACCCCGTAAAAGAACTTAGGTGGCGACGTCAGGGCTCGAACCTAGAACCTTCGGCAGTCCGACTCACGTAGTGGTTACTACGCCACGGGGTACTACATATTTATAGATTTTTATTTATATATTTTTCATATAACGAACAGAAAAAAGGTTAAAATTGAATATTGGTTCCTTAAATTTTTAAAACAATGGTTTATGTTCTTTGATGAAAAGTAAGCGTAAGCCACGTCAGAATATATACACTTTTCTAAAACTAACGGTATTATTTCTCTATGTTACAAACTCCACACCAAATACAATACATATAACATTCTATAGAAGAGGGTATAAAAATCGTAGCCATGTATTTTGTGAGTTATAGCGTTATAGGCATTCTTATAAATGCAATAACTTTTTTCTATGCCCCAATGTGAGAGGTGCACCTTAAAAAGGCATAAAAGTCTTCACCAAGAATGTTTTTTGTAAAAGATAAAAATAAAAAACAAAAAATTTTGTTATTAAAAGTGTATTTACAAAAGTTGTATAGATCTTTAAATAAATAACATACAACTTTGCGATATAACTTTTTTCCATCGGACTTGTAGTTTTGCCGGAAATGGAGATAGACCGTTTTTTTGTTCCTTAAAAACCCTTAAAATTTGGTGTTCTGTATAATCCAAGGCTGGTCCTAAGACACTGCCTCTCAAACACCCGAATCCTTTCCATTTGACATGGGGCATAGTTGAACCACACAGGGCACCCATAGACAATCACCGGCCGGATGAGGGCCATGCAGCAAATCACCTTCAGCCGTTTTGTCAAGGCGAACAGAGCAGCATCTATGTCGGTTGAAATACAGATACTGATCCAGCCAGATACCAAGGTACATTACTACACTTTTATTCGCCAATGGATGTCTACTTGGTCTAACGATCACTAGATTTCTTCAATTCTTTCTCGTATCCTTAGAAGCCCCAGACAATTAGGTTCTAACCAGAATAGTTTCGCATTTCTGGAAATTGATTTTCAATTTGCAGTCATCGTAATATTGTTGAAACTTGTCGAAGTCACGCTGTAAGAGAATTTGGATGACCTCGACTTTTGGACCTGTTTTGTACGCTACAAGGACATCGGCATAAACAATCGCATCAGTTAGTCTACCTATCTGATCACTGGTGTAAATACTAAACGGGATCTGCAAGTTCACCGCTCCTGACCATTTCTTATATAAAATGTTGTGGTAGAAGTTGCATTGCCACTTTTGACAACAATTTTTCTACCGTTGAGCATGTCATAAAGAATGTATAACAATGGTTTACTTATGCCAAGTCTGGTTAGCTTCAGATAAAGCCCTTCTAACTAAACGGCCACTGCTGTTTTCCAACGCGCCGGATAATATGCATTATATGCAGTTGTTATACAGCGTGGAGTATTATGTCAACTGCTTCCTTAGGAAGATGTCGGAGCACAATAAATTTTGGGAATACTATCGACTCCTGGTGACTTCTTTTTCTTTAATGTTTCGAAGATGAGTTGGAGCTCTATCTGGGAACTTGGCATATTTAGCTCGGCGCCTTTTTTTTTTTTTTTTTTATAATGCACACGCGCTCAAGGGGTTTGTTATAGTCCTTTTAATGATAAGTCACAGCGCGAGCGATAGGAAGTTAGGAAGGAAGGGAAAGGAGGTGTCGATGAACATTGATCTTGAATGTTTGAAGATCAAAATGGGAAGGAAAAATTGTGCCAGGCAATCCATTCCACATTCGTGTTGTACGGCTAAAGAAAGAATCTCTATATTTCACGGTACGTCCGAAATTGGGCTCAAGTGTAAACTGATGAGCGTTCCTAGCAAGACGAGTATTACGGGGGAAATGTTTAAGGGGTGGAACGCAGCTGGCTACCTCGAGTGAGCATTTTTTGTAAAAGAACCTGTAAAATAAGGAAAGACATGAGACATTTCGACGATGTTCGAGTGACGGAAATGTTTCCATAATGCTTCTCTCTCCTATCAATTTTAACGCTTTTTTCTGAACTCTGTCGAGCATGTGAAGAAAAGTTTGAGAAGCACCTGCCCAGAGATGGGAGTTATACTCGAGTTTAGGGCGTATAAACGCTTTGTAAATTGTAGCCAGATCAGAAGGGGTGAAAAACTTCTTGCATCTATTAAGAAAGCCTAAGCATCTTGCAGCATTCTTGGCAATCTCAAGCATATGATCATTCCAACGAAGATTGTCACTGATACACATACCGAGTACTGATAGCTTTTCGGCCTCCTCGATGCAAGTACCATTCATGGATAATGGCATAGGGGGTATGTTTAGCTTCAACGACAAAAGACAGCATTGAGTTTTCGACGCATTAAACTCCACACGATTTCTAGTACCCCAATTCACAATGCTGTTTAAATCGGAGTTTAACGAGCTTATCATACGATTTCGTTGTAATAACACGTCCGAAGGCGAAGGCCGTGAATTATCAAACGTATATGAAAAGCTGAGGGTTGAGTCGTCAGCAAAACAATTTAATGGATTAGAAGTCACAGACAAGAGATCATTTATAAAAATGAGAAAGAGAGTCGGAGACAGAACGGAGCCCTGGGGCACACCAGCATTTATTTTGTGGAGATCAGACTTGAAACCGTCTAATACAACTTGTATTGAACGGTCCAGAAGATAGCTTCTAATCCAACGAATAAGAGTATCATCGATACCAAATGCACGCATTTTCGATAAAAGAGCTTCATGCCAAACTCTATCAAATGCCTTTGAAATATCAAGCGCAATAATCTTGCTTTCGCCAAAGCGATGCACAGATTTGTTCCACTGTTCGGTGAGATATGCCATCAGATCACCAGTGGAACGATTGCTGCGAAAGCCGTATTGCCGGTCATTTAAAAGCTCCCGATCTTTGAGATATTTCTTGAGCTGACGATTTATCAGCGTTTCCATGACCTTGGAAAGAAGGGACGTAAGTGCAATTGGTCGGTAGGAGGAGGGGGAGGAGGAATCACCTTTTTTTGGGACGGGCTGGACAAATGCTGTTTTCCATCTACTAGGAAAGATTCCTGAACGATAGGAGCGATGGAAAAGCTTACGCAGTGGTTTTGCCAGAGATGAAGAACACTTCTTCAGAAGAATAGGGGGTATACCATCTGGGCCAGCGGATTTGTGTATATCAAGATCTTGAAGTACTCTTGCTACTGTACGAGTGCGGAAAAATATCTATCCCATAGAAGAATTAACGTTCTCAAGTACAGGAGGGGCATTGTTGCTTGCAGGCAACGTAGAACTTGCAGCAAAATGAGCTGCGAGCATATTTGCCTTCTCTGAAGAGCTGACAATAGGTTTATCGTCGACGATGAGCGTTGGAACTGATGATGACGTTGAGTTCTTGACATTTTTTTACAAATGACCAGAAGTTTTTACTGCCTTTGGGACATTGCAGAATTTTTTGCCGTAACTTCTGGTCATGTAAAAATTTCGTTTTGTGTATAACGGAGTTGCACGAGTTCCTAACTTGTTTGTGTTTCTTCCGATTTTCCTCAGTTGGGTTGGCTTTGTAGGATCGGAAGCTTACTTCTTTCAACCTGATAGCTTCTTTACACTCTTCGGTAAACCAAGACTTTTCTTTTGGTTTGATACATTTTGTTCTGTGAGGGACAAAAGTTCTCATTCCAAGAAAAATCACTTCTGTAATCATTTCAGCACTGGCATCAATGTCATTATCGAGGAAGCATAATGACCAGTTAAAGTTGCGAAAGAAATTATTCAGACCGTCCCAGTTGGCTTTCTCGTATTGCCAAACGGTCCTAGTGGGAATTTTTTCTTTAACTGGATGGTTGGAGATCGAGAAATTAGCTGAAATGACACAATGGTCCGAGGTGCCAAATGGAGAAGTTACTTTAATAGTATATTTATCAGGATGGGAAGTAAGGAACAAGTCAAGAGTATGGGCGGAATGCCCATCAACATCCGGTATACGAGTAGGCTCATCGACAAGCTGGGTAAGATGGTTATACTCAGCAAAGATCTCGGTATACCTTCCTTCGAGTGTTGTCTGGCCAGAATATCGGAGCCAACTTGAATTGTGTACATTGAAGTCGCCCGTAATCACGACTTCAGTGTGAGGACAATGGGAAACAATTCGGGAAATTGAATCTGACAAAACATCTAACTCATCACAAGTAGACATGCTGTCAAGATTCGGACTCCTGTAAAGAAAACAGTAATGAATGATATGCTTGCGGACAGTGAATTTGGGCCACAGGAAGTTAAAGTTCGTATTAGAACAATGCCCATATTGGGGAAGGCTCTGGCAAGCAATATCATTCCTAACATAAACGACAAGACCATGGTGGGAAAAAAGTAATGGCACTAAGTTATATCCAAACAAACAAAATTCTGATAAATCAGTATTCTGTCCAACCTGGGTTTCACTTAATGCCAAAACAGCTGGCCTGTATTGCACAGTATGGGCGTACACAGAAAAGAAATTCTTCCTAAGCCCACGAACATTTGAATAGACGACACAAAAATCAATTACCATTCTGAAAAACTAAACACAAAAAATTCAACTTTGACGTACCTAAATTCGACCGTGCAGTGTAGGCCCATATCAAATCAATGATAACAAACTGTCCTAGGTGTTATGCCCATAAGACAATTTGCACACGAAATTAATATATATAGGTATAAACAACACAATAGAACTATTCGACAAATGCTACTTACCCATCCACCGCAAACCTCTTGCGATAAGCCTCACAAGAGGCTTGCAGTGCATAGAAAGCAACAGTAATGGGTGGGCTCGGGTGGAGAGGATGGGTCATGGGTGGTGTCGGATGCTGTGCTGCGACTACGAGCGAGGTTTTGGTTTTCTGCTTTCTTCAACTTTTTTTTTCTTTTCTTTGTTTGTCACTGGCTTATTTGATTTTTTATTCTTTTTTTTTAGATTTTGGGAATTGTAAAATAATTGATTTTAATTTGTAATATTTGTATGTGAGATTTTGGTTTGGTCTATTTTTTTTTTTTTTTTTTTTATATATATATATATTTGGGGGACACACGCGCACAGAGCTAGCAACGCGACCGCTCACGACGAGTACTTGATCGACACCTGTGGCGTTTGCGAAATTGTCTTCATAAAGCCTGGTGAAACCAGTGTCCTCAGATCTACATTGTGAGATGCTTTTTCAAAGGTAGAAATGAGGCACCAGAACTCTGTTCTCCAGGTGATTTGGACGAATGCTAGCATTCATCTTATATACACTTGCTGAAAAGCAGCCCTTATTGCTTTCACCTTCTCTTGAGGATCTTCAATCATTAAGACGGCGGCATTCTTCGGATCTTTACCTGCGATGTTAAGTACGTCCTCATTGTCTGTATTCCTCGGAAGCTTAAGGCACGGAAGATCGTTTTGATGAATCCTCCTAAAGATTCTATTAATTTGGGAAACATACTCGGGTCGCTAGAGTTAACGGCCAGAATTTTAAGTTTTTTATTTAATAGATAATCTGTAGTTGTGCTTAATGAGCAGATTCAGGTTTTTGATGGACGACTTCAGTGTCTTAATCTCCGGTTCGGTGTGTGTCAGTAAACCGTCAGCATAAAAGTTAGAGTCTTGTACGCAGGATTCCCTGTCCATCGTTAGTTGTATTGTCTCATCCATTATACTGAGGTATCTGTCGACCTCAATGTTCGTCAGATTTGTGTCATTTGGAGGAGAAATGTCATTGAGACGAAGTAAGGCGTTGGAGAAGCGTGGCCAACGCGTCTTACTGAAATTGTAAGAGCGCACAGGCACATGCTCTTCCAACATCATAAGTTCGTTCGGAAGACGTATCAGGGCAGCAAGCCAGCAGTGGTCACTGTTGTATTCGATCGTCCGTAAACAGTTTCTTGTTTGATCGGTAGAGTCAGTTGTTGTAAGTCTTGTGTGTTGACTCCATCAGGAGTAGATGCAGAATGCTACCGCTTACGGAAACGATGGCATATCTGTAACAAACAGGTCGATCCTTTACTAAACATTGCAGCGGTCCATCCAATTGAATAAATGGTTTCCTCTAGTGTTTTGGCTTTGATTTCCCCCAACCTTCGTGCTTGGCTAGCAGGCTGAGGTGCTTTAGCGGTGCGTACATCGCGATCACTCGTTTTGGGTGTATCGGCTTTTCAATGTATGCGTGCGGGTTTTCTGTGCCCCAAATACGACAATTTTGCTTGTTTACATACCCGCCAAGATCAAAATGAGCTTCATCTGAAAAGATGATTTTTTTGGTAAAATCGGCATCTTCTCTAAGTCGATCGCAGGCCCACTTAGCGAAGCGAAAAAGCATTGGATGGTCAGTTGGCTTCAACTCCTGAACCAATTGGAACAATCAGACATGAGCTAAGTGTTACCATTCACGAAATAAGCACTAGTTTACTATTTTTTCTAAAGCCCGAAATAAACTCTTCTTTCAACGCCTCTAATCCCGATGTCATTTTTCTTCTTAACTTGACGATACCAACTAAATGGGTCAACTAAACAAATTTGACTATGGACAAACAGTTACTCAAACCGGTATTGTGGTTCCATATCAGCAACAATATAATGTAAGTATAACAGTTACGTTCCAAAACAGGAATTCGTCCCTTATTAGAAACAATTTCCAATTTTTTGATTCCGCCACAAGATCCATGGACAATATGTAAGTTGACCTTATTTCATTTCGCCGTCTGACAAGCGCGTATCACAGCAGCTCTCTTGGTCAACAACACCTTGGTGGCCCACTTCGCATGATCAAAGTATCTTTACTTTTCGGGGACATACAATCTTCGTTGCTCCGCTTAGTACCAGTTGGACAATCGTGGTTCAGCACTGAACCTCGTTTTTAAATTCTTGATCCGTCGGTCAACTTTATTTAACTCTTGAACCACTCTTGAATCACCGTCTAAGCTTTAATTATGCAAAAACGAACCGAGATATATCGTTTTTAAATTTTGATCCGAGGATGAACCACGATTGTACAACTAGCCCTTAGAGTTTGTCTTGTAGTCTTGAGCTTCTCACAACAGCTCCTTTGTGGCCCGCTTAGCTCGCAATTAATTAAATGCCTAGTCAATAGATTTTTTTTTTTATAAAATTTAGCAGTACAGGGAAGATAGGGATGTTTGTCTCACATTCGCACTCTTTTGTTTTCCGTAAGGTGCTACTCTAACAAAAGCTCATACAAAAATCTGAAAGAATTGTGATTTGTGAGTAGGGTTACAGTTCTTCTTTTTAGATTCAAAGCTTCATTTAATTTCTTTTATTTATAAAAATAAGTCAAATTTATCTGACGATCTGGTAATGTTTGTATTGAGTCTAACCTGGTGCAGTTTTTTTATCCATCGTCGGAAGTTCGTTATTTGAAAAAGACTTGCACACTTATCGAAATCGGTTACTTTATTTTCGAGACGGATTTGGTTTTTTTTTTTTGTGGCCAATAGTACCAAACTATTTTAGTTGAGAAGTCTGTAAGCTGTTCGTTCACCCACAGAAATATAATGCACGACTGGGTCGCACGAACTTGCTTTAATGTGTGGCAGTGGTCTAGGGGCTTGAGATTTTGATAAAAATAAATTTTTCAGCATTCTTAAATAAATACTTAAACTAATTTAAGATGAAAAAAGTACGCCATTTTATTTCTTCAATAAATTTGAATTTATGAGAATTTTATAAAAATTTGTGGAGCGGTTTTTGAGAAAAAAAGGTTTTTTTTGAAAAAAATAGGTATTCAGCAAATACATTTATTTGTAATTTTTAGAAAAAAAAATTTAATTAGCAGTTTTGAAAAAAAAATAATTAAATTTTTTTTTTTAAATGCTTTTAAAAATACAAAAAAATTTTCTTCAAAAATATTGGTACGCATTAAAAATTGAGCTACCTACACCTATGTATATGTGTGTGAAATATCGAAAGAATCGGTTGAGTCGTTTTCGAGATAGTCGAAAGCAAAAAAGGTCCTATGGAAAGTACCGTTCTTAGACATTTTTTAAAACTTTTTTTTCCAGCCATATGATTGGGCGTACCTAAAAAGCAACACTGATTTTTTTAAATTAAAATCGTTAGAGCCGTTTTTGAGAAAAATAAGCTTTAACGTAACGGTTAAATGGCAGGTACCGTTATTTTTTGAGCTAAACTAAAAATTTCAATTTCCCCTCTCTACAATACCTAAAAAACTCTATATACCAAGTTTGAAGCAGTTTGGCCCACCCGTTTGGGCTCTAGGTGCCAATACATACAAAAAGACAGACGGACAGAATTTTTAGACCATCTTTTTTCGTCTTCGCTATCATCGTAATGTCATGTTTGATTGTTATCTCAAAACTTTTTTTTCGACGAATGCATAACTTGCCTTATAGTACCTATAATCGCAAGTAAAAAAAAAACTAAAAGTCTTGAAAAAAACACAATTTGCACGAACATGAATGTAAGATCGAAAACCTACGCAAATAAACTTTTCCTTAATAGCCGGAGAGTTAGCTACATAAAAAAATATACAATTTATAGAGCGACGAAATCCTTCTAGTTAGTCTGCCATACTATCATGATTCATTTACCCGGTCACCTGGCACCTGTCCAGCGGTGGGTGTGAGAGTGGTAGGTCAACAAAGGTAAAAAAGGGGCTGTTGCTTATATTGTCTTATATTTCAAAATCAACGAGCTTTAGGCAAAAAACATGTTTTACAAAAGTTTTCCCATACCATTTTAAAAGTTATAATTATTACTTTCAAAATTGTATGTGGTTTCCTAAAGTATGCAATGTTTTTTTGTTAGGTGCTTTACTGACAAAATTATTTCTCGAACAATTTATAGAGATCTAGATTTGGTGTCGTATTATAACTTTTTATGTATTTAATTCAAATATAACATTGCCAGGAGTTTTGGTTGGGGAAAAGTGAGATCATTGCATACTCTTGGGAACCAAATAAATTTTTGAAGATAAGAGAAGTGCAAGTAGCCGTACTTGTAATTACTTTTTTTTTGTTTATCTACATATAACTTTTAAATGGTAAATGGTATGCGAAAACTTTTGTTAGCAATTTTATTTGAAATTCACTAAGCAATAAATTTGTAAAACATGTTTTTTGTCTAAGTCTCACTATTTTTGAAATACAAGGCAATATAAGCAAAAATCCTATTTTTTAGACCGTTTTTGGCCTAACACTCTCACAACCACCGCTGGACAGTGGACAGGTGCCAGGTGACCGGATCAATGAATAATGATAGTATGGCAGACTAACTAGAAGGATTCCGTAGCTCTATAAATTGTATACTATTTTAAGTAGCTAGCTCTTAGACTATGAGGAGAACACATTAAAATAAATGCAAAAGATCAAAACAAGATCTCTGTTTAAGTTTACAAATTTTGCCTACGACAACAATTATAACTTTAGAATATTTTTAATAAAATCACCCTATCTAAATTAAGAACAACATTATCCCCATAAAATACACATTCAATACCTTCTTATATGCTTTATAGCTTTGTTTGTTGAACTTTACCCAGGGTCGCACCAGGGTCTCAAAAAAGCATTGGGCTGCTGATTGTATAATTTTCAAAACGCGACTTCATGGCTCAACAAACAAAGCTTATGATTAAAATTAAAAGTGCAATATTGGCACTTTTCACAATACCATTCCATCATATTACAATTTATTATTTTCTCACAAAATATGTTGATTATAATGCTGAATTGCATTAAGGTAGTTTAGTATAAATAGGAATAAAATTATTGACAAATGAAATCTCATTTTTACCTGCGAAAAAATTTTTTTTTTGAGTTTTTTTTTAAAAAGTTAATTTTTTTTTTATTTTTGGTTCTTTCAAAAACGGTTTGTTAAAAATTTTTAATTTTTTTATTTTTTGATAAGGACTTTAAACTGCTAGATGTTTACATACTCAAAAAAATTAGAACATGATTCCGAAAAGTTTAAAAAAAAACCGTTTCTTGACAAAAAACTGGTCGAACGATTTTGAAAAAGAAATCCTTAAAATTGTAAAAAAGTAAAAGGAATCTAAAGGCTTACTTCATTGTCTAAAAAAAACGTTTCAACTATTCATTTTAAGTTTTTTTTGCAAAATCTCAAGCCCCAGATCAATTTAAAACATTAGAGCAAGTTCGTACGACCCAGTCGTGCACTTTATTTATTAAGAATTCAAATAATATTGTGTATCTTTTCTATTGTTACCCTCCACCCGAGGCAAGGAGCAATTTGAGCTACAATATTCAGTCTACCAAACAAGTTAGAATACAAAATATTCGCAGTTACAAACTTTGAAGTTTTTCGATCAAAAGTCGAATTCAAAAGTTTTCGACTTTAAACATTGTTTTACCCGACGTGATCCGCACGTCATCAAATTCAAGCGTTCCGAAGATTTTGCCACTGTCTTACTTAAAGTTCTAGAGCTCCAGGTCCAGAGTTCCAGTGTTCCGGTGTTCCAGTGTTCCAGAGTCAATCAACAAAAGACACAGAATTTTTAACATGTATAATTTTCCACCTAGACAAATCTAATGGAGGAAGGAGATGAATGTATTCAGGGTGTGGCCAGGCAGAAGGCTGTAACTGACGACCTACAACGTCTTGAAACTAATATTGGTAGAAAGTCTAGACCTAAAAACGGTGAAGGAAATAACGGGCTTTGGAAACTCTCTGGTTAGAGTTCCATCAAAACCATGAGAGGATAAAGTCGAAGGTCAAGGCAGACACTCCGTATCTGCAAGCCAATTCATACGATTGGGTAAAAAAAGCATACTTTGATCTAAAACAAATATTAGAATCAATATTGTGACTATAGATCTCGAAAGTGAAATTTCAAAGAAATCAGCCGGAGCTGGTGTCTAAGCAGTCCCAACCATTAAAGAAGCTGAAGCAGATCCAGCCACACATAAATTGGTTGAAGAAAAGCAACCAGTAGGCATAAGAGCCCAAAAACTAGCTGGAGCTGGCTTAGAAGACCTAGCTGGAGCTGGCTTAGCAGACACAGTTAATCAAGAAGCTGATGAAAAGCAGCCCGGCGATAAAAAAGCCCCACATTCCGAGATTTCGAGAATCATTAGAAAACAGAGCTCAACCGCACAGTCCGCACGACAACACTCATTGTTAAGAACTTTTTTCAAAGCTCTAAAACCAAAAGCTCCTCAACAGACACCAAAGGAAAACAAACTGAACGAGTAACCAAACGGACATCTATAACTTTGAAAACACATTAATTTTAATGGAGGTTGATGGTGCAATCTGCAATGCCAGCATCCACAGACCATAGCCAATCAGAGCACACTCTGATGTGCGCTGAATGATGTGTTGGGTCTAAGTTAGATGTAAATTTACTGGCTTATGTGGGGTAATTTATTTTAGTACGGTGCAAAAATATGGCATGCTACTGATTTTAAACAGCTTTCCCATAAGACGTGTAGACGTGTACTGCCTATTAATATTGGACAGAGTATATTGTACTTCTGAAAACTTAAATTGTTCTTTAGAAATAAAATTCTAATTCAATTAAATCTAAAATCCACGTATACTAGTTCTGTTGTCTACTTATATGTGTAAAAAAAATTTTTTTAGTTTTGTTCTTAAAGGTTGTATTTTTTTCAAGAAATATTTGTGTTTAGCAATTTTAACCGAATTGCTATTTTCATCGGATAAATAACATTTTGTTATCGTTTATAGATTAGATTAGATTAGATTAAGCGTTTTTGTTTGTAGTTGCACCTAGTAAATTATTTAACAAAATCAAATAGCATGGCATTGCCGTCTGCCGAACAGTTATCGTTTATATAAAAATCATATCAGTATTTTTTTTAGGAAATTTCGCAATGCAAGGAACCGGCATTGATTTTAAGAGCAGTTAACGTGTGGAACATTTAAAAACACTTGGTTTCAACTGGAAGGCTCGCCTTCCTTTTAAAAAGCATAACCACAACCACTAATGGAAAACATCCTCATACTAAGTTCAAGCACATTTTTTGAATTCCCTGTCTTAATTATGGCCAAATTCAAAAAAGAAAATTGAAACTAGTCTTTCATTATGTGCTTATTCTATGCCAAAAATAAGATTAACAAAATCGTGACAGCGAACAGGGGACATAGTTAAACTTAATCTCTTGGGATAAACTGAGTCGCGTGCTGTATGGGAGCAACCGTTAAGGAAATTTAGATCTGTACAATTGCAAAGCCCTCTTGTTGGAAATCCTTGGGAAGAAGATATTGTCAAGTTTCTTCTCGTCTTCCGTTTCATAGATGTCGTTTTCAACTAATAGATTGTTAAATATAATAGTCCAGGAAAAATAGCTTTTTGCAAGGAAAAAATTAGATCCCGGCTGAAAATTGACACGATCATTGGTAATGGGGCTCTTAATATAATGAGAGAGTTCCTCACCGATCCGATGACCGCTACGTAAGTTATTCAAGGTCAAAAGTCATGAAAATGGGTTTTTTCAAATTTACTCAAAAACTGTTAGTTTTAGAGAAAAAATTTGTTCTACAAACATGTTGCTGAAGCAATTTCCAACAAAAATGGTTATTATAATTTTGTCCCTAGCGTGTACCGTTAAAAAGTTATAGCACTTTAAAGAATCGTAAGTATCGCCCTATTTCACATTTTCTCCCACATTACTGATAATTACTTAAAACCAGTTTGTTTTAGAGAAAAATTTTGTAGTACAAACTTGTAGATGAAGAATTTCTTCACAAAAATGGTTTTAGTATCTTGTTCGTAGCATGTACCGTTAAAAAGTTATAGTATTTTAATGAATACACAGACCATAAAATTAATTTTATTTTTGGGGGCCAAATATTTGTAACCAGTCACAAAATTTGATGAGAAAATTTAACCCAAAACCGGTATTTTTTGGTAATCAGTTTAAATAATCTTTTGGTAATGCACGCACGTGTTCTTTTTAGCATTATTTAAAACTTTATTCGGAAATATAAAAAAAAAACAGGTAAAATGGATGAACATTGTTTTATTTGCAGTGATTCGTTGTCTGAAGGTGAAATTTTAACTGTTGACCGTGGAATCAAAACGTTAATTGAGTCGAGTATTGAAAGAGGTGATAACAAAGTAGATGTTTTGAAAGACAGAACCTCTGTTATAGTCCATCGTCAGTGTCGTAAAAACTACACCCGAAAATGCAGCATAATTTCATATGGTTTTCATGTCATGACCCTTTCCCTAAACTTTCTCACATAATGTCTATATCGAATGGAATCATCGGTGATGACAGTATCAACTGTTACAGAGCTTATGAAATTGGTCTTATTTCTATGGAGAGTATGAAAAACCTAACATTTGGTAATATTAAATTGAAAAGATCAAACAGAGTAGCTTCCCTTTTAACTGTCAACAGTTCGATAAAAGTGCATGGTGAAAAAGTTGCAATTGATCCTCTGTTACTTTTTCAACGAATAAGCATAACTAAACAATTTGAAGACCAACTGCAGACATTTTTAACATACGAGTTGGCTCCTTATCCATTGTCACTTTTTGATGAGGTTGGTATGCGAAAAAATAAAAAATCTTCCCTTTATGAATTGTTAGAGCCAGTTGAAGATAACATCGATTATAATAATGTAACATACATCATCGATGGAGGATTTTTACTGCACCGTGTTTTATGGAATCGAGAGAACACATTTCATGCGATTTTTGATAGCTACATTTACTATGTACAAAAGCATTTTGGCAAAGATGTCACCATTGTTTTCGATGGTTATAAAGATCAAGGTAACAATATAAAAGCTTCAGAGCAGCGTCGTCGGTGTGCTTCAGGTTCGTCATCAGCTGACATTTTGTTCGATGCATCAATGAAAGTCCCAACTTCCCAACAACAATTTCTTGCTAATGCAAACAACAAAAGTCGATTCATTGCTATGTTTTCTGAGAAGTTTAAGGCTGTAAACATCCTAGTGAGGCAAGCCAAAAATGATGCAGATGTTTTAATAATCGAAACAGCCATAGAGAAAGCTGAGAAACGCACGAGTATTGTTGTAGGGGAGGATGTCGACCTACTAGCAATACTGATGGCACGCGCTCCTCAAGACAAAAAGATTTATTTTCGAAAACCAGGTAAAGCTAAAATGGAAAATAAATTATACTGTACTCACAGTTTAGCCGCTTACCCAAAATGTCAAGCCCACATCTTATTTTTGCACGCATTTACCGGTTGTGATTCAACTTCTGCTCTCTACAACAAAGGCAAATTAAAAATTTTCAAGCTTTTCGAAAATAGTGACGATCTGATAAAATGTGCCGAAGTGTTTGCCAGAGCCGATTGTCCTCCAAATATTATTTTTAAAAATGGTATACGTCTACTTCTAGCATCTTACAAAGCACATTCAAAAGAAGATAATAACGATGCATTAAAATATTCTACATTTGTCCGACTGACTAGGCTCAACAAGGCTGTACAATTATCTTCCCTTCCTCCAACATCTGCTGCTGCTCAACAACACCTTTTTAGAGTGTACTATCAAGTTCAAGCTTGGTTGGGCATTACGAAATAATGTTTTGGAGCCTATAACCACTCTGCTTCAACCAGCACCTGATGAACTTCTTACAACAATATTTTGTAATTGTAGTAAGGGTTGCGGTTCTAATTGTGGTTGTCGAAAAGCGGGATTAAGTTGTTCTTTAGTTTGTGGTCAATGTCATGTAAAGTCGTGTACAAACTCAGTCCAAATTGATCCATATGCAGAGGACGATAATGACGAATCATTACTTAACATGCCTATGCCAGATGTTAATTCATAATTTAAACTAAATTTTGTTTGCTAAACACAGTGGAATAGGCCTACGGGGGATACCACATAAAAAAAAACGCGCCTGTCACTTGACCTCTGAGGTGGTGTGGAAGAAATTGCAAAATAGGGCTACTTTTTGCAATACTTACGGTTCTTTAAATTGCTCTAACTTTTTAACGGTACATGCTACGAACAAGATACTATTTTTGTGAAGAAATTCTTCATCTACAAGTTTGTACTACAAAATTTTTCTCTAAAACAAACTGGTTTTAAGTAATTATCAGTAATGTGGGAGAAAATGTGAAATAGGGCGATACTTACGATTCTTTAAAGTGCTATAACTTTTTAACGGTACACGCTAGGGACAAAATTATAATAACCATTTTTGTTGGAAATTGCTTCAGCAACATGTTTGTAGAACAAATTTTTTCTCTAAAACTAACCGTTTTTGAGTAAATTTGAAAAAACCTATTTTCATGACCTTTGACCTTGAGTAACTTACGTAGCGGTCATCGGATCGGTGAGGAACTCTCTCATTATATTAAGAGCCCCATTACCAATGATCGTGCCAATTTTCAGCCAGGATCTAATTTTTTCCTTTCTTTGGCATTTTTTTGTCTATTTTTCCTGGACTATAACCGTTTCCGTTATTTGTAGGTTTAGCAACAACAACAAAAAACAGTTAACTGTAATTTTTTTTGCTGAACGGCTTGTTATACGGAAGCCACCTTTAAGAAATCTTTAATTTTTAAAACTTGAAGGCCATTTTTTTGGTGCTTTATGCGATATACAGGGTGATTCACGAGCGTTGTGCCAAAAAGCTAGAGCGTGTAGGTTGAGTTGAGACAAGAAAAAAATCGTATGGGAGGGGGGTCTATTCCCCCCCATTTAGCCGGGAGGGGCAATTTTCTGAAAAATTGACTTATTTTGTAAAAAAAAATATTAAAAATCAACGGCTTCGTTTACAAGACAGTGTTATACTTTTTTGAAAAGCCAAAAACGTCTTCTTTCATTTTGTTTTTAAATTAAATTGTTTTAACGAATAGTATAAGAAATATAAATTTTCAAACTCAAAATTTTGAAAAAAAAAATTTGAAAAAATAATTTTAAAACTAATTTTTTTCAAAATTGTACGTAATTAAGTATAATTTTTGTTCTCAGAATTCAATGCTTCCATTAACAAATTTGTATATGAACATATAAAGGACGACTTACAAATTTATCACAAAATGTTTATTTATAAATTTAACTCACTATTTACACAATGTATACGTACTAATGGACTTTGTCCAAAAGTCCAATCCCACCACCGACTTGGCCAGAACGTAACCATTGATAGGTATAATTTCGAGGTAGTCAGTGAATTTGTCTACCTGGGCACTGCTGTAAACGCAGGCAACAACATCAGCGCTGAAATCAAAAGCAGACTAACTCTTGCTAATCGCTGTTTCTTTTGGGCTGAGTAAGCAATTGAGGAGTAAAGCCCTATCGAGAAGAACCAAGGTGACACTGTATAAAACACTCATCATCCCGGTCCAGCTATATGGTGCGGAAGCATGGACCCTCTCCCAATCGGATGAAAATTCACTTGGAGTCTTCGAGAGAAAAGTTCTGCGTACGATCTATGGTCCTGTCTGCGTAAATCGCGAAAACAACGTTTGGAGAAGAAGATATAACAACGAACTGTACGAGCTGTACAGCGACATAAGCCTAGCCAGAAAAATTCGAATCCAAAGACTAAGGTGGCTGGGCCATGTAGAGCGAATGGACATCGACGCTCCAGCTCGTAAAGTCTTCAACGCCAAACCCGAGGGAGTCAGAAGCCAAGGTAGACCTCATCTTCGATGGAGCGACCAGGTAGAGGAAGACATCCGTCAACTTGGAGTACGAAATTGGAGACAGCAGGCTAGAGATCGAGCCGGCTGGAGGGGCATTCTCAGCAAGGCCCAGGAGTACCACGCTCCAGAGGCGCCAAGTAAGTAAAAAATACGTACTAATGATAATGTTAATAAATAAAAAAAAATCAGTGTTTACTGCACAAGACGTTCGACAGTATTGGCATCTAAAGTTCTAATATTTAACTACTAAACGATACATAAACCAATAGCGTCTATTTTTTCTCGGTCTACCTTACTCTCTCACAATCTTCCTCACTAGCTCTTTAATGAAGCATTACACGCTCATCCATTTGGACGATTAATATTCCCATTAAGCTCTTTTTTTGTACCTCATCAACCGGCCCGTGCAGCTTCTTAAGGCCGCTTACCCGCCTAACACATTTACTGCTGGAACACAATAGAAAAACGCAGCCGGAACCGCAGCCGCAACCGTACCGCATGCCGTACGTACCTAATTAGAAGTGCCCACAATGGAGTCGTACGTACTCCACGTTTTTTTACAATTTGCACTGAGAAACATACATATATATGAATATAAAAGATGATAAAACATATATCGCATCATGTATAGTCTTTTCAATAAATTTTTAATTACCTGACCTAATTTCTAAAAGGATTTTATTAACACGTTGCTCTTTTTTTTTTTTGTATGGAATGTCAAAAATACGCACGTATTTATTAAAAGTTGGCCAACTCGTCAGTCGCGGTTTGCGGCTGCGGTTGCGGATCCGTCTCGTTGTGTTCACAACATTGAATTCGTGTGTATTCAATATTTTGACATGCGATACGGCTGCGGCTGCGGTTCCGACTCCGGCTCCATTGTGTTCCAGCAGTTAATGCTATACACATAACATTTTTCATATCAAACTTCCAGAGCTCATTTAAAAAAACACCAAGTCACATCCCTGCTACCCGCCAATCTATTTAAAATCATCAACCGCCTGAATGCCTACAGTGGATATACGAAACACTTTTGTAATGCATACCGTCCCTGCTAACCTCCATTCTATTTTTAACCATCAGCCGCCGACCTACCCATATGCGTAACAAGTTTGTGCTATTATAAAACAAACCTAACCTTACCTACAGCTCTCTCTCCCCATGGCACTGTGCGTGATGCGACGTTCGCTCTATCTCACTCTCTCTCTCTCTCTCTCTCGATCGTTCTCACTCTCTTGCTCCCTACTCTCGCTACATGGATATGTGCTTCATGCTACGTTCGCCCTTTCTCACTCTCTGTCAATCGGCCTCAATCGCTCTCTTCATTTTCTGGGACGGAAGACACGCTTATTTCCGCTTCATAAGTAAAAATTGTACCCTCATGCGCCTAAAGAAGTTTCACCTCAAAAATCTCAACAACGTTCTTTTCTAAAACTGCTGTTTACAAAGTTTAGAGAAAATTCTTCATGTGGGCTGTAGGTTGAAGTGAAAAAGTGTACAGGCACATAGACAGGCCGAAGGATAGCATGTGTATAAGATCAATTGCAAAGGAAACGAGACCGACACCTGTGAACTCAGCTATATAGGTACAACAAAGCAACTTTTCCCTTCAAGCAAATGGATCCGAATTCGATCCACGCGCGGAGTCAAATTCACATACTAGACTCCGCATACGGATCCAAATACGGAGCCGTAAAACGACGTTTGTCGGCTACATTTAGTATGTAAATTAGAATTCCCACGGACTCACTTGTGAGAGAGAAATAGAGAGAGAGAGAGAGAGAGAGAGAGAGAGAGAGAGAGAGATAGAGAGAGAGAGAGAGAGAGAGTGAGAGAGAGAGAGAGAGAGAGAGTGAGAGATAGAGAGAGCGAGCTCGTCCCGCTCAGCGAAATTGCACCCAAAACAAACTTGAAAACAAAAAAACGAGTTGGAGTATCGAAAACAACTTCTGTTGTCCAAAACAAAATATAATTAAAATGTCGTCTTCATTCTCCAATGCAAACCAAAAAGTAAACATATTATGCATACAAATAAAAGGCTCCTGATCTCTCCCTCCCTCTATCTTTCCCTCTCTCTCACTCTTTCTCTCAATCTATTAAAAAATACTGGATTCTCGAATCTCTTTCAATTTTGTATGCCATGCATGCAATTTCGTGAGAGGCCTCGTTAAACGCAGACTCAGGTGAGCCAGAAATGAACCGAGAATTCTGAAGTCAGTGATTTTTGCTTGAAGGATTAAAACAGAGAATATCGAACCATAGATCAGATCATAGAAAACAAACAGTTCCAATAAGACAGCTTTAGCCAGTCATAGCATAGAAAACAAACATGTTCCAGACTTCGACAATGCTAAAATTCTGCAAACTGAAAAACACACATCTAAACTATACACTTTGGAGACGTTACATATACTTAACAACAAAAACAATATGAATCGAAAACAGGACACACAAAATATAACATCGGTGTTCACTTGTTTCTACTGGGGTATAATGATATGATTTTTTCAAAGCTTTTTTCCCAAAATCTCAAGCACCCAAGACCATTTTAACACATTAGAGCAAGTTCGTACGACCCAGTCGTGCACTTTATTTTATAATGGACTAACTCATAGTATTATTGATACCCTAATTATGAATTTTCACTTGCGACCGTTTACGAGAGAGGAAATAGAAAGATAGAAAATAATTGTTTGTAGGGGGAACGTTACGGTTTATCGAAAATCGTTTCACCGAATAACGTTTGACCGAATTTTTCGATGAAATTTCAAACACTTAGTGCAGAAAAGATAATTGAATGAGTAACGTTTGACCGAATGGTTTTTTTCGGGATTGACACTACTTTTTGAAAAAGTATTGTTCGTACTAAAAATTTTTATTTGGTATTTTTGGTCAAATTATGGACAATTTTTTTTTTGCTGTTTTATTAAATTTTAATTTTTTTTTTTACAAATTCTCACATTTTCTTGAATTTTCAATGAAATTTGAATTTTGTATCTCTTAAAGAAATAATTTGAGTCCTGAGAAGAACCGTGTTAGTACAACATATAAGTTATACTAAGAAAAAATCGCTCAGCACTCCTCCTTATATACTTTCAATTCGACGAAGAATTTTTTCTAGTTGGACGGAACATTTCTTTTGTATTTTCTTATCATTTAGGTTGGTTCTTGGTGATTCTCATAATCTGGCTACCCTTTTTTAATGAATTTTTTGATTTTTGCCTTAAAAAAATCGGCAAATCAAGAAATTTTCATTTATTTTGAAAAAAAAAAAAAAATATCGTTGGAAAGGGGCATTTCATTACCTATCAGAAAATGCAAAAATTATCATAATAGGTTCTATATTTCAGAAGTTATTGACAAACAACGGAGTAAAAATCGACCCTCTAGGACGTCTATTAACGAAGTTACAGCCAAAAAACAAAATGACTAAAAAATGAGAATTTCAATCATTTTTAATCGTTTTAAAACCCATATATTAAGCATAATATGCGTAAAAATAGTTAAACATTATATATCATTGGAAAGGTACATTCATTACCTTTAATAATATGTATGAATTTGAACGAAAGCTCAAACATTTCAAGTAAGAAATTCGCGCGAATTTCTTGCTTTTACCTACTCTTATGCTCAAAAACTAAAGATTGCTTTTAATAATTTGATATCTCGCACATTTCTTTCTATATTTCAAACAGTTTTCGTAATCAATTGGGTGGGTGGCCCGCTTCGCGAAATGAATTTAAAAATAAAAAATTCTTTTCATATAAATAAAAGGATGAAATAAAAATTTATTGTAGTCAAGAAATCGGAAAAATAGTACGAAATTTCGTTCTTGGTGATTCTCATCATTTGACCCCCTGATTCATATGTAAATAAATAGTATCATTTAGTATTAAGAAAATAGTACGAAATTCGGTCAAACGTTATTCGGTCAAACGTGATTCGGCAAACCATTTTTCGGCAAAACGTAGTTTCGATGAAACGTTTTTCGGTCAAACGTTATTCGGTAAAACGATATTCGGTGAAACGATTTTCGACAAAACGTACCCAACCCGTTTGTAGGTATAGGGGATAAAGATAGGTTATATGTATCTTAGGAAAATCCCACGGGTGGACCCAAGTTGAAATGAATTAAAATTGCTGCCCAGTACTACATCCACCGTACCATTGCCACACGCAGCCTTGAAACTTGTTCTAAGGCCAAGTTAAAAACATTATTATTTAAAAAAAAAAGTGCACGTCTGGGTCGTACGAACTTGCTCTAATGTGTTAAATTGGTCTGAGGCTTGAGATATTGGGGAAAAAACATTGACAAAATCATATGAAATTTTATTAATCACTTAAAAATCAATAGTTAGAACGTTTTTTTGGAAAAAATGAAGTAAGCCATCAGATTTTTTTTTTCCTTTTTTGAATTTTAAGGTATTTTTTTTTCAAAATCGTTCGACCAGATTTTTCAAATAACTGTTTTTTAACTTTCTAAGCATATTCGGAAGCATATTCTAATTTTATTTGAGTATGCCAACATCTAGCGGTTTAAAGTTCTTATCAAAAAACAAAAAAATTAAAAACTTTGAACAAACCGTTTTTTGAAAAAATCAAACATAAAAAAAAATTAACTTTTTTTTTAAACTCAAAAAAAGTATTTTTCAAAAAATTAAAGAATTAATATTATTTTGTTTTTAAAAAAAACTTTCACATTAAAATTATCCTCGAAATCCGTTGAGTGGCTTACGAAAAAATCTGTTATGAAAAAACTGGTCGGTATGGGAGGTACCGTTATAAGACTTTTACGGAAAAATTAATTCTAACCGAAACAGTTTACTCAAAAAACACCATTCAGAAAGTTTTATCAAAATCGTAGGAGCCGTTTTTGAGATAAATAAGTTTTTCATAAAAAATCATATGGCAGGTACCGTTAGTTTTGGAGCTAGAATTCTACTTCCAAAAACCCCCCTGTAGGACATTATAATAATACTATGTACCAAGTTTGAAGCGAATCGGTCCAGCCATTTTTCCATAGTAGTTGCAGCAAAAAAAAAAAACTAAATAAAAATCCACGGCCAAACGTTACGCGGGATTTTGGTTTGATTAGGAAATGAGTTGTCTTTTCCAATAGGCTATGACGAATCGACGAGACATGAAAAATGTCTCAGACTTGTCGCTTTCTGGTAAAGCATGTTGCTTAAAATTAGATTAGTATTTAGAATTAAACAAAAAAGGTGACTCACCTCTACTATTTATATCCATACGACCCCATATAGTCTAAGAGCCGGCAGCGAATTTTGGGAGTGGAGTGATAACCAAAATGTATACACATGTATGTGTAGATATACGCAACATAATGCCAAATTCAACCGTCTGGCAGGTTTTTTTTTCACCCGGGGGCGGGGGTGGGCGTTCGAAAATGGTAATTTTTTCGATTTTGGGGTCGAAGTGATAACCACCTAAATTTATATATAAACAATAGGAGATGGTGCCCTGATGTCAAAAAAGTGTGTCCAAGACGTTTTACCTTCAGCCTTACCCCCGCCAGACGGCCGCTAAAATGCGCGAAAATCAGCTTTTTGGGTCGAAATGATAACCACTTAAATTAATATATAATCAGTAGTGGATGGTCCACTGATATCAAAAAAGTGTGTCCAAGACGTTTTACCTTCAGCCTTCCCCTCGCCAGACGGCCACCAAAATGCGCGAAAATCAACTTTTTGGGTCGAAATGATAACCACATGAGTGATACATCAAAAAATCAGGAAAATTCTCCTGATTGTAAAAATGTGTGTCCAAGACGTTTCTCTTTCAGCCATCCCTTTGCCAGACGCATTTTAACACTTTTTTAAAGCATTTTTCAACTTAGATCCTTAATAACTTTTTTCATGTTAACTATAACCAAAAGAATTATATACCAAAATATCAGAAAAATTACACTGATTGTAAAAATGTATGTCCAAGACATTTTTCTTTCAGCCTTCCCTTTGCCAGACGCATTTTAACACTTTTTTAAAGCATTTTTCAACTTAAATCCTTAATAACTTTTTTCATATTAACTATAACCAAAAGAGTCATATACCAAAATATCAGAAGAATTCCTTTGATTGTAAAAACGTGTGTCCAAGACGTTTTTCTTTCAGCCATCCCTTTGCCAGACGCATTTTAACACTTTTTCAAAGCATTTTTCAACTTAGATCCTTAATAACTTGTTTCATATTAACTATAACCAAAAGAGTCATATACCAAAATATCAGGAGAATTCCTCTGATTGTAAAAATGTGTGTCCAAGACGTTTTTCTTTCAGCCATACCTTTGCCAGACGCATTTTAACACTTTTTTAAAGCATTTTTCAACTTAAATCCTTAATAACTTTTTTCATATTAACTATAACCAAAAGAGTCATATACCAAAATATCAGAAGAATTCCTTTGATTGTAAAAACGTGTGTCCAAGACGTTTTTCTTTCAGCCATCCCTTTGCCAGACGCATTTTAACACTTTTTCAAAGGGATGGCTGAAAGAAAAACGTCTTGGATACACATTTTTACAATCAGAGGAATTCTCCTGATATTTTGGTATATGACTCTTTTGGTTATAGTTAATATGAAAAAAGTTATTAAGGATCTAAGTTGAAAAATGCTTTAAAAAAGTGTTAAAATGCGTCTGGCGAAGGGATGGCTGAAAGAAAAACGTCTTGGATACACATTTTTACAATCAGAGGAATTCTCCTGATATTTTGGTATATGACTCTTTTGGTTATAGTTAATATGAAAAAAGTTATTAAGGATCTAAGTTGAAAAATGCTTTAAAAAAGTGTTAAAATGCGTCTGGCGAAGGGATGGCTGAAAGAAAAACGTCTTGGATACACATTTTTACAATCAGAGGAATTCTCCTGATATTTTGGTATATGACTCTTTTGGTTATAGTTAATATGAAAAAAGTTATTAAGGATCTAAGTTGAAAAATGCTTTAAAAAAGTGTTAAAATGCGTCTGGCGAAGGGATGGCTGAAAGAAAAACGTCTTGGATACACATTTTTACAATCAGAGGAATTCTCCTGATATTTTGGTATATGACTCTTTTGGTTATAGTTAATATGAAAAAAGTTATTAAGGATCTAAGTTGAAAAATGCTTTGAAAAGTGTTAAAATGCGTCTGGCAAAGGGATGGCTGAAAGAAAAACGTCTTGGACACACGTTTTTACAATCAAAGGAATTCTTCTGATATTTTGGTATATGACTCTTTTGGTTATAGTTAATATGAAAAAAGTTATTAAGGATTTAAGTTGAAAAATGCTTTAAAAAAGTGTTAAAATGCGTCTGGCAAAGGGAAGGCTGAAAGAAAAATGTCTTGGACATACATTTTTACAATCAGTGTAATTTTTCTGATATTTTGGTATATAATTCTTTTGGTTATAGTTAACATGAAAAAAGTTATTAAGGATCTAAGTTGAAAAATGCTTTAAAAAAGTGTTAAAATGCGTCTGGCAAAGGGATGGCTGAAAGAGAAACGTCTTGGACACACATTTTTACAATCAGGAGAATTTTCCTGATTTTTTGATGTATCACTCATGTGGTTATCATTTCGACCCAAAAAGTTGATTTTCGCGCATTTTGGTGGCCGTCTGGCGAGGGGAAGGCTGAAGGTAAAACGTCTTGGACACACTTTTTTGATATCAGTGGACCATCCACTACTGATTATATATTAATTTAAGTGGTTATCATTTCGACCCAAAAAGCTGATTTTCGCGCATTTTAGCGGCCGTCTGGCGGGGGTAAGGCTGAAGGTAAAACGTCTTGGACACACTTTTTTGACATCAGGGCACCATCTCCTATTGTTTATATATAAATTTAGGTGGTTATCACTTCGACCCCAAAATCGAAAAAATGACCATTTTCGAACGCCCACCCCCGCCCCCGGCTGAAAAAAAAACCTGCCAGACGGTTGAATTTGGCAATATGTTGCGTATATCTACACATACATGTGTATACATTTTGGTTATCACTCCACTCCCAAAATTTGCTGCCGGCTCTTGGTCTAATACGGTATGTTGTGTGTAAGTATCACATCCAATTATTAGACATATTTTTTTGCCGTTCTGCTTCAGTGACGAGCCTCCTTAGCCAAGGAGAGGACCGAGATGGTTGTCGTCAAGGTTAGCCAACCCAAGACAAGGCGATATGTTCCTTTGGTGGTCTACAATCTGACCGCGGTTATCTCACGATATGCAGGATCTAGTACCAGCTTTACCGATCCACGGTTCCTCAATCAGTAATAAGTCTTTCCCTTTTGTGTGTAGTGAGAGAAGGGAGGCCGACAACAAACGGCAAGTTATTGTGAGACAAAGGAGGTCATTAAATTAAACTTCCTGGGAAGTTCCTTGTCACTCAATGGTAGAACAGACCTGGACGTCAACAACTCTAGTGTGTAATTTCAGAAATATTTCGCTGCGTACCAAGTTGAAGCTATTTGAATCCAATGTGAAATCTGTGCTTGTGAAAAGTGGAAATGCTCTGCTAACATCTAGAGTTCCATAAAAGCTTTTGCTAACCGTTTAAAGATCCTGTGGCCAAAAACCATATTCCAAAACGAACAGCTGCACAAGCAAAAGTGGATGTAAACATCACAGAGATAAAGTTGTGCTGGATTGGCCATACACTGAGGAAGCCATATGACACAATAGGAAAGCATTCTTCTCAATGGTATTCTCAAGACGGGTTGGTAGACCAGATAAAACCGAAACAGGTCAGCGGTTTTGAAGGAAGCTGAATTCTAGCATTTGGAGTACAACGTACAACTATGTATTGTTCGAGATATAGGAAGATATGGAAGGATCTGGTGGCCCCTTATGCAGCAGGAGGAGTTACAATGTTGCTGCAGACAGCAGCTTCCGGCAATCAAGAGCTATTTGTAACTTTTCGCCACTGTATCGAAAGATGTATGCAATTCTAATTTACCTGGTGGTATTTGTGAAAATTCTACGACGTGTAATAATTCTACGATCATTTTCTTGAAGATCCCGAAATGGTTGGGTTATCCACAGAACGACAAATATTTTCAGTAAAGTACTTAGCAAACTATACATGAACAGAAAAAAAATGGTTCTAAATGAAATATGTACATGTGTACATACATATACATACATACATATTGCATACATACATATAAGAAATCACATTAAAAATTCACTTATGTACATACATATATACATACATATCTACTATTATGTGGTAACTTACCTTCACGTGGTTTGTGTCTGTTAAATCCTTTAATTTGTTGTTTGGTTGCAGCAAGATGATGATAAATAATAATTGCATTTTCACCATCGACGTCGAAGCTTCGTATTAACAATTTGTTTCCAATAATGTAATCGATAACTGATTTTTCTTTCTTTCGTAGGACGAGCATTATATTATTTGTTTTTACTTTTGAAGTTTGCAGCAGGGATGAATGATTAAAAAGTATATTTGCGAATGAATTTTTCGAATTATTATGTTATTAAAATTTTCAAAAATATTTATTGACGAAAAATTAAGTTTTTTTTCTTAAACTGCGAAGTCCTCCGAGCGTCCACCAGTAAAGGAGTGACAAGAACTTAAACACAAGCCCTAAAAATCGTCAGTCAAACTAATGGCAGTTGTTTTGACGCGCCAATTGTTAGGGGGTTCTTGGCACTCCTGAAAGAAAATTTTCATAAAAATGTTTCCTTTGGTTGTCTTTCTACTTTAACTTTATCGGACTTATTCTAAAAATTAAAAAAAAAATTGTAGTTTTTAGTTGATGTTTTTAATTGCTTTGCTAGACTTATAAATGCGGACTGTATTATCCGCACCACCTGACACAATATATTTTGGATTACACCAATCAACGTCCAGTACTTTGTCGCTATGTCCCAAAAGATCATACAGTGGAGCTTTTGTGCTAAAATAAAATATTGAAACATTTGTTTAAAAAAACGTTAGGTTAAATGAGCCTTAAACTCACCTTCTGCAATCCCAAAGTTTATTTTGGTTATCATATGCTCCCGAAATGAATAGATGTTCATCTGTTTTTGACCAAGTAACTGATTGAATCCATTGAGTATGGCCTAAATAGGAACTCCTTATAACTGGACCATCTTAAAAAAAGAAATGAAGCAGCATTATAGATACATTTAAAAAAAATAAGAAGGATATATATTAAACTTACGATTTGATCGCGAATCATAGAGCCGCAAATCTTTGTCTGCAGAAGCAGTAATGATAAGCTTATTCAACGGAGAGTAGCTGACATCGAACAATGATTTGGTAGCAGTTATTTCTGATTGTATTCCCTCTAAATTGAGGTTCCATATTTTCAAAGTTTGATCCCACGATCCACTAATAAGTGTTTCGGAATCCATCCATTGTACAGCTGATATACATTCCTTATGTCCTTGAAGACTCATAAGAGGTGTCTAAATAGAAATCTAATATTAACTCCTTCATATATATTTAAAAACAAAAAAAAAAGCTGATTATACCTTAGTAGGACAGTTTTTAAATTCAGTTTGCATCACGAAATCGTCGTCTACGTTTTGACATTCTGTAAAATAAAAATGGTTTGATTGGAGGTATTTTTAACATAAGCGGATAGAAAGATAAATGAAACGCAACTCTAAGCCACAAAGGGCGCTTATAGACAATCATCGGTCGAATGAAACTTTTGAACTGCTTTGAAGGTGGCTAATATTAATATGAGTATACAAGTACTCGTAGCTACGATTAGAGCAAACAAATTAAGGGTGTTCCCCATAACTTCACAGAAAATGAAGAGCAATTATCCAACTTGCTATTCCCCACAACTTCACTGAAAATGAAGAGCAAATATCCAACTTGCTATTGAACACACACTTTCCAGGTTCGATGGTGTTGGTATTGTACTTACAGAATGTAGAGCCTTTCAAAACAAATAGAGAAGACTGGAAGATAGGAAAGGTCTTTTCAGTCACCCAGCTCAAATGATATCTTCCCAGCCTTATTAAAAGGGGAAAGATGAATCATCTCGTTACCATACTTCGAAGGATCATTGCTTAACATACCCCCTATCCATGAATGGTACTTGCATTGAAGAGGCAGAAAAGCTATCAGTGCTTGGTATGTGCATCAGTGAAAACCTTCGTTGGAATGACCACATACTTGAGATTGCCAAGAATGCTGCCAGATGCTTAGGCTTCTTAAGTAGATGCAAGAAGTTTTGCACCCCTTCTGATCTGGCTAAAATTTACAGAGCTTTTATAAGCCCTAAACTTGAGTATAACTCCCATCTCTGGGCAGGTGCTTCTCAAACTTTTCTACACCTGCTCGACAGAGTTCAGAAAAAAGCGTTGAAAAGCTAAAGATATCGTTATCCCAAAAAAAAAAAGAGGGAACAACCTATCCGAAGTCATCTGATAATCTTAACATCATATTCAATGAAGACTTTAGAGAAAGTGACAGATACCTTCATTAGATCATATGGATGAGATGTTATATGGAATATGCTTCCTGAACTTCAGCATGCTTTTGCTTATAGAAAGAACTGTTTAAGTTAATAGTAAAATCGTAAAGAATGATGTATGTAGTTCTGATTTTTTGGTATAGTTAGGAATAGTGTAAATCCAAATTTGCACCAGTACGCGAAAAACTGCGAAATTTTCCTCTTTATTTAGGTTCAACTTTACGTTTTTCTGCAGGTTTTTCTATAAATTTCTCAGGTTCGGCATGTTCTATCTCAGGTTTGTCATGTTTCTCAGGTTCGTCTAATTCTTCAGATTCGTGTTCTAGCTCAGGTTCCTCCGCATCGTCCTGGTCTTCGTCTATCAAAATCAAGGTGACGTTATCGCATGATTTCCCTGAGCAGTTCAAGCATAAAACCGAGCATCTCAGCCCAGACGTTACGCAAGTACACGCCCCAATGCATCCTTTCTTGCATTTGTAGGCTATGATTTTGAGAAGGTGTGGTGAGGCCGGCACGTTATTTTTTGCTAGGGGATTAGGCCACAGGAGCTTATTTCTTAACCCTATTCGGTGGGGTACTTCTCCACCCCCAGCCACTTTTGCACTTGATGGATAAACAAATCATTAAAATTGTTCATATCCTGCAAATAGAGCCGAGCTCTTTTAGCATAGAAAAAAGACCTGAATGAAAAAAGGCGGCATTTTGATTATTGTCTTAAGGTGGAGCTTCCAATCCAAGATTCTCGCTGTCTGAATGAATTGCTTCATAAGTATCGCAATTCTGTAATATTACACCCACAGTTTTGAAGTAGGACAATCTATTCCCAATTTTTCCAGAGCAGTTATAAATTTGATGCCGACAGCCTGCACAGATTCAGAGACTACAAAAGAACATTTAGGTGTTCTAAGAGCATTGTCTCAATTCTTCAAAAATCCATTTTGTCTTTTTTTTCAAGATTGTGACTGAACTATTAATCTTACAGACTTTGTTTTATGCTTAAATGAAAGGAAATACAATTTACCTCAACCTTATATGTATGTTATGACTTTTCTCATACGAAAAGCAATTTTGCCAATATATTGATCCTCCCGGCAAAAAAACTAAAAATTGGCGATTTTCGGTAAAAATGGACCATTTTCAAAGAGCCATTATAGATTTGTAGAGCTGTCGTGAGCTTTTAATTGTTACAAATTTAATGGACTTACAAATAAATACTTTTAATTGTTTGTCGAAAACGTATAGTTTTTTGGAGCAAAAAAATATCAGTCTTCTCAAGGCACACGATATCTGGGCATTGCTGGCGGCTTTGTTATAACAGCCTACGGGAAGTTCGAAGAAACCCAGTATGGTATGGTTATTTGGCAAAAAAGAACCCAACTGGTAATGACTAGGATATAACTAGAAAAGGTATCTATAAAGACTCGCATTTTACTATAGTACGATTGAGAAATACAACTTCGAGGAAAATTTCCAAGCGTAGTTGAGTAGCAAGAAAGAGTTGATTAGGAGAAACACAAAACTACACCTTTAAATAAAATACCTTCAAATGGTTAATGGATGGACCGAGAACTGCCGATGGCCCTAGTGCAGGAGACTTTAGACCTAAAACAAAAGTATGAGCTCAAAACTGGTATGGGAGTTCCTGGAGAAAATAAACACTTTGCTAAACACAGTCACCGTTTAATGGATACTAGGGCATGTCGCTGTCGAAGGCAACGAAGAGGCTGACCGTCTTGCGAAAACGGGAGAAAAATATGATCTTATGTGGTTTTGGACAGAACTTGGTCAAAAACAGAATCAAAACAAACGAGAGACTTAAAGATCTTACCACTAACCACTAGAAAATACTTCCTAAGCAGAGCCAGACAAAAATTTGGCTGGAAGCTTGAAGCTTAACCAGAAACAGCCTTAGAATCATAACAGGATTTCTCACTGTACACGGCAAATTAAAATAACACCTAGACATCCTAACCAGTGTAACATGTAGATTCTCCGCAGAAGACGAGAAGACGACACCAGACGACATAAAAGTATACGTGGTGCACTAATGTACACAAGGCAAAATCATTTCAGCAGTTACCAGATAAAAATGGCCAGGGTTCTCCTTTGAAAACACCTCAAATAGTTACGTTTTTAAAATAAACTAAGTTGGAGAATGTGATTGAAAGATTTACATTCGCTAAAAAGGGGCACAATAGACCATTTATTTTGTAGTGCACTTATGCCTAAATTGATGGTTTATTTAAATACATTTTTTATGAAATTTAATTGAGTTTTTAAGTAGTCCGGAAAATCAAAGTTAACAATGCACGTTATATGCAAATTTAAATTTTAGGAAGTATGTCATTAAATTTTTTTTAAAATGACGGAAAAGTTTGAAAACTTTTAAATAAGGCTCATTTTTACGATTTTATAGTGCTGAATCCGAATTAATATGCCCAATGGTACCTTATTAGATAAGCCGGGGTACAGACAGTCTAATCTAGCTTAGGTTCTTTTCTACTTTGCCGTTGGCAGGCAGTCATTTATGCGTGTATTCTAGGTTCAAATGTGGTTGGGGTTGATCCACTTCAAAAGGGATTCCATTAGGAAATTGAAAGTACAGACGACGAGGGCTTCTACAGAAAAATTTAATCTGAAGGTGTATAAAAATATAGGCTATGTCGATGGAGTGAAATTTTGGGAGGCCACTAACATTTGGAAACACTACCAATGACTACTAGAAGTAAGACGAGATTTATCATAATAATAACATTCCATCACGAGTTCACATTTTAAAACGTATTACAGCACGCACCCTGAAACTAACTAGCAGACATACCATTCGGACACTGCTGTTATTGTATGGATGATGTGCCATACATATGGCGGTTGGTCAACGCTAGTACCGGTGATGAAGAATTCTTGTATGATTTGCAAATTTGAGAGAGAGCAGGGTATAAACAGAAAAAATGTGCGATAGTCTCCTCCTCCTTGGCGAATTCACCGGCTTTGCAGTTTGCCGGAATGTCTGTTCCATCACCCGAAAAAAGATGGGTGTTTAACTGTTCTGGCAAATTCATGAGAGATGAACGACAACTACGAGCAGTTGTTGAGTTTGTGGAAACAACACCGAGTGATTTAAGGGCTGTTTGGCTGTCTGGGAAAGATGTGGATACCCGATATGAATATCACGTTTTCTTTGAGCCAAGAAGGACTTCTTTGATCGCCGGAATGGTCTGAGTAAACGCCGTCACCCACACCAGCTTCAGTTATTAAGCCAATAGTATAGAAATAATCTGAAACATATCTCTAAAATTGATTCATTTAGAGATGGCTCTGAGATAAATAGCTGTATAGTCGCTTGCTTTTTTAATAAAAATGTCGGGGGTAAAGTCCATTTCGATTCTCTATATTCGCGAATTTCCATTCGTGAGTACGTAGAGATGAAAAACCATACTACACAATCTTTAGGGTGTCTCTTCAGCGCACACATAAACATATTAAGAGCGTTGAGAAACTTGACCTCACAAAACGTTTCCTTTAAATAAAAAGTGCTTCATTAAGGGAATACATTTTATGATAAAGTTTAGGTTATTTAAACTTATTAGATATTAAATTAGTACTTAGTACTGCCAATGTTGTATATTGGCAACACAGTACCTTTTGTTGGTCTTTTCTTCTTTTAATTTGAACTATAGTATGTTAAGTAAGTTGCTTAGCAAAATCTTGTTAAACTGGATGTGTTCCGATATTCATTTTTCCTTTCTCCCAACAAAGGTTATGGGCCCAGACCCCCGTTTTAATTATCAAGATTTCATATTACATTTCTTTTTATTGAGTTAGTCTTTATTTAAAATATAAGCAATAAATTCGTGTGCAGTAAATTATTAGTTAATTTGGTGCGATATGAGTTCGGCTTTGTACCAAATAGAAAAACTTTCTAGCGAAAACTTCGATTGCTGGAAAATTCAGATGAGGTCAGTCCTCATACATTCGGAACTATGGGAACACGTTTCAGGGGTTAGCTTAAAACCTCAAATAGCAGCTAATAATGCGAACGCTGAAGAAGTTGCTAGCTGGATGAAGAAGGACGAGAAGGTCCTTGCAACAATCCTATTGTGCGTACAGCCAACGTTGTTGAGTCACATCAAAAATTGCAAAACGGCAATGGAAGCATGGCTTAAGTTGTCAGAGATACATCAACCTAGTGGTCTAGCTAGGAAGGTAACACTTTTTAAACAACTTTTGGCATTAAAATTAGATGATAGTAGTTCAGTTTCAAATCATTTAATTCATTTTTTTAATACGGCCGATAAATTAATAGAAATTGATATAAAGCTTCAGGATGAATTACTCGCGATCATTTTGCTGTCTAGCCTTCCGAAAATTTTGTTGTTGCAATTGAATCGAGAGATTCCTTGCCTTCTATCAGTGAGCTGAAAACTAAGCTTTTAGATGAAGGGAAGCGTAGAGATGAAAATCTGCAAGAAGTAAGCGGGGCTGCATTTCTTATACCGCAGCAGACAGTCACGATCCAAAAAATAAGCTTCGAGTGAAAGGCAAATGTTACAATTGGAATAAACGGGGACCCTATGCGTCATCATGTACAGGACCTAAAAATTCTTTTCATAAAAATGTGACGAACAAACGGGCTTTGGATAGCGGTTTAACTTGCCATATGTGTTGAAATGAAAGTTTTTTTACATCAATTCGTTCTCACGTAGAGAAAGTTCAGCTGGCGGCAGATTTTTCAATAAAATCGAAGGGGATTGGATCCGTTATGATGTCAACAGATGATCGTACAATTGAGCTCAGGAATGTGCTTTTTGTTCCACAACTCCGGTGCAGACATACATGATTACAAAAATAATCTTATTTTGCATGCTGAAAAATGTGGCGATCTTTATTTGTTAAACATGAAACACAAATCGAAAATGTTTTGCATGAATAAATGTGATAATGCGATAACGGTAGGGAATACGTCAATGCCGATTTCTCAAAAAACTTGGTCTTTGAGGGAATTAAGAGACAGTTAAGTGTGGAGTACACTTTAAATTAGATAAACGGCCAGGAAACTCTAAATTTCAAGCCAAAGGTGTAGAATGCGTCATGGCCGGCTACTCCAGCGAGTCCAAAGCATATAGACTCTATGATCCCAAGACGAGGAGTGTTTGTAAGAGTAGAGATATAAGATTTGTAGAAAATTCTGTACAGATAGGCCGGGGAAATAACAAAGATCTTGTGCTTATGAATTTCAAAGAGAGTGAGCCAACGGAGCAAGGAAATTCTTGAGTTCTAAAGAAAAATAAATACACAAGTTATTGCTCTAATAATAGCGAAAACTCCTTTAAGACGGATTGTGGGGAAAATGATAACGCTGCTCTAGATGACGATGGCAACAATGCTGAGGAAGACGACAACAATGTTGAGGATGATGAAAATGTTGCAGAGAACAATGGCGACTATGCTCCAGATATTGATAATGGTTTGGCCGAAGATGATGATGATGGCGATGTTCTAGAGAATGATGAGGATGACGAATGTTATGAAGAGGTCTCAGGTAAGACAGGAAGTCTTAGACCACGTTTGAAGAAAGTCAAATACAACTACTTTATAAGAGATTCAAAATTGCGGGATAGCTCTCTAACAGTTAAGGAAGCCTTAAGTTGATCGGACGCTCACGAATAGGAAGACGATATGAAAAATGAGTTCCCTACAGTCGAATGAAACATGGGACCTTGTAGAATTACCACTCAACCGTCATGCAATTAAGTCCAAGTGGGTGTTTACAATAAAACATAATAAGGATGGGAACCCTCACCGGTATAAGGCAAGGCTTGTTGCTAAGGGCTACAGCCAACGTTTCGGTTTGATTATACTGAAACATTTTCGCCTGTAGTAAGATACTCCACCGTTGGTCTCATATTAGCATAAGCCGTTGAATATGACCTCAAAGTTCACCATATTGACGTTTCATAGGCGTACTTGAATGATGAAGTTAAGGAGGAGATCAACATCGAGCAACCCGAGCATTTTGAAAACGTTTCAACCGTCAAAAAGGTTTGCAGGCTGGACGCGAATGGAACAGCAAGTTAGATGAAACTCTGAAGTCTCTTGGATTTAAACGTTGCTGGACTGATTCGCGTGTGTATACAAAGAACGAAAATGGATTTCGAAACATTATTGCAGTATACGTAGATGATCTTAGCATTGCGTGTTCACAGAAAAACCACGTGAAGACAGGCTCTATATGCCTTTCTCGAGAACAATATATCCGGAATCTTTTAGCTAACCACAACATGATGTCTACAATAAAATGCAGTACTCCATTAGATCCAGGGGATGTTCTTAGGAAATGTCCAAGTAATTTGAAAAGCAAACGGGTGCAGTCAAAACAATATCAATCGCTTATTGGGTCCTTAATTTACTAAGCGGTTTCAACGATACATGACATTCAGCATGCGGTGAGCAAATTAGCTCAATTTAATGTGGAACCTTACCAAGAGCATATGACAGATGCTAAGCATCTTTTAAGATATCTTTTTAATACAATTAATTTTAAACTCTCGTTTAGGAAAACTGGTGAAGCTCTTTCTGGGTTCGCAGATGCAGATTGAGCGAATTGTGTTAACGACCGTAAGTCATACAATGGGTATGTCTTCATGCTCGCTGGTGCATCTACATCATGGGAGTTTTGAAAACAACAAACAGTGGCATTCAGTAGTACTGAGGCTGAATATATGGCGTTGGGGTCAGCCACGAAGTAAGCAGTTTACTTACGGTGTCTGACTGAAGAAGTTGGATTCAGGTGTGCATTGGGAGGTCCAACTGTACTAAATGGTGACAATTTAAGCGCACAGCAAATAGTTAAGAATCCAGTATTTCATTCAAGGTCAAAACATATTGACATTAAGTATCATTATAAGGGAGTCTTACAAAATGCGAGGTGTTTTGTGTTGCATAATGGGCAACTATCCGACTCTTTTGAAGTGCGTCAGGGTGTGAGACAAGGGGACGTTCTATCGCCAATCCTTTTTCTGCTGGCGATAGATGATGTTTTGACGGCCAGCGTTGGTACAACGGAGAGGCAGGGCATTCAATGGAGACCGTTTGAAAGGCTTAGCCATTTAGACTATGCCGACGATATATGTCTCATGGCAAATAACATCAGTGGGCTGAACATGATGTGTCAATCTCTGCTATTGAAAGGAGAATCGTGCGGTCTTAGAATAAATAGCAAAAAGACAAAAATAATAGGACCCCCTTCACAACAACAACAACAACGTATTATTCTGCATGAAGAGGTCGAACAGTTCAATTACCTTGGAAGTACTGTATCAGCAAATGGTGGTACGGATCTGGACGTAAAAAGCAGAATAAATAAAGCTCGCGTTGCCTTTGGTTCTCTGTCTCAAATTTGGAGATCCAGTCAAATATCCTTGCGCACTAAGTTGAGATTCTTCGAATCCAACGTTAAATCCGTGCTACTATATGCTTGCGAAACCTGGAAAGTCTCGGCTACCATCTCGAGAAAATCGCAGGCTTTTGTGAATCGCTGTCTACGTCACATTCTAAAGATTCGCTGGCCACAAACTATTTCAAACCAGGAATTGTGGCGCAGGACAAGTCAGGAGCGGTTGGACGTAGACATAAGAAAGCGCAAATGGCAATGGATTGGTCACACACTTAGGAAACCAAACAATGATATTGCAAAGCAGTCTTTTGAATGGAATCCTCAGGGTTCACGTCGGGTTGAAAGACCAAGAACAACATGGAAGTCAACAGTTGTAGCAGAAGCTAATTCCCAGAGAAAGACGTGGCCACAGTTAAGATATCTAGCTGCAGACCGTGAAGGATGGAGACGTTTTGTTGGCGCCCTATGCCCCGAGCGGGGTTACAGGACTTGATGATGATCATTATATCAGAGAAATTTATAACAAGTCATTAATAACTTTAAATTTTGTTCCATTTAATGATATGATTGCAGATATCTTAACAAAAATTTGATTGAAATCGAAACATGAATATTTATCTTTGACACTTGGATTATCAAATTAAAATTAAATTATATTTTGTATTTAAAGGCACTGTTTTGAGAGGAAGTATTAGATATTGAACTAGTACTTATAATACAACAAACAAATCACAGTGAATTCGATAATGATTGTGAGGTATATAAGCGTAAGCTTAAAATTGAACAAAATAAATTTTTGTAGCAAACAAAATCCATTTCGGGAAATTTAGTTTTTTACTACCTTAACATTCAAAGTTTACTGGCTAATAAGTGTGAACTCATAATTTTGGTTCAAAATTATCATCCGGATGTTTTGGTATTAACGGAAACCTGCTTAACAAATGCAATTGATGATTCTGAGATCGATAAAGTAGGATATAAAAAAAGAATTTGCCATTCACATTCGAGGCATACTGGAGGTGTACTTGTGTATATAAAAAAAGGAATTCGCTCGCAAGTTATGGATAATTTAAGTTCTTTAAATGTGTGGTGTGTTAAAATATGGATATGGATAAATGATGAAAAATGGATGTTAACAGTGTTCTATAGATCGCCCAGTTCCTCAACGGCGGAATTCTTAACTTTTTGTCAGATTGGTGTTTGCACTCAATTGAGAGTAAAGATAATATTCTAATTTTTGGTGATTTTAATATTGATTTATTGACAAAGGATCGTTGCTCCGAAAAAGTTTTAGAGATTTTCGCAGACCAAGGACTATGTCAAATCGTGAATCAACCGACTCGAATCACTGAAAATTCTCGAACTTTAATAGAGTTAAGTACGCGATAAATGCAGATGATAAAATAACAGATCATGAAACAATTAAAGTTGAATTGCTAGTTAAAAAGAAAATAGAATTTAAAAAGAGTGAATATCGAGTTTTACGCTATACGAAAGATCGTTTTGATTGTTTACTTAATGAGGAAAATGTTAATGATGTGTTTTTTGAAGATGATTTGAATGACTTGTCTGATATCTTTAATAGAAAACTAAATAAGTGTTGTGATGCATTGTCGGTAACAAAAGTATCTTCAAATCTTGATAATCCTTGGTTTAATTTTCGTCTACGTACCTTAAAGCACGAAAAAATCAGGTTATATAAAATCGCGGTTCTAAGCAATACGAGAGAAAGCTGGCGGAATTATAATAAGACTCGCAATAAATATACAAATGAAATTAGAAGTGCTAAAAGTGCCGACATAGTTTCGATAATATCTGCTAAAGAGGGAAATCAAATTGAAATGTGGAAAGCTTTAAAAAGTCTAATTTTGAAAAATACTAATCCGAACTACTCAATTTTAACTCAGTCTCTCCAAATAGCGAATGAATTTCATCAATATTTCGTTACTAGCATCTGTGAGATAAATGCTTCCATACCTCATATTCCGTACGTACCCAGTAATATCAGTGTGAATTCTGTCTTTGTTTTTAATTACTGTAACGAAAGATCCCTGTATTCGGTTATAAATAAATTAAATAACAAAAAAGATGCATGCAAACTTAATAAAGAAATGATTTTACAATCAATTGAAATTATCGGTCCGGTTCTTTTAAAAATAATAAATAAATCCTTATCAACTGGATCATTTCCCGAAATTTGGAAAGAATCGGTCATAATCTCAGTTGAAAAAGTGAGTAATACGAATAAGTGTGAAGAGATTAGACCAGTGAATATGCTCCTTTTATGCGAAAAAGTCTTGGAAAAATTCGTTGCGGAACAGTTCCAAAATTATTTGGAAAGAAATCATCTTCTAATTGACGAGCAATCTGGGTTTAGAGGCGGTCATTCATGCGAAACTGCTATAAATTGTGTAGTGCGGAATTCGAAACGTCACATGGACTGGAGAAGTTCGATTGTGGCCGTGTTTCTTGATTTAAAGCAAGCTTTTGAAACTATTGATAGGAATATACTACTTATTAAATTAAAACAATATGGTGTGCATAATCGTGAGTTGAAATGGTTTGAGTCTTATTTAAGCAATAGAAAACAGAGAACAAGAGTGAATGGGGAATTAGGCTCTGTCCTGGGGATCTTTTTGTTTTTATTGTATATAAATGACTTAAGGGAATGTCTGAAATATTGTAGTATTTAACTTTTTGCGGACGATAGCTTGATTTTTATAAGTGGTGTTAATAGTGCCGATATGTGTCAAAAATTGAACGATGATTTGAGAATAGTTGATGAGTGGTTGAAGATGAATAAGCTGAAGCCGAATGTTAATAAAACTAAATTTATGAAGTTTAATATGAGTGATGAGATTGATGTAAAAATGGATGATGTGTCCCTTAATTGTGTGGAGAGTATCAAATATTTAGGGTGCATAACGCGCCGTCTCCACTAGCGATAATTGTGTCGCAGAAGCCAAAGCAAAAGCAGAGAGCAGATAGCAGAAGAACTGTCAAATTTTGTTCGTTGGGCATTTCATCGCTTACTTTTTTAGTATAGCTGAGAATGGCAACTAATCGGTTCATGAAGAGCGTACATAATTATACTCAAAACAATCACTGAATCTAAAAATTTAAATTCTTAAAAATAAAAAAATATTAGGCAGGTCGATAAACCGAGCTGCTTGACCGACCGACGACTCAGATTTTCTGGAATTATAAACTTTCTTTTTTCTAAAACAAATCAGTTTCTTAAATATTTGATTTTTTTTAAATAGTTCAATTCTTCTAATTCTTCGCCCGAACTCATTCGCTATTTGAATTTTTAAAATCAAGCCTTTTATATTATGCACTTTTATAATTCTATAGACTTTTGAATTGAGAATAATTATTTATAAGTTTTATTATAGGTACATACATACATATATATGTACATATCTTCTTGGGATAATTTGCAATCACTTATTTTTAAATTAGAACAAAAAAAAGAACAATACCTCGAAAAACAAAATTTACTCGCACGTCAAACTATTAAATTTGAATGTAAATACAAAACTGACAGGTTTAGCAAAGCAATATAGTATGCGATAAATAGTTTGCGATGAAAGCATGCTTTTCATCGCTTACTATTGATATATAGCTGCTATGACGGTCTCCATTTGCGATTGTGAAAGCAAGCTTTAAAGCACGCTCTCGATTTATCGCTAGTGGAGACCGCATGTAATAGATAATAAATTGAATTTTAAGAAACACGCCAGTAATATATGTGCGAATATTTCAAAGAAAATTTATTTTCTAAGTAGAATACGAAGACAACTGACATTTGATGCTTCTCTCCTAATTCATAACGCATTAGTGTTGCCTCATTTTAATTGATGTTCTACATTACTTTATGGTTCAAATGAAGATGTGAAAGTAAGACTTCAAAGACTCCAAAATAAATGCATGAGAACAATTTTAAAGTTGAATGTGTATACACCAATCCATGTTTTGCTTGGGTGCTTGAGTTGAATGAATGTGAAACAAAAATTGGCTTTTGATGCAATGATTTTTATATTTAAAATGCGAAATTGAATGTTGCCGGATTATTTGATGAATGGGTTAGTCGAGGTTTTGTCAATCCAACCATATGGTTTGAGAAATGGGTCTAATTTAAGACCAGAGCGGTGTAGGCTTAGAAGAACTCAAAGCTCCATTTTTTATGATGGAATAATCTATTTTAAAAATCTGCCGACCAGTGTAAAAAGTGAAAATAATATAAACAATTTTAAGAAAAAGCTGTGTGAGTTTATAAAAAGTGATATAACTTAGTGCAAATAAATGAACAATCGTGGACAATGACTTATGTTTTTTTTAACTAATACTATTGTTTTCTCCTCCATCTAGGGTTAAAATAGAGCCCAATCTTCTTAAAGATGGGTACTCTTGGCTTTAGCCAGGATGGTATGCAGAAACTCTATAATAATAATAAAATAACATTGGCAACACAGTACCTTTTGTTGGTCTTTTCTTCTTTTGATTTGAACTATAGTATATTAAGTTAGTTGCTTAATAAAATCTTGTTAAACTGGATGTGTTCCCATATACATTTGTCCTTTCTCCCAACAAAACTATACTATTCTAAGGCACTAGTGTTAACCTGAATTGACTAAAGAATTTTTGAATTTGTTATCTTACCAGTAGACCATATCTTGAGTACAGTGTCCCAACTTCCCGTTGCAAACCTTTTTGCATCTGGACTAACGTCGACACAATCAACACCACGTTGATGTCCTTTGTAAACGCATAACGAACGTGCTGAATTCTTGCCAATGTCCCATTTCCATAACACGACTGTTTGGTCTTGCGATACACTATAACACAAAAAGCAATAATCATCTGTTTCGACATAAGATTAAAAATTAAAACACAATACCTTATGAACTGTGCTTCTTCCTCATTCACACTGACCCAAGAAAGAGCCTTAACTGGCATACTATGGCCAGTAATGGTCAAAACATGTGTTCCTTTAGTCGTCCAAATATTAATTGTGTTGTCATAACATCCAGTGAGTATCCAATTTCCATGTGTCTTAACAGCCGATACCCAATCGTCATGGAGTAGACAATCTTGAGGCTCCGGGGCAGGGTATTTTTCCACATATTCGATTTCAATGACATTCTCAAATGATAAGTTATTATTTCCTGCATGTTCAATTAATGTACCCTGAAGGTACTGATTGAGAATCAGGAAATTAAAATCGACAGATTTCACATGCGCTTGTTCCAACAAAGTGTTAACTAATTTGTTTAGCTCGTTTGGCGACACATTAGCATCGATTGTGTAGGGAACATCTGGCAGAGCGTACCTAAAATTATGATTGTAATATTTAAATTAGCAACTTCATATTTGTTTCAATTTGGAAATAATGAATTTCGGGTAAATGTTTTCTTTTTTGATCATGCTGACCATGACTTTAACGCGTCGGTTTGCGATCACGCGTTTTACATCTGCACGAAAGGCTCTTTCTGTGCTTGCAATTATAGAAGAATTGTGGATCATTTTAAATGCATTAATTCGGGCATTGGCTGGTTTGGTACCAACTGTCCCTTATTTTTCTTTTAGTTCTGTCGACAATATTTTGGAACCTCTACAAAACACGTCGTGAAATATGTTCAAATTCTGGAGGCAAGTTCGAAACAAACCTAAGAAACACCAAAACGCCGATAATAGACCTTTGGAATTCTACACTTTTTTGTTCTTATATGAAGAACTATTAAAAGTTAACACGAATATTTTTACTTACTGATCTTGTTTTGTAAAAAGTCGAATTTGCACTTTCCCAGTTCCTGTCGTATTTATATCCATTTTAATTTTTAAATTAAACAGCGATACATGTGGTAGACACTGGATGAATTTATCAAAAACACAACTTTCAACTTAGCACAAGCACGTTGTCAAAACTGTCACTTGTTGTTACATAAAGTATAAAGAAAGTAATAGCATTCTTGGTGTCATATATTATGTCAACCAAAGGTTGAACGCATAGACATATTATTATATGGACTGCTAGTTGCCAACTTCACGTTGGTTCCAACATAACTCACAGCGCCACTCAATTACAGCGGGGAATATACTTGAACATAATGAGAAATATAAATTTAAATATAAATAAAATAAAATAAATAAATTGATTTTTGCCATAGACAATAGACATACTATACAGTACCTAGTGATTGACATTTTTGCATTGAAAATGACATCGGCATCATGAAAAATATGATGGATATTAGTATTCCTATTCGCCTCTGTAATTGAGTGGCGCGATACGAAGGTATCGATTTTGAGCAGCATTTGTATGGAAACTAAATTCGACTAGCAGTCCATATATAATATGTCTATGACAATAGACATACTATACAGTACCTAGTGATTGTCATTTGCATTGAAAATGACATCGGCATCAAGAAAAAATATGATGGGTATTAGTATTGCTATTCACCACATTAATTGGTTGGCGCGATACGAATGTCTCGATTTTAAGCAGCATTTGTATGGAAACTAAATTCGACTAGCAGTCCATACATAATGAGTGTGTTTCTTTATTTTTTCCGGATAAGGAATAGAAAAAACAGAAAAGAACAAATATCTATCCAGAATATCCAGAATAGAATAAATAAAGAAACAGAACTAGAATTAAAAGAATAAACGATAGCTGACAGTGAACTGCACCAGTCAAACTAGAGAATATTCCATTTAAACCACCTCTTCACTTGGAATGAAAAGAATGCGTTCCAAATATTCCAGATGGAATAAAGAAACAGGGAAATAGTTTATCCGGAATATTCCATTGAGTAAAGAAACGCAAAAATGGCATTCCATATATTCTGAATATACGGAATGAATAAAGAGACTCACTCTCTGAGTGTGTTTCTTTATTTTTTCCGGATAAGGAATAGAAAAGACAGAAAAGATCAAATATCTATCCAGAATATCCAGGATGGAATAAATAAAGAAACAGAACTTGAATAAAAAGAATAAACAATAGCTGACAGTGTACTGCATCAGTCAAACTAGAGAATATTCCATTTAAACCACCTCTTCACTTGGAATGAAAAGAATGCGTTCCAAATATTCCAGATTGAATAAAGAAACAAGGAAATATTTTATCCGGAATATTCCATTGAATAAAGAAACGCAAAAAGGGCGTTCCATATATTCCGAATATACGGAATGAATAAAGAAACACACCCAATATGTCTATGCTATAGGCTATATATACAGGGTGGACCAAAAGAATTCACCCTATTGGAAGATGCTCTCATTTTTGCAAATGGCCGCCAATGTCAAATCTGTTTTGACATTTGTGGACAACACAGATGCAGAATACAAGTGAACAAGCCATGGAGCGATACACGAACTGACATGAACCGATATTCTGAAGGCGGAGTTCCCGGGTCGCCTCATCTCTCGTTTTGGCGATTTGCACTGGCCCCGATTTAACCGTTTCCTACTTTTTATGTGGGATTTTTTGAAGTCCCGTGTTTACGTGAACCAGAACGAGACTCAGGAAGCAGTCAAGGACAACATTCGACACGAGTGCAAGAATCTGTAGCCCGAAGTTCTCGCTGAAGTGATGAAAAATGCCATAAAACGAACAATCAATTGTGCCGGCGCCCATTTGGCCGATATCATCTTCTCGACTTGACCAATACAATTCTAAAGGTTCAAATAAAGAGAGCCAAACAACATCGGAGGATGACTTCTTTTGGCCCACCAAATATCTCACCTGCCAAAACCTTCAAATCTAACCAGGATTTTAATGTAATTGACAAACAGCCTCTGAGGTTGTTACCACATGGTAGACCAACAACTTCTCGATACGAAAAAAAAACGGCTCAAAATTTCTTACCTGCTTTTTTTGCCATCCATTTTTCCATCAAACAAAAAATATGCAGCTGTAGTTCTAGTTTTTCACTACAAAGCGCCAAACGATTTGCCTATTTTCTCGAATTCAAAGAGCTCCATGGCGTTATTTGATTTTTCTCTCTCGCTGTATACTTTCTGTTTGCGACATTGATTAAGCACTTGATCTTGACAGATCTTACGTATGCTTGCTTGCTTCAGTTCAGTGGGTCTTGTCTTTGTTTCTGGCACTTTGTTTGATGTTTAATAAAATTAAATAGTTCGCTTCGTGGTTTAGTATTTTTGTAAACAACAATTTTATATATTAACAATTCATATTTATGTTATATACAGTGTTAACTAGTACCCAGAAAGATATGAATCCGAAATTAATAATTTTTATGTATCAATATCCAGCCCATCATTATATCCTACGCTGAGAAAAAAAAAATCGATTAAACAAGAAATCAAATATATATAAAAAAAAAACAAAATTAAACTACTTAAACCTATGGAAAATAATAAAATAAAAATAATGGCTGTAGTTTTGTGTTGAGTTAAACTAAAAAAAAATAATCTTGAGAGGAAAAAAAAAAACGAAGTTAAAATTTTAAAGGATAGCCACAAACGGCATTTTCTGAAGGCGAACGGCAAAGGAATATACTCTCTTCCAACCTCCACCACCAATCCCTTTCTTTGTGGGGTTCAGATTATTGTAAATGGAATTAGCGAAGAAAAGGTAATTGCATATATAATTGATAAGATTTTTATTAAAATACAGTTTAATTAAATGGTTTCGGGGAAGACAATGAATTATCTCATTTTTTATTATATTTTCTTTTATTGTTAATTTGGTGCTGCGGTATGGGGGCAAATTGGTTAACATTAAAACATTCGTCGGGTTGTGCGCATATACACTGAACAAAGTAATATAACGTACAGTAAATCGTATAGTAGGTCCATTAATTTTATTTTCATATAAATATCTAGTTTTTTTTTTATATTTTTGTATAAATATTTACTTATTGGCTTTTGTTTCGTTTCTTCTTTTAATTCATTTAAGTAGATATTTTATTAAATTTTATAATTCATTCATAGGTACCTATTTTTTTTTTTTTTTTTACTGTAAAACATAATGTACTATTTATATACCAAAGAAGTTTTGTATCTTTTTATATGTATACATACAGTATGTATATAAATTCATTTATTTACGCCTTATATAATTTTATATAATACGCCGTTGTACATATATACATACCTACATTTATAGGTTCAGATGAAAGATTTGAAAAGTTTAAAATGTATCATTTACCTATGGTACATATGTATGTATATAATGTATATAAAAATGAATGCTTTTGACCATCAATTAAAAATCAGTGAGTTTAAACAAAATAATTGTGCATTTTTCGTTTCGTTTACTTTTCCAAGATTTTAATTTTTTTTGTTAGGCCTTCATTTTTTTATTTAAGAGGTAGGTAGGTAGGTACTTTTGCATGGTCAAGATGGATTATAGCTTCAATGTTTAAATTGCTTATGCGCAGATCCAATTTTGTTGTGTCTATAATAATATAATAATAATGAAAACAAAGCATCGAATCTTTAATCGCTTATTAAAACCAAATTTCTTGTATACATTTTAACGAAATAAATATGTATCTACCTATAGCCTATACATAGGAAGGTATAAATTGTTTTTGTTGTGCTGAGAGGCTGGGAAAAGAAAATGGATACGCATCGCATATATATGCCAATTTTCCTTTCGATCCTTGTTTTATGCGGCTTGTCTCTCCCTCTTTGATTTAATTCAATACCTGCTTCTTATTTTCACGTTCACGTAGCTGCCTCCCTATCCCTATCCCTACTACCTACTTCAAGCAAAATGTTAAAAACAAATAGGTAGGTAGGTACCTACTTCTACTTGTACTAAAGACAATTAACTCTGTCACATCGACATCACTCAATCTTTTCACTATATGCATATATATGTATGTATTCAAGATACGAGTAGGTATATAGGTTTAGGTACACATCAATGAGTTCGAGTTGGGAACGTTGACCTTCATAATTCGGTTTCGTGAATAAAATATATATTTTTTTGTGCAACCAACGATGAAGGTTGCAAACTATTATGTATATTGTAGTACAAAGCCAAATACCTTTACCTAAAGGTAATTTAATTCATCTAGCAAGTTTGGTTTAAAACATGTTTAAAGTCTTAATTGGTAGGTAGGTATGTTGAATGATGGATGAGGAATGATAGGCATATTTTAGTAAATTATTTCGCATATTTACCTTTCTACATGGTTTATATTGTTTATCGGTAATTTTGTACCTTTGAAATAAAAATTTTAACGCTTTGACGCTTTAACACAATGTGAACATATTAACATTACTGCTATGTTAAGTCGGTGTCATCTATAAAATAAGTATAAAAGGTACCTATACTGTAAAATGCGCGGATTTCGAAAGAATTTGTTCAGTTATGTTCAGAAAATAGAAGTGCACAAAGATCATCTATAAACTTGTGCGGCGGAGCGGTTCTAAAATATAACTGCTTGCTTTCAACACTTCTTATTACGATAGTGTTGTGAATCAGCGCGCCTTTTTTAAACAGGACTTTGGCTTTGGTGTCTGTATTGCCGCTGAAAGACACAAATGCAAATCTACCTTGTTTTAGCGTCAAACAAGACGATTAACAGATGAGCTGAGCGTTATCTTTCTCTTGCTTTTCGGGAGCTAATGCCGGCAACAACACCTTTACTCCTTCGGGGGAGTAAACCAGATTCTTTTATCTCTCTCTCGTTTCTTTGAACAATGCAACATATGCGCCCATGTCTCAAAATTCTGGGATTCAGCTTTCTTCAAACCGATTGAAAAGACTGCTTTGCTATTGATTCTTTGGGCTTCAACAGTGTATGGTCAATGCAACGCCACTTTTTCTGTGGGATGTCTACATCCACTTTCGTTTGTACAGTATTAAGCCACAGTTCGTTTTTTAATAGGTTTGGCTTGTGGCCTTCGGATCTTTAAAATATAGACCTGACAACAGTAAAAAAAAGCTTGCATTTTAGGTGCTAGTAGAGCTTTTTTCAACCTTTCTGCAACTTGGTGTGAATTTTTCTTTAGTCCCACACTAGATATCGAATGTACTGCGATATTTTTTAATTCTGTTGTTGACGTCTTGGTCTGGTCCACCAATCGAGTGACAATTAACTTCCCAGACAGTTAAAGTGGTCACCTGTTTCACAATAACTTTTAGTTTTTGTTGGTTACGGCTGGTGTAACTACATTGTTTTTGGCTTTGTTCCTTAAACCAGCCGCTTCCCTAATTTTTCTAAACTAGTGGCACAGAGTAAACATATGTTATCAACATCCACGACAAGCCAATAACTATGTTGACTTTAAAAAAAAATAGGTATTTCATTGTTTGATCTTCAACTTACTAACCACTCCACTATGCATTCAGTCAAGCGCACTACTATTTTTTTGAACACAACTGTGTTTATTATGTATATATTCAATAATTATTTATTTATAACATTTAAGTTTAATATCCAAGTTTCTTTCGATGATCTGCCATTTGATGTACCTACATAGGTACCTAACCTAGTACCTATTTATCTTTTAAATGCATTTTGGTAATCTTAGGTACCTATCTAGGTACATATCTAAAAATATGACACTTGATGCCCTAATCATTGAATTTTTGTTTCTATTATTTTAATTATTAATTATTAACAACTTGTTAACAAAAACTATGTTTTATGTATTTTGTTTGCTTTGACCTTTTCAGAACAACGTAAACAAATAGAAGCATGAATAACTTTTGAAGAAAAGCACGAATAATGTTTTATTCTGTTTAGTATACCTATGAGTATTTAAAATAAAAATATCAAACAGAATTTCTGTTTGTTAAAAAAACTAAATACTTGTTTAATACAACAGAATAATACTTATTTGAGAACAAAAATATAGGTAACAAAAATTATGTAGTTCAATTTTTCTTTGCTTTGGTGGCTGTTTTTTTTTCATTGTGCGATTTAATAAAATGATTTGTTATTGGCCAATTGCTTGAAAAAGCTTGTTCGAGCAAACAAATATGGTTTGTCATCAAACTGTGGTTAAAATCGCTTTTTTCTTTCATATAGAGTGATGTCAAAACGTGATTTAATAAAATTTAAACCCGTCTTTTTAAGAATTTGGATCAAATAGAGGTGTTTTTATTTATTCAAGCAGATGTAGTCACTTTTAAAATGACTGCACTTTTTTCTGAATCAAATCAGAATTAGTTGGCTTATAGGTATTGGCTGAATTAGTAAGGCCAATCCAAATAGTATTTCTTATTATTGGCCATCCTTTCTTAAGCCGCACAGAGTTTTCGTTGACATAGACAACACAAGTTCAAAAAAATGAGAAAGCCAATCTTTTTTCCTGAAAAGTATCTAGAGTATCTGCAGAGTGTCCACCTTTACTAGGACTGGAAGGTGGCTATCCAAGTAATCTTAAAATGGACTAATTAATGACATTTCAAGTTTCAGGAGCTTGTTGTGGTAATAAGTTAGAGGCAAGATGAAATAGATCTTCAACACCTGTTATACTCACTGCGATAAAAGAATTGACCTGAAGGATTTAAGATGATACCTATATGTACATAAAAAAATATAATTAAGTTCGAATAGAATCAATTCAAAAAATGCCAACGATAATTTGATTCCTAAAATATTTATGTAATATTCGCAGAGAACAGTTAAAACTGATTTTCATCTGCTTTTGGTCTTTTATTGGAAACATTGTTTTAGTTTGACTGAATTTAATTTTATCTGGTATTTTCTGATAAGGTATCAAACAGTTTTTGTGGTTTCGGTGTTTTTCATGCAAAATCTGAAAAGAATTGACGTTGGAAATGACATGCATTCTAAACCACAAAACAATTGCACGCTTATTAAAGGCATCATGTCTTGCAATGAAATATTGGCCTAGGAGTTTAACATGGAAATAGAGCAACAAGCATCTGAATGGGTCGTTTCAGGTGAGCCGAAACCAAAAAGACCGAATCGAATGATATTCTTCCGTCTGACAGTTGAACATTAAATTTAATTCTATTCAAGTAGCATCACTTTGCAGGCATCAGATATGACTCCATTTTACAACTTTTTCTCTGTTTGATCATCAACTTTTTAGCTTTAAGGGTGGTATACCTATACTCCAGTACAAATATGACATCCAATACACTTACATCATAACCTCTCTTCTGCTTAATATTCTTTGCTATTAAGGTTGAATCCCATGATTAAATATACAATTAATCTTGCACAAAAAAATTATTTCCCATTTAATACCTATTTTGCTTGCCGACTCTCATCATTTTATAAAAGCTCATAGTACATACCTATATCCAGTCAATCCTGCTAAGCATTAAAATTTTAGAATAACAAATGAAAAGATACTAACGCCTTAAACATACATAAGAAAACGCAGCAGTGGTTTAACTCTCCTTGGAGCATCAGGGTTGCAAATTAAAAAAAAAAACTCACCGGATAGTACAATGACGAATCTTTTTTCGGAGAATGGTGGTGGATTATTGATTTTTTAGCTTCCGTGGTTTTACTATAGAGAATTCGAAACTGGATTAGTTGAAGTGTCTGTGGCATTAAATTCAACTTATTCCTGGTGTGATGAGCGAGATATCAGTATATTTCTTCCAAACTTATTGGGCCTTAACGGCAATCTCGAGGGATATTTAAAACCCAATGGAAAATATCATTCACATGATAAAATTTGAGCTCCAGAATAAATTTCAAAAAATCTATCAACCTAACAAATAGAGAGAAGGACTTCGAAAACCATTTTCGAACATGTTTTGTAATGTTGTTATAGGTCTTAAGTATAAAACACCCCGGAAATGATGGTCCCAAACATTGATAGAACATGAAAAGGAACAGCTTATTCTGCTGGGAGCTGCTGTTGGACTCTTTTCCTGGCCCGATACCTCAGCTGTTGATCTCCATGTTTCCTTTAGTCTTTCAACTCGCCTTGCACCTTGAGTATTCAATTTAAAGCACTGCTTTGTAATGTTGTCATCAGGTTTCCTTAGAAAATGGAAAATCCAAAGCTTTCGTCACAATTATCAAAATTTAGATCCCTCAATGGCTACCTAAAACAAAAATCTCAACGTACTTAAGGAATATTTTGGTCGTCGGTGGTGAGTCTAGTATAGTTATCTGTGAGCCTCTATTTAAACTCGGCCCAAGTATACCTATGTAAGCAAATGGTAGTTCATGCTCGTCTTAAATGCAAATCTACCTTGTTTTGTCCGAAATTTAAACTTTTTGGTTGAGTGAATGAATTAATTAGTTTGGTGAAAATTGCACTGTGATTTAAATGGCCTATTGTGCCCCCTTTTGGTGCTGGGTGAGAATGCTTATCCTACAGCACTTCTTCAAATTTAGTTTATGTATTTAACCCTGAAGGGTTACCCTTATTGTTCGCACACTTAGGTTATCGTTCGTCGAATCGAATAGACGAAGTCAACTTTGAAAACCTTACTGTTCCAAAATAGGTATTTTCTTTAACCTGAGTTTTTTTAAAACAGTGTAATTTTGATCTAATATCTAATGAATTATCTCATTTCTCAGTCATAATAATGATAATGAATTGTATAAAATTGAGCCAAAGTTTGTCCACAAATTTTGAGTGCCGTCCCCTGCCGTCCCAATACAAACATCTAGTGGAGAAGAGGAGACAATTTAACAACTAGATTCATGTTTATAAACTTTTTTATTCTTGTTACTTGTTAGTTTGACAGTTTAGTGCTAAGTTTAACTTTGTTTTTCTTCTGCGTTTTGTAGAAACAATGGTTTAAATTAACTTTTTTGTGATAATTATTGTAAGTAATTGTTGTTTTTGTAAAACATGCCAAAAATTATTGTAATTCATACTTTTCAATGATAATAAATTTACATTTATAGTTTTTTCACCTGAAGATGTCCATAGACATGGACGAAACGTAGTGACACAAACAAAAAATCCTTGTTTTATTTTTGACCTGAAGCCCAAAAAACACCAAAAAAAATACGTCCCCTGGTTTAGCTAGAAAAGTGCTACTAATAAAATCTCTTAGCATTTCTGCACGATGATTTGAATGAAATGGAAAGTTAATGGTGTTAAGTTTGCTCCGTTAATGTTTGAGGGCACCATTTCCATTTTGTGTAGTGTAGTGGACAACGACAACCACGTAAAAACTAGGTCGAATCACAGTCCTCTGGTCAGTTCCTATTTTTATTTTATTTTTGATATTGAATTTATTACTGTTTGATTTTATTTCTTTAATGAGCACTAAACTCTTAGAATGCCAAAGAATTCCAATTATTCAGTAATTTTTACGATATCATGAGATTTCATTAGTTTTAACAGTCCGCTGTGCAACAGTCCCCTGGTTTAAAAAAGCTACTTTCTTTGAATTATTTCATTAAAAATAGTCCCTTGAGTTAAGACAGAGATTTTGGTAAGCATTTGTATCTAAGTTCATGGAAGAATACAAATTTTACTCCATTGGATAAATTCGAGCAATAAAATCTATGAGACATTGTTTCAGCCAAAATGACCATGTTAGTAGAGAAATGCCCACATACATAAACTAAAAAGTTAAAATCCATATTTAATAAATAAAAACATTTAAAAAAATTAACACAAAAAGCAAGTGGCACAAACTTCAATTTCAAAAGCCCCTCTCTATTCAAAATCAACACCTTATTCTCTGATCACCACCTTCACTCGTCTTCGTCTTGGCCACACCCTTACCACACATCAACACCTACTAAAACGAAAAAACCCAACAGTGTGCACATCTTGTAACAACATCTTGAACATATCACACCTACTTGGCCAAACCACCTGCAATATCTCATCACAATTCAACACCATCCTGCACAGCAATCATACACTATGATATCCTCAACACATTCGATCATGACTCCATATCAGAAATACTCAACTATTTCAACAAAGCCAATCTTTCCACATAAATTATCCTTTTCTAAAAGACGTCGCGTCGATCGACCTGTAAAAAATGGTTATGGTTAATGCAGCAGAGCATACGTCCGTTCGCGGCAAGAGATCACAGCCAACTCATGTTGTACGAAAATAGAATGAAAATGAATGAATGGTTCATAAGAAATCATGGAAAATACGAGAGATGTTCGCCGATTCGACTAAGTATAACCATCCAGGGTTAAAAACAGTGAGTATTTGAAGTGTTTTCAAAGAAGGTAACCTGCCCTTCTCTATCCGGCTGGTAACTGCTCAGGGGTCTTAGTCTTGTATGCAATAGTGCACCACAAATGCCTAATATGTAGTCCAGTGCAGAATCTGCATGTTGCACTGCGTACTAGCTGTTGTGGGTAATTCTCATGCTGCTTAAGCTTATGCAGTCTTTAAATAGTTCCTGGTTGTAGTTTTTCAGAAATATTACTGGCTGTATTAGCTTGGTGCGTTTTTTCCAGTTGTTTAATTGTGATTTTAACAACGTTCGTTCCAAAACCGCAGTAAGGTACTGGTCCAATTTTTTTGCATCTATTTTCACCAGCCTCTTGTATCGTTAATGACGCAATAAAAATAGATACAATTTTTATTTTTTCAAAACCTGAACACCTATAACAAACGGTTTTAACAGTCTTTCAAAAATAAAGATGCTTTCATGTGTATTAAGAGAAAAGTATGATAAGCTTCTGGCTTGTTTTACTGCAAGAAGTAGGATAAATAGTGCAGAAAATAATAGCACTTTCCATTGCAGGAAAAAGAAGCATCCAGAAGTCTTCTAAAAACGTTCCATTGAACAAATTAATCAAATGACACTTCTCAGAAGGGACTTCGGCTTTTTGATTTGAAGTCACAATATGCTCAAGAAGCATAGATACAAATATAACAAATATCCAAAACAAAAAATGTCTATTCCCTCCCATGCAGCATTGTAAAGTTTTGGGAATGTCAACACAAGTGATATATTGTTGAATTGAAAATGTTGGAGCTATAGAAACCGAGATAATCGCAAAAAAACTGTTTTTTGTGAGATACGAGATTTTATGAGACTTTTGAGACAACTTAAGAACACCAAAAAGAAGGTGCATACGCATTAACAGCTTATTATCTCTCATTCCGAGGTTAACCCTTTTTTTTTTTTGCTTAATTGACTGGACTATTCCGGCAAATTGGATATAGCAGATTTTACATAATGAGTTAACGCAGATCTCAGTGTAAATAACTCACCCTATCTCACCTCGTTATGCACCGTTATTAGTCTTTTTGTATCTTCTGGTATCATTTCATGTACTAGGCGCGAATTCAATTAACAGACATTCATAGTGATTCCGTAATTAAACTCATTGACAATGAATCATACAACGATTGTGAAGGTTTGAAGCGAAGATATTTCTAATTGTAAATTTGGTGTTAAGCTATGTGTTCTCATTGAAATAAGAAGAGGAGAATATTGGTTTTGAAACAAATCCCTACTTAGAGATTTATTGTTAATCTTTCGGCTTTTTCCAGATCGGATAATCGTTTTCCTAGTACTGTCTGTCTTAAGTTAATGGACAAACGCAATGCAGCGTTTTGTTATACAGTCCCAAGTTTTAAACTGGCTGCCCCTTGGGACTTTCACACCTAATTTTTCAAAATATTTTCGTGTTTTTCTTTCTCACCCTCTTTCCCTTTTAGTGTTGAAAAAAACACCGGCAACAATTTAATAAGAAGAAAAAAACGAGGGTAGGGGAGCTAAAAGGCTATTTTTGTTAATGTCCACCATTACTTTACTGAAGGTTAGAAGATAATTTCGTTGAGTTACCGGGTTACCGTGAGGCTGAGGTCGCCCAAATGGTTTTTTGAAAAACCTTGACTAGTCCTGACTTGGCTCAGTTTTTTTTCTTAAACCTGGGTCGCCTTTAAGTAAATCTAGTTACGTCTATCATTAAGCAATTCTTGGGTACTATTGGTAACTCGCTGCGTTTACATTTAATTTTTTCGGATGAAAATAATGAAATACAAAAAAAAAAAAAAAAAAAAAGAACAATAAACAATTTTAAACATATTCTTTTGATGTAAACGAGAAATGCAAATATTGATAATCTAGTAGAGAGTTGTAACCAAACGTTCTTTTGTTTATAACAATCTCTGTACCATTTGTTCGAGTTTTATATTATATATGTATGTTAAAAAAAAACTATGTTTCTGTTGTTCAAACAAACCTGCTTTCATTATTATATCTCAAAAATAGACGTTTTTATCTCTTTCAGGTATAAGGGTGGTCGGGCACCTATTTTTAGATCCAGTGACCGAAGAAGACCACAAAGCATATCATCTGCCACAACTTTAACCCCACGTGTGGTTCTCTCTAGATTAGAACCTAGAGATTTTGAGCGTCTGCGCTTGTCATACAAAGTAACCATACTAGACCAAAGACGAACAAGAAACAATCGATCTGGCATGAACATGGGACAAAAAAATAGTGCAGTTGTTAAAAGTGTTAGTCGTGGTGATGCACAAGTTCCATTTAAACCAGTCATACCACGTGAACTTGCTGCCGAATATGTTAAGCCAGCACGTATTGAAATTTTGCTTGATATGCCTCCAGCTAATCGTGAGGCACAACTTAAATATGCATGGAATGCCGACGACAGATCCCTAAATATTTTTGTAAAAGAAGATGACAAATTGACATTTCACCGACATCCTGTCGCACAGAGTACAGACTGCATACGCGGCAAAGTTGGCTTTACAAAAGGTCTGCACATTTGGGAAATATATTGGCCAACAAGACAGCGTGGTACACACGCTGTTGTAGGCGTAGCAACTTCCGAAGCACAATTACATTCAGTAGGTTATCAAAGTCTAGTTGGTGCATCAGATCACAGCTGGGGTTGGGACTTGGGCAGAAATAAACTTTACCATGACTCCAAAAATTGTGCTGGAATCACTTATCCAGCGATACTCAAAAATGATGAAGCATTCCTAGTACCCGACAAATTTTTATTAGCACTTGATATGGACGAAGGAACACTTAGTTTTATAGTAGACCACGAATATTTGGGAGTAGCGTTTAGAGGATTGAAAGGAAAGAAACTTTATCCAATTGTATCGGCTGTTTGGGGCCATTGCGAGATAACAATGCGATACATTGGTGGTTTGGATCGTTAGTATTTTTCTTCTATTTGCTTTAAATTTAATCAAATGTACATTTACTAATACATATATATATAATTTGTATTTTATTTTATTTCAGCTGAACCATTACCTTTAATGTATTTATGTAGACGTGTGATACGGCAGAACATAGGAAAAACGCATTTAGAAGAGCGCATACAAGAACTCCAACTGCCACACTCGATGAAAACATATTTATTATATAGGGACTGCAGATAGTAACATAAGTTGGACAAATAAGATACTAAATTTAAGTATAATGATAACAGTAATGATAAGAAAACGAAATGCAAATTTAAATTATAATATACACACACACACACACACACAAACTAATATGTGTGTGGTAATGTAATATGCACACTATATATATACATATATATATGTTTGAGTATATATGTATATGTTTTAGTATGTATATATATATATAGTTTATATGTGTATGTATATATACAGAGTGATTTACATAAGATAAGACAAAAATCAAGAGGTTGGGTCGACACATAAAACATCGTTAGGGAAGGAAGGGATCAACCCCATCCCCCCCCCCCCTTAAATGCATCAAATAGTTTAAAAAATGTATTCAAAAACTAATGTAAAACTTATGTTAAGAAAAAAAAAACTGACTGAATGGTCATTTGTGCAATCAGTATGATGATCAAAAACGTTGTTTTTATTGATTTTATGAGAAAGTAGGTTACGCTCTTTTTGAAAATATTTTAGCAAATAAAAGCCCTAGAACCTGTTTGAGTTTTTTTTTTTTCTTAATAATTTTTTTAAAATTTTAAGTTGAACAAATTATTTTTCAAAAATCTATTAACTAAAGTATAATTAATTTTGAAAACCAATTTAAACAATGGACTTCTGGCTTTAAAAAAAAAGCTATAGCATTATTTTTGTAAGTATGTATTATTGTTGTTTTTTAACATTTTTTTAAAGTAGTTTTTTTGTTTTTAGAAAATTGACCTTTCCCCTTATTATAAACAAATCGCCTTAAAATAAGTTTTTTTTCTTGTCTCGACCCAAAACTCTCAAGCTCATGCTTTTTGTCGCATCTCAGATGAGTAACCCTTTATATATACAACACACATATATATATGTAAGTATTTGTTTACATATAAATATACATATATGTATATATATATAGTGTAATCGGGTAAAATATTTTAAAAATATTCTCCAAAGAAATTTAATTTTCTCAATCTCGAGATATACCCTAAAGAAAATTAATTTTCTGAATCTCGAGTTCAAAAATATTTGTAGGCTTTTTTTATTTGTAAAAATATGAAATACATTATTTTTTAGTTCATAATACGGAAGTTCTTTTTTAACTTGCCTTTAACAACATGTAACATCTGGATAAGACGCCCGCCATCACCACGAAAAAATCGCTAGGGAGGTGCGATAGGTAAGAATAAAGTTCGATTTTAAAACTGGAAGATACTTTTTGTCACGAAACAGCTTGGGTTCTTCTATCATAAGCTAATAAGAGGAAGCGATCGATAGCAGTTACAAATTCCTATAGAAATCACTTGAGGAACTAAACGGTTTGAATGAATTGAAGTGAAAACTTCTTTAGCCGCGTTTGGCACTTTTTGGTAGGGGGAATCTTATGGGTTCGCGTCACCGACATGCTCAAGACGCCAGTCTCACACGCGCAGCGGCCGTGTGCTGTGCGCGTTAGACGCTCTTTGGATGGATGAAATCTTGTGCGTTCGTGTCACTGCTTATAGCAGTATATATGTAGCTATACAGCTGACATATAGTGCAAAATTAGTGCTGTGTACATCTTATCATAAGTGAAATTGAATGGGCTTAGTGAAAAGTTCAATGTGTATAGATATACTGTGCATTGTCGAAATAGTGTTTTTGTTTGATTATTATTTGAATTGTTTTATTATGTAGAATCATTGTGCATTACAATAGTGAGTACAAAATAAGTATAACTAATATTTAAAAAAAAAAAAAAACAAAATAAATAACAAAATTATTTTAAATCCTCGTATTTATTTTGGCATTTGAAAATTTTATATTATTTAATATTATTTTAAATATTTGTTTATTTTGGCGTTTGAATATGCTTGTATTATTTTCTTTCTAGTTTTTTTTCTGCAATGCATATAATGTTGTTGGGGTGTCATATTCATTTTATCACCGATATGGTCAAAAACTAATGATGGGGTGGGGGGAGGTGTTTACTCTAACAGACTAAATCTTAGTCTCTCCTTCCGTCTACCGAACCTTTGTAGCGTGTTTCAGGCGGAATTAATTGCAATGAAGGAAGTTTTATCCTGGATTAAAGAAAAAGTGATATCTTTCAAAGATATCATCATTTTCTCCGACAGCCAGGCCGCGCTGAAATGATTCCATCTCCACTAACTCTAAAACAGCTCTCGACTGTCGCTCTTAGAGAGATGGCGGAACAGTTTAACATTCACCTCTGCTGGGTGCCAGGGCACAGAGATATTCCAGGGAACTGTAAAGCCGACGAACAACACTATCCATCTTAACTGAACACAGTTATTTAGGTATTCCAATCGCTGTAAACTTTCGCTAAGGCAAGACGCTACTGATATATCAAATATTAGATGGACTAGTGGCAACACATGTCTAGCGACAAAACGGATTTGGCCAAAGCTGGATCCAAATCGCTCCAAGACTTTGATCTCTCTGAGCAGACGGCACATTATTATAGGTGTCATTACGGGACACTGTCTCATATGTAGACACGCCGCGAGACTTGGCGTACACTCAAACGACTTTGACAAGAGCTGTATGGACGAAGAAGAAGAAGAGACAATTGTCCATCTGCTTTGTACATGACCCGCACTGGACCATAATAGGAAACTCCATCTAGGTGCATACTTCTTTAACGATATTAGTGATCTGATAAGAGTTGGACATTGATTCTCTTTTACGCTTCATAAGAAGCAAAAACTGCTTCTGAGTTATTAGGGCGGAACACCCCAAACTCGTGGTATCACAACGGTTCTCCTTTGGACTAAGTGTGTCGGCCTTCCCAGCCGACAGCCACTTTAACCTAACCTGTCAATAGATGTAAAACCAGATTGATATTGATAATTTTAGTTCAAACATTATGAAATTTCGAATTTTAATACTAAAAGTTCTAAGTTTTCACTTTTAAAGTTGATATGTTTTCTTAGATTTGATTTAGTTTAGATTTAGATTTCTTTATTTCTTTAAATAACCTACACGTTAAAATAAAAGCTATCTTATAATCCAGTGAAAGTCTATGAATTTAGATTTGGATGACAATTTAAATTTCTTAAAATTATAAAAAAAAAAATAAAAACCATTAGCGAATTGGATACAAAAGGTAGAAAATAAATTGTATACCTAAAATAGAAGCTATAATATTTTAGCTTTGAAAAGTATTATAATAACTTTAATAGATAGATGGATGAATGTAGATGAAGAAAAGAGAAAGAAGACCGTAATTAGAGTTTAGAGAAGAATAAGTTTGTTGCTCTGATTCGAAAAAAAAAAATTAAGATTATTTTGAAATATGTGTAGGTCACAATATCTCGCAGTTGGGTGATGAGTGAGTTCCAAAGGCGACATGCCAGCAATGAAGAATTGCCGATGTTGATTTGTTGGATACTGACAGTCTGATTTTTTCGTGGAGTTATCCTGGTTGACGTGTTTTTGAGATTTTAAAATATATGTAGTATCATAGTCGGAATTTCATGAAAGAATCCTAGAGATGTGAAACATGGTCATACCTTCTCAACCCAAAGATGTATCGAATGGTACTTTTAAAGGCAACCCTTAATTTATTTTTACTGATGGCGGGCGTCGCAATTATAAAATATTTCACATAAAAAGTAACAACAGGTATGACTAGGTCCTTGCTAGCATTGAGCTTGTTTGGAGTGGAGTGAATTCCTAGACAGTCCATAGAGTTTTGAGCAGATAGAAGGTTCTATTGAAAATTACAAATAGATTCTTAATGTGACTTTAACATGAAGCTGCAAGCCATGATCTGCAAAAAAAGAGGATGCAGAATATATAAATCATACTTGTGTGGTAGAGAGACAAGACCAAAATGGAGACGTCTTCATGGGTCCAGATTATAGGAAAATTATGGACAGTGAAGACGAACATGTTCATCTTCATGGTCAGTACTATAATTGTTGTTACGGTTTCGTCTGCACTATAATTTGTTGCAGCTCCATGTACAGCCACCTTTATATGTATTTAGAAATTCTAAGGCGTTCTTGTTTAGTTTTATTGAAGGAAAGTATATGTAAGTCTAGTTCCTTTGGCGAGATAACCAGGCATCTGCATTTGTTTAGGTTGAGAATCAACCCATTACAAACCATTGTTGACCAAGTCGAATGCTTTCGAAAAATCTAATAGATCTTAGAATGTTACGTTATCTATATCGAATTCAGCCCTTATATCTTCGATTATTTTAGTTAGGGCAGTGATACTGCTATGATGTGCTCGGAAACCTAATTAGATATTGACTAAAAGATTGTTTCGGGTAATAGGTAGTGATTTAATTGTTTTTGCATAAGGCGTTCGCAGACTTTTGATAGAAAAGGGAGCATTGAAATCGATCTGAATTCATCATAAAGCTAGTTTTTTGGGATTGGAATTAACTTTGTTTGTCGCTTTTCCGCTCTCAAAAAACGCATTAGGGCTCCTGATTGTTTATTTTTCACAACGCAAAAAATCAAAAGTTTATCGACTTCAGGGTCGATCAGTGCTTCGTATTTCAGTAAACAAAGTGTGGACATTTTTGGAGTGTGAATTAAAAGGAGTTTGCAGTTTTTTTAGGGAATCAGCATCAGTAAGTATCATAAGTTTAAAATATTCAACAATTTTGATAAGCAACAGTTTTAAGAAATTTAAAATTCAGAGTAAACAACAGCAAAACCCCCTTGTTAATGTATCCAAGTTATGTCTATGTATTTTACAACTGAGAACTTCTGAGGCTAGTTTCGTTGGCGATCCATTTTTCCTATCTTTCTATTCCTTCTCTCCTTGCTCGCACATGTTAAATCATTATAAGGGTATTCATATCCCCTTGAGTGCGAGTACATTATAAAAAAAAGGTGCAGGATATTAGGTTTTAGAAACGAAGTTTTGAGGCAATAGAGTTGCCATGATGTTCCATTGGTCAAGAGATTTAAAATCTGGAGCTTTCATAAGTATAATTTTGTTCGTTTACCTTTTTTTGTTATTATTAACTGTATGGACACTCTGAAAGTCTTGATAACAAACTTAAAAAAGATTACAATTAAAAGACTTGTGTGCTATGGTCTAATTATTATTATTATTATTAGGTGAATTTATATTTCAATAGAGAATATTTTACGAAGCTATTTTTTATTTGCTCTCTGTTTAATGTTTTAGCTAAGTTATGTTTTTTAATACAAAAAAACGTAGAAAAGACCCGAAATGCAAAGCAAAACAAAACATTATAAGTATATTCACTGTATACATAATAGGTAACCAACTATTATTTCATTGGCTAGCATCGTCAGCTTATTATTTTGTATAAATAAATTATTATGTGATGTGACAGTGGGTGTCCTAGGGAATCAATTTAAAATATGAAATAGTTTATAGTATATAATACGTATATTATATATACACACATAATTTATGCAAGTGCATTAATCTAAAAGATAATTATATAAGTACATAATAATCTAGTTTACTATAGAGAATATTCTCAATTTTACTTATTTATTTTTCTTGCAAATATTCTCCCGTATGTCATTTTGTTTATTATTTTATTTTGTATTAATTTAATTTAAACAGTAATTAACTCTTGCTTTACCGCCCTGGCATGCAGTTTCGCGCTTCATAGTCCATAACTTCTTGATAAATTAATTCTTTCCACTGTTCGACAGTATGTTCCCTCTCGTCGACGCTATGATCATACGGTTCCGGAGCGGGCTGTAAGATCAGTAAGAGAATATTATTAAATTACATTCTTTTATTATAAATGTTTTGTTAAATTGTATTCTGAAGAGATTAGGGAGCTTTTTGTTAAGGTACATCAGTTGCATAGTGTTTGCTTCATTTATTTTATTCGTCATAATTTCATCGATTCATGATATCTTCAGTTATTCAGTTATCTTTTGAATTTTTCAAATTATAAAAAACTTAAGTAAAGATATAAAGTTTGGCTGCACAAGAATCCAAATACCCAAATTGTTCTGACTATCTCACTATACTGTCCCTGGTATACAAGAAACAGAGATTTGCATTGTGATGTTTTACAAGAAGCCATTGAAGGGGATGAGGTTACAAAACATGGGTTATATCAGCGTCCACGCATCGAAATTGAAAGGGCTTTAAATGTACGAGACTTTAATAACACACAAAAAAAATAGCTATTTCTCCTTAAAATTTGGAAAATTTAAGTTTTGCGACCATCTTGCCACTGAATTATTGTCATATTAAAAAAAAAAAAAATGCGAAGCATGTCCCAGGAAAGATGTCAAGTAAATGATAATTTGAACTTTTCTTTTAAATGTATGCAATAAGAGCAGGACGAACCAGTCAAGAAATTAAATTGTCTCGAAACAAACAATTTGGAATTAAAATTAAAATATTATTGTAAAACATACTAATCGAAGGTAAGAAATCTTGTCGAAATCATTGCCGACCGAAATCAACTTAAACTGAGTCTCAATACATTATTCCTTGTAAAAAGATCTTATAATAGGGCTGAATATAACTCAAGAAAGTGGCCAATTTCTTAAAGACAGATCAAATGAAATTAAAAGTTAATCGAACTATATTATATAAGAAATTATTTTTTTGGTGAAATTTTTGACCGTTTCATCGGTTTTTTAGTTTCGCTTAAATCCCAAATTAAAAAATCATATTCCCGTCAAAAGCGATTTGTTCATATCTGTCACAAATGAATATCTTGTCTTGCTCCCTTCTCTTTTACCAGAATCATTTCACCTTTATCTGTTGAATTCGCTAACAAATAAAAGAAGTTTCACTTCCATTATACATACATACATATTTCAAAATGAATAAAAAGATAAAAAAAAAAACAAAAACTGTCAAGAATTATTAAATACTTACTGCATTTACTTCCTCGGCATCGTACCAAACATTTATATAGCTATGAAGAAGTGCCTGATCAACGGAAATACGCTGTTCGGGATCAACGACCAACATTTTACTTAAAAGATCACGAGCTTCCGAGGCTTTTCGCCGACTCTGTTCGTTATTATCACTTGGAAATAGAACATCTGGGAATAGCCTATCGAAAGAATATCCAGAATATCTGGGTCTATTTTCGACATAATTTCGAACAGTAGGCTGTAAGCGTTGCATAAAAGATGCAGATGGAGTGCCCAATTGTTCTGCAAAAAATCAAATCAAAACAAGCAAATGATTAGTGTTAAAGGTTTTCTTCAAAGCATTTATTAATTTTGAATAAAATTTACCGATAATTTTGTTCCACTGATCAATGTGATCAGTTCCAGGGAACAAAACACCACCACGAATCATTTCTCCCATTATACAACCAACGGACCAAATGTCAACATTTTCAGTATAACCCATGCCAAGAATGACTTCTGGTGCTCGATAATACCTTGTGACAACATATGGAGTCATCATAAATGTGGTGCCAGCTGTTCTGGCCAATCCAAAGTCAAGAATTTTAAGAGTACAATCTGCTTTAACAACAATATTAGACGGCTTTAAATCCTAGTGAAACAGAAAATATTAAAATACATATCATTTTATGTTCGAAATCGTAATAAAATAATATAAACACAATTTAAACATACCCTGTGAATTATTCCAGCTGAATGTAAATGTTTTATCCCACACAACATCTGGTACAATAAATACGACATTCTATCATGGTCGAGATCCATTTGTATAACCTGACACAAATTAGCATCCATGAGTTCCATAACAAGATAGACATCTTGAAAATCTTCTAGAGTACGTTGCGGAGTAAAGGCATTCAACAAACCAATAATCTGAGCAAGAAAAATTAAAACAATTTCGTCATTTCACAACATAATTAACAAACTTACATTTTTATGGTTAACTAGTTTCATTAATTTGAATTCCCGATAAGCGCGCTTAGCGTGAGTTACGTTTTGAAATGGTCGTGATAACTTTTTAATAGCAACATTTTGTTCGGAAACTGTATCATACGCAGCACTAGAATATACATAAATATACAAATACTTTTTTTTTTTTTAATTATATATAGACAAGAGGAAAGAGAAACGTTGTTCACCTAAAAATTTATTTTATTTATGAACATTTTTATTATTTAACTTAAGAACAATAACAGAAAACATAAATATGGAATAAAATAATGTAACTCTGTTCTTAATCAACATGCTTCCTAAGCTAAGATTCGAGGACTTTTAATAATTACCTAAGGGTGATGATTTGTTAGTTTATGTAAGCCTACTAACATTTCCTTAAGTTTAATCGTTGTTGAAGAAATTAAACTAGTTTATGTAGTGTGGATTTGAAAGCCTCAAATTTTACGATTCAAAAAAAAAAAGTTCAAGCTCTCTATGTTTTTATTTTGCAACATATACAACAGTAACCTTCATTGCCAAAACATTGACACCTAAAAAAACTATTCAAACGTAAAAAAAACATTATGAAAAAATAAAGTACACGACTGTGTCGCACTAACTTGCTCTTATGTGTGACAGTGATCTTGGGGCTTTAGATTTTGAAAAAACTTTGGGAAAAACCATATGAAATTTTCTTAAAAATCACTAGTTAAAACGTTTTTTTGGAAAAAATGAAGTAAGCCATCTGATTTCTTTTACTGTTTTGAATTTTGAAGAAAAGTTTTCAAAATCGTTCGACCAGTCTCTTCAAAAACTTTTCCAAAAATGATTCGAATTTTTTTTGATTATGCCAACTTCTAGCACTTTGCAGTTTGTATGAGGAAAATAAAATAAAAAAAAAAATTGACCAAATCGTCATTTAAAACCCCTAAAATATTTTTTAAATTTAAGAATAATTAATACTATTTTGTTCATAAAAATTTCATCGGAATCCGTGAAGTGGTTTACGAGAAAGTCTGATTTGAAAAACGGGTCCTTTGGGATGTACCGTTATAAAACTTTTCCTTAAAAATCTATTCCAACCAAAACATACAGTTTACACAAAACACACCATTCAGAAAGATCTATTAAAATCGTAGAAGCCGTTTTTGAGAAAAATTAGTTTTTCATACAAAATCATATGGCAGGTATCGTTAGTTTCAGAGCTCGAATGTTATTTCCAAAAACCCCTCTGTAGTAAGTCAGAATAATACTGTGTACCAAGTTTGAAGCAAATCGATCCAGCCGTTTAGGCTGTAGGTGCCGATACAGGCAGACAGACGGACAGACAGAATTGTCCGACCCACTTTTTTAGGCTTCTCTATCATCGTCAGTTATGTTTGATAGTCCAAAAATATTTTTTTTTGTTAACGAATGCATAACTTGTCATATAGTGCCTATAATCGCAAGTAAAAAGGGAAATTAGCTCGCAAGATCGAGCTATGCTGCTAACAGAAGACCTTTGTTTTATTCTTCGAAGCAACCCACCTTTTACACTCTTCTTACAAAGTAAAACTAATGAAGCAAGTTCATCATTTGTATTGAAAAAAGGTGCTTACAAAATTCTTAACAGATTTTTTGAGTAAAAAGTCACCAAAAGATATTTCTTTTAAATGGTAAATCTCATTGTAATAATGCAAGAAATAGTGTGTCAGCTCAAATAGGCAGCACTACCGAATAATGATAGGTCAAAAATAAATAAATAAACGAGCATGGAATATTTTTTAGGGTTAGTGCTGGTTACAAAGCTCCCTTAAAATATATAATTCGCAGTGCAGTTTTGCACTAAAAATTATAGGTATATAGTGTCGATTTAATCGAACAATTTGTCTTAGAAGAGTATGAACGGCATCTAACTGATGAGCCCACCGTTCATACTTGGGCGAAACGCACTCAGGCCACGGAATATGTTTTTGTTTAAATGATCTTAAAGTAATGCCATTTGGTATGTGCTCGAATTAATTTTAAAGCAACAACTTTTGTTTTTTCTTTTAACTTTTTATTTTGAAATTTTAATCAAAAATAAATTTTTTTAATAGACTTTCATTCTGTGCATTGGAAATATGTATCCAATAAATCTTAATGAAATATATTTTATCAAACACCGGTGCCTATTGCTGCTCGCTAGTCACTTAACACTTCTGTTAAAATAAAAACAGAACCATTGAGCTACCTACAATTTATTGTTGTATTCTTGTTTCAACGTACCATGACACACAGTTCATTTTTTTTAATGTGTATAAGCAGCGTTTAAGTAAAGCTTTACAATTTGTCTATTTCGACAAAAGACTTGTTCGGAAAGTTCGGTTCGAAATATTAATTAACAAACACAAAATTGTTTCCTATTATTTAAATTAAAAGAATAAATAAAGAAAATACAAAACCCAAAAAAAAAATATGTTTAAAAAAGATACCTACCATACGATTCCTTGCGCTCCGGATCCAATTGGCTTTAAATTTTGATACCGATTAAGTATTGTAAACTTTGTATCTCCCACCTCCACGGTGTACAAGGGATAGCGTGCGCTCATTATACTTTTAGTTTTGTTTTGATTAGGTGCACTTTTTTACTCCATTTTGTTGTCTAAAATAAAAAAAAATATTTTCTTGCAATTAAATTTCAAATTTGTGTTAAAAAAAAATATATATATTAAAATTTTATTGGTAGAAATATGTAGTGGTGTTCTTAGTTTTCAAGGGATGTTCTTCCTTGGAATCCAACTCAAGCTTCGTGGAAATAAAAGCGTAAGCGATACAGTTATTGACACTCTTAAGGAATTTTTCAGTTCACACAGCTGGCAAATAAATTTGGTATGGATATATGAAACTATAAGTACATTTCTAAATACCTTACTCAATTGGTTTTCATGATATATGTATTAAAATCGATTAAGAGATTCGGGATAATGTTTAATTTTGATATTTCTAAAACCTTATCAAAATATATAATAATTGACACCCATGTACAACTATTGACACCATTTATTTATACAATTATGGACATATCTTCGAATAGATAGCAAGGAATAAAAATAGCGATATTTTGGTTGAGGTTCGCTTAAATAATTTTTTAAAACTGTACGAAGCTTTATTAATAAAATTTAAAAACAAACAAAAAAAACTGTGCTAAGTCTGTGTTAAATCTGTTCTAAGTCTGTGCCTGGTCTGTGCCTTGTTTGTGTTAAATCCGTGCTAAGTCTGTTTTCAGTCTGTGCTAAATCGGTGCTAAGTTTTTGTTAGGTCGGTGTCTTGTCTGTGTCTTGTCTATGTCTTGTCTGTGTCTTGCCTGTGCCTTGTCTGTGTCTTGTCTGTGTCTTGTCTGTGTCTTGTCTGTGTCTTTTCTGTGTCTTGTCTGTGTCTTGTATGTGTCTTGTCTGTGTCTTGTCTGTGTCTTGTCTGTGTCTTGTCTGTGTCTTGTCTGTGTCTTGTCTGTGTCTTGTCTGTGTCTTGTCTATGTCTTGTCTGTGTCTTGCCTGTGCCTTGTCTGTGTCTTGTATGTGTCTTGTCTGTGTCTTGTCTATGTCTTGTCTGTGTCTTGCCTGTGTCTTGTCTGTGTCTTGTATGTGCTAAGTCTGTGCTAAGGTTGTGCTAAGTCTGCGTTAGTCTTTGTTTTGTCTGTGTTAAATATGTGTCTTGTCTTTGTCCGTTTCGGTGTATTTCTCAGGACAATAAGACATTTTTCCAGCTAATTATTAAGTTAAAAAAATATTATTATTATTGACACTCTTTATAAGTACAACAATAGACACAGTGTCAATGTGTGTACTCCAATAGAAGACAGTTATTGACACAGAATTGTCAATTATAGGAAATGTTAAAATCTTAACACAATAGTTGACACCCCATTTTATTAAATATATAATCAACAGAAACCAATAAAAATAAGTTGAATTCTTCTCCAGGGCAATATATGTCATATAGCTATATTAAACTAATATGATCAAGCCTGTATTAAATATAGTATAATTATCCACTTACATGTTCGGATTCCTTAACAAAATGCACACTTTTTTCACAAAACACACACTCGCCTAACAGTGATGTTTATGTTTTGGAATTCACAACAAACCTGACTAGCCCTTAACTATATAAAAACAAAGAGTGAGAGAATAATAAAGAGTGAAGAACTTAAAGGAAACAGTTATGGGAACCATTCAGATTTGTTCCAATGAAACGTTCTGTCAGAAGAGGGTGTCAATAGCTTGGCTGAAATTTTGCAGTGTCAATAATTGTATCGCTTACGGTTTTTTTTTTATGGCAAAGAGCACTATGTCAAATTTCGTAAGTACTACTAAGATTTGAGGATGAAGATGTGACTATCTTAAAGTTCGCTGTTTGCAAATGTTATCTTTAAATTTTAAACTAGTCCAAGTAATAAAGAAGGGCGTTAATAAAAAATGAGTAGTAATTCAGTTTTAAAAACAACAACAACAAAAGTAAAAGGACAATTAAACTAAAAGAAAAAAAATGATCCCAATAAAATATATAAACATTTTTAATATGCTTAGAAATAATACTTTTAGTCGTGTTGCGATTAAGGAGAAGGTGTGGGATGGTCAATCATTCTCTATTGTAGATTTATGATATCAAAGGCGCTTAAAAACGGGGCTGTGAATTAAATTTGAACAGAGTTGGAGTGTTTACTTGGGAGCGACCAACGAATTGACGAATTGGCGAACAAATTAGGTATATCAATTATGTCGCTAAAATAGGCGAAAAATCGTTCATTCCTTGTTCGTTGGTCGCTCTCAGACACTAACTGTTGAAGGTATTTGTTATGGCTTTTTTGTTAAGGATATCAAACGTGACGAGCTGTAATAAATGTGACAAATTCAATTTGTTGTGACTTATTTGTCATTTAAGACTTAGTGAATAAACCAAGTCGACAGTCAGTCAATTTTTATAAATAGATATTTTAAGAATAATTCTATCGTAGCCAACCCATCAACGGAAAAGAATAATAAAAAAGCATGCAAAGTTAACACCGGTTTGCTTTACTCGTAACACGTTGGGTTACTTGGTTTGCTTAGGTTTTGATTCTTCTTAAAATTGGTCTGGAAAATGTTTGGTTTAAAACATCGCTAGTTTGCGAAGTTTAGGTTGAATGCATGTAAGGGGGGGGGGGGGGGGGGGGTCTAATAGGTAATACATATAATACAAAGTGAGGCAAATTCATCAAACAATATTAAGGACTCTTTTACACTTCAATTATGTTGAGCGCGTTATCTTCATTCTTTTTTTTTTAGATAGAATTGCACCTTTCTTCCGATACTGCCCCCCTCCCCCCAAACTAAAATGAGAATATGTGAATGTGTTCCAAATTTAAACGCATGACATATTGACTCATGACATATGGGCAGAACACTAAAAACATGTCAAACAAAAATTAAAAGATAGGTAGGTAGGCATTTACTCTAAGAATAAGCCAGAGAGTCGGGCAGGTTACTTGTCTAAAAATCATTGCAAAACTGAAACTGCTAGGAAACAGAAGACTAACTGGGCGGATCATTACCTCCAAAATTGAAATTGGACACAAAATTGTGGCAAGTACTGGGCGGCTAATGCCCGATAACACAAAAATGAATAATTAAAAGTTTAAAATAAAAATATGATAGGTATTTGTTTAAAAATGTAATAAGGTACGAATTCGGACCTATTGCACGGCGAATAGATTTTTTTATTTTTTTTTTTCATAACGTACTCGTACTCAAGGGGTAACTAATACCCTTATTATGATTAATATGTGCACAACATTTAACATTTTAGGAGAGAAGGATTAGAAAGATAATAATAATTAATAAAAGGCAATGAACACGATTTTTGGGTTTTCACGTACCTATGAAAATATTATACTTTCAGTGATTTGTCAAGCCCAATGGAGTTTGAAACTAGATTGAATTTGTTTTTGTAAAATTAGTGTAAATATTCAAAAATCTCACTCAACCCAAACAACATTGCTTAACACAGATGTCAAAAACTGTTGTTTGAGTAGGTTACCTATACGTGTTACATTTGGATTAAAAGATACAAAATAGACTGAATTTTAACTACGTAGGTACAATAATATAATTATTGATCTACGATCAGCAAAATTGCTCTAAGATAATACAACAAATGATTTGATATACCCACCTACCGATTAAAAATCCCATTAGTTTTCTTTCCTGCTTTCAATCAATTGATTTTTCCAATATGAAATAACTTAGCGAAATTCTTTGTCTTGGAATTTTCAAACAATTTTTGTCAATAATTGAGATGTGGGCTTCAAAATTATTGTTATGTTTTTTCTAGAGAATAGAACTAATTTTGTTTAACACACATTATTCCCCAAAACCGGCCTTAAAACTACAGAAAAGTGCAAATGGCATAATGTCAATTCTGAAAGCTGAAACACATAACACATTTCGTTAAATGCACATTCAAAGCAGTCAAATCAATGCACTCAATATGAAAATTACCTTTATAGAAGTCGATAAGAGTTAAGAGTTAGCATAAGCAACCCAATTATAACAATTTTATAAAAATATATACTTTTAATTTGCAATTAATAAATCAAAACAAAGCCGTAGCCCGTAGGCATTTTGTAATGAAGTGAAACAATATGTAGGTACACACTATAATCGATTTTTTAGTCTCGATATATCTTCCTTCATTATGAGGTACTAGCTATTAAGAAAATTCCAAATGAAAATAATAATATATGTACATTAGGTAGCTGTTGGAAATGTAAAACACAAAGTATTGAATTGTAATTCATTGCATTCAATTTTGTTCCATCATAGCTGACTGAAAGACTCCAAGAAGAACCAAGAGTTTCAGAATCTTTAAAAAATTGCTAGTCAGCCATTTATGTATGGCCAAGTCGAGACGCAACGGCAATTGGTATTATTGATCGATAGAATTTTTCTTTACACTAACCTTCCAATTATTGTATTAAGGTGAAAATATCTGCCCAATAAATTTCACTCAATATTTTGTAGATTTCTGATCTTGAATTTTCACACTTAATTAGAAATTGAACTCACAACAAATATTTATTAAGCAAAACATATAATACTTTCCGTTTTCGGCATCTGAGGCTGGTTGGACTATCTTAAACGAATTTAACAGACAAGGGATTAGATGATTAGGACAGAGAGAAAATGATAAAATCCTACGACGAACAACCAAACATTCCAGCGACTGTTAATCACTTTCCGAATTCATTCCAGTATTAGAGATTCACGACAAAACGTGTGGCGCTATGGTGGCCAAAATTTGAAACTTTAACGAATAACGCTCTTTTGCTGCAATAAAGCTAATCATAGCCCATGATACAACTAATAAAGATATGGCATTGCGCACAAACAAAACTTCAAACTATTTTCAAACTCCCGGTGTTCATACGTGTGTTCTTATGACGTAGAGCCTTCAGAGTAGAACGAAACAAAAGTTAAACGTGAAGACGAAAACGAGAAGGCAGGTGTTCTTATGACGAGATGCGTAGAACAAATCAAAAATGAAAATTGGACGGCGTTATCTCTAGTACTTGTCCATTGTTTATACATTTTTATAGTAATTTCATGGAACATGTGTTTTTAGTTCTGAACTTAGTCAATGGAGGCGCTAATTGTTTTATCCATGGATAAAGTGCACTTTACATCAAATGTCTTCTATTTTTGTTTTTGCTTCCTATGGCAATCTAGACAAAAACCACTCCTAACTCACCAATAAAGTGTTTGTGAACTTCGTCCATAGATTGCGTACCAAACGTTCCTCTGATTGGGAGTACTAGAGATTATAAATACAATGGTCATAGCTAAAATAAAATCTATATTTTTCAGGAAATTAAAAATCGCAATGATATTACATCTATATGACGCACCTGTTCTATACAAACTAGAATGGGAAGTAATTTTTGTTGCAATCCGTGGGTGCCGCTGCTGTCTTCAGATTGTATTGTATAGAGCTTTTTGAAGCAAAGTGTTGAGGCACTAGATGGCGACACAGTCAAATTAAATCTCCAGCCTATTATAGATTTTATATACAATGGACGCACCAACAAAAAATTGCTCTCTCGTCATCAGTTTTAGAAACAAAGAAATTATATTCCGCAGGATTAATGATAACTCTTTATTACCATTGTATTTATAATTTATAGTACTCCCAATTAGAGGAACGTTTGGTGCGCTATCTATGGACGAAGTTCAATAAAACTTGATTATTTGAAGCAAAAACAACAATAAAAGACATTTGATGTAAAGTAGATAAGACAACTAGCGCTGACATTGACAAAGTTCGGAACTAAGAAAAAACATGTTGCTGAGGCGCTCCATTCTATTTGATTTGATTTGACCCCCAATAGAAATTGAAACAGATTTTATCTGTTTTTGAATTGTGTGTTTCTTTTATCTTAATAAGAAAATTTCCTCCATTAACTATAGATTTCTCACTAAAGGTGAATTACACGAGATTTGCAGATTCGCTCTCCTGTGTGTGCCAATAACAGCTGAAATGACAGTCCACTTCTTCGTCTGATTGATATGCACCAACATCCTCGACGGAATGCCTAGTGCTTTGCTTTAACAAATTTCCAGTTTTGAAAAGTTTTTCATCATCGGATGATATTGAAATATAATTAATAATTGCTGCTTCACTTTAAAAACAATTATAAATCATTATTTTGTAAATAAATGTGCTTCTTTACACACCACCACAATGAGAAAAACAAATTTCCAACTGATGACGTTTAGGAATGTCAATTTTGTGTGTGTGTTTGCTTTTTTGGCTTCCTGAAAAATGACTCAATTTATGATTATCGTGTGATCGTCGTTGCAAAAAATGACTTCTGTCATCGCGGTTTCAGGTCACCATCAACTTTCAAAGTTTTGAAAGTGGTCAAGTCGTGTGATCGTCATTCTTTTGCATGTCATGGCAATGACAGCGAACGTCGAAAATCACAATGACAAGCCCTGCCGGTCACCGCATTTTGGTACACCAATGACCGAATTGCGCCATTTTTGTGATCGTCACTGTAGCTAGCAATGACACTGAAAAATGACTTAGTTTCTTGTGACGTCAGAATGTCATTGCAATGACAGATTTCGAAGACCGTGTAATACAAGCTAAAAGGTTTCGAGATCAAATCGAGTGATTTTATGGTTTCATGGAATTCAATATAAATTATAATAACATAGCTATCCTTCTGTACATTGTACAATGATTTAAATTAACATCACTCACAGAAAAATAGATTCACACATTCCTTACACTCTTTTAATTTTAATTTTGCAAATTCATACCTATTTTTTTATGAGTTCTCAATTAATGTTCACTTGAACCTTAAAGGTGGTCTGATTTATTTGTTAACGTAGGTATGTATTTGATTTTGTAGAAAAGGATTTATATGAATTGAGCGTTATAATTTAATATTCGCCAGTAAAGTGGAGCGTTTTCGATAAGAGTAAACATAAAAGTAATATAGTACTAGTACCTAATATATTTCTGAGGAAGAACAAAGCCATCGATGGTACTTGGGGGCAGACAGCAAACACTTATGAAAATGAAAACAATACGAAAGTTCTTTCATACGTTGGGTACCTACCCATTATTTGGGTAAAGCATTATGCATGTCATATAGTGCAAATTTGAAATATAAACAATTAACCATTTAATCATATACCTATCTTCTTTAAAAAAAATTATTGCAACAGTCATTTCTCTTCTGTATTCATATTTTTCTCATTAGGTAATCAAAATTCATTTTTAACATATTTTTATTTTTTATATTTCAAATTAATTATTTACGAGTAATAAATTTTTAATATACATAATATAGCTTTTTAAACGTATAAACCTATCTTCTTTAAGAGGCGCAGGAATGTATCAGTTCCTTCTTATCGAAATCATTGGGTCAACTACATGACTTCACGCGCCGCTGGAGCAAAGGCTTCCCAATAACCGATCAGCTATCAATAGAAAACAGTTGGATAAACTCATTTCATTTTAAATCACTTTTTACCTGGTGCTGGTGGGCCATTTGGTCTTCAACGTATTTAAGGACACTAGTTTTTATTTCCCTAACTCGTATAACATCGAATCGTTCCATTTCTTTCTTAATTGTTATTGATATATCATCAAATTCTTTTTGACATCTTTGAACTTTAGCTTCCCACTGAAATAATTTTGAACATCAAAAATCTTGCGAGACACTTTAGTAGACAGACAGCCAGTAAAACTTTACCTCATTAACTTCTTCTTGCATCTGATCTATTTTGTCATTTCTCCCTGCTAATTCCATCTTAGCTTTGTTTTCGCGACGCTTCGTCAATTGCATTTGTGCATATTGCCAGTTTTGAAAAACCTAAAAATAATGTCCAACTTGATATGTTTAAAAAGAACAGATTACTTTCTATCAATAATGCAAACTATGCTGACACACCCAAAAGAAGACTTGTTATCCCCTAAAAACTTATACACTTCGAATCAATAAGAGCTTTTAACGATGAGAGAATTCAGCTTTAGCCAAATCCGCTTTGTCGCGGGACATGTGTAACCACCAGTCCACCTAAGATTTGTCCCCTCAGTAGCATCTTACTTTAGTGAAGATTTAGATGAAGCGATTGAAATACTCAGAAAGCTATGCTTAGTTAAAACGGGTAATGTTTTTTTCTTGGTTGACAAATTCTCCGGCTTTACATTGCCCTGGCACCCAACAGAAGTGAATGTTGAACTGTCACGGCATCTCCTTCAGAGAAGATCAACAGTCGAGAGGTGTTTTGAATTTAGTGGAGATGGAACTTTGGAAGGGAAGATATCACATTTTCTTTAAGCAAAGATAAAATCTTTTTTGTCGCCATCGATTCCACCTGGAACACGTAACAATGGTTTGGAACACGGAATGAGAAACGTAGATTTAGTCTGTTAGAATAAACACCATCCTCCACCCTACCATTTGTTTTTGAACCACCAGTAAAATACTGGATTTGTTGGTCTTCCGGGAGGGCATTTTCCATCCAGTGATCTAGAGGGTATGCTAATTCGAAAGTTTTTGTGAAAATATAGTAGCGGTGTATTTAACGGTAAGTATTCAGTATGTTAGGCTTGCCGTAATTGCTATACTGTGAGATCACCTTTAAGCGAGTTGCTAAATAAGCAACTGCTTGTTGAAAATATCTAGGGGGTTAGATTAAATAAATTGTCGAGCGTTGCAGAGCGAGTGGTGCGCAACGCACGTACTTGCTTATTATTTGTCGTTGTTTCAAAGGCAGTCCACAAAACGACCACCCCGTAGGTGAAAATCGGTCTTATATAATCGCTGTGAATAGATAATGGATACGCTGAAAGGAATGTAACTTTGGAGTTGTGACTTCTTAATTTAACTATAATTTTGCTAGATGCGCCCTATTATATTCTTTTATGGTAGAGAATATACAAAAGGCAATAACTGTATAAATGAATAAATAAGAAGGTTAACATTTGCTACTTACCTTAACTCGCTCGTGAAATGCACTTTTAATAGCTCCAAACAATCCCAAGAAATCTTTAATAATTTCCGAAAAAATAAAGAAATCCGAGTTGGCTTGTGCAGATCGAAGTATTTCAATTTTTTCTTCAACGTCTGCAAGCGCAGAAAGTGCACGCGATAAATCAGTATGCTCTTCACACGTGCTTAGCATCGCTGCTGATTTAGCAACAAGTTCAGTTGATGCGGCAAGTTCTTTCCTGGTTGAAACTAAATCTTTCAAAGTTGTGTGTAACTTTTGCAGTAGTAAATCCAGGTTTTCGACATCAGCAATTGTTTTATCAAACCACTGAAGCGAAACATACAATTGAACATTGACTTTTCTGGCAATTGTTAAAAATAATTTAAAAAAAAAAGATCTTACAAGATCGTTCTCATCCATTTTATAAGTTATTTTGTTGACAGTTTCTCCCACTTTGTTGAACAGACGCATTACACCAGCACCACTCAATACTGCCGTATTTACTGAACGAGGTAATTCCTAGCAAAAAATTTGTATTCTTTAATCCTTTGAAAGGACAAATATTTTGAATCGAAATTTTACCTGATCACTCTCTAAAAACGTTATGAAATCGAGATCAACTCTAAAGACGGGGTGTTGAGCAACTCTATTAAGAAAACGTTGTAGTGCTGCACGTCGTATTTCAACCCATTCCATATTTAAATTATTTCCCGGATCTGTCTGCTGTGGACTCATTTTTACTTTGGTACTTCCTAAAAAAAATCAAAAAAAATTAGATTCAAAGAACAAAATTTTAATTTATTATAGTACCGATAATATTTTTTGAAGGCGCAGGAGGGATTATCTGTCCAAGTCGCAGATATTTATCAACTAGTACGGCATGAATGCCCAAAAAGTCACTAAATCTACGCAACGTGCTAAATTCGGTGCATTTGAATTTTGGAATTTTGGTTTTTGTCGTTACTCTGTGTAAGAAAATAAAAAAAAAATTTAGTATTATGTAGATACGGCCACACTATTTGTATAAAGAATTTACTTATAAGCTAAGTATGAATTGATCCCATCTCCGACTTTTTGAGGCTCGGAGACAATAATGTTGATGCTGTCTTCCCCATATTCCGCCGTCAACACGTCGTCGAGGCTCGTTAGAGACACCCTCCGCTGAAAGAAAATAATAATTAATATGCCTTCAGTTTATTAAATTAATTGTTTTTGCCGCATATCCAACGTCAAATAAACCGAGTTACTCAGAGCGGATGCTTTCGTATGTAAATGTATCTATAAAAAAACCACATTGATCCTGATAGGGTCTGATAGGAGGGACTTTATTCTAAAGCTGCCAAGGGAAAGTCATCTTGAGAGGTATAATAGTATTGCTCGGGCTGTCTCAAAGTGCTACTGGGAATGGGATTAGAGGGAGTTCATTGTATTCGGGAGGTAAATATATACTGACAGTAATCGTGTAAAAGTTTAGGCCATCCCATTGGGACCATTTAAAAGCCATGTTTATTTGAGCATAGTCTGTTTTGATTCCTAGTAAGTAATATAATTTTTTCGATTTACCAAAGACAAATCCAAAATATTTTTCATCGTACCTTCCTCCCCTGATTTCAAGCTTTAGGGTTTTCTTCAAAACTCATAAAGGTGGTTTCCAAATCTCGAGCACGGTTTTTTAATTAGTGCAGCGACACCTGCATTTGGTTGGCCTCAGAAATGGACCACGACGCTTCTGAGGTCAACTCGGCGAACCTCAAAGGAGTATCACTAGTCTGAATAGTGGGAAAATTGTTAAATTGTTTTTTTTTTTTTTTGATATGTCTAATTTTAAAGTTGTTTAAACTTGGTATGTTGTTTAATTTTTCCTACAAGTTGTTAGTATTACAATTGTTTTAGATAAAGCTTCTTAATACAAAATGCAATTCAATTTAAGACATCACTTCTAGACTTTGATTTCTCCAAAAAAAGACTGAGGATTGTATTTATTTCCAAGTCCACAACCGTCTTCATCTGATAATAAGAAAATGCTTTTAACACCGCGTGAGTAAAACCTATTTCTTAACTCAAAATGGAAGTAAAACGGTTCAACTCCTTTTAAATGTGTTCTCCAAGACAATAATTGATACCAACTCACAACCTCTCTTCAGTAAAATTATTTCTTGTAGCACAGCTTAGAACTGTTTTCTTTCAAAACTTTAAATACAAAGTGCGATGAGGAGTGATGATGATCATAAGATCAATCTGAGATCGATCCGGTGGGAGGGGCGTTATCGTTGGGACCCAGGTGCACCAACAAGATTAAAAAGAAAAGTCACAAATAATGAGAACATTTGTTCAAAAAAAAACATTGTAATTGTAATTGCAAAGTCGTTATCGTAAGATCGTCAAAATTGTGTGCAGATTAGACCCATTCCATCTTGCAAGACCTTTTTATAATTAAACCCATTAAAAAGGGCGTCTTTTAGGGGCTTCATACCTGCAAATTATTCACAACATTCGCCAGTCGTCAGCTTGTCATCATAACATTGTAGAACTTTTAACTATCTTTGTTTCAAGATTTTGAATATTATTGAATTAATTATATATTTATTATTATTTTATGCAATATTTTTATAAAACTTTGTTATATCAAATTTATACTGTTGTGCATAAAAATTAACAAATAAAATACATTGACTCACCTCAATAGTGTTTGATGTTGATAGATTGTCGTCGGCTTCCTTATTCTCTGCCTCATTATCTCCATTGTTAATATTGATAGTATCAAAAGTTTCCTGTGCATTACTATTCAGTTCTTCCGACATGTTCAAGTATTTTAATTCTAAATATATTTTTTATCAGTGGTTTCTCGTTAACAAGAAATTCTTTATCAAATAACAGATAACAAATTAACAACTGCCCTGAAATGACATGAGTGCACTGCCACAGAAAATTGGCCTAGAAAAACAAGCAGGAATCCATTAAAAACATTATTTATAGATATGTGGCAAACAGTGTGGCGCTAAGGCGGCAATAGTTTGAATCAAAGCTAAATATTTTTTTTAAATCAACAGCTTCTACCATTTCTTTGTAAAGCATGTCAAGTATTTTTAGATGGCTAGGCTAACAAAAGTCTCGGGATTTTGTTTCACTAGTAGTATTTTGTTTTGTTATCAATGGATCACATAAAACTAATACAGATTAGTGACCGGTACTCTGAACTCTCTTGCCTGAACCTGGAACACATTTAAAGTTGTCCAAGAATTTAAGTTAATGAAAAACATCTAAAACTGTGCATTTTGTGTTATTTTCATTGTATATTTAATCTATAACACTTTTAATAAGCGGAAAGCGTCATCTTTGGACGACGAACAAAAGACGAACAGATTGCAATGGAATCAAAAAACACAATAGGATATATATGATGTAAAGTAGATAAGACAACTAGCGCCGCCATTGAAGACATACACCAAGTTCTATGAAATAACTATAAAAATATATATATATAGGATTCGTGCAGGCAATTAAAAATGTTTGTCCATCAGATTTTAATCAATAAAAGTACACATAAAAGTACACATTGGCAAAGGTATAAACATTGCATAATAGAATCTATAGAACTATAACCATTGTATATATAAACTATAGTACTACCACCTGAGCTGAGCCATCTATCGACGAAAAACTAAGCTCGAGAATACCATGGGAAGCAACAACAACAATTAAAATGGTGGAAATTGTTGTTGTTGCATCCCATGGTATTCTAGAGCTTAGTTTTTCGTCGATAGATGGCGCAACTTAAGTGGGAATACTATAGTTTATATATACCACAGACCATACACAGACCGCCAACTCGTACTCCCCTTGCCTGAAACACCCTCGAAATATTTTTTCCTGTCTGTGAATACGTGTACATCTCTCTCTGTGCATTTTGTAATGGCAACTATACCTGCGTATGCCATTTATTTTTTAGGTGTGTTTGCTAAATGGGTTTTAAAGCAAGGGAGAGCGTCACACTCTCAAAATAAATGGCATATCAGCTGATTTTTAGCTTGTAGGCAAAAAGAGAGACCATATGGTGAGTTGGCGGTCTGTATCTTCTTGGTCCGTGATATATACAATGCTATAACTTAAGTGTTTTGCTGGTAAGCCGAGGACGCCAAAACAAGTTATTAACTCATTTTAGATTATAGGTGAAGAAGGAGAGATGAAAGGGAGTAAAGAACATGCTGATCATTGTCATCATTTAAAATAATAATGAAACGATAGCACTTAATTCAAAGACAACACGAGAACCGATTGAAAATTGATTTTAATAGGTTTGGCTCTTGGTGACTTTCTTACACATTTGCCGCATCAGCAGCACTTTTAGCGGCAAAAGAAGATAATACTGAAAACTCCCAAGTGTTCTGTTATATATACAATGGTATAAATCATAGAAATACAATACAGACCAGGGACCAATGTTTGGTTATCTCATCATTATATATTATCAGTTGATGTGCATTTTATTATGAGTATGTACCCTCTCCTTGCATTTTAAATACACTAGTTCATAGGCATATTATATAATAGACTGCTAGTTGCCAACTTCACGTTGGTTCCTACATAACTCACAGTGCCACTCAATTACAGCGGGGAATATACTTGAACATAATGAGAAATATAAATATAAATATAAATAAAATAAAATAAATAAATTGTTGTTTGCCATAGACAATGGACATACTATACAGTAATACAGTACCGTACCTAGTGATTGACATATGCATTGAAAATGACATCGGCATCATGAAAAAATATGATGGATATTAGCATTGCTATTCGCCACTGTAATTGAGCGGCGCGATACGAAGGTCACCTTACAACGTCCATTACCATGTTCAAGAACCATGTTTTTTATTCGTTGCATACTTTTAGGAAATATCAAAACAAACCACTTAACTGGTCATTATTATACAGGGTGTTTCATAATTCGTGAGTGGTTTGGAAAATGTTAGTAAAGTGACCTGAAAGTCGAACGTTTGTCCAAGTACAACAAAATCTGTGCGTTTTCCAATACCTGTTACTAAATTTTTGTGTATTATTGAAACAATTTAAAGTCAAATATTTGAAGACCGACGAAAAATAGGATAAGCAAGAAAAACGAAACACGTTTAGAAAATACAAATCTAGACTCAATCAGGATATAAAATTAATTCAAACGCAGCAACAAGGACAATCCCCCCTATCATGGTATCCGTTCGGGGAATCCTCCGATCGTAGAAATGTTCCGATTTTCTAGATTTTCTTGTTCCGAATCGGAACTAAAATGAAAACGCGTACCATTGCAAAGTAGTTGACATAAATCATATGACTGAAATGACAAATCTTTTTCAAAGTGAATGTTTGTGTTATTTCCCAGCTGATTAAAATCAATCTCATTTAAAGTTGAAAAAAAAATTAGCAGCGAAGTGCTATTTTTTAGACGCAGAAAAGTATGAGCTAAGAGAAGGAAGTAAAGAAAAAAATCCTTAAAAAATAAACCAGCGATCGGCTGGTGAAGTTCCTGGCAATGTCTGGTTGTTCCTTCATCATTTCAACCAGCCGTTTTTTTTCTAAATAAACAAAACATACATAATATAACTAGGATAAATGAATGTTAAATTCAACTTACAGTTTAGCCGACATATTCACAAACATTTTTTGTTTATTTTGCTTTCTCTTTAATGTTCTCCGACAAACTACCGTATGCAAATGTCTGCCGGAGAAAATTCGGAGAAACACAAACCTATGAGACGCCATTCATCGCAAGAATTCTGTGTGCGTCGCTTTGATTTTGACACTTAAGCGTCAGGCATCGCACGAATGCGCAACGCGTTGATCTGATTTTGGCAATTTCAACACATACTCCATTTTGTTTCGGAAGGATCTCTGATAAGTCAATCGGAACGGTTACCATGATACAAAATTCGTACAATTCGTCCGAATCTGAGGAGATTTCTCTCCGATCGGTTACCATGATAGAGGGTAATACTTCTCCTTTAAATGAAGCCATAAACGAAGTTCCATCGTTAATATTAAGGGAGCTGTTAACGGTGAAATGCACCAAGATAACATACGGCAAAGTGAGTTTTGTCTTAAATATTTGGTTAGTCATTGAACAATCAAAGATAGATAGAGTGTAAAACAATGTTTTTCAATAGAAAAGACCCTGCACCGATGAATTAATTTGTACAAATTAAATATTATCCGTAAAAGTTATAGAAACTCACTCAATAAGATATATGTATAAATTTAATATAAGGTTTCAATGCAACAATTCAGATTTTATATTCTTAACGCAAAACAAACAAACGTTCGGTAATATTTGATAAAATTCGTAATTTTCTTGGCCTATAACGTATGGGTCTTCATCAGAACTTTGGATGCGTCCACAACTGCAAGTCGATGCTAAAACTAGCTTGTTTGAATCTCCAGAACTATCTTTACGAATTTTCTTCAACATTGTGCTTGTTTTTACTCGGGAACTTGTAGATTCAGATTGTTTTTCATTCGCCCAGCATTGTTCATAGTTCTCGATAAGCTTTTGTTCTGATTTTTCTAAGTTAGGCCCTCGTGCATGAGCTGAATGAACAGCTAACGCTTCATCAATCTAGAATACGCAGTATTAATAAATTCAAGACTTTCAATAGTGCCTCCACAAGTTTCAAGGTCGTATCTCGAAAAAAAAAGAAAGTTTGCGGTTAAAGCTTTTTTGTAAATATGCCTGAATGTGTTCAACATTATATTTAAAATGTTATGACTATTTCTCGCTAGCTTGCAAGCTTAACAAAATAAGAAGAACAGCAAAAATTAAAAAAAAAAAACGGAGTTACGATCTTTTATCTGAGGAGGGCACAATAGGTTAATGATTTTTACCAATGCTTTTTGAAATGATTTCCCATAAAGACTTAACACCGGATTATTATAAAGATTACAGGCTTTTTTCACGCCATTCTCACAACATTTTGAGAAAAACCTAAATAGAAACAATTGAGATATATTATGCGCTGTAACTAATGTAATATTTACCCTCCATCTAAGTCCATTAGCTTTTCAAAATTATCGATGTAAGATTTCTTTAAGACAAGTGTTAGAAAAAGGTCAAACAAAAAAGTTATGTGCACTTACGTAAGCTGGATCTACTGGTTCATAGTTTGGATTATCAGGATTTTCTATGAAAACGCTATGAAATAATTTGAATGTCTCATACCAAACCGCTGCACTTGGCACCTTTGTATGTGTAAGAAAACAAATGTATTCAATAAACTTTTATGTATGCCTTAATAAACAAATACATAATGTAGTTGAAAATATTTACCATAAAATTATTTTTGCTTTTGAATTTGGAAATGGCTTCATCGAACCCGAATTGTAAGGCTTCTTTGACATGGTCTTTAAGGAAAGTCATAAAATTGTTCCTTTTTGGAGTAATTTCCTGTTGACTACTGATATTATTTTGAACGAGAGGTATTCCAAAACCCTGAATAAAGACTTTCTATTAATTAGTTAATTAAATCTAAAAACAAAAAAATACCCCAAATAGACGCAACTCATCCAAGCCATTCATGGTGTCTTCCTTGGAAAAACTGTTTCTTTCAAATGAAAGCTGTAGATCCTTAAGCGATTTTAAAAGGGGATCTTCTCTTATTTTTTCATCTGTATTATAGTATACAAAGCGTTTGTTGCCAGGTAATGAAAAAAGAGGTGTTCCGCTAGATTAAAACAAATATAAATTAACTGTTAATCGCAGAAATCTTTTAAAAACATAATCTTAAAGAAACATGCCAAATAAAAAAGCAATATACAAACATTTATGATTAAAAAAAAAAGAAAATATTTTCTCCTTAAGGAATAAAGACATTATTAAAAATTGTTCTGGGAAATTTAATGTATCATTTTGTGATTGAAGAACGATGCTTTGGTAGTTGTGTGCTACGTAGTATCGGTACACGCTCTTAGAGCATCACTATATTAACTTAAAATTATTAAAACATTTCTCAGCCACACAACCCTGGCCACAATGATTATATTCTCGCTGTTAAAAATCACGGCAACTTGTTGTTTTTATTTATTACCTTTTGTTCGGAATAATGAGCTCATTCCGAAATATTTTGTAGATATTATCTTCAATTTCAAACTCTAATTTTGAAATAGACTCCTCAGTTTTATCTGAAAAAATAAATACATTATAGGACATGGCATTGAAAAACCTAACAAATGTTATTTACCATGTCCATCGGGAAAGTTTTCAAAGAAAAACAAGCAACGTGGAGAACAAAACCGTGCACATTTACCGAGATATGCATTTGCACTTGAATTTTTTAACATTTTTGGTAAAAACTTTAACACATGTCTTTCTCTGTAAATAAAATATTGTTATTGCATTCAAAATTATTTTTAAACGAATGAAGTTATCAATATGTTGACATTTCAGATATTGAAATTTTAGCTTTAGAAAAAAGAGAGAACTTCATTAGATAAGCCTCAAAATTATGACAATTCTAAGAAAAAAAAATTCGAAGGGTTCCTGCTAAATCATCCATCCACAAGAAGACACTATATTTTTTAACAGATGTTTATCAGCGTTTTAGGATAATGGCTTATTTTCCAATGCGACTTAAGGCCAGGAAAGTCTGCTCTAGACTAAATCTTGACCAGGTCCTCACGAAGACCAAATCACATCATTTTCAAGTACTATCTTTCAAAAGAAAACGTGTTGCTTTTGAGTCTTACTTAATATGCGGCTCTAGCTGGTTCTATCCTGCCGTTTCCAATTTCGCAATCCAAGTAGTAGGAGATCTCCCTTAACTGAGTGGTGGTGGCTTCTGACTCATGGCGTTAAATACTTTACGAGCTGGAGCGTTTATGTCCATTCGCTCTCCATAACCCAGTCATCTTAACCGTTGCATACTTATTTTTCAGACTAGGCGTATGACGATGTACAGCACGTGTAGTTCATTGTTGTATCTTATTCGCCAGATATTCTCTCGACTAGAAGAGGGTCCATGCTTCTGCACCATTAAGCAGGGCCCGGATGACAAAATCACCGGCCACTGCGAAGTTATATCTTTCAATTGTCACCATCTGACTAACTCGGCGGTGGGATTCGACATTTGTTAATGAAAGCATATAATTTGTCTTGTTCTCATCTTATTCTGCTTTGAAATCATTGTCAGGTGGTGGGTTTCAATGTTAAATTCTACAGTTTTCTAATCAATCCCAATGAACAAATCTGGTCGGTTGTAGATTTTCCAGGTCTGAAGCCGCATTTTTGTGAAAGAACTTCTCCTTTATTTGTGAATTCAGACCATATTTTGCAGGTGAATACCTTCTCTTAGCATGTTTAAACAGTTCCGCTTGTAGTCCATCGGTTACAGCTGCTTCGTTAGGTTTAACTCAAACGATTGCTGTTTTGTTTGATCTCATTTTGGTCGGGCGGAAGCAACTTTTGGTTGTTATTTAGATGGACTGGTACCACTCAAGAAATGGTATGCTTTGATCAACAATAGATTCTAGCCTTTCCATCGCAAACTTGTAAAGCTCAATCATTGATAGGTAAAACTTTGGAGTACATAGACGGTCAGTACATAAATCAAGTCTAGAATTACTGTTGCCAATCCTTACTTCCTTGGGTTGAGTAAGCAAAACTTAAATGATCTTAACAGCCCTATTGCAGCTCAAGCCTAGAAAAATTAGCTACTACAATAAGGTATCATTTTTAATTTTTGATTTTAGGATTTCAAATGAGTTATTTGTAGGTAAACATCATTAGAGATTCGTCCTAACCTTGAGGGGAAAAATAACCTTACTTCAACTTAACGAGTAACGGTCTTATCAAAGAAGTTATTTTATAACATAGCTAGTGCTGAATAAAATGTCATATCTGCTTACCTTATGACTTTCAATGCTTTGAAAATCGGTATCAAAGACGAATCAAAAGTTACACTTAACTCAACAAATACCAATATGTGACAAACATGAGCTGCAAAAAGCAACATCTTGGCAAATCTACTCCTTACATATTGATTGAAGTTTAAGTGACGGCCAGGTTGTGAGCTTTGCATTTCTTTACTCAATGCCGCTCGCATGCAATATTCGTCGTAAGTTGTTGCAAAGTGTAAGAACAGCATTTCTTCCGATTTGCTGTAGTAAAATCTGATTTGACCCTTAAATATAAAATTATAGATTCTATAGATTTTTAAAGAACAGAAATAGAAAATACCTCCTCACATGCCTGATTTAATAGCGAAGGGTGTGAATCCAGAACATTAAGTCCAGCCATTTTATTGCAATCCGGAAACGCAGATTTCCCTATAACTCCAACAATCACCAACTTTTTATCGTCATGAAATATAGTTTCACTAAAAAGAAAACATTTTTAAAAATTTTACTCCATGGTTTTGTTCTACCACTTACCACGACTCAGGAGGTTCATTTGGATAATTCCATGTCTCAAAAAAGGACATGCTTATAGCTTACTGTAAGTTAAGTTGTTTGTGTTCTTAATAAATGTGTTTTCATTTATGTTATTAACTTAATTGTATTTCTTTTTCTTTTAACCAAAATGGAAAAACATCAAGAATAGCAATAAAGAAAATTCATCTGTACTGTAGTGTTTTGTGTTTGTTTACTTCTGACAGCCGAAAAAGTAAAAACAAAAGTATTCAGCGAGATAGCTGGGTAAAAAAAAAGAAATGCGCGCGATATGGCGTCAAAATTTTGAACTAAAAGTCCGTATTTTATTCATCTAAAAACCACCATAACGAGCACAGACCAATACAGACCACCATCGCGTACTCCTCTTGCCAGAAACACCCACGAAATATTTTTTCCATTTATTTTTTTGTTGTGTTTGCTAAATGGGTTTAAAAAGCAAGGGAGAGCGTACACTCTCAAAATAAATCATGATACAACTAATAAAGATATGGCATTGCGCATTTTGCCAAACAAAACGTCAAACTATTGTCAAACTCCCCGTGTTCTTACGTGTGTTCTTATGACGTAGGGCGCATAGAGTAGAGCGAAACAAAAGTTAAACGGGAAGGTGAAAACGAGAAGGCAGGTGTTCTTATGACGAGATGCGCAGAACAAATCAAAAATGAAAATTGGAAGGCGTTATCTCTAGTAGTTGTATCTTTGCTATATATTATGTGAATATATAGCAAAGAGTTGTATCATGAAAATAAATGGAATGTCAGCTGATTTTCAGCTTGTTGGCAAAAAGAGAGACCATAACCATACAGTGAGTTGGCGGTCTATATCTTATTGGTCCGTGATTACGATTATTGACAGTAAGGTGTAATAGAATTTTTTATTTGTGCAACTTCTCGTTAGTGCTTGTAATCCATTCCTTTGCTATTAAAACTATAGTACTATGAATATGAAGTAATTACGGTTGCAATCAGTCGGTACTATCTACAGATTGCATTGTATAAAGCTTGAAGCGAAGTCTTCAAGCACTAGATGGCGACACAGTCAAGCGCCAGACTACTTTAGATTTTATATACAAGGAAACCATACACAACAAATACACCCTATAGTAAATATCCTGAAATCGTTTTGGAAGCTGGAACCTGGAACTATGAAAATTAATTTCCCTCACAAGTTTGCTTTCTGGTTATTGTTATCCTTTTTTTTCATATTTCGTAACTGAATGACAGAATCTCAAGAAAAATCGAAGGACGTTATTGACACTCGAAATTCTATGTATCTCTCCTTCAACTTAAGAAATAAGAATGGATTTATTAACTTTAAGGTGTATTAAGTGAATGTCATTATTTATTAATACCAGTTAAACAATTAAAAAAACAAAATTATTGAACTGTAATTTATTGAAATTAGTATTGCTTAAAGAGCAATGTCGGATTCAAATGGAGAAATTAACTATGTTTCTGCACATTCGTGCGAAATTTGTGGGATGTCGGGCTTGTCCGATGATTGCATTAGAGAACACACAAGAACTTGTCACGTCGAGGGTAATTCTCAGTGTCCATTTTGTGGATTCAGTGGAGTTCCTCAGCCAGAGCTTTTGCTTCACGTTAACAAGGCCCATTTGGATTATTTGACTCCTGAAGAGGAATCTATTTCTCTGACAGATCAGGACTTGGGAAGGTTTGTGAAAAACATCAATAACTGCCCTATGTAAATTTTTTGAATCTTACAATTACAAGGATTCAAGAAATTTGCAGGACAGCATAGCTAAAGAAAAAAAAACCTAATAATTGGTCATAAATCAATAAATAAATAAAATATCTTTCAGTTATGTGGAGCCAGCAAATAATGATGATACTCAATACAATAAAATTCAAAAACTAGAACTTTCTCCTTTAAAAATAGTTGACAATTCAAATCGCCCGTTCAATCAGTTCAACCTCAATGGTGAACCCCATTTCCAGCACGACAACTCAAAAAATAATGTTGCTTCATGTTCGAAATCTATTATGAAAGAAAGCCAAGCTTATAGTAGTAGCATCAGCAACAACAGGGATCTGCAAAATAGCAAATATTCGGTTAGAAAAGAATCACGTAATGGATTTGACATGCAGGGATTGCAGTCCCGTGCAGATTTTGGATTGCAGTTAAAAAATTGTCGTTCCGCAACGAAAGAGTCAATTGTACAGGTTTGTTTTTTAATTTTATTTTTACGCTTTAATTAAGTTTTTATAAAAAAGCCAATTATTTCGGTGAGCTTAACAAAACAAAAATTCAACTGAGAATAAGCCCATAGCATACCTACCTACCTAAAACATTTTTCAATAACAAAAAAAAGTTTGGTTGGGTTTGTAAACGATTTAAATTATCATTTCATTTGCTGAAGAACAGATATGTAGATCAAATCGTAAACTACTTTGTTTTTGTATCCTTTGCTTTCATATATAGGTACCTATTGGTGGTAAAAACTGATGTTTATTTTTTCCTGCAACAAGAAGCTCTTAAAACAATTGTTGTTATAATTTTTTGAGTTTACTCCCTTAAAAACTATAAAATGGGGAAATAAATTAAGTCTTAAGAGAACAGCTCGCACACAAAAGTGAAGTTCTGGAACTCAATGAAATTTGTATTAGGTGGTATACAAAGAGGACAAACTATGATATTTGTTGTTTTCTGAAAGTTTTCATAATTGATATTGGATGGATAGTGTTAATGTTTCTATGTTTTAAATAACAAGTTGTTATGAGTTAAGGTTCTACCTTCTATTTTGACAAAATTTACCGAGGACATAAGAAAACTTGTTAGAATGGTAGATGTAAAGATTTTTTTTTAAATACTAACCGTTTTTTTACCCATGTTTTCCTAAATGACTTTTAGGTTACTTCTCTAAAGTATAAATAGATACAGAACCCGTCTGAAGATCGATTTTCCCAAATTGCTTTAATCGAATAATTAAAATACGTGGGTACCTTGTATCGAGTAAATTGAAATTCGCTCGCGTTGGTTGATTTAATTCTAGTTGCTCCAACTGATTTCAATAATGATAAATGCTTTGAACATGATGACGGAGTGACGCCCAATCTTTTGTTCATAGTCAAATGTGACGAATTGCTACTTGATCACATTAATGTTAACATGCTTGTTTTTAGTCAGTTTTAATATTCAATTGAAAAACTACTTACCTTACCGTATATTTCATAATGTACACTTCCTTTGCACAATGTCTTTTTCATCATTAAAAGTCATTCGATTTAAACGCCCGCGCACTTTCAAACCCGAAAAATATGAAAATATATATAAAACAAAGAATAAAATCCTTGGATGCCATATGTTTCCGCATTCGGAATAACCACAGCCACCAAGATACTACTAGGGGCCTAACTCATAGATAGTCCCAAGTGACAAAGCCCAGCGTCGTGAAACAAAAGAACTTCACCACCTAGTAGGAGGGCCTATCTCCCGTGGTACCAGAATATAGCTTCCGGTGGAGCTTCGCAACCAATAGGTCACTTCCAGATGCGCTTTCAACTACTTGCCAAGGTAGAAGTAAATTGCCAAATGCGCACACCAAACCTTCCTCTCTTTGCCGCATACAAGTTTTACCTTGCATACGTTACCGGTAAGGATTCAATACTGCAAGGAAAGGAAATACAGCTGCAAATACTCACTCCTGTTTCATTTACAACAATTTCCCTGCCGTCCGTATTGTTCCCGGGTTGCCACGCGGAGGCGGAGGGTAGGCATGTCTATTCTCTCTTAAGTTCCAACTTCTATCTCAGCCCGACAGGTTCAGTAAAAGCGAAGAGGTGCCGCTGCCTCAACGCTCCAAGGATCCTGCAACGATTCTGCCTTAGTTAAGCGTTCAAAAAACCTTAAGAGAGCCATAGTTCAACCCCCAGCCTCAACCAACAATCCTCGCCAACTAGGCCGGTCCCTAGCCAGTGGTCTCCAGTTGCGCACACCAAGTTGGTTAGGGTCGTTCTCCACTTGATCGCGAATTGAAGATTTCGGGCTGGTGCTTTTTCGTCCATACGCTCCACATGGCGTATTCATATTGGCGAGCGACTGTTATTATTTCAAATCGGTTATCTTGGAGCTAAGTGGCCTTATTAACGGGTTTAACAGTCATGTATGTATGCTGACTTCATTTCTGATTTCACAATTATCTGATTATTTTTGGAGAAAAGAATAACTTCATTAAATTGCCTGTTTTGCTGTTTTTTGTAGATCCTGTACTTTCAGCATGTTTGTTGACGCCCTTACAACTTTTATTTTTTACCCGGTGTCTGCTTAAAAAACTGTGTTTTATTTTTACTTGCAGTTTTAAAAGTCTTTGAGTGTTTTGTTAATCTGCCTAATAATAGTAGCTGGTGTAAATGAAATGCATGAAGTACCGCGTGACACCAGCGGTGATAGAGCTTTTCCTGTTTATTGTCTCTTCTGATATGTTTTGAATGTTTAACAATCATAACTTTCATGTTTTTTAATTTCAATATCTAACAAAAATTTTTAAAAGATTTGGAAATGGCAGTATTACTAGTTTTAATTTTGAAAATATTTTTTAAAAGCTTTGTCCGTTAAACCCTACAGAGTTTTGGAAAATCCTCATTTCGCCTTGAGGAGATGTTGTTGCGACTCGAGGTAAGGATTAGTTGTTAAATTTCGTCAATTTTGCCTTGGGCTTTGCAATCGGTGGGAGATGAACATTGAGGCAGGATGATTTTCATTAATTAATAATTGAGGTTTGAAAAAAATTATTATTAGGTATTTGATAATTAAATTTAATATTTGTTTGTAGTGGAATGTTTATATTGAAATAAATGTGTAATTTAATGAAATTGTAAATAGTTTTTATTTTATCTGAATTTAGGTTTCTTTATATTTTTTCTGTTTGTAGAGAAGATGTGTAAAAGCTGGTCTTTGAGGTCAATGATTTGCAGATACCTGTTTCAAGAATGTGTTGTACGTCTATTGTTTTTTGGCAGTGAGTGGAGGATGGTCGATTTGTCTTATTTAGAAGGTATTGATGGTTGATTACTGGGTGTCCTATTCTTAATCTGCTTGAAGGTAATGATAGAATAGAATAGGTTTGTTTGTATCACGGTTGATGGATTTGTGTTGATAGTTATTTTGCCAGTTTTTTTTTTGTTGCTGTCGAAATTCGTTCTTAACTTCACGTAGTTGGTCACTTTGTCAGCATATTCGTTGCCGAGTATCCCAACGTGTCCAGGTATACACATAAGTTTTAATTTGTTGGAATGCATTATGACGTGATCCCTTATATTGTTTTAAATAACGGTGGTGTTGTTTGGGGTTTGAATGGCGTTAAGAACTGACCGACTATCGCAGTTTCTAGGATCGCTGTTGCCTCGGCGGTATATATTGAGGCTATATTGTCCAATAAAACTATGGTTATTAACGTCGTCGTTTATGATTGATCCATGTACAAAAGAGATTTTTACTTAAACTTAAGCTCTTCTTTCGAGAACATGTTCATCTACTGAAGGAAATCCAGCCTCCACCATTATGTTGCGTATCGGGCTCGTATGAAAAACGTTTAATCTCCTCTGCACTGTTTGGTGACATGGGGCCTTGATGATGTTTATTGTTGCTGTAGATTAAAAGGCCGTAGTCAATCTTACCTAATACTAGTTACGTTACATAGAGTATTTAAATGAGCATTTGATTTTTCGCATGTTGGCCCTTGCAGCTAGACTTTTGTTTGACATGATTGCGAGCTTATAGAGCTTTTTTATAAACAAATCGAGGTGTAGGAGGGCGTCATCAAAGCCTTTATAAGCTTTGATGGCCCCTTCATTAGGGCTTATTTGGTTTCTGGACTCCAAAAACCAGAGCAGTCTTCTTGCAATATTTTCGAAGCCCATGGAATTAGTGATATTGGAAGATATCCGTTAAAACTGTTTGGCTTGGCCAAAGGCAGTATAGTTTCAAATTTTCAGTTTTGTGGAATGATATCAGTGTCAAGAATATTGTTGTTAAGTTGTAAAAGCCTGCGTTTAGCTGTTTTTGGGAGGGTTTTTAGCTTAGAGTATGAAATTCGGTTCCTACTAGGTGATTTCCCTTTTAACTTGGAAACATAACCTTCAATTTCAATTTTTGATGTGACCGTTTCTATATGTTTGGAGTGAGGATATAAAAAAAATACAAAATTTAGCGTTTGATTTTTTGAAAAAAGAAGGTTTTACTTGTTAGGGTACTTTTTTGACTAATTTTCATGCTTTGTTTTTTTTTTCTTTTCGCAAACATTGTAGTTCTGAATGTCACCAGAATACCCTATGATTTGGAGCTTTTGGAGAGGATGGGAGTATCGAATGGTTTGCCGCCAATCGAATTGCTTTAGAAATTCGGGCAGCCTCTTAATTAATTTTTGAATATACATTTGGAGATGTTAGATTTTTTGTGTTGTGTTCTTGGAATATGTTCCAGTTTGCTAGATCAGTTTTAAACTTGGGAGTAGCTCCATATCTTTGGAGGTTGTGATTAGCTGTAAGTGTCGTTATAAAAGTAAAATGATTGCTATTGTGAAGATTTTCAAGAGCAGTTCATGAGATCTTTGGGTACAATTCGGGAGAACAGGTAGTAATGTCGTCTATGTGTTTGGAGCTTTGATGCGTGAAAAATTAGTAGGGGAGCTATCGTGAAGAATTATAAGGTTAGAGTTTGATAACAAAATATCAAAGATCGCACCTCTGGCATTAGTCACAGGAGAACCCCATAAAACACTCCAGGGGTTAACGTAACCAGCTAAGATGATTGAAGTATTAATTTGATCCATTATTTACCAGATGATTGAAGGAAAATGTTAGTTTAGGATGTATGTGCATACATGGGGTTTCACTCTATTATGGTGGGTTTGGTGACGTATTAGTTAAAACGAAAGCATCTATTTTCGTTTAATTGTTATTTACTACAAAGTATTTATTTTTTTCAAGTAAATCTTGAGTTCATTGTGATAGAGGAGAATTTGTTAGGTTTTTGAAGGGGGTCGAGTTTTTGATTGTAAGTTGATTGGGGTATTTAATGTTGTTGTTTTGTTTGTAAGATTTGATGTTGGTTCCGATGATAGAGTTCTGTTGTTTGGATATGATTGTTTGGTAGAGTCTGAAGCGATAGAGATAGATGAAGGTGTGGTGTTTTGTTCTTTATGAATTATTTAAGATTCGACCATAGTGAAGTTTTTTTTTTTTTTTTGAGTTTTGATAGTCAAAATTTCTTTGTCTTGTTTATAGGCAGGACATGCTTTAGAAGAGGAAGAATGGTTATATGTGAATTTGCACGGAGCGGAAGTATGCGGGGACAGACAACATGATTTGCACTAAGCGTTATCATTGCAACGTTTACTTGTATGTCCAAGAAGTTGGCATGTTTTGCAGCGCATTGGGTTAGGTATATATTCGATGACCTTTTTAAAAACCAATATCAACCGTTTTGGAAGTATAATATAAATCAAAAGTAAACAGAATAAGCCCGGTTGCTTTTTGTGCTTTTTCTTTTTACCATCTATCTCTACAGCTTTCGCAAACTTGTAAATATTTGTGACTCCTTAGGATTTCATTTCTGTTGTGGTTTAAGTTTCTTCCACGTGATGGCCCTTCCCCGAGGACATTTTCACTTTTGATAGAAAATACTTTTTAAGGAGTAAAATGAAAAAAAAACTTCAATCAAAAACAAACAAAATAGAAGAGAGAACGTTGTTGTGATATGCAGCACAAGAAAAAATTAGAAACCAAAGTATACTTAGAACGATGCGAACTGTTCGGAGGTTATTCGGGACTGTTATTTAATTTAATTTAGTACCCGAAAAGTAGTTCCTATCAATTTCTTAAAATATTATTTTATGTAAACCGAAATTTACGGTAGGGAAAATGAGTTTCCCCAGACTTTATATAGCTTGCTTTTAAACTTGGATCTATCACTGGCTAAAAAATATTGACGATTTATTGTCACCCTGCTGGTTCGATTTTCTGTTACTTTATTTTCCTTTTGCCTTATACGTTTTACTAAATCATAAAAACAACTTCAATATCATTTCATATTTTTTTTTAACAAAAATTACTCACACTTATTAGAAGAAAATTGTTTTAATCACCACCTTAATGATTTTTAATGAATTACAAAAAACTTGACTATATATAAAAATCAAGTTTGGTAAAATTGTTTGAAGGTTTTCAAAGAAAATTTATCTCAGCAGTGTCCAATATGTCCTTACACATCGGATAACGCAAACATTTTAGAGATTCACATAAACAGATCCCATTTCGATCCATTAAGCCCCGGTGTAAATGGTTCCTCTGTTGCAAGTATTAGTTTTAATAATATGTTAACTGGCCTACGCTGTCCTATTTGCAATGATATATTCGAAACAGCAGCTTTAGAACTCCACGTTAATATAGAGCATAGGTGATTAACACAATGCATATTATAATTGAATAAAAAATCTAATATTTGATTTTTTTTTTTAAATTTAAATATTCAGGGACATTCTGAGCCCAGAAAAGGCAAGTTCAAGTGATATTATATCTGGCGTACAATTAGTTAACATCTGCCCGGTATGTAATAAGCAATTTGATCAGATGAAACCTCAGGAAATGGAGATGCACATTGAATCACACTTCCCGAGGAGCCCGCAAACCAAAACAGAATCTGCCTTAGATCTTTTAGAAAAGAAAATTCGTGAGCAAAAAGAATTCGATATGTTGAGGGCTCAATATGGAATGGACGATCAAGGAAACTTCCGTGAACAATCAGCCGAAGCAATGCAACGTGCCGTTTATGCTGGTGAGATGAGCGTTGCTGATTATTATGAAAGGCAGGTTGGGTTACGTGCTGCGGAATCTCATGGTATTGACGATGGAACTTCCTGCACCAAATCAGTTGCTTCACGCGTACTTGCACTATCTTCTTCATCTCCAGGAGTTATAAAATCTTTGCTTTGTTCAGCCGTCGACCATTATGCATCCAGTTATGGTGATAAAGGATGGGGATGTGGTTACAGAAACTTGCAAATGCTATTTTCGTCATTGTTGCAGGTAAATATTTTCAATTTATAAAATGTTTCAAACATATCTATACATAACACGAGTATTCATGTCACTATAGAGATTGTTGACAGCTGCCGTAGTCTCGCAGTATTAGTAGTACATAACTTTCATACATTTCTTAACTTAAGATTCGAAGGTTCGTTTTAAAAATCATTGATTTGCCTTTAACTTTTGAACGACTCTTGAAATATACCGAAAACTTTTATTATCGAACCAAAGGAAAATCGTTTTCAAATATTGGTCCGAGAATGAACCATTATTGAACAATAATTGGTCCTGAGTGATTCACAATTTCTTGCCGAAGTAAAGAATAAAACTGAAACTGAGTTTTCTTTGAAAACCATAACTAAAGACGTCTTGCTTCGTTTCTGACATTGTTTCGAGTCAATGCTTTCTTTAAAGATGAGAAAAATCAAGAAAGTTTTCTTTAGTTATTTATATATTAAGCAAATATTGTTTTGGTTTGCAAAGTTTACAACGGTTTACAAAAATAAAAAACAGAACTAATCGAAACATTTGATTACTAAAATGACTACACTACGAATTATGGAAATAGCAAGTGACATGAAAGTCCCTAATATTTTCTTTTTTTTTTCTTTTAAGAACACTAGTTACAACGAAGTGTTATACTCAGCCTGGGGGAAACGTAGTCCGTCTAGAACAGCCATTCCAAGTATCTCAAGACTTCAAAAGATGGTAGAAGCAGCTTGGGCGCAGGGCTTTGACGTTCAAGTAGGTCGACTACTCATACTCATGTTCTCTTTGAAAACACTTGTATAACGATTTCTATTTTTATTCTTCAATATTAGGGCTCGGAACAATTAGGATGTAAATTGCATAATACTAGAAAATGGATAGGAGCTACTGAAATTGTGACCGTGTTATCATGGCTGAGGATAAATTGTCAGTTGATAGACTTCCATCGACCTACGTCTGCAGATGGACGTCATCCTGAATTATTCAATTGGGTTTTAGAATATTTCGAACAACGTCGTGTACATACACCGCCATTATATCTGCAACATCAAGGTAATTATTAAAAAAAATTTAAATTTTCACCATGAGCGGATCAACGCACATTTCCATGATGCCGTAGTCACTGATGGAAATGTGTTAGAAAAGTTCAAATTGGGGATTTAAAAAAAAATTGAATTTACATTTTCGTATGAGTTGTTTTGTTTTTAATGGTTTTATAGTTGTAGGAAAATTTTGTGTCGACTGAAGCAACATTCGGGGACTGGACAAAAATGTCTTTGCAGCATATGTACGTCCATACTGCAAAATACAGGCCAGCTGTTTGGCATTAAGTGAAACTTAAATAAGTGAAAATTCTGATCCGTTAGAATTTAACCTAAACGGGTACATTTTAGTATGTACCATTGTTCCTCTCTTACCACGGTCTCGCCGCATACGTCAGAAATGATGGTGCTTATCAACTTCTTCCGCAATATGGTTAGTGTTAAAACACTGACTTTAATTTCATGTGGTTTAAATTTACCATCCAAAAGCACATCACCCATTCCTGTTTCATTTATAGAAGCCCGCATCTGGACAGTACCTCGACTTTAAACGATTTAGATGCGCTGTCTGCCATTATCCTCGAACTGAAATCGTTGTTAAGGGCTATTTCGATATTCTAGCTAGACAACACCCGAAGGGAGGTACTATGTTCAGGTCAAAAACTTGACTCAGCTTGTTGACAAGCCAAACACCCTAGACTTGTTTCTTACATCTCATCCTGATTAATACACTATTGATATATTATCGCCTCTAGGCATGTCGGGCCATTGTATTATTCCAGTAGCATTCCAGTTAAAGAAAAAATGCCAAGGAAAACCGTATGGCAATACGAGAAAGCCAATTGGGACGGTCTCAACAATTTCTTCAAGAACTTTAACTGGTCACCTCGATAGTGGCGCATACTCCAGCGCTGATATGATTACAAATATTTTTCTCTGGGGAATGAGAAATTTTGTTCCTAAGAGGACAAAAAGGATCAAACCAAAAGAGAATTCATTGTTCGACTTGAGCTGTAAAGAGGCTATCGAGGTGAAAGAAGTTAGTTTCCGATGTTACGAGCCCCAAATGTAGTTATTTTTTTCTGGCCAGGAGCAGAAAAGAGAATCGCCCACTTGCTTCTTGTAAGCCCTCGATTTAAATGGGATGCTTGATCGTTTATAAGTTATTAAGTTTAAACATTGTACCCATTGCGACTATTTTTGTCGCTGGGTAGAAGTAGATAAAATTGACGCATGCGTTTAAATGTCAAAATCACAGCGACGCACATTGAATTCATGCGATCCAACGCGTCTATTTGATTGGTGTGTCTTCCTATTCTCTCCGACAGCAAATCACATGTGGAACTTTGTCGGATGGTAATAAAAAAAATACATATTTTCAAATAAAAAGGAAAGACAAACTATTTAATTTCTAGTGAATTTGTTTTGTGATTCTCTTTTCTTTGTTTGAGGTTCTCTGCTTGTACATATTAATATATTTCAATTTACTAATTTATTTTTCTTTTCCTTATGTCATGTGTGCGCGTCGGTACGCATTTTTATTTTTCTTCCGATTCGGATACCATGAGCACAATAAATGCTCCGATCGGAGGATTCTCTGAACGAATATCATGATATCGTATTTTTATATAAAAAAAAGACAAGTATCTTTTGAAGATAACGACAAGTGTAATACTTGTAAATGTAAGTTTATATAAATGTTTTCCTCATTTTCAGGGCACTCTAGGACAATCGTAGGAATCGAACAGAGGTCAACAGGCCTAACATTATTGGTTCTCGACCCAAGTCATGGGCCGCGACAAGTTGCTGCACTTGGATCTTCTCAAGATTCTCTTAGATTAATTAGAAGAGGCCCTTTAGCCATGCGAGCTCCGCAATACCAAGTGGTTGCAGTTCGAGGATTAATCAAAACAGAAGAACAATATCAGGTATGTGCTCGCAATTTCTCAATCTCTATGAGATCCAATTTAATTGTTTTTAATTATTCAGGCAAGCAAGATTTTGAGATCCCATAGAATTCCTCCTGAATGTTGACTAGTGTTGATATTAATATAATGGTTCATGCTAGAGAAAAAACCATCACGCATTAAAGCAATCACCAATCAACTTTAGATGTTGCAAATGTATTGTTTTTAGATAAATTTGAATTTGTTAAATTTGTTTTCTTTGTGCAGAGCTTTGTTAAATTTGAGTTTTATAAACTTCCAGATTTTGCTAGAACAAACATTTTCATTCTGAAATTATGTTATATTTCAATAAATCTTTTCCAGTAAAAAAAAATCAACTTCTTTATCATTTTGATATAGGTACTTGAGTGATTTTTTAATAAATTCTCTCAAGTCTGGTATTTATTTACTTTACCTATCCAGGTCGAATCCTTAAACATCCTTCTTATTCCTCAGCGAAGATATTCCAGGGAACTGCAAAGCCGACGAACTTGCAAACAAGGAGCAAAATTACCAATTCTAACTAAGCAAAGCTTTCCGGTTATTGACATCGCTACATGTAAGTTTTAAAAAAACAAGGTGATACTTTAGATGAACCTTAGGTAGAAAAACATGTCTAGCGACAAATCGGATTTTACCAAAGCTGGATCCAAAACGTCATTACAGGATACTGTCTTGTATGAAGACAAGCCGCAAATTTTGGCGTGATAGCAAACAAATTTTGCGGAAGCTGTGTAGTCTAAGAGGAGGGAGACAATAATTATCCACCTCCTATGTACATGATTGAGGATCTGATGGGAGGAAGAAGCTCTTATTTGTTTTTAGTGTGTAAGTTTTTAGGAAGTAACACCCCAAAATTTTGGTATCACAACGGTTCTCTTTTGGACTAAGTGTGTCAGAAAGTACATCTCTAGCGGACAGTAACTTTAACCTAACCTTACTTATGGCTCAGCGGTAATATTTGATGAAGAACCCATGAATTTGATGTACCAAGTGAAAAATAAATTCAAATACCTGGAATTAAAACCTAAATCAAAGTATAACCCAATTCACAAACTACAGCTTACTTGAGTAAAGCCAAGACTTCTGGAATTTAACTGCTCAGTTTTGTTCTTCCACGCCGAAGGTAATGGGTTCAATCCCTAATTCCACCAGTTTTTTCTCTCACGAGAAAATAACGAATCCCCAAAGAGTTATCTTGTCATAAAAAAGGGCCAGCTATTCCTACAATATATCAACACACACACAGGAATGGTTAAGATTGTACGTCACTAGGCCCCAGCCCCCCGCTCTGATGTGTTGTGGCAACAACAATTTATTTATTTTATACACAACACACATGGAAATTGTAGGTTTGGAATCCCCCAGGAGAATAACACATCAGAGTTGATAAGAGTCGCCAAACACAGCAAAGAACAAATTGGTTGAGCCTACGTCAATCGGGGGATTGAACGCAGACCTTCGGTTTACAGTTCGACACACTAACAACTACTACACAGAACATAGTTCATTAGTACTAGGTTCGTGCAATTTATTGAAGTTTTAGTTTAAAATTATATTATTTTTTGGGGAGGCTATGGTTCAGTGGATGTAGTGCTGGATGTCTAGCATAGAGCAACTGGATGTAATACGTGGGATTTTTGTCAGATACCTATCAATCCACTGTACCAACAAAATGTGTTTCCTATCTTCATCGGATAAAGGGCAGGCGCGCTCTGTCATTAAACACTCTATTAATTCTTCCCTATGCCCTCTCTTGCCTTGTGTTCATACAGGGCAAATATATTTTTAGTTGTTTCTTAAACAGTTAATGGTTCTTACGTAGGCGTCAACCAACCTTTACGTAAAACAAAAGGAGCCAAATAATCTAGATACAGTAACCTTCTTCGGGATGTTAAAGCTGCCTTTGGCCTATTAAGAGTTCATCAACAACCTTCTTTATTCCAATAAACTGATCAGTTTTGAAAGATCCTCACCATGTTGAATGCAGTTGAATCCATTTAATCACCTGATTGGCAAGAACTACCGTTAACAAATATCGCTCAAATTACTTGAAGAAAGATTGAGGTCTCTTCCTTGAAGAAGAATTAGCCCAGAATATTTTGTTTTTTGTTTTTAATAGTTCAATAGTACAAAAAAAAACGTTCCTTATTTAAGGTAACATTTTTGTCAATCTATTTATTTAATATTTAAATAGGTATTTGGACGGATTATGCAAAAGCGTTTCTTTTTTAATAAATGAGAAAAAACTGCTTCTTTGAGCTCTAATGTTTACAATAATTTTGAATAAAAATATAAAAATCTTTTACACGTGTAATATAACTAAGTTTGAATACATTGCCTTAAATGTCTAATTAAATACACAGTGCAAAACTTTTGGACGGATACATATTTCGCAAAACTAGATTAATTGTTTTGGACTCTGAGATTATGAGATTATTGTTTGATTCAATTTTTTAGTATTCGAATGTTTTGAAAACTTAAAACAACTATTTATATATTATATTTAACTAGTGTAAATGGAAAGAAAAACAAGATATTAAAAGTAATTCTAAAAAATAGCTTTTACTATTTTAATTTTGCTAACTCTCTAAGAGTTATTTATCAACGAGTAATGGAAAAATGTTAGCTACAGTCTAAATTATATAGATTTTGGTTTACCTTGTTTTTCTTCTAACTTTTCCATACGTTTAACCGATTTCCCAGGAAAAGAATAAACACACAAAATGAGACTAATGATATCGAGACTGTTGTTCTGAAACTTAAATTATAAACCGAGCAGTACGGACACTGTGAACTGCCACATACTTCACAAATATTCAGCAAGTATGTAGGTAAAGAATCGAATATAGTTTCATTGAAACGTTCTGAAAATGGGAAATTTTTAAATAAATTACACAATTATTAATTTAAAAAAATTACCTGGTGCATAGTAATCATAAACACGAACAGGCAAATAACGTGACATATTTGCCACCGGATACCATCTTTCAATTGTGAAATTCACACAAACGTTTTCCTTGTCGAGCTTTTTAAGTTAAAGAAGACAAATGGTAATTAAATATTTGATGAGGTTTTTTCAGAAGAAAATTCTTACATAATCGAAATAAAACATGACTTTACGCTCGAAGTATTTAGCATGTTTCAAATTCCTCACACGATTACTTAAAACATAAGAATCTAGTTTTTGTTGCTGGATATAATATCCCGTTGGAATGGTTACATCTAAGACAGCCATACCAGAACGCTCAGATTCATTTAAATTGATCCAACTAGAATGACGAGGTTTTTAAAACGGGATTTTATGTGACAATTATTCAATTGCAACTTACCTTTGGCAGGACACATAAGATATATGAGACTGATTCCTTCCGTGAAATACGGCATTAGTTTGTAAATCGAAGGCTGGGACCGGTGGTTTGGTTTGGAACTTAGCGATATCAACATTGAATTGAACGTGCATTTGTAAAATGGCATACCCTGCACCTTTAGCTTGGACTTTGACTGTTCCCCAAGCATTTGGAATCTAAAAGAAAAAAATTATTATTAAAATCAATCATACTTACAAAATTAAAAACCTTTTTATTTCTACTTTGACAACAAACATACATACATAATACAAGATGGCACATTTCCCGACATCGCGTCATAGAATTGAAAAGTTTAAGAAACAAATGTCATGAACGCCCTTTCTAACTAAAGAATAACTAATGCACTTTGGGGTCCGTCACTTTACCTTCAAGAAGGTAGTCAAGAACTGAAAAATAGAGCAGAAGACTCCCACGAAGTTTCCCTGGTGTACACCAACTGTTATAAGACAAAAAAGTGTAGTGTATAAATGATTTCAAGAAAGTTTTAATAAAGTCCTTCTGTAAACTTTTGGGGAAATGTACTTTCTTCGTAGATATCAATATACCAACGGCTCAAAGATTCTTAAAAAAGCCACATACAACAAGGAAAACACATTACGCACAAAGCAAATAAGGAAGAAAGACCTTTAATTTTCGTATTTAAAAACACCTAATTTTTCACACACAAAAAAAAACTAAGGCCTGACAACCTCAATGTCCTAAAGGAAGCAAAACTGTGCATGTGCATTTGTAAAAAAAAAAATGTACGAAACTCCAATCCTGTGATCAGTTCCCAACCGAAAGATGGTTTCTTAGCTGCAAAGAACGCGAATGTTTGTATGTAACAAATCATTAGCACTCGTACAGCAGCAAGACTATCCAAAGATATCGATCCACACAAACCCGCTGGCCCGGTGTACTTCCACGCTGGTAAAACCACTGCGTAAATTTGTACAGCTGTCAGTTGCCTCCAGTTACGCACACCAAGTTCGTCGAGGTTTCCCTCTACTAGATGGTGACATGATTGTATATCTCACTGAACAGTGGAACCAATGTTGATGACAATATTCCCAGCTTTTTATATTCGTTTCTAGATTTACAACTCAGTTTTTCAGATGAGGAGATGTTGCTCTGGTCAGAACAAGGAAATTGTAGCTTTAACAAACGAGACTATTCTAGAACGCAACATGAAGATACTCTCTGCTACTTAGGAAATCGATTTCCATTAAGTTCTCACTTTCACTTAAATTTATCAACGCCTAAGGCTTTCTCAAAAAAATATTCACAGAGCATACAAACTAACTAACTAAAAACCGGGATCAACACAATAAATATTTTTCATTTAGCAAACATTTTAAAGAATACAAAAAAAAAATATGCAATAAGTGCATTCATAAAATAGTAAATGCAAAATGTTACTCACTTCAATACTTTGCAACTGAGCCAAGTTATTATCGTCGATATATAATGTTTTCGTCTGTCCAGGTAGTGATGTTGCTTCGATCGAAATAGACAATGAAGAAACTTCTCGGATTCGTGAATGAACTGTGTACTCAATCAGCGCCTTTAATGCGATACTTGTGTCCTATTTAATTTAATAAAACTCTTGATTAATTCACTATATGTAAAAGAGAGATTGTTTAAAAAAAAAAACTGACCTGAGTAGATGCCCAGCCGCCATCATTAAGTCTCTGTGCATTCAACCATCTAACAATTGGATCAACTATGAACTCACGTCGCGAAACATAAACGAGCAACGCATACGCTGTAGTTTCTATATTCAAGGCATCAAACTCATAAGGAAGACGTGGCAGTGAGAAATACTTTTGATTTTCCAGTTTGCTCGGTGGTTGAGGCAATTCTACATTCCCCCAGTACATGTACTCTCCAATGGTTCTAACATGCCCTCTCAAAATTGTAAAAACATGTTCGGCTGTAGCAGCTTTGCACAACAGCAATGCATAAGCAGTAAGGGCAACATCATAAGGTTCTTTAGTTTCCTGTAAAAGTTGCATGTTTCTTTCAATCCATAAAACAGCACGCTGTTGAGCAAGAGCAACTCTTGCACCCAAGCTACCAGACAAATCTTTTACGGTAGCTAATGTTATCAGAACGTGAGATGTAAGTGAAATATTGCGATTACGTAGCGAGTGATCGGCAAAGTTTGTACGATTCATCTTTCTATCAGGTAACCACGTAACTTCATAGAAAGCACCTTCTGGAGACTGATGCTGTAAGATCCAACGAACACTTTTTTCAATAATAGTCGGGTCAATGTAGATAAAGTTTTCCCATTCATAGAAGGACGCTTCTTGGAAAATGCGCACACAATAAGCTGTCAACCAAACTGAGGAATCTGAATTATTCCAATCCGATCGAAATAGTGAAAACGATCCATCGTTACGCATAAAACTTAGTTGACGTTGATATCCAATGTTCATGTGAGCAAATGCGTGTTTTTCAGTCGTCTTATTTCTTTGATTAATCAATCGCATGTACATGATTGTGTAGAGATTCGCAGCAAAACTGAATGCGTTTTGTTCGGCCGATTCCATTGGCAAATACAACATAGATGTTGCATTGACTGGCATCGTAGGGAAAATAGGTCCAACTACATCACCCACAACAGAAATTCGGGCCCGATTAGAACCGTACACAAAATATCTGTCCACTTGGTAAGGGATTATTGGCGTTTCAGTGATATTAACATGCATGTATTGGAAAACATAGGCCCGATTACTCAAATCCAACAATATAGCCTGATGGCGATATTGTGGCAGGCCGTCAGACATAACATTCAAACGACGTGTTATTAAATCTGTTCCTAGAAGGGTTGCTGCATGAACTGTGACCTCAATGTGTCCCAAACGTACCGGTACAATAGGCAAGTACACAATAGTGGTACCTTGCGATTCTAAATAAATAAAGAATTGATGTTCTCCAAAGGAAGTTCTTGGATTATAAGATCGAACAATACCGCCATCTTCGACGTGCACAAATTTATAGTCTCGTGAACTATGCAACACCACAGTCGCTTCCATGGGCATTTCCATGTAATTAAATAGAGTAACACGAATACCAATTTGTTCGCCTTGATAGCATTCACTTGGCATTTCAACGTTTATAAAGAAAGGCTGAACACCCACATATTCGGTGGCTTTAGAAATCATTCCAAAGCCTTTTGAAGGACTCACGCTAAATGCCGATATCATCCAATATGCTGGGCGATCTGGAACTTCGATGTTGAATATATAACGACCATGGGGTCCAATGTTGACATCCTTCCACAACCAGACGTTTTCATAGTGCCGTTGCACCCGGTTAAATCTGTACTTTCTGTATTGGAGCAAATCGGTCTCATTGTATTTGTTACAACCAATTTCATCTGTTCCATCGTCACAATCAAATATACCATTACATTTAGTTTCCAAACGATAGCAACGTCCATTCAGACATTCTCCATACCCTTGAGTTATGTTGCAAGTATCAAAACGCCTTGGTACTTCACCGTCTGTGAAGACAATCAAACCTGAGAACTCAAATGTTCGATTCGCATCAATTCCAAACGAAGAAGCTGGATAATATACAAGCTCGTCTGGATTCCCGGCGTGCGAATGCCATATGTGCTTGTGAGTTCCATTTGTTTGTTCGTCAAATGATGACATTTTTGTTATAATTTTTGCATATGTTAGCTCGTTACCAGCTTGCATACTGTAGAAGGCGCTATCAATTCCAGAAAGACTTACATATGAACCAGGTTCACCAAAGATTGCCACTTCAACTTTCTCACCAGTTCTTGCTTTACGATTGTTAATGAACAAAGTGAAATTATTTCTAGATATTCCATTTACAGGGAATGTAAGCGAGTCCACTACCACCTGACCGAGCTGCGAAATCGTCCAGACAACAATGGTAGCTACAGGTGCCATTTCAGCACTAAGAGTAACAGCAATCGTACGAATTCGTTCATCAATAGGCTCTTGATCACTAACTAGAATAACACCCTTAGACATGATCAAGTAATTGAATGTGTTCGAATAGAAATTTGTCCTTATGTGGAAGATAATATACTCTCCAACAGTGGGTTGTTCGGTGCTTGTCGTTACTTTGATATTCTGATTTCGGGGAGAATGATAGCTAATAAGCAATAAATCAGTCGAAGCTCGATCTCCGCGAGCATTAACGAAATTCGCTTGCAATTGCATACTTTGGACCCCTTCGAGGAAATCTCTGAACTCTCTTGAACGTTCATCCAAGCCCAAATCATGACGAAGATCGATTTTTAGTTCCCATACTCCTGCTCTTTGTGACATACGAATTCTTCGCGTGGAATAATCCTTTCTACCTCCACTTCTGCTCTCAACAAATCCACTAACTTCCATGACATTGTTGATTAGAAGTTCGGGTTCAAGTGGTGTATTGTCATGGTATTCTACAATCAAATAGCACATGAACGGCATCATTGGTTTAAAGACTTGAGGAGATTCCCCCATGAATTTAACCCTGATTGAAGAATTGTAGACTCTTGTGATTGCATAGCCTGAAATTTTTTCATCGTAGAACTTTTCTCCAACCGATGCTGTTATAAGAACTTCCATGCTTGGGATATTGGTAGGAGCGAACTGCAACAACTCACTCATTGGGTATTTGAAGTCATAGGTTCCATTGAAATATCTCAAATATGGCAGAGTTCTTTTATACGATCCAGTCCACGGATCGTAGATTTCTTGCCCTTCTGGCTTATCCACCCAAAATGGCCACTCTTCGTCAAATTGATAGACTCTCTCGACAACATACTGATTCCCGTATAAATTTTGCTGTGGTTCACCATCCTTTTCGATATTATTATTGATATTGAAGTTTTGATAGTTTGGATCTGGATTGTCGTTATTATTTTCGTCGTAAAATTGTGGTAATGCGCGGCCAATTCTATATTTGTCATTGAGAGCCTTGTAATTGATGAAGCCAATTGGTCGTATTGTAGCTTTTATAGTTAAATTACCTTTGACGGGGGCTCCACTTGTAAAATTAGCCATAATTTTGCCATATATAAACGGATCGCTTGAAAAGAAGTATGCAGGAGTCGTGACATTGACTTCAAATCGAGTTTGATAGTACTCTTCAACCGTAAAGTGTCCCTCTTCGATTTGGCCCTGAGCAACAACACGAATAGTCCATTGACCGAAACTTGGCAAATCCGAAAGCTTGTACTCCAGACTTACACTTCCAAGATTCGATTGCCTTGAGATCCAACGTCGCAATATGTGCTTATTGGGATCCAACATATAAACATCGACAGCGTTATCAAATCCTTTTAGTTCAGTCGTTATCGGAATCGTTCGAAATTTTACTGTTTCACCTTGAATGTACAGTGGTTTATCAGTTTGAATAAATATGGTCATGGAACGTTGGGAAAAGTGAAGTTTTGTGTCGTTAAGGAATGCAATGCCTCCAAGAACATTTTTATACAATCCTTCTACCCTCAAATGGTAGTTTCCTCTAACACTTGTGGGTGGAATACGCATAAGCATAGTTTCAGGGACACCTTCCTTGACATCTCTGGAATCACCAGATATTTGAACACCATCACTAGATATACTTGTGTGTACAGTGATTGGGTAGGCTGCTTTAAGAATTGTAACTGATACTTGATATATTAAACCAGGCCGTACCATACGTGATGCCACTATAAAGTAAGTCGGTTGTTTGACAAATATATTTTCCAAAAACGATGTTTTTGGATTGTATGATGTTTTTCCACGATTATAAATGTTTGGAACACTTTTGGGAGCATTTGGATCCGTATTTATATTGTTATCTTGCGGTCGAAAACGATTGAAGTTGTTTATATCGTTGTCCAAGTTGTTGTTTTGTGTTCCCAAGAATCGACCGTACTCATCGGTTACGGGTTCTTCATTAAATAATTGGGAGTAAACATTTTGTATATGTAAAACAAGGAAACATAAATAAAGCCTCCTGCAGAGCATCTGTAAAAAAAAAAAAAATTATTGGTTATATAACTTCGTAGAATAGATTTCTTTGAAATTATTGCAACACTGGGCCGTACGAACTTAATCTTATGTCACCCAGAAGTTTTTAAAAAAATAAAATAACCATCTGTGCCAGGAAGAACGACTTAAAGATAACAAGACAAGAAATTATTCCTATTCTGTATTTTCAATTTAAAAAGAGAATCTGATAACTGATAAATCATCAGCTCAAGAAATATCTCTAAGGCCGGGAGCTTTTAAATGACCGACAGTTCATTTCATCTTTTCACTGGTGATCTGATGGCATATCTCCGATAATTCACGGCCTTCGCCTTCGGACGTTTTATTACAAAGATACCGTATGATAAGCTCATTAAACTCCGATTTAAACAGCATTGTGAATTCGGGTATTAGAAATCGTGTGGAGTTTAATGCATCGAAAACTCAATGGTGTCTATTGTTGTTAAAGCTAAGCATACCCCCTATACCATTATCCATGAATGGTACTTGCATCGAGGAGGCCGAAAAGTTGTCAGTAATCGGTATGTGTATCAGTGACAACCTTCGTTGGAATGATCATATACTTGAGATTGCCAAGAATGCTGCAAGATGCTTTCTTAATAGATGCAAGAAGTTTGTCACCCCTTCTGATCTGGCTACAATTTACGAAGCGTTTATACGCCCTAAACTCGAGTATAAATCCCATCTCTGGGCAGGTGCTTCTCAAACTTTTCTACACCTGCTCAACAGAGCATTAAAATTGATAGGAGATAGGAACATCATGGAAACATTTCCAACATGGTCGAAATGTTTCATGTATTTCCTTATTTTACGTTCTTTTACAAAAAATGCTCACTCGAGGTAGCCAGCTGCGCTCCATTCCTTAAGCATTTCCCCCCTGACACCCGTCTTGCTAGGTCAAACTCGAACGTACCGTGAAATATAGGGATTCGTTCTTTAGCCGTACAACACGAATGTGGAATGAAATGCCTTGCACAATAAATTTTCCCTTGCCATGTTGATCTTTAAACATTCAAGACCTATGTATGTTCATCGACACCGCCTTTCCCTTTCTTCCTTAATTTCCTATCGCTCGCGTTGTGACTAATCAATAAAAAAAAAAAAACTTGACATTTGCCTTTCAACAACATTTTTGAAGAAGATATTAAAATTATCTGCAATCTAATATTTTTAACATGTTTGTCTTGTTTTTTTTTTCTGTTTTTTTACTTCAAGATCATTAACAATGCTAAGCGACGCAACAAGAATGTGAAATGCTTACGCGGCTCGATTTTCCGTTTTCATTTTGATTTATAAAATTAATCTAAGCCAAAGTGCAATTTGTTTTATTCAACTTTCTTAAAGGCTCTTACTATATAAATTCATTACGATGACCGTGATGTCAAATCACCATTACAAGACCCAACTGACCCAGGAGCACTAAGTTCGTGACCAGAAGACCAGAGAGTGCTACAGAACGATGATAACCAATTTCGTATGGCCCAAATTTAACCATATGGACCAAGACGACATGGGGTTCCAGCAGGACGGCGCTACGTGTTACAAAGCAGACGCTACGATTGACATTCTGTATGAACGATTGTCAATAAAGAGTCTTACAATAACGCAAGGTGTTTCGTTTTGCACAATGGACAGCTTTTCGACCATTTCGATGTGCGTCAAGGAGTGAGGCAAGGATGTGTTGTCAATAATTCTGTTTTTGCTGGCAATTGACGATGAGATGACGGCCACGGTGGGCGAAACTGAAAGGCATGGTATCCAATGGAGACTGTTTGACAAACTTAACAATAGACTATGCTGACGATATATGTCTTATGGCAAATAACACGGCTGGCTTAAATCAACTATGTCGTTCGCTGCAACTAAATGGGGAAGTGCCCGGCTTAAGGATCAATGCAAATAAGACCAAAATAATGACTACGGGCCAAAGCAGACAGCAAATTAGTCTAAGGCAGGGACCCATAGAGGAGGTCACGCAGTTTAATTATCTGGGAAGTTTCATAGCACTGGATGGCGGAACGGACCTGGATGTTAACAGTAAAATAAACATTTGGAATCCTTTATCCTGTGTGGAACTCCGGCAAAATATCGCTACGCACCAAGCTGAAACTCTTCGAATCCAACGTAAAATCTGTGCTATTATATGCGTCAGAAACATGGAAATGCTCTGCAAACATCTCGAGCAAGCTGCAAGCCTTCGTTAACCGTTGTCTGCGGTACATTCTGAAGATCCGGTGGGCGCAAACCAAATCGAACGTAGATCTGTGGAATAGGACCGGACAGAAAGAATTGGATGTCGATATCAGGCAACGGAAGTGGAATTGGATAGGCCATACTCTGAAGAAACCTAATGACAAAATAGAGAAACAGTTCTTCGAATGGAATCCTCAGGGTAATAGACGCGTTGGAAGACCAGGAACAACTTGGAGGTCATCTGTTTTGAAGGAAGCTCGTTCTCAGGGTATTCAATAGTGGACACAGCTAAGGCCAGTTGCAAGGATCTTGTTGCTCCAGGAGGAGTTGAAGAGCTGCTTGCAGGCGGACAATATATATGTGAACGATTTGAAGATAAGGTTATCTCTCGCAGAGATGACGTGAATTGGCCCTGCCAGACTTTCTCTTGTGGGGTATCCTGAAGTCGCAGGTCTATGCTAATAAGAGAGCAGGGCATGAACTGGAGTAGATGTGGGATAGTCTTTTCCTTAGCTCTTCTATGCAATTTCTGCAGAAGCCATTTGAGAAAACGCCAATGCTAGTAGCCTGTCTACTTATGAGGTTGTGTCCGTTAATGATACTGATTACGGAGCTAAGAGATCTGCTAAAAGATACAAACGTTTTATATCCATTTCTGGTTGATCGTTTTGAACCTGATCCCCGTTTTTTTTTTTTTTAAGTTTAGGCAAAATTTCCATACAGAACAGATTTTTTTTTTATTTTCTGAAAAACATTTAAAACTGGAACGGGAATGACGAATATGAATGCAAACATTAGTGTTCCTCGAATTTCTATTACCTACTTCGTAGAAAACCATATTATTTTTGAAAAATAAAATTTATGATTTCGTTGGATTGTGATATTAGTATATGTTTGCGAATGACTATTATGGTTGTCATTAACATACACCAAACTATACCCCTATTTGTTGAACTATTTGATTGTTTTGCAGGGCTCAGAACAGGAATTAATACCTTTTTATGAATTATAAATAAAAAAAATTTACAATAAACTTATAAAAAAATTGTGAAACAGTCTAGGACCTTCTGAGAATATTTTGTTTGTTTTGTAATATTAATAATAATACATCATGTTCCTAAACAAAAGTCAAAAATATTCTATTCAATAATTCTTCTGAAAAGCCCGAAACCGGTCTCTAGAAAATACATCGGTATACCTAGAATATAAATTAAATGATCATCATATTCCTAAACAAAATGTAGTATCCAGAACTAAAATCGATATTCAGTATTCACTAGGCACAAGTTATTTTTTATGATTCAACAAGTGGTAACGCCCATGTGTTAATTGGAGAAATTACAAAGATTTAAGCCAAGGGTTCAGAAGTTAAACATACCATAAGATTAATCAAATTACTGTGCACTTCTTAACTTATTTAATACATCCAGTTTTTGATGGAAATTAATAAAAGAAACAATTATAAATAATAATTAACAACACAAAACAAAATTAAAGCCAGAACCCAGCCAGTAAACAACTAACTTCGAACACGATCGGTTTAAGTGATGCCAAGTTTCTCATTTTGATCTTACTTTTGTTGCCCATCCCAACTTCCAGTTCCAGATGAGGTTCGAATGGAATTATCATCGACTTTTCTAAAAAATGGGAAAACACAAAATGCGACATCTGATGACCAGACACGGCAATAGCTAAAGACAATGTGAGAATAGAGAAGTATGCGAATACGTCAAAGAGAAATGTCAAATCACTACTTTGAGGGAAAACAATTAAATTCTTCCTGTTGTTGTTGTTGTTTCCAGTTGTTGTTTTCCCTCAAAGTAGGATTTCACATTTGATTTTGACTATAGGAGCGAGAGGGAAAGAAGTATATTGCCGTTTGCTTAAAATCTCTATTGGTGGATGTGGGTTGTTCTGTATCTTGATTTCTGCAAAACAAATAAGTATATCCTGAAGCCGCTCATGCCAGCTACTGGCAAGCAAGTTACTACATGTAATATTAATTGTCAGATATCCTATCTGTGTTCCTGGCTGCAAGTTTGTCTGTGTGAGTGGAAAATGTGAGTGTATTGCAACTGTCTTACCAGTAGCTGGTATGTGAGGCGTTCGGGATGGAGAGGTGAGATCACAGACCAATACAAACCACCAACTCGTACTCCTCTTGTCTGAAACACCCCCGAAATATTTTGCCTTGTCTGTGTGGTGAGCACGGACCAAGAAGATACAGACCGCCAACTCACCATATGGTCTCTCTTTTTGCCACCAAGCTAAAAATCAGCTGATATGCCATTTATTTTGAGAGTGTGACGCTCTCCCTTGCTTTAAAACCCATTTAGCAAACACACCTAAAAAATAAATGGCATACGCAGGTATAGTTGCCATTACAAAATGCACAGAGAGAGATGTACAAGTATTCACAGACTGGAAAAAATATTTCGAGGGTGTTTCAGGCAAGAGGAGTACGAGTTGGCGGTCTGTATATGGTCTGTGGTGGTGAGTACGTCATGCATGTGCATTTTGTGATGGCAACCATCCCTGCGTGGGCCATTTATTTGTGTAGTGTGCAAAGAGGATATATCTAAAGAGCACAGACCAATATACAGACCGCCAACTCGTACTCCTCTTGTCGTGGTCTATAGTTTGTGTTTCACTATGTCGCCATCTAGTGGCTAGACTTTGTTTCAAAAAGCCGTAATTATTAATATTCATAGTAATACAGTTGGTATAGGAACGCTCCGATCTATTTCGGGAGAATTTTTGTTCCAAATTAGGTGAAGTCGTTCAGAACGAAACTATATTCTAGTACAATTTGAACTTAATGAAAACAAATGAAGCATAGAAAAAGAAAGAAATATATCGACTCCTCAAACGAAATTAGCAAACTCAAATGCAAACACTTTTTCTTCTCATTTTGAAATGAGCTTATTTCGGCCCAATGAAAACGTAGTAGGTGACTCCTATCCTTTTCCTTTGAAAATGGAATAAAACATTTAAGATGTCAAAATCTAATCTGTTTCTGTGAATGGGAAAGGCTAGACGGAAAGAAATATTTGCTTTCTGCAATGAAATGATCACCAGTCAAAAAAATCATAATAATGGTTGTTTCCGTGTTGATACAAACAATCAATAATTTATTGTGCAATTTTATTGTGACTTGAAACATGTTCTGGCCAACATAGCGCACGCAACACTTATGAACCATTTATTTTAAAGCCTAATGTGTTGGCAACGCTGCATCTTGATATGTCATCTATCTATGTATGGAATTCATGTATAGGTTGGTGTAAAAATATGATTGCTTTGTTTTACAATGGTATATTTCTTATACCATTGGAAAAGCTTCTGATTAATAAATTATTATATCCCTTTATTTTCATTGAAAAACGAAATAAAATTGTTAAGAAAAACATTAATTTCAAGTTGGTAATAAACATTTGTGTGTTAAATGTGCTGTGTTGTCCTCTTTATGTACTTAGTTCGAACATGAAAAAACTATGCTTTTGTTTTCGGCTGTGGTTTGTTCATCGCTCTATATTGTCAGCAAAATAATATCATCATCGTTGGTGCCTATCCGTATCATAAGTTTATATTACCTAAAAGAAAAACGTGAAAATATAGATATTCATTATTTTATTAATATACCAACCAGTACGAGTATTTTTTTTATGGTTTTGATCGTTTTGTTTGTGTTGATCCAGTTGAACAAAATTTGTGTGTTTTTTTTTCTTTAATTGTTAAAATGTTACACGCATAAAACAAAAAATAAAATTCATTTGTTATAATTTCTTACCTACCCCATTCAAATTTTTCGAAATTTCACAAAAGTATTAAAAACAAATAAACTAACTAATTATGTGTAATGTACCACCAAAGTTCTATCGAGTTTGTCGGTTGTGTCTGAGTCTGGTCAATGACTATGATGTTGAAAAGCTCAACATATTCGATTCACATTGTATCAATAATAATGCAAGTCAACATCAACATCAATATCAATCAAAAAAATCAAAGTGTTCTTCGTATGATACTAATATTGAAACCAATAAGTTTATAATCGATGATGGAAGCAATGGATCAAATAATGGCAATCAAAGACAACGGCAGCAAGAAAATATTGAAACTATATCAATATCATCGTCATCGTCATTATCTTTATCATTGCCACAAATACTTAGCACTTCAGCAGACTGTGGTCCAAAATCACAGCAGCATATTTTCTTGGAGAATGACCTCAAAAGCACCAGCACAGGTAGAAGCGAGATAAATGGTGGAGCAGGAGCAGGAGGAGTAGGAGGAGGAGAAGGAACAGATTGTGTTCGGGGAAATTATGACGGAATCTCAATTAATAATAATCTTAAGAAAGTATCGGTATCGATATCACCGGTTGTAGTATCAACAGCAACAACAACACCATCAATTAATTCATCTGCAACAATAATGGCAATGGCTAATCGAACATCATCCCCCACAACATCGTCATTACCATCATTATCATCACTATCATCATCATCACCAGCACCAGTAACAGCAACAGTAACAAGAATTAAGTTAGAGCCTATTCCTGCAGCTGATTGTGATCTTAAAGCAGAGAGAACAATATTGGGAACAGGAACAGGCAGTGGAGCTGGCGATTTCAAAAGTTATTTTAAAACTTTAACTCCGTCGTCGTCGTCGTCGTCGGCGGATAAGAGTGAAGAAAATGAAGACGGTGATTCATCGTCTGATATTATTGGTCAGATATATAGCTGCCTCTCCATTAAGGTAAGAAAAAGACATTATGCTTAATTTTTTATAGCTTTACGTTTACATATATTTTTGTAACATCTTTTTTCTTTTTGTTTCACTTTGCCCTTTTTTCTATTTTTGTTTTGATTCTTTTCTATTTTTGGGGTTAAATATTCTTAATTTGGTTTAAACTTAAGTAGGTAGGTGGTGTGGTAGTAGAAATGTTCTCAAATATAATATATTATTGACTATTTCGAGTCTTTGCGGATCTATTCGAATCAACAATTATCTCACACTGAAATAGATATAAAAAAAAAAAAAAAACTTGATCAAAACTATCTCATGAGTCATGCTCATATAACTCAAAAGATTGTTGTGATAAGCTTAAGTGTAATGCTCTTAATTCAGCTTCAGAGTCTTATTGATAGTTTATTCATCTATGAAGTTTGAATGTAGGTACTTATGTGTGTTTAGGAAATCGTCGTGGTTTGAGTGGATACAAAAAATTTATCGAAGTCTAATTTATTTTAGAAGAACAAAAAATTATAACTACATATTTGCAATCAACTGCTTATGTGGGTTTTCTTCGATCATCATCTGGGGGGACATTTCGTAATTTTCAAAACGATCATTCTCAAAACGACAGCTGTGAATGATATCCTTCAAATATTGTAAATGTGAAAGTTTGGCTGTTTGTTCCGCTATCATGACGCAACGAATAAACGGATTTGGATAAAATTCGATAAATGCATGGATGAGACACTATTTTAACATCTAAGTTATTTTGTATCTTGGAAAAATGAATGGTTCCTGTGGGAAGGGCTCAGTAGCAAGAGTTTGTATGTTTGTTCTGCTTTCACGCTTCAAAGGTGGCTTACTTAAGGTGGCTCAGACAGTCCATTGTAGACCACGGCTTCAACCAACAATCCTCGCCAGCTTTCTTCCATACCTACGCTCCACATGGCCCAGCCCTCTAAGCCGCAGTATTCTCAGCTTCTTTACAAAGTCAATGTCGCTGTATAGCCCTTACAGTTCCCCATTGAATCTTCTCCTTCATACTCCATTGATACATACAGGCCCGAATATCACCCGAAGAATCTTTCTCTCAAAGCACCCCAGCCTGTATTCATCCGATTGTGTCAGTGTCCACGCTTCTGCCCCATACAGCAGGACTGGGATGATAAGGGTCTTGTATAGTGTCTCCTTGGTCCTTCGAGAGTGGGCTTTACTACTAAGATGCCTTTTTAGCCCGAAGAAACAGCGATTGGCAAGAGTAATTCTTCGACTGATCTGATCACTGATGTTGTTCTAAGAGGTTAAAGTGGAACCCAAATAGACAAAGTCCTTGACAACTTAAAAGTTATACCTGTCTATCGTGACTTTTTGCACGAGCCAAAGGTGATGATGTTCTGCACCCGAGGACAGCATATACTTTGTTTTATCTTCATTTACAGCCAGACCCATTTTTGCCGCCTCCACTTCAAAACTTGCGAATACTCCACTGACAGCGCGCTTCGTTCTTCCAATAATGTCAATATCATCAGCATAGAAAAGTAATTGAACGGATTTAAAAAAAATCGTACCGCTGGTGTTGACATGCGAGTTGCGTACGATTGCCTCAAGAATGATGTTGAAGAGGTTACATGACAGCGTGAGTCGGTGGTGTTCTTAGCAGGGATGCCAAGAAGTGACATGGCTCTGTATAGCTCGTTCCTGTTCACCCTGTCATAAACGACTTTAAAATCGATAAAGAGGTGGTGAGTATCGATCTGGAATTCTTGGGTCTTTTCCAAGATCTGCCGAAGTGTGAAAATTTGGTCGGCGGTTGACTTACCGGGCCTGAAACCACACTGATAGGGGCCAATCAGTTCACGTGCTCAGACGTTCACACAAAATGGCCGACTTATACCACCTCTGTAGTTGGCGCAGTTTAGAGTATCTCCTTTCTTGTGGATAGGGCACACAATGCTGAGGTTCCATTCGTCAGGCATACTTTCATCCGACCAGATTGTACAGATGAGTTGGTGTATGCTCCTCACCAAATCATCTCCCGCTGCTTTGAAGAGTTCAGCCGTAAGGCCATCCGCTCCAACAGACTTGTTGGTCTTTAGTTTTGATATTGCTACCCGAACTTCTTCTTGGTCGGGTGGACGGAGATTTTGTTCATCATCGTCCAAATCGAATGGATCATTCTGCCTGACAGCGATTAGTTGGTTTTCTGGATTGGATTTTGACGTTGAAGTCACCAAGAATAATCTCAGTGTCGTACTTCGGGCATTCATCATACGTCTTCTCGAGAAGATCTTGAATTGTTCTTTGGTCGTGTCATCTTTTTCCTCTTTGGGGCGTAGACGCAGATCAGCGAGATGTTGCTGAATTTGGATTTAATGCGGATTGTGACCATGCGTTCGCTTATGCCACGAAACCCTAAGACTTCTTGTCTAAGCCTTCCTCTTATCACAAATCCGCATCCAAATAGTTCTTGTCCTGTAGCAATTGCCAAAGGCTGATATGATTGATAAATGGTAGAAAAGTAGAAAAGTTGAAAGTTGGATTTTACGCAGACAACGCGAGCTGTTAGTAGAGCAGTTAGAAGTTCAGCACATATTTTACTTTGGATATTCAAACAGTTTCAACTTTTTACTAGTGAAAGGGTTTCGAATGCACTACGAGCTTTGCTTATTCTCTTGTTTACGTCCAAGCCTGTTCCCCCATCGAGTGACACATAACTTCCCAGGTAGCTAAACTGAGTGACCTCTTCTATTATATCCTGTCTCACAACTAAATGCTGTTGTTGATTTCGGCTGTTGTGCATTATTTTTTTTTTTTTTGGCATTAATCCTTAACATTTGGTTAAGAGCACTAGTATAAGCTAGAAAAAATACAAAGACTAGCAACGACATGCATATGCATAACGCGATGCATGCGGACCATATATGTAACCAATAACCCAAACTCAAGGAGCAACCTTTCGCTCCATAGCAGCTTAGAAAATCATACTGAATTTAGTATGTGCCTGGATGTCACAATCCCCACATATAACTTCACACAGAACTTCTCTATAGTCATGCCCCTCAGAAAAGACTGGGAAAACCTTCTAGCGAATATTTGGTCTGGTACACGGATGGCTCAAAAATGGAAACAGGTACTGGTTCCGGTATTGTTGGGGAATCACCTTGCGCTAAAATCTCGGTCAGCCTTCATTCGTCCATATTCCAGGCAGATGTCTTCGCTTTTAACGAATGCGCGAGGATAATATGCCATTCCAACAATATTCATCTTCTCAGATAGTCATAAGATCCAAGCTAGTCCAAGCGACTGTCTTAGTACTCACTGAACTTGCAAGGAATAATTTTGTGATTCGGGGTACGATGGTAATGTAAGGGCTGACACCCTGGCCAAAGAGAGCGCCTCATTGCCACTTGTCGGCCCAGAACCCTTCTGCGTAGTAAATAAAAACAACTTCAAAAGCACTGCCAGAACATCCTACTCAAGGAATCCAATGCAGCTTGGCAAACAACACCTGGTGAAATCTGCTCCAAACAATTTGTACCAGTATATTCAAACAAAATCACAAAATTCCTACTCAACCTATATAGGAAAACTCTCAAAACAATAACTGGAATCATAACCGGACACTGATATCTGAAAAAACACATTTACAACATGAGACTATCGAAATACCCCGTCTGTCGACTCTGACTCGAAAGTGAAGAAACATCTTTGAATATATTCACGGAATGCCCAGCACTGAGGTTAAGAAGCGGAGGAGGAACATGAGGTTAAGAAGCGTTTGATACTCCGATGATTCCTGAGGATTATTCGTGAGGTGTTATTGTGATCCGCCACTCTCAAACTCCGCTAGGGCCTTTTAAGCGTAGACTCGATTGAGGTTTTTATCCTCTAGAGACTAATAGTTGCCATAAACTTTGGAAATACGGAAGGTTGCCACACCCCTAAATCCGATGTGCGGTTTATAACATCTGACTTTCATACCGTTGACGTCAAATGCAGCTCCTCCGTACGAAGGGAGCTTTTTATACTACCCAAAACAAGTTCGTTACCAGCAATGCTTGTTTGTTTGCTTATACCGGCAGCCTTTCGCCGCGAGGAGGTGAACATAGGTAGTTTCTTTTCTCTGAGCCTAGGACCATCGAAATGGCGTTCTCTAGAGCTCTCCAAAGAGGGACTCAGAGGGAGTCCCATTTCTGCTGAATGCGTAATCTTGATGCATCGGAATTTTTCAACGGCACCAGGCTACGTGCTGCAGAACTGAAAGAAATATAATAAAGACAAATATTTTCACCGCAGGTGCTAAACGAGAGGAGAGACCGTTTTGAATCCCACGATCCTTATTATGTGTGTGAAAGTGGCAAACTTACAGTTCCATTCAAATAAAAGTGTTTAAAGTATAAAAAGCTTAAATTTTGTCAATTCATACTCACACAATCTGTGAACCGAATTCTGAAGCGCACGCAGACAAAGTTGCAAGCAGATGCTAGCAAAAGTGAGTTTGTTTGTTTGTTACTCATCCACTCCTTAACTGTCCGACTGATCATCAGAAAAGGACTCTTATCCAAAAATTATCTTTCCGAGGTAAAAATCCGTAGCAACGCACGGGTACCTGCTACTCGTTAATAATTTGTTTCACGTACTTAAATATTCTGTTTACCTTTGATATTCTTATGTGCACTTCACTTTGACTTAAGTAATTTGCAATCCTTCGTCTTTTTCTTAATTTTCAAATCAAAGTGTTAAGTCTTCTCGACTCAGTAAATTTATTTAGGAAGTTGTCTGATAAACCGGAACCATCATGGTCAGTGGTGCAGAAATTTGTTTTAGCATTAGTATGGCTGAATATATGCAAATTTTGTTGTTGTACATAATCGGTTCCGGTGTCGGTTCCAAAGCTCGTCTACAATGAAACTTCTTTGAACAGCTCCCACTTACAGTTGACTTATTTGCAGCACTGTTTGCTGCTTATTCAACGCAAGCAAAGAGCGACATGTCTCTCCCTGTACTTGAGAGTGTTGCCCGGATGGTAACTCTCTCACAATTGACTAAAATTTTCCAACTGTCCTCTATATAAACAATATCACTTTCCAAGTGGATGGAAAAGAACTTTTGCTCAGCGAGTACCTACCTTTAAAAAGCTTATCTGGACTCACCTCCAACTGCAAAATGCAGACCAATCAATCTCCAATTCAACAATACTAAACGATTGTATTTCGTTTGTTCGTGATAAGAGTATTAATAATTCTTTGGATGCGCGGCGAACTAAAAAAAACCTTTAAGTGAAGAGTTATAGACAGTTTGATGGACTACAATAATAAAAGAACACGTTTTCCGTTCAAATAAAAAAATATAAAAAAATAAATAAAAATTTCCGGTCAAATAGCTAAAATTGCATTCTCCTCACCACGCTTTTTAGTGGAGTTTTTTGCATTTTGCACCTTATCAGCTTAACGAAGATGAGTAGTTTAAAAACGTGATTGTTTTGTTTGAAAAACTTAAGCTGAAATATACCTACATAGCTATTGTGGAAACGCTATCATTTATACTGTAGGTATACGATATACCTTTTGATGTTATAATGATTTTTTATGTTTTGTAAAGCGAGACTTTCGACAAAAGGACATCGTCTGTCGATAATCGAATTACGGATTAGTCTTGCGCACTTGGATAAAAAGTTGTTTTTTATTCTGGATATAGCATTAAATAAGCAGTACACATTTATTTAATTTTGGATCCAGCTTCTTTCGCTTTTATTGTAGCACATAGATGTTTTTAATTCTTCTTCCGTATAGAGGATTATATTCTGTTGTGTTAGCAGAAGATAATTAACCATTCACTTTCTTGAACTTGGCTGCTGTTTTCTTAATGCGATCACCACTTCTAACCAGTAAGCAACCAGTTAGTAACTGAGTTATTTTTGGGCTATCATAAAAATCCGTAATAGAAAATAGATGGGATGTGTGACTGTTTCTAATGTAGAGACTGGGGGAATATCAGTAAACTGTGCCCAGTATTGCTAAGGGATCGACGGAAATCTTTGAAGCCTTTAGTGCTGTCGAAGAATGGGTACTTCCATTTAGTTTAAAGATTCAACCGTGAAGGTTATTATAAAAACTAATTTTATATTATAAATTTCACAACAACTATTTCAAATTATATGCACTTATTTAAAAATACCAACCATTTCCATTGAAATAATTCAATTTTGACTACCTACTTTGGTTTTTACAAAAACTATAGAAACACACCCTATTGCAGGGATGTAATGGACCATTTTGTTTTTAGTTAATATTGCTATAACTGTCTTGTTGTGCAAAAAAGCATTTTCCGGAGGATTGATCATAAATTCGAATTTACAACTTTGATATACAAACTAAACTATACTATGAACATGAAGTATTATTGTTGCAATCAGTGGGTACTAGGCGTCGCTGCTATCTTCAGATTGTATTGTAGAAAGCAATTAGAAACGAAGTGTTGGGGTTGGCGCACTAGGTTGCTGTCAGGCAATGACTGACAAACTTAGACCAAATACTAGGTCCATTGTGATACAACATGTGAAGGTGAGTCACTACACTACCAGACTATTTTGAAAACCATTTGGAACTTTAAATAAAGCGATGGAGATGTCTGTATGAGTTAGATCACTAATACCGTTGTAGAAGAAATCTCCTAAATGCAGCTTTCGTCTTTGTAAGAGAGCAGGGTATGAACAAAGAAGGTGAGTTAGAAGTCTCTTTTTCTTCTTCGTCCATACAAGATCTGCAGAAGTCGGTTGAGAAAAGGCCCAGTCTAGTAGCATGTCTGCCTATAAGACTGTCCAGTTACGACACCAAATAAGTAGCTAAGGTGAGTTCTGCAAAGGTAACAAACATTTGGTGCGTTTTGGATCCAGTTTTGGCCAGATCTGTTTAGTCGCCAGACAAGTGGTTAAGTTTGTCCAACTTAGATTTGTTTTGTTCATGGCAACATAGTTTTAGCCTGAGCTTACATGTAGCGATAGGTATACCAATATTCATCCTGTTGGGTGAAATTGGTGCAGTAGTTCCATGTCTGGCGAGTTCATCGGCCTTGCAGTTTCCTGGAATATCTCTATGTCCCGGCACATATAAAAAGGTGAATATTAAACTGTTCTGCCATCTCCTCGAGAGATGAGCGACAATTGCGGGCATTTGCTGAGTTTGTAGAAACCGCTACGAGTGATTTAAGGGCTGCTTGGCTGTCTGAGGAGATGCGGATAATAGACGTGGATACGACGTTTTCTTTGAACCAGGAAAGGGTCTCTTTTATTGCCAGAACTTCCGCCTGGAACACGCTATAATGAGAGATGAGTCGGAATGAGAGATTAAGATCTCTTTTTTCCCCTCATCCCAATCAGGTCTTGATGGAATGGAAACTTGGAAATTGTTTTCAAAACCCAATCGGGGTATGATTGTTGTATTCGGAGTGTCTTGGAATTGATCTGAATAAATTCAGAATAATAGTATGTCTAATTTAGTTGTTGGTCCATTGAAAACTGGCTCTAAGACGTAAAGGTCACTTCATACAAAGCAGTTACCCCTTAAGTAAGTATCGGTTTTATGACCAGTATATAGCCAGTGGGTAATATGTAGGGATAAGCCCCATTTGTTCCCGATGGCTTTTTTGCAGAAAAAGAGAGCCACTGTGGCCTTTTTTAATCTTTCTTAGTTTTTTAGTGCGCCACGTTCAGGCTGAAGCTTCAGTTCAAATTTAGGTGGCTTCACTAAATTGAAACGATTTTCAAAATTATAAAAAAAATCGAATATGTTGTCCTCAACTACAGATCGCATGTTTTTGCAAACTGTGTGTCCATTGTTCGTTTCATTGTCTCATCCATCTCTTAGTTTTGGACAGATTTCTGCATTAGGTAGAAAAAGTTAAAAAAAAAACGACGCAAATTCATCGTAAGGATACTCCTGACATTCCAAAGCTACATTAAGGTGGCGAGACCGCAGCTTCCCAGACATTGGAGCTCGAGATAAGTCAATGGTTTTCGTTCCAGGACAGAGTGAGTGGGAACGTTGTCTTGCTTAAGAGCCAAGGTAGCTAAAAAAGAACTGGGGAAGACTGAGCTTCAACAAACGCGTTTACGGGTTTTCAGTTTAAAAAAAACTTAAACATTTTTAGACTATGATATACTTTTGGGGAGCCGTGTTGTCTTTGGGAGAAACAAGAGCCTTACAAAGAGAACTTAAAATTGTTTTATATATAAGAAGATGAAGAAAGTTCGGAGATGAAACGATAGTTATCAACAAGTTTTTATATTGGGGTCACAAATTAAGTTAGTTTTAATATAATAAAAGCTTATTTTATATTTATGTACTGTTCAAATTCAAGGAAATCCTTAAATGTTGGTATTTCGTTTGTAGGTGACAGAAAATGATGGCCTGCCGTCTATTGTTTGTTACGAATGTAGAAACAAACTACACGATTACTACGAGTTTCGCTTAATGGCACTTAAAACACAGATTGATTTAAAAAATATACTTCAACATAATTTATCTAAGGATGTCCCGGTAAGATTTCAATTTAACTTCAATTCTAGCAACATTTAACTTAATACGGCTTTTACTATTTTTAAGGAATCTCAACGTAATAAGTCTTCTATCACACTTCACAAGCTACTTAAACCCTGTTCCGTACGTAAAGCATCAGAAACGATGGCGGCTACAGCCTTAACTGAACTAAGTAAAACTTCAAGCAAACATAATAACAAGCGTCAGCACATTGAAGTTGTTCACACAAACCCCATTAAAAGCATTAAACTGCCACAGATGTCCTCCGTTGGTTCTTCTGTTATTAACTCCGTTGACAGAGAAATATCTGCAAAAGAATCAAGTCCACCTTCCATTTATATCATACCCTCAATTAAATCAGAATACGCTGAGCCTATCATCCGACCGCCGAATATTGTATCCCAAGAACCTGTCGATACTTTATTGAATACATCGTCGCTTAGTGCTAACGTTTGTAAGGATGATTCTCATCAAAGGGCACCATTTAAATTCGAACAAAAGTATATATCTGATTCCGAAATGAAGCCGAAGCCGAAGCCGAATACATCTTCACACACTACACAAATTCTACAAAGTCCAGCATTATCTGCTTCATCGCTCACACAATTGCAACAACATTTGGAAACTGCTGCAGTTTTAATGGACATTAGCAAGAAAGTGATTATTTCTCCTCCAACTTCAAATCCACAGTCTCCGAATCTCAATACCCCATCAACTGATACATGTATTAATAATTCTGTGATAAAATCTATGCAAACAGCAGAAGCCAGTAAGCAAACCAACGAAGAAGAAGATATCTCAATCCGAAATAAAATAGTGAACTTAAATAAGCAAATTGATATCACTCAACGCCAAACGTCTCAAGCCCCAATCTCTTGCAAACCATTGCAAATCTTAAGCAATAGATCACCAGCAGGAGTCAGTAGTAGCAGCAGCAGCAGCAGCAATAATGTTCCCGATGTACAAGTGACAACAATTTTCAAAAAAAGTATTGAAATCGAAAAAACTGCTTTACCTCAGTACAGTGGTTCTGATGAAAGCTCTGATTCGGGGAGGCTACATATGGATATTGGATCCTTAGATGCTGAAGAACTCGATCGTCCGTCCACAGAAAATGTAACTAATTATGACGATATAATTGAACGGCATTCTGTAGATAGTATATCGTCTGAGGAACATGGCACAGATCCAGCAACAACTCAGCTTTGGCAAGCTTTAGCGCATACCGCAGGTAGTTTTTGTTTGTTAAAAAATATTTAGGCATTGTATGTTAATTCTTTTGCTTTTTTTAGTTAACGGTGAAGGAAGTCATGCTACGCAACTGCTCAGGCAAATGATCAATTGCAGGTCATTTAATTTTCCTTTACCTGTTGCAGACCAAGCCGTTAATGTGTCCCAGGAACCAATAGCTTTATTAAAGGTAAGACTAATCTTAGTTTCTTGAAACGGTTTTTGAGTTAAGTTAAGCTTAAACAAGCCACGTTCAGAAAGTGAGATTGATTTGGCGAAGGCGCAAGGAAGTCGAAAAAATGGTGATAGCTACTGGGGAAAGTGCTACAAGACAAGAAGTCAGTGGTTATTTGGATGCGATTCTGTGATAAGATGAATTACAAGAAATTAAGTCATAGGGTTTCTTTAATGCGTCCTCACTGAGGAGAAAGATAATATATCAAGGGAAGCGTTTTAAGACCTTCTCAAAAAGACCTATTATGAATTATGGTACTAATATTGGTCTTGACGACCAATTGGGTCGATAGTAAACAAAGCTTCATGACAACAATTCTGGTAACGGACGCATGCTAATTTCCTGTAAGGCGAAGTATCATCATAGCTAGCACACAGGAATTTAAAGGTCTGCTGATCAACATTCCGTCCACCGTATTTCATATTACTATCGATAATCGGCAAAAATCTACTCGGACTACTAACTAGTAGTAGCTTAAGTGCGAATGATGATATCCACTACACGGCATCTCTGTTAAATATCTCAATACCTTACTTAATTTACAAAAAGTATATGTTCAGTGAGCTGATAAATCTTATGTGAAGATAAGAAGTAGGATAATCCATAAGAAGATCTGTCAGCAGAGGTACACCACAGGGCAGAGTCCTATCCCTTCTTCTACGGACATAGTTTTTGAACAAATTCTAGGTGACCAGAAAGCACACGCCTACGACGTTGCCATTGCAGCATATGAAAATCATGCCTCATGCGATACCGACGTATGGGGTATCAGTATGGTAGACTGCCTTAAACAAAGCGACTAACCGTGACATCTAAGCAAATTTCATCGATCAGCCTGTATTATGTGTCAACAGAGTCTCCTCAACCTTACACCTTACCGCTGGATAAAGTCGAGAATCGAGTCTACGCTCAAGAGACACCAGGCGGGTTTTCGGAATGGTCGATCATGTGTTGATCAAATTAAGGCTTTACGCATAATCCTTAACCAATCATTGGAATATAAAACACCGCTCTACATCATGTTCGACGATTTCGAGAAGGCCTTCAACAAAATGGAGAAGAGGCTTGTAAGACAATAGAGGAAGTCACTCAGTTTAACTATCTAGGTACTTATTTGTCACTGGATGTTGGAACAAACCTGGATGTCAACAACAGCAGAACAGAAAAATGTCGATTCGTTCAAAGTTGAAACTGTTTGAACCCAAAGTGCAATCTGTGCCGGCATATATATCATGTCTGTGAAGCGTGGAAATGCTCTGCCAACATCTCGAGTAAACTAGGGGCTTTTGTGTACCGTCGTGGGCACAGTTGAGGTATCGTGCTTCGTAGAGAGATGATCTGGTTGCCGCCATGTACTCTAGAAGGAGTTAAAGTGTTCGGCCGACGGCAGTTTTAGATTCCAAGTCAATCCGAATACACGATCCCCCAAGCTGGTATTTGAAAACAACGTCTAAGTCACCATTTCACCAAGCTCTGCTTGGGACGAATTCCAAAGCCGAGCATTGCTAACTGAGCACACCCTTTCACAGGTGGCATAAAGTCTGGATCTTGGTTACATGAAATCGTCTTAGAATTAGCTTGGCATAAGGTCTAGAGTCTGGTTACATGAAATCGTCTAAAGATTAGCTTGACACCCCCCCTTCTGGTCCTAAACAATTAAACGTGGTACTTCTGAGAACTGTACACTTTGAACTGGTAACAGGTTTATGATTGTTGGATGGGTACTAAAACTATCCGTGAACCGAACATATCACTGGCGCATCAAAAGTGACCAACCAACAAGCTAGCATAAAGTCTGGAGTCTGATCACATTGATCGCCTGGCAGTTTAAAGGCATCTTCTAGGACAGTGTTTGACTCTTTCCGAACCAATTATTAAGGATCAGCGTTAAAATCAAGGGCTGGCAGATGACCTGTCTAGGAACTGTACACCTGGCCAAAACTACACAAAACCAACTCGTAAACTGAATGAACTCTATGTTCTCTGATGCGTCAAGTCAATATTCCCCAACTAAGCAGCAACCTGCCTAGGTTGCATAAAGTCTGGTCACTATGTTAGTCTCGGAGAACGTCTCTCGGACTGTTCGCAGTAACCTAACCAACAAGCAGCTGAAATCATCCTTAAACTCCTTTTGATGTTTTTGGAGTCATGATATCAATACGGCGATTCCAGCGCTAATTGGGTTTTCATGACTTTCCTGCTCACGTAAACCGACATTTCTGCCTATACCTATAAACTTTATAAAAAGAGAGTGGTGATGTCACTCTCGGCCTAAATAATTATGGCTTGTTTAAACTCGAGTTATGTACAAAGATATATTTGTATACTTTTAATTCAGCGATGTTTATATTTCAAAAATATAAGATTTGCTTAATTTTTCTTCTTTTTTTTCAACAGAACAACGCTGTAAAAGAAAAATTGTCATTAAACATGAAGACGGGTCGTAGGAAGCAGGCCTGGCCGAGCAAAGCAGATCGCAAGGATATTGTTGAAAATGCAGGTCATACGTTAAAGAATCAACAGTATTGTGATGATAATTTAGATCGCAGCAGTTGGCCCAACAATGCGCAAGGTGACAAATCGAAGAATAAAAGTTCAAGTTTTATCAGCAGCCAAAAAGATATGTCCTGCTCTAACTGTGGAACACTCACAACGACCATATGGAGAAGGAATGTTCGAGGTGAAATGGTCTGCAATGCTTGTGGTTTGTATTTCAAACTACACGGGGTTAATAGACCACATTCAATGAGGCGTGATACCATTCATACACGGCGAAGAAGACCTAAAGGCAGTGAAATGGGTGGAAGGAAAAGTAAGTAAACAAATATTATGTCTTGATTGAAAATAGGCCGAGATGTATTTATACTTCAAGACACGCCAAAGTAAACGGTTAATCGACGAGCTTTTTTCATAACATTGAAGCCTGTGTGTACTATCATGACTAAATTTAAGAAATCTGCCCTTGAAGGAGATACTAACCCAGTAATAAACATATATAAATTATTGTAATTATTTGTAAAATTTTACTTTCGTCTTTTTTCAAAAATCGTTCCGTTTTCACTATGTGACAAAAAAATCAAATTCGAACAGAGTTGCCAATTTGCCAACTGAAAGGACATACATAATCACATATCACAAATAGAATAGAGCTTTTGTATTGTTTTTTTTTCTTATTAAAGAGCTTTTGAGAAAAAAAAAAACTATAAAGCTAAGAGCCAAAAGTGTTGCCGCTTTGATTTTCACCTTTCTTTGAATTTCTGAACGAGCTTTTGAAAGTCAATTAAAATTAGTTTTTCTTTGGTCGTTTAGAAGAAAAAAGTTATTCAGTGTCAGTTGCGTCAGTCTCAGTGCCGAACTGCATCCCATCGACAAGCACGCGTGTGTAAAGATCTTCTCCTTCCCAAACTACAAGTCCCCTCGCGTGTTGTGTTTAATATTTTTGTCTGCCCATTGTTCTTTAGTAAAACTGCGGCAATATATACAAATATATAGATGTATGACTATGGGTAAACTTGTGAATGCCCTCAACTTGATTGAACTTAGAGCAGTGTTGAAGGAACGGGGTCTTCCTACTGCTGGAACCAAAAATGACCTCATTATTAAACTGCAGGAAAATATTACACAGCAACGAAAATCCAGACATATTCCTTCTGGATGTTGACATACAAAAAGAACAAGAGCAAGCAAGTGCTAGCTCTGACATGTGCAATATGAAACCTTTTTGCTCGAACGTTTTCAAGAACAAAAGAATCTTCTAGTAGAGCAAAGAAACAGACAAAAAAATCTTCAAGGAGAGGAAAAAAAATGAACGTTTTGAAATCCAAGAGAAGAATCTTGAAGACCAGAAAAATCTTCTCTGAATACGAAAGCAAGTTTGTTGCTGCTGAAGAGCGTTTTGATAGTATCGAACAGAATATTTCAACTGTAGACGCGAAGTTCCAACACAAATTCGACAATATGGCAAAGGAATTGGACAAGGTAAGAAAAATCAAAATCAGAGAAATGTCTGGGGACCGCATGGGAAGGAAGAAAATGCATCCTCCACTCTTTGATGGAAAAACTTCTTGGTCGATCTGCAAGAGACAATTTGAGGCAGCTGCGAAAACAAATGGACAACGAGGACCTGCTGCTGAACTTCTGGAAACAATACCAGCAGAATTACATGGCAACTTCAATACTCTTGTTTAGGCCATTCAAAAATTTTTTGGTCATATGCATCAGGTTCCATAGTCTTCAGGTTCCATCTTCACACCAGGGTCCAGAAAAGAGGTACAACCCTTCAACAGCTCCAACCAGACATCGAACTCCTTACTCATCTGGTATATCCAACAGCGGGTGAGGAAAAAGAGACGCTTCGTGAAGCATTAGCGTTCGCTCTTATCATGGAAACAGCAGTACAAGCTTCTCAAAGCATTCATCGGGTAAGAGAGGTAACTGTAGAGAAATGCACTTGTCAGAGGACGATGTTCCAGAGCAACCAACGAGATGGACCTCTCCGATGTTGGAACTGCAACGCAAGCACGAAATTTTGGCTGTTCTGTCACAAATTCATGATAGCCAAAAAAAGTAGTAGCATATTATAGCAAGGTGCTCTCGCAGGTATAAGGAATTACTGCGTGGCCAGGAAGGAACTTCTTCATTTCCATAAGTACATTTATGGACAGAAATTCCTCATTCAAACAGACCATGGAGCGCTAAGGTGCCTTTTGCACTTTACAAATTTTGAAGGACAAGTAGCAAGGTGGATCAAGAGATTGCAGATGCATTATCCCGGCTACCATGCAAAAGGAGCCCCTAGTCGTTCACCAGATTGGGCTGACATTTCCCATAGAAGTCTATTGGGATTCCATATACAAGAAGGTGTGCTGAAACGGAAATGGCAATCCGCAGTTGACAAGTCCTACGGAATGCAGGTAGTTGTGAAACTTATGCTGCTACAAAAGGACCATTCAGGACAATGCAAAATGCGATGCAGCAGTACAACGGTGGAGCACCCTTCGAAAGGATTGCAATGGATATTGCAGGTCCTTTTCCGAAAACCAACTATGGAATCCGATATACATATTCTCGTGATCATGGATTACTTCAGCAAATGGCCTCAAGCGTTTGCCATTCCAAACCAAGAAACAAAAACGGGAGGGCAGTTACAAAGTTGTCACCAGAATCAATGTGTTATTTACCGTGTTCAGAGAGGTGTTAGAGGCAAAATGAACGTTGTTTACAGGGACCGACTACGTCGCTACAATGGCCAGGAAAGTGATGGATTTGTTTGGGGTGAACAACCCTAAGAAGGGGGCAATGTTATATGAATAGTTTTTATCTTCGGTCACAACTGCCTAAAATTATACTACAGTAATTAGCTTTAATAATTCTGAAATAGCAATACGGCAAACACTGTACTTACTTTCAAAGCTCTAAAAGCTCGGTAACAACTTGAAATATCTGAGAGATTCCAGAATATAATATTCGAGACATTAGCTAAGTATAAATAGGAGTGTCTCAAACCCAAACGGGACAAGTCAACGGCTGAAGTAAACAAAACAAAATAACAATTTTGAAATAAAATCCGGTAATAAACAAAACAAAACAAGAAGAAGGAATGAAAAAATTGTAAAAAAGAAAATGAAGGAAGATAAAAATACATAAATAGTTGGCAGCTCCAAGCGGAGCCGGGGCCTTTGACTTACACTCTCAACCGTTCCTGTGTGTGTGTTGATATTCTGCAGGAATGGGAGGGACCTACAATTTACCGCCGAATCCGAACGGCTTCCTGAGAAGCACTTTCCATGACATTAATACTACTCTTGAGGGATTTGTCATTCCTTGCAAGAGGCAGTACCCCAGAAAAGAACTTAGATGGAGTCAGGGATCGAACCCAGATTCTTCGTCGTGGCGGCACACTAACCACTACGCCACGGGGTACTAAAAAGGAAGATAGCTTGGTGTCAAACCAAACTCGCAAACCAAGATGAAAACTCTTTTTTAGCAAGTTGCCAAATAAACATATTTCGGCCCTAATGAAAACTTTAGCCTACCGGCCATAACCTTTTTTTAAAAGTCTGCAGGTAGTAACCCCACCAATTTACGCTGACTAATAATGCAAAGTACGGAAAACCCTGTTACTGCTTCGGCTTGAGAAATATGTATGCAAGCCAATGCAACCAGAATGAAAAGCAAACGTCTTATCTTATCTATAATTCAAAAAATTTTGTTGAACAGAGTATAGCATTTTTTAATAAGAGTTATAGTTTTATAATTTTGTTAAACACACTCCTGCTTATATGTATATCCTGTTCTGTGTTTAAACTGTTTTCTTTCCAAGAACAACAGGGTTTTATCTTTTTTTTCGAATTGCAAATAAAAAACCATTACTGAATCTTTGAAACGAGCAACAAGTAACGAGAAACAAAGAATTGAGAAACAAGCATTGAATACATAAAGCCATTTCAGCGAGACATTTTAAAGTTCCTTTTCAATATGACGCATTACCATCCTTTGATTTGTACAATCAGCAACGTTCTAAGGCAGTGTCAGATCAGTCCAGATGCTCGTCTTCTTGCATTTATTTAATTCCCTTGGTTTTAAAAGATTAGTAATAAGACTGATTTGTCATGGTGAAGAGTCGAAATCGTAAAAATGGTTGAAAAGACGGAGAAGAATAGAGAAGTTTTATTTGAGCACAATGCCCCAGACGGGTTTACAAGCTTTGGTGGTAGTGATCTCTTTTACAAGCGGTATCCTTACTTACCTACTTATGTTGGCGCCACTGGAGCGTGGTACTCCAAGTCCTTGCTGAGAATGCCCCTCCAGCCGGCTCGATCTCTAGCCTGCTGTCTCCAATTTCGTACTCCAAGTTGACGGATGTCTCCCTCTACCTGGTCACTCCATCGAAGATGAGGTCTACCTTGGCTTCTGACTCCCTCGGGTTTGGCGTTGAAGACTTTACGAGCTGGAGCGTCGATGTCCATTCGCTCTACATGGCCCAGCCATCTTAGTCTTTGGATTCAAATTTTTCTGGCTAGGCTTATGTCGCTGTACAGTTCGTACAGTTCATTGTTATATCTTCTTCTCCAAACGTTGTTTTCGCGATTTACGCAGACAGGACCATAGATCGTACGCAGAACTTTTCTCTCGAAGACTCCAAGTGAATTTTCATCCGATTGGGAGAGAGTCCATGCTTCCGCACCATATAGCAGGACCGGGATGATGAGTGTTTTATACAAGCGGTATCCACAGGCGATAAATAAACTGAAATTAATTTGTTCAGGTTGGCCAGGAATGCCAAAGGAAGTCTATTAAAAGAGAAACAAATTGTTTGTCAGTCGGAAATGCTAAGGAATACTTGACTTAATATTTTTCCTAAACATTTTCAAACACGGCTTGGAACTGCTCCCTCAGTAATGTTACTCTCGAAATTTTTAAAAAGACTTACCTATTTAGCGAAAATTGGGTTTGGGTATCTATGCTACATTTTGTAGAGATTTTTGTTTTGCTATGGCTTTAATAGCACTTTCTATTGGAGGAAAAAGAAGTTCCTGGAAGTATTCTGAAACCGTTCCTTTCGCACAAAAATAACTCTTCGGACGTTTCCTAGAAGACAGTTATGGTTTCGATGAAACAATCGACTTAATAAGCACAAACAGGTACAATGTATAACTCCAATTCCCACCACAGAATCATTTTGGGGAGTGTGTCTTCCCACGCACCAGTGTCGCCAGTGTTGATACTTAATTTTAGATTAAGAAACAATTGTTGGAAGTAACCTCAACCGGGCTACACACACCAAACTTGTGCTTGCGAATATACACTGTGTCAAAATTGAGCAGAAGCAGTTTTGCTCTTGCAATAGGCTTTCAGAATGAGTGGTTTAGTTTTTAAAACATTGTTTTGATGCAAAAATAAAAAGCATTACATACATATGTATTTAGTTTGTAATTCGTTGTTTATTCACTTCCACTGAAGCTGAACAAAAATTTTCTTTTTGATACAAATATTTCTGTTCATCTTATCGAAAATTAAGACTTTATTAAGAGCAAGAGATGAGTAAAAGAAGTCTTATGAATTTTATTTTATGACATTAAACTTTTATGAATAAATAAACACATTTGTTTTGAAACTTAAATCTAATATAACATTTACAGGAAACAAAAGTGCTGCCGTAAGCTCATCTGATATTGGTAATAACCAGGAAATAGACCTCAAAGATAATCTGCAAGTCTTGAAAAACAGTAGCTTTTTCATGACATCGAGCCCAAATAACTCCAACAATGCAGCAGCTTTTCCTCCCCAGGTAATTTTAAACACTAAATAAAAAAATAGAATAATAATTACGATGTGATTTATTTTATTATAGCATTATTCGCAGTACCTTTGCTCACGTCAAAATACTCAAGCAGACAGTAAATTACCGATTGACATTAAAAAAGAACTCAATACATCTCGAAACGAAGAAACTGAAAGTGATAACAGCAGTCATGAGAATGAGGGTTGCAACTCACCATTAAATTTAGTATCAAATGAATCCCAAGCTAAAATTCAATACAATACTAATTTTAGCCGTTCAAATTGAGCGTTAAAAAATAATAATAAAAAAAGTAAAACAAAATAAAAATCTAAGATATTTAACATTTAGGGGCAGCAGCATTAATTTATAAAAAAAAAATCCAATAAGCAATTAAATCAAATTTGACAACATGATATTATGAAGCAAACAAAACAAAAATGCATCAAATTACTTTGAGTATTTTAGTATTTATTTAGTATATTATTAAAAGTTAAAATTTTACAACAACAAGCGAACAAAAATACTCAACTGTTAAAGGAATCAATTAACAATTTTATTATTCATTGACGATTGATGATTTCTGCAATCACAAAAACAAGAAATCATGTACTTAATATTGACCTTAGTACAACTTTGGTAGAAGTAAACACGTCTTACTGACATTCAGTAATATATAGTCTATCTTGTAATGGAATATGTTATCAAAATAAAGTATAAATGAAACAATTTGTATATAATTCCTTTGGCCTAAGCTGAATGTCATGACAACCACTATGCTTATGAACACTTAGTATTATTATTACCTTCGAATTTACTAATATTTTTTTTTTTTTTAACTCAGTTACTTCACGTATTAAACTTATAACCTTAATATTTATTAGACAGTATACTTAAAACAATTTAAACAATACAAAACAAAAAATGAACAAATAATAATAATAATATAAAACAAAAAGAAAAAACAACTAAAATCTAATGTGAAAAAGTTTCTTGCCTAAATATGCAAAATGTGTGATAATAGAATTACCTTCTCTTACTTTATGTATACTATATATATAAAGCCCTCCATTTGGATCGTATTTATGTATTAAATCGAACAATATTTGAAATTATTCTCATAATAAAAATTTTTCAAATTAAACTATTGAACAATTAATATTTAAAAAATAAAACAAAAACAAAACAAGCGAAAATTGCAAAAAAAAAAAGAAGGAAATTTAGATAAAAGCATGCATTAAACAGAGACATTGCAAACAAAAATTAAAATTATAAAAAACAAAAACAAAAAAACAAAAATCGAAATTTTAAAACTAAAAAAAAAAAACAAGCTCTCAACATTTTTTAATAACACCCTACAATATAATATATTAAGTATTTTTTTAAATCTATGTAATATATTTTAACATTGAAAGTTAAGAAAAAATCGAGTATGCATTGCTTTATTTTTATATGAAAGAAAATTAAAAATTGTAATATACTATAAGAAAAAATATATACAAAACAAAAAGAGCTCTTTATTATTATATAATGATACATAACAATTAACTTTTTTTCCGCGGCTAATGATTTTTTTTGTCTATGCAAATTAAAAGCAACATTTTTTTTACGCATTCGTGGTTTCTGCTAAACAAAAATAATCAATATTTACATTTTCAGAAAATAAAGTATTATTTGTAAATTAATTGGTTAGTTTTATGTTGGCTAACTATTAAAGAACAGAACTTCTGTTTCTTTTTTGTTGTTGTTGTGTTTTTTGGAAATATTTTTTACATACTCTATAAGGCAAGTATTGGTTTACATACGAGTAGTGCAGAAAAAAATTAGCCGTCACGGGACGCCCGGCAGATGTGAAACATCCAAGTTTACATTATAATTCATAATTTTGAAAAACCATCAAACAAATATGGAGTGAAATAATTTTTAATAATTTAGTGTTTCGTTAATTAAATCAATATATTTGTCTTATCATTTTATTATAATATCAATTATTACAGATTATAAGAATTCATTTATAAGCACACAGGAACAAAATTTTCCTCAACCCACCCATCAGATACCGCCATACTCCCAACCCACCTACAACTAGCAACCAACCACCCACCATTTTTTATAAGTTTTTCATCACCGAATACCTACCACCAGTAACCACCCAATCCACCTGCAACCACCAACCCACCACCTTCCATTTTTGTCGATTCCCTCCCCAGAGTAAGTCCCCCCTTTTACCCAGTCCATTTACCCAGCCCATTTACAACCACCAACCAAGCATCCGCCATTTTTGACAATTTTTTCCTCACCCCGTCCCCCACACCAAATCCCCCCAAGCAGTAACCACCCACCCCACCTACAACCAACCACCTACCTTTTTTGTTAATATTTCCCCCCTACCAACCCCCAACCACAAACGCCATCTACCAACCATGTTTGTAAATTTTGTCTCAACCACCCCCCAACATCCTCCTAAAAATCCACTCCACCACCAACACAACCTTCAACCACCAATTAACCACCCGCCATTTTTAACAATTTTTTTCTGATTGGTGAAAAGAATGAAAAACGTATGTAATTCCCACCGACTCCACCTAGAACCAACAGCCAACCACCCACCATTTTTGTCAATTCCCCCCGACCCCAAACCAAAACCCCACCAGTAACCACCCACCCCACCTACAACCACACACCCACCATTTTCGTCATTTTTTTCTTCACCAAGTTCCCCACACCCACCATATTTGACAATCTTTTCCTCATCCCCCCACACCAAATCACCCGCACCCGTAACTTCCCATTCCACCTACAACCGCCAACCAACCACCATCCAAATCCTCCTAACAGTAACGACCCACCCCAAAACAAATCCCACACCTGTCTCGTCATTTTTTTCTTCACCAACTTCCCCACACCCCACCCCGACATCAACCACCCACCAGTACCACCCACCCAACCTACCACCACCCACATACCATTTTAGTCAATTTTTCCCTTTAACCAACTATCTACCATTTTTTAAAATTCTTTCTACAACCCTCACCAACCATCCAGCCCACCTACTTCCTACAACCACCAACCGACCATCCACAATTTTTCACCCCCCCCCCCACCATAACCCTACTCCACTATCACCCTACCCCCTCCACCACTACCGCCCCAGCATCACCAGCGACCACCCAACCTACAACCACCAACCACCCAACTCTTTCCACTTTGAAAAATTTTATCAACGGTCGTACCATTTTTTTGTTACAATTGCGATCGATTTTACTGCCTAGGTGCGCCAATAGATGTTTCACATCAAAAAAAAAATGGTTTTAATCAAACATGCATTACGATGATAGAGAAGCCCAAAACAAAGTGGTTTTCGCCATGCTGCCGTCCCGGTGGCTGTCTGTGCTATTTTGCACGTCAATTTACGGCCTAAGTCACTTGACGATTTTTTCAAATTCATTTCGGTTAAGCTTTTTTCATAGTTTCCTATAAATGACATTGCAATTTTTTCAATAAAACCTTTCTAAACGGTGGCTCCCATACAACGAACCGTTCAGTTTTAGCCAACTTTTTTGTTTTTTTTTTTTAATTTGCTCAAAAACGGTTCTAACGATTTTGATTAAATTTTGTGTGTGTAATATGCTTTAAGTGTTCTTAAGAAAACAGCGTTTTTAGTTTTTGGCTAAAAATGCAAATAACGGAAACCTTTGACATTTAGTGAAAATCCCACTCAAATAAGAAATACACCTCGCTTGTTCTCTCTTTTGTCGGTACAAATCCTATACTCTGAGAACACTACACTGTTTTATCGACGAGTTGATTGATGATGCCAAAAGATCAGTTTGTTTTCACATACTTGTGATTGCAAGTAGGTTTTGAGGAGTTTTATCAAAAACTACTAGTTTATGAAAGAGAAAAATGTATGGGAAACCTTGTGGTTTTGGTGTAGGTTTTGGGTTTTTAGACAAAAACCGAGTTTTTGATCCAGTGTGAAAAGCCTACATAAAATGTCAAACTACGAGCTTTTATTGGAAGACAGTGCTGTAGGGAATTTTTGTGGAGAGACAATACCTGCTGGAACACAATGGAGCCGGAGCCGGATCCGCAATCGCATCCGTATCGCATGTCAAAATATTGAATACACACGAATTCAATGTTGTGAACACAACGAGACGGATCCGCAAACGCAGCCGCAAACGGCGACGGGCGAGTTGGCCAACTTTTAATAAATACGTGCGTATTTTTGACATTCCATAAAAAAAAAAAGAGCAACGTGCTAATAAAATCCTTTAAGAAATTAGGTCAGGTAATTACAAATTTATAGAAAAGACTATACATGATGCGATATATGTATGTTTTATCATCTTTTATATGCATATATATGTATGTTTCTCAGTGGAAATTGTAAAAAAAAACGTGGAGTACGTACGACTCTATTGTGGGCACTTCTAATTAGGTACGTACGGCATGCGATACGGTTGCGGCTGCGGTTCTGGCTGCGTTTTTCTATTGTGTTCCAGCAGTAAACTGGCTGCGCACCTTTGTATATAAAATCTTTGCAGCAAGATTTTTCACCGTTCTAACATCCATAGCTGAAATTGATATTGAGTGATTTTTTTTATTGGGAAGTGATTGTGTGAGTGTATTGTGTTGAAATTGAAATTTGGCAAATTCTTGCTAGCTGGACTGGTCATAGATATTTGCAAAAAAAAAATGCACGACTGGCTTGTACGAACTTGCTCTAATGTCTGAGAATTGTTTATTGGCTGCATAATTTATATTCAAAATTATTTTGAAAATTCTTCTATTTCTCAAATTCAATAAAGAGTTTTCTCAAAAAAATTAAGTAATGCAATAAAATCTAAAAATTCTTTTTTTGGAAAACTTTTTGAAAACATTTTCAAACAAAATTCAAAAACGCCAGTTCATACATTCATATAAAAGTTTTGAAAAAAATTAATGGGCAGTTTTCAAAATGTTAACTTTTTTTCAAAAAATTAAAAAAATGCTTTTCAAAATACAAAAAAATATTTTTAAGAAATATCGGTATGCAGTATAAATTGAGCTACCTACACCTTTTTATGTGTGAAATTTCAAAAGTATCGGTTGAGCCGTTATTGAGATAGTCGAAAGTAAAAAAACGTTCCTATGGAAAGTACCTTTTTTAGACATTTAAACCTAACGGTTATATGACAGGTACCGATATTTTTTGTTTTACAAAAAAATTTAATTTCCCCTCTGTAGGTACCTACAATATCTAAAAAAAACTCTACGATATAAAAAAAACTTTTTTTTTCCACGAATGCATAACTTGCCTTGTTATAATACCTATTAATCGCAAGTAAAAATATTGAAAATTGCCAAAAATATTTTATATCAAAATATTTCGAAAATCAAATATTTTTTTTTAATTATTAAAAATGACTAGGTATACAATGACTACATATGTATTTATTAAATTAAAAAATATCTAACTAACATACATATTTATATTTTTCAAACCCCGCCGGCATTTAGCTTTTATTTGAAATAGGTATAACATTTTACATTATCAGCATTTTTAACAAAAATACTGCTTTTCTACTTCTTGTCTATGTATTTACATACAAACGATTTTCCTTGTATGTATAGGTGTAAAATACAACCAGTTCCACTCAGTTTCCAAGCGACACCTTAACTCAACATTTATTTCATTACTTATGATATGATCTTTTTAGCAATATTTTGTATTATTCTTGATACATTCTATTCTTCGCTTTTTTTGCTGCCAGCGCATTGACAGCGACATCCCACGACGGCCTTTTGCGTAAATTTATACTCGTTTACGATAGTACTATATATTATAGGTACAGGCAAAAAGCTAGAGCGTGTAGGTTAAGTTGAGACAAGAAAAAAATCGTATGGGAGGGGTGGTCTATTCCCCTCCGTTTAGCCGGGAGGGGCAATTTTCTGAAAAATTGACTTATTTTGTAAAAAAAATTATTAAAAATCAACGGCTTCGTTTGCAACACCGTGTTATACCTTTTTGGAAAGCCAAAAACTTCTTCTTTCATTTCGTTTTTAAATTAAATTGTTTTAACGAATATTTTAAAAAACATAAATTTTCAAACTCAAAATTTTGAAAAAAAAATTTGAAAAAATAATTTTAAAACTAATTTTTTTCAAAATTTTATGTAATTAAGCATAATTTTTGTTCTCAGAATTCAACGTTCCCATTAATCTTTAATCTAACACTGAAAACCGTATGGCTTTACGACTTTTTTATGCCAAGGTATTCAAAAATAACCGAACCTACTTCTTCACAAAAACACGAAAAAATTGGCTAAATGATAACTTGTGCCATCCCGTAAGGCTAGGTTTTCTTGTTTTTGTGAAGAAGTAGGTTCGGTTATTTTTGAATTCCTTGGCAACAAAAAGTCGTAGAGCCATACGGTTTCCAGTGTTGGATTAAAGATTAATAAAAGCGTTGAATTCTGAGGACAAAAATTATACTTAATTACGTAAAATTTTGAAAAAAATTAGTTTTAAAATTATTTTTTCAAAATTTTGAGTTTGAAAATTTATGTTATTTGAACTATTCGTTCAAACAATTTAATTTAAAAACGAAATGAAAGAAGAAGTTTTTGGCTTTCCAAAAAGGTATAACGCGGTGTTGTAAATGAAGCTGTTGATTTTTAATATTTTTTTTAACAAAATAAGTCAATTTTTCAAAAAATTGCCCCTCCTGGCTAAACGGGGGGGGGGGGGGTAGACCCCCCTCCAATACGATTTTTTTCTTGTCTCAACTCAACCTACACGCTCTAGCTTTTTGGCACAGCGCTCGTGAATCACCCTGTATACAAAGGTGCGTCCGGCAAATCAACTGACAGCTCGATAAAATACACGTTTTTACGAGAAGTGGCCCATAGACAACGCATGCGACAACGCAACGGACAGAAGTAGCAAGGTTGCCATGTTTTGAAATAGTTTCATAGCCCAATTTAAAAATTTGTGTAGCCCAAAATCGGAGCCGAAAAAGTAGCCCAAATAGAAGCCCAATACCAATAAAAAACAGACCATTTCTTATAACTTCAATCACAATTCATTTTTATTAAAATAAAAAAAAATTACAAAAAAATATATAATAAATTTTTATATAAAAAAACAACGAAAAAAGAAACATAAGTCCATAAAAAAAAGAAGAGTTAACATATTATCACATTTTACATATTAAGGTAACTGCTGCAAATCAGTCTAGAAAAGCGATATCCTCATCAGAGTTATCGTCAATGTCATCCTCATAGGCATTTTTATCACACTGGTACATTGATTGATTAAATTTACTAATCATTTCATTCGAGGGTGAAAAATCTTTACAACAAATTTGTTTAACTGTAGCATCAACACGTAAGCGCATAATTGCATCGAGCGATGCTGTAGTCAATCGATTTCTTGGTTTTGTTTTTACACAATTCATGAAAGAAAATTGTGGAATGCATTAAGGGTATGTTTACGGAAAATAAAATCGTCAAATCGTCAAATCCGATAAATAGCCCAATCTGGCAAGCCTGAGAAGTAGTCGAACTTTTAGCTTTTTCTTCTCCGGCAATCCGTTGACAGCTGGTTGACAGCAATTTTTGTTCGATTTGAAGTGGTTTCGTTTTGGCATTGAAGAAGAGAAATATATTTTTTCTTCTAAGGGTTTTGGTTACAGTTGTGATTCGTCGAAAAAGGTGAATGAAATTATTTTAATATAATACATACACATTATGTACATAAGGCCTAATTTTTTGCAGCATGTTCGAAGAAAAAGAAAAACAACTTCAACGAATTCATTGGTCACCCCCAATCCAGCGATTCGCAATGGACCAACGGATTCTATGGGTCGGGGCCTTAAGGCTGTGTGGCAATTGCGTTAAAATGCTGGCTAAATTTGATACCTGGCTAAATTTTGACGTTTACATCGAAGTGGACACAATTATTTCACTTTGCTGTGTGAGTTGAATTAAAAGGGATATTTTTCATCTTCTTATCACTTTTATTTCCCACTCGAACATCAAAATTTTCCTAAAGAAAATATTGTATCTTGATGAAATATATTAGTTCTTATACAAAAGACATCTTAAAAAAATACCAAAATAAAAATTAACTCATACTAGTTATATTTTTACATATTTTAATTTGATTTATAATAAATTCATTTTATAAAACAACAATCCCAAATCTTTGCAAAATATTTCCCATCGCAGATAACTTATTTACTAGTCTGTGAACACTAGTTCTTACAAAAATGATTTGAGAAAAATAATAATTTGAAAACATAAACAATCAATTCGGCTTGCAAACTGAACAATAATTAGAAGAAGTATTTTATAAGTACCTATTCTTTTAATTCTTTTAAAATATCAACGTTGTATCAAGTCATTCGACTAAATTGAAAAGGAGGAATCGTGAAGTATGAGTAAGTTAAAGTAAATAAAGAAGGTTCATATTTATCTCCATCTCTCTTACACCTTCATAAGCAAGGAAGATGACAAAATTTAAACCACTGGCTAAAATTTAACCTGCTCTGGCAGCAGGCTAAATAATATCCCAATTTAACCTGTCAAAATTTAGCCATAGGATCAAATTTAGGCAGCATTTTAACGCAATTGACACACAACACAGCAAAGTAAAAAAATTCTTATTGACGAATAAAGGCTCGCGCAAACCAAAGCGGCTGCGGTGGCGGTGGTGAATTTGAGACTTTTTTTTTTACTAATTTTATTTTTAAGGGCTTGGAGCCACGTGAAAAAGTTTGTAACTTTGGAATTTATAAAGATATTTCAAAACTAAAAACAGTTTTGAATAGACAAAATACTCCTTTTTTATTACCCTTTACAACAAATAATTCAAGCAACAAACAAAAAAGTTTTCTTGTATGGTAGGTATGCACTTACCCAAAATTAAGAGGAAGTGCAAACCATGGGACTTTTTTTGTTTTTTATTTATAAAAAATGTATACGGTTTTGAATAAACAACAAAAAAGCTTTTATACTAACCGTAATAAACAAAGCTTTAATTCAACAAAATCGGGTAGTATCGATTTCAAAAACTCAGTTTTTGACATGGTTTTATAGCTGAACTTTTGTTTTTATGGGCCGCACTTACCCCATTTTTTCACCAACAATTTTATTTTATAAAACAACAATCCCAAATCTCTGTAAAATATTTCCCATCGCAGATCAAGTGGAAAATAAAGGCAAAAAGGAGATGAAAAATATCCCTTTTATTCCAATAATTGACACAGCGAAAAGCTAAAATTGTATTTGTATCTCCGTAAGTTGCTAAAAGAAGCGAATATCAAACTCGCATGTCGTTAGGTTCTTGTTTCTGCAACTGAAGCAATTTCCTTTGTATTAAATAGAAGGTGGAAACCTTCGTCGCAGTAGTCAGCTAAACGAACCACTCCTAGAAACTCCTTTTATTTTTGAGTTTCTGTTCAAAACACTGATTTTTCCCCCGAACTTTCCAGAAACACGTCGTATCTCAATCAGAAAATAAATACACACTTTAACGAAATTTTACTTCAAAAGTGTTTATACTTAGTTTGAAGAACCAAAAATTGTATAAGAAATAAACCCAATTGACCTATTCAACCAAATCAATTGGAAATGTTGATCAATAAATTGTGCAAGGTGTTTTCTCCACGATTTCGTGTTGAACTGCATTATAGTCATACAGAAACCTTAGAAGAAATATTTTTGTTATTGTTAAATTTACTATTAATAGATCATCATAGTTTTTCTTATATACTTCAGGTAAACTCCAGTACAGTACTTGCAGTGCACCATGGCCATAATGACTTTTTTGTTTGTATTTTGATTTGATTAAAAATACCCACAATTTGTAAACACATGCATACCTATACATTTATGATAGGAATCCTAACACTGGATCTCTTTGCTTAGGTATGCGATTTTAGGTAGGTACTTTAGTACAAATTGTAGTTATAGTAGCTATAATCGCAAGTAAATAAAGTGCACAAATTGGTCACACGAACTAGCTGACCCGCCTGACGTTGCTCGGGTAGGTACACCAGAAATTATTTCTGTTAAGATAAAATTCATCCTGCTTTAATATTTGTTATAATTAAATGGAATTACATTTCGCATTCTTCTGCAGTTGCTTGGTTACTTGATCGGTTTGAAATTCCTTGGAACTGTTCAAAACAGACAAATATTCTCATATTTCGCATGTTCCATGAGCTAAAATAACTTTTATCTGAAACAGCCCTTGGTCATTTTTTTCGCTCAATATTCATAACATTATATATTTGCATGAGATCATGCAAATTGCAAACAATTTTACCTAGGGAATAGTAAATTGGAATTATACTATTCACTGCTTGTACTTGTACTTCCCCGTTATCTAGCCTTAGTATATCTGATATACATTTTGTGCCACCTCCCCCTAAATGAGTTCTCATATATTTGTAGTTAGTTTAGGGCATTAAACATATTTCCAGAGTGAGGACGAATTTGACGCCCCGCCAATTTTTTTTTGTAAGTTTACGGACAAAACTTGAACTTGTATCGTAAATCTGTTTTTATCTTTATGCTCCAATGCTTGATGCTGTTGAGTCTTATTGTTCCTCCATCGCCTAAACTTGAAAAATTTGGATGAATGCAAAAAATAGGTCAAGCAAGTCGATTTTACAAAATATAAACATAAAATAAAAAGTAACTTAAGAAAAAATTTTTTGTGTAAATCCTGTTGAAAGATCACCTCCACTTTTCAAAAGTCGGTCAAAAATGGAACAATCTTTGCAAAAAAAAACAATTTTATAACTTATCTATATGTTTTCATTGCAAAGGGCGGCAAATTAAATGTTTATCCAGGGCGGCGGAAACGCTGGATCGGGGCCTGCTGTTGAAAATAGCTTATATATCGGGTTTTTCAATAAGAGCGCTACAAAAGTTTTTTTTTAAATAAAACAAATACGGTTTTGGATATCAATGAAATTTTTTATTCCTGTGAAAGTACGTATGCCATTATGTATGGGACTCGATTCCTTTTGCATATAGCCACCACGGGCACGCTTGCAGAAGTCCAGCCGCTGAACCCAATTTTCGACGGTTTTCAAGCATAAATCGGCCGATACTGCTGCAATTTCACGTTCGATATTCGTACGAAGTTCATCAATCGTCGCTGGTTTGTTGGCATAGCCCATAGACTTGACGTAGTCCCACAGGAAATAGTCTAACGGCGTCAAATCGCACGACCGAGGCGGCCAAGCGACTGGACCATTTCGTGAGATAACACGTTCTCCAAACTTGGTTTCCAATAAATTGATTGTGACATACGCTTAGTGGCTTGTGGCGCCGTCCTGTTGGAACCACATGTCCTCCAAGTCCATATCATCCAATTGGGGCCAAAAATATTCGGTTATCATTGAACGGTAGCGATCCCCATTCACAGTAACGTGCCGGTCTTGATAATCATGGAAGTACGGCCCAATGACGCCGCCGGCTCATAAACCACACCAAACCGTAATTTTTTCGGGATGCAATGATGACTCATGGAGTAAGTCTGGATTGCTGCCTGACCAATACCGCATATTTTGTTTATTGACGAAGCCATTCAGCCAGAAATGAGCCTCATCGCTGAAGATGATTTTTCGATGAAAATCCCAATCATTTTCAAGTCGTTGCTCAGCCCAATTCACGAACATACGACGCTTCTGGTGGTCAAGCGGCTTCAGTTCTTATGTCAATTTTATCTTGTAAGGATGTAGGCCAAGATCTTTTCGCAAAATTCGCCACAACGACGTCACAGAGATGCCCAATGCTTGAGAACGACGTGTGAGAGACACATTTGGGCTTTCTGCAACTGAAGCCTCAGCGGCAGCAATATTCTCGACTTTACGGGCACTTCTTTGTCTCACTGGCACAGGAACATTTTGTACTGTGCCTGTGGACTCAAATTTTTCCACTAGACGCTCAATTGTTGATCTGCTAGGATGATTATGACGACCAGAAATTGGACGAAGCGCTCTTAACGTTTTTTGAAAATCTTTTCGAAAACATATTCTTAATTTTTTGAGAATGCGAATTTCCAGAGTTCTAATCCAGAAAATGAAGTTTAAGAAAATTTATCAATTCGTTTTTGAAATAACCAAAATTAAGTTAAACATTTTTTTTTGTAAATTTTTAGAGGCAAAATTAATTTTGTTTATAAAAGGGCTTCCTAATTAAAGATTTTCGAAATCCTTTAAGTGGTTTAATAGCAAATTTGATTCAATAAAACTGTTTCTATGGTAGGTACCGTTATAACTTTTTCTGAAAAATCTATTCCAACCAAAACATAAATTTTACACAAAAACACCATTCAGGAAAATTTATGAAAATCGTAGGAGCTATCTATCAAAAAAGTGCTAGTTTTTTGGGACAATCTACCTATCTGCATTTTTAGGAATTTGTCTTACAACGGTACCTTTCATAGAACTAGTTTTTTCAAATCTGTTTTTCTCATAAGACTATTCTTCCGATTTCAATAAATTATGGACAAAGGAAGTCATTTATAACCTTGCTTTTCAAAGTTCTTAAAAATTCTTTTGATTTTGAAAATCAATATTAAAACAATATTTTGAATTCGATTTGGATATTTCCTTAATCCAATTTCCAAATATTTTTTTCGCAAAGTTTTTAAGGAAAAACCTTTTAAAAAAAAACATAAGCGAGAGCTACAGTACGTTTGCAACGAACTGTTGGATACACTATTCCCCACATTTTTGTATACATATGTATATGCATATGCGTTCGCCTCCTTTGCAGCCAGCCGCTGTTCCAGTATCGGAAACAAAATTCTTCTTTAGCAGGCAGAGGAAAATTCAATAAAATAAATTTTGTTTGGCCGATGTACAATAACTGCTGTCACAATAAAAAAAGGCATGTGCCAAGTCTACAGCTGATAAATTTGATTGTCAGGGTAATCACTATATGAGCTCATCATTCAATTTTAAGCTTGCAGATCGATTTGAACAAAACAAGACAAAACGAACATTTTTAGAAATTAGATTTTAATAGGAAATAGCGATTGTGTGTTTTTAAGAATTCTTGAACTACACTCTGCTACGTAAACAAGGTATACAAACCGAAGAGTTCATCTTCTTACTTCCAAACTGCGACCGATAGTTAAAAAACATTAAAAAATAAAGTGCACGACTGGGTAGTACGAACTTGCTCTAATGTGTTAAAATGGTCTTGGGGCTTGTGATTTTCGGAAAAAAACATTGAAAAAATTATATGAAATTTTATTAATCACTTAAAAATCAATAGTTAAAACCAGAGATCAGAAATAACTCTCAACCTTTATTTTCAGTTGGTTTATTACTAAGAGTTACTAGGTACATTCAGATTGTGACATTTTGGTTTTGGTCTAAGACTTATTTTTATGTGCTGACTTTTTAGGTGTTTGCTTGAGATTTATTTTTTACTTTAAAATATATCTCTCAATGGTTGACTTTTTTCATATTTCATTACTGGAGATGATCGACCTAAAACCAGTTTCGTCGAAAATAAATAATAAATGGTTAATGTTTGGAATTCGAAGTTTTGATATTTATTTAGTAACATTAATAAAATAAATCTAAAAATATACATTTACATATTTATTTAAGTGTTCAAAGCTCTTCTTATATAATAACTATTATCGTTTGAAAAGATTTTAAGAAATTATTGTGTGTATGTACCTACATTTCAATATACATTTCATTCAAGTATTAAGTTTTACTCAAAGTAATCTCTGAAGAGTTTTTGAACTTAAGTTATATCTTTTTTCGCTTAAAATAAAATTTAGAGATGAAAATGCTCTTTCCACTTTTACTTGTGTCGCTGGCACGCCAAGCACAACCATTGCATTTCAAAAATATCAGGAGATTCAAGCTTAAGTTTGTCAAAAAATAAAAGAATATTGGAATCCAACGGCAAACGAGGGTATATAAATTCAAAATTTTCAACATCTGCGTATATTTTTGATGCATTATTTCTGGCATTACACCTTTGTTGTGTATTCTGTTCTCGTTGATCAATATTATTTGAATACATATACATAGAAGCGAGTCATCGGCATCGTAAGATGGACGTCTTGAACCTGTTGAAATGTCGTGGCTTAGCGTTGCATTTTCTTCTCGAGGAATTGACGAATTGTTGTTCTATTTGAAAAATAGTGTTGAGTTAAAAATTGGCCAACAACTAATCAAACATATTAAAATGTAATTCCACATGTATTATACTTGCCAACTTTCTAACGGAAAAACTATCAATAACGGACTGTACTAATTGAAAATATCAAGTTGAGTTTTATTTTTTTCTCTCAGCAATAAATGGTCACTGGTTGACCATAACCTAAAAACCACAAAAATAAAAGTTTATCTCTGACCAAAACCGACAAAAGTACTATGATAGAAAACCGGTTTTTAAGTGATCGCTGTTAAAAATATCAACAAGTGAGAGATATTTAAGAACCTTTCAAAAGGTTGAGATTTATTTCAGACCTCTGGTTAAAACGTTTTTTGGAGAAAATGAAGTAAGCCATCAGGTTTCTTTTACGTTTTTAAATATTTACAAAAATTTTTTTCAAAATCGTTCGACCTGTTTTTTCAAAAAACGGATTTTTTTGAAAAACTTTTCGAAAATATGTATATTCCAAATTTTTTTTGAGTATGCCAACTTCTAGCACTTTGTAGTTTTTATCAGAAAAATAAAATTAAAAAATAATGGATTAAACCGTTTTTGGTAAAAACAAAAAATAAAAACAAACTTTTTTAAAAAACTCAAAAAAACTTTTTTTTTGAAAAATTTAAGAATTTTTATTATTTCGTTTATAATAGGGATTCTACATTAAAAATTTCATCGACATCCGTAGAGTGACTTACGAGAAAATCGGATTTCAAAAAACCGGTCTTATGGGAGGTACCGTTATAAAGACTTTTCCTGAAAAATCTATTCCAACCAAAACATTAAGTTTGCACAGAAAACATTATTCAGAAAGTTTTATCAAAATCGTAGGAGCCGTTTTCGAGAAAAATTCAATTATCACTAAAAATCGTATGGCAGGTACCGTTAGTTTTAAAGCTAGAATGCTAATTCCAAAAAACCCTCTGTAGGACGTCATAATAATACTATCTACCAAGTTTGAAGCAAATCGGTCCAGCCGTTTAGGCTGTAGGTGCCGATACAGACAGACGGACAGACAGACAGACAGAATTGTCGGACCCACTTTTTTCGACTTCTTTATCATCGTAATGTTATGTTTGATTGTCAAAAACATTTTTTTTTTTTACGAATGCATAACTTGCCTTATAGTACCTATAATCGCAAGTAAAAACGCATATAATTTAATATTATGGCCAAGAATTTAGCTTTATTGAAAAGATAAGGGTTTGCCATTATGTTTTAAAAATGATTTCGGGCAAGTGGCCGCCGCGACTGGCTCGAATAAATTCCTGGGCGATTATGTCGACCTAATATTGGATGCGCCCAATATTTTAGTTATAAATTTGGACGATTTGCAAACGTTGTTCAGGAGTGGCAAACCAAACTGAAGTGACAGCTGTCAAAAAGATCAACTCCGAAAAAAGTATTGACAGATTGAAAACCACACGTCTATAAAACACCCTTTATATTCGTGCTTATGGTATAAGTATAAGGTATACTCAACAAATACAAAAATTGTATGAGTAACATTTGAATTAAGCCTTATTCCAGCAGATTGTTTTAGCAAAAATCTTTTCACACTTTACCTGTAACTTCGACCATTGTATTCGTCCAATACATCTTGAAGAATTACTCCAAGCCAATTTCGCACCGTAGATCAATTCAGTTTCCGTCAAATGATAATGGACATGATTCTTGACCATGTCTTGCACTTGTTCCCATCTTGAAGTGTGTGCGTTGGTCATATATCTAGGAATTGAAAATACGATTTTTGAAATTCGCTTTCAATCCACTCTTTGTCAATTTACCTATTGATAGATGTAAAATATTGATTGAAAAAGTCCTCGGCATGTTCAAGTACAACATCACAACTACGAAGTTTGTTGGATGAAGTATTTCCGTAAACAATGCTACTCACACAAGTCGATCTTGTACAGGCTATAACCTAAAAAAAAAAGTGTTAGATATATTTAAGTTCTGTTTTAATCACAAGAGGATAACTTGTAGTCCCTAATAGAAAGACAAGTCAGTAAACCTAAAATTTAAAGATACTTCTGTATAACACCTCTCAAAGTATAAGGCCAATTGTACATTGGAAATAGCGATAAAGCAGATTTTTTAGCAACAACTTTCTCTAATAACCACATTGTTGCAAGCTCACCTCAGTAATGCTAACACTAAGTTTCTTACTCCGTTACTACTATCTTGCAATTAAATTGTCTTATCTCATTCATATTTCGTAAGTCCCAGTAAAATAAGCAATGCAAAATTATAAAATCTTTGAAAACAAAAAAGTCTCCCGGATAATGTTAACAGTTACAGGCCTATTAGCTTACTCAGCAGCTTTAGCAAATTGCTGTAGAATATAAAATATTTATTTTTGAAAAACTTTTTCAAAAAATATTTTGAAATTTATTTGAGTATGCAAATATATGGCAATCTGTAGTTTACATTTGAAAAATAATTTAAAAAAAAATCAATGTACCCGTTTCCAACATATATTTCGAAAACCAAAAATTTTTTTGAAAAAAATATAAAAAATCAAAAAAAAAAGTTTTTAAAAATTTTGAAATGTCATATTAATAAAATTATGAATGACTTCCTGTGGCCAAAATTTTATTGAAATCGAATGTATAGTTTACGAGACAATTTGATTTGAAAATACTGGTTCTATGAGAGGTACCGTTATTAGACAAATTTTGAAAAAAAAAAATTTCAAACCAAAAGATAGATTTTCTTGCAAAAATAGCATTCTGAAAGTTTTATCAAAATCGTTAGAGCCGTTTTTGAGAATATGAATTTTTGTCTTCAAGATTGTATGGCAGGTGCCGTTATTTTTGGACCTAGAGCAAAAATAAAAAATTTGTTCCGAGGACGGCCAAATAAATCCTAAATACCAAATTTGAAGCAAATCGGCCCACCCGTTCATCCTCCAGAGGCGCGAACAGACATACAGACAGACAGACAGACAGACGGACGGAATTTCCAGACCCACTTTTTTCGACTTCTCCATCATCGTAATGTCATGTGTGATTGTTATCTCAAATTTTTTTTTCTGCACGAATCCATAACTTGCCTTATAGTCAAGGTCGTCTTTACCCTTTTGGGGGCCCTGGGCACTTTTCGAAAATGGGGCCCCTGTATGATTATATAAAAATGTTATATTGTGCAATAAAAATATGGAGAAAAAATCACATAACTTTGAATTAATATTTATTCTTTTAATTTTTTAAATAAATAATATTTATTATTAAATTGCTTATGCCATTTCGTTTGTTGTTGTTTTGCAGCGCAGCGCGTTCATGAAGTTGGAGTGGAGTTGACTTGTTGTTGACTGCAACTTCAAATTGTAAGTGCAACGTACTACTGCTGCAGCTACACTATTTTGCTAAGACAGTTAGAAAATTTCATGGAAGTAAAACAAAAGAAACTTAAACCTGCCATATGGTCATTATATTTAAGTTACCGACCAGCAAGTAAATTCGAATATTATGTTAATGCATCCAATTCTCTTTTGTATTTGCCACATACGTGCCTTGCACCCGGGTTAGATGTTGGTGTGAAGTAATTTGTATCTGAAAGCATTTTTATTTTTAAAAAATCTATGTGCTTTTTTGATCAAAGTCTTCAAATCACCCACATTGAAAACTAGGGGTCAGTTGTTGAAATTAGCAAATAAAAGTCAATCAGAATTGCTTTCAAACGCGCAACGTGTTATGCATATACAGCGTGATTCACGCATGTTGTGCCAAAAAGCTAGAGCGAGGTGGAGACAAGAAAACAAAATCGTCTATTTCCCTCCGTTTAGCCGGGAGGGGCAATTTTCTAAAAACATGACTTAAATTTGAAAAAAAATTATTCAAAAATAACGGTAACTCCTACAATACCACGCTTAACCTTTTTGTAAAGCCAAAAACTTTTTATTTTAATTGTAATTTTAAATGAAGTTATTCTGTTGAACTGTTTTCAAAATATTAATTTTCAAACTCTAAATTTTGAAAAAAAAAAAAATTAAAAAAATTATTTTAAAAATATTTTTTTCAAAATTTTACGTAATTAAGTATTATTTTTGTCATGATGTATTTTTATATTATTCTTAGATAATTAGTGCCAGATGATGGAAATTTAATTTCCGAAACGCGTAGCACAAAGTAAAATAAAGTTGTGATATAAGTGATTTAATTTAATTAATAAAGATTTTATAAGTTTAACTTAACAAATATCTTTTATTTCATATTATTTTTGTTCTCAGAATTCAATGCTCCCATTAATTTAAAATCCAACACTGAACACCGTATGGCTCTATGACTTTTTGTTGCCAAGGTATTCAAAAATAACCGAACCTACTTCTTCACAAAAACAAGAAAATCTAGCCTTACGGGATGGCACAAGTGATCATTTAGCCAATTTTTTCGTGTTTTTGTGAAGAAGTAGGTTCGGTTATTTTTGAATACCTTGGCAACAAAAAGTTGTAGGGCCATACCGTTTTCAGTGTTGGATTAAAAATTAATATGAGAATTGAATTCTGGAAACAAAAATTATACTTAATTACGTAAAACTTTGAAAAAAATTAGTTTTAAAATTATTTTTTCAAATTTTTTGAAGTGAAACTTCTTTAGAATCGTTGTGATTTCAAACCGGATGCAACGAAAAAACGACATGTAAGAGACACAAATACAAAAATGTGTAGGATGAAGCCAGGAAAGAATGAGACAGAAATATACATACTATTTTTCTGACGGAAGTAACGCTCACTATTCCAATATGGCGGCAGAGATGACTCGCATTAGCTCACCGTGTGCACGAACGAGTGAGAATATAAATACTATATAATCTTACTCATTCATGCACGTGCTCCATGGCATTTGTTTGTTTTGATCAATGTATATGGATGGGCAAGTAAAAAATATATCGATATTTATCGTATCGATATTCTTTAACAGTATCGATAATTATCGGGTGAAAAAAATCAATATATCGATATATCGTCAGTTTTCTCATGATTATTCATACATATTACGAAAGCATTCAAAATTCGTAAAAAAGAATAGATATGAAGAAAACAGTATGTTTTTTTAAATGTTGTTTTGGCTAAAAATACAAATAACGGACATCTCTGTTTATAAACGACTGAATTTAATAAATAAAAATGCGGAACATAAACACAAGAGTTTGAACTTCTTTGCTCGGAAACTGTGTTATGTTTCATCGTATGCATTTTATTTTAAGTTGCATGAATGAATTAAATTGGGGAAAAGCGCACTGCGATCTTAAAGATCTATTGTGCCCCTTTTAGAGCTGGATGAGGATACTCGTCCTACAGCACTTCCTTCAAATTGGTTTCTTTTAGGAAGGTTAGTATTTGAGGTATTTTTAAAGAAGGTAATCTGCCCTTATTTATCTGGTAACTACCCAGGTTTTTGAAGTGAAACTTCTTTAGAATCGTTGTGATTTCAAACCGGATGCAACGGAAAAAACGACAAGTAAGAGACACAAATACAAAAATGCGTAGGATGAAGCCAGGAAAGAATGAGACAGAAATATACATACTATTTTATATTATCGGTCTCTCCTATTTGTCCCATACTTCGTAGCGTCCCCACTCCCGTCTTCTAAGCATAGTCGCCTGTAATTTGTGAGCCAGAGCGAGAGAGCAGATGTCGGTGTGTATGTATATTGCACACTGTTTAATACGTGCTTGTATTTGAGCATTTAACGTGTGTTAGTGTATGTGAAAACTACGTGAGCTACTGTACACTGTATGCGGCTGCGTATTACAGCTTTTTAGTAAGATGTCAGCGTGGTGTGTTATTATTGAAGTGAAACTTCTTTAATATCGGGGTAATTTGAAACTCGACGAAACGGAAATGCAACATGACACTTTTAAGCAAATATGTAAATTGTAACGTAAATAGGAAAATTAAAAGGAATTATCATAGGAAGGTACAAGGAAATTCTCAAAAAGAAATATCCCACCATGACGTAGAATAAGCGACATCTGAAATGAAAGAAGGAAATTAACTGTTCACCTCACATTCGAATATTCAAATGTCCCCTCCATCCCGTCCAACTGCTGACAGACCCCGACCTCCTCTCCTTAATATCCTATGGATTATAAAAATAAGGAAACCAATGTCCACCCGCAATTGTACCTATCAGTGAGGAAGTAGAAAGAGACAAGCAACCCAAAAAAAAAGGTAATTCCTGACTCCTATATCAAGGAAACAGCCACTCCGAAGTCCTACGTCAGGGTATCGGTGTACCAAGTAAACCTAGAATTGGAATACTTACATGTTGCTAATGTTGCCTCCTGCTCCTTCCACTCCCTTCACATCCCTTATTATCCTAATTCATCCCGATCACAGAAGCGTGGAATATCCATCAGCCTACCCCAGGTACTGACCACAAAACCCCGCAGAACAGCCTAGTGGGTACCTGATGCCATGCCCACGCCTATCCGCTACAAGAGCTAGGTGTTCCGCTTGTAGCATTACCTCAATGTAGCCTACACCTGGAAACCATAAACCTTACTAATACTCCCATAACTATACCTAGACCACGAATGCTACCTCTATCTATATCATCTTTATACCCAGAGATTCCACTCCGGTTCGCATCAAAAGATCTAACTATGGCTATCTGATTTACGAGAGTTGGGATGAATGCAACCTTTTGCCGGCAACGCCCCCTTTCTAGATGACTGCCCCTGAAGGATGGCCATCCAGAACGGCATGCGACAACTCAAGGTTATGGCCGAGATCGACCGTCGCGGTGGCCGGCAGTACCCTAGCCGCAGCTAGCACAGTCTGGCCATGGGTACTTGCTCCGGGATCTATACGACCGGTGTTACCTCTTTTTTTCTTACACTGCCGACCGATGAACTCTGGTGGTCGAGTTCGAATACTGATTTTAAAAAGCTTATTGGCCCTCATAACTGACGAAGATTAGAAGGTCTTGAATTGACCGATAAGGTAAGCGATTCTAATGTGCACCTCATATTACAATGAGTGAACGTAGATGACGAGAAAAGAATCGAGATGTATTATTACATCAACCCCCACAGAACGTAAACCGTATTTCGCGCGATGGAATGCTATCCATAGGTGTTCGTGGAAGCTATGGCTGAACGATACTATCTACGCGTTCGGTTGCCACGAAGTTATACCGAGCGCGGACACAGAGGTGTCTAACTTGCAGGGGAGGGAGGATCTAAGATGGTTGTCGATCCCCCTGGTCTCTTTACCCTCCCAATCTGATGTCAAAAATCATCTCTCTTAACATCAACCTTGGTTGACCGTAGACCTTTGAGTCCCCGAGACTCAATGAATTTTATTGGGCAACCCCTTAACAAGAAAGCAAGCAATAAATTGCCTGCTCAAATACTCGTCTCAATCAATCACATGGTAATCAAACGAGGAACGATTCCCTCATACCCTACCGAAAAGATCTAAACCAAGAGAAACCAAATGTACACGTGCCGAATTGCCATTCCGAGAAGAAAGTGAGGGGTACCACCCTCCCTTGGATGAACTTACTCCATATCTGAAAACTTATCTAATTTTCTCCAAAAAGAAATCAAATTCCAAAAATTCTCCAAAGAAATGAATAAACGGAATATCTTTTTGTAACGTTATAAAGGATTCTATTATTTATTCAAAAGTAAAAATATCTATTTGTCTAAGGAATATACTTAAAACTATCTTAACGACTTAAGCGGATTCGTACAAAGTGTCCGAACCGACGTCTAAAGTTAAATTATATAATACTATTTTAGCTTTCTTGAATTCATAAAATGACCAGTGGACAGTTATTTGAATTTACTACAGAATAGTTCAACTATCTGCACCTTCTTAAAGGTTTATCAAAAGTAATTAAATTGGAGCGTAACAATGTCCAAGCTATTTAAAGTCTAAGTCAATGTTTAAATTATTGTCTAGTACCGTTAAAAGATACTTTAACAAAGTTGAAAGCAAGTGAGGTAGGGCTTAGTAAATTCAAGTGTAAAAAAAAAATAAAGATAAAAAAAAAAATAAAGAGTAGTGGACAACGATATACGCGACAAAAGTAACATTAATTAGACCCGAAGATGACCGAAAAGGTGAGTAACTTGGTCCTAGACCAAGAGCAATGACTCCAAGAACGAATTTGGATGTCAAGGCTCGACGCGGCGGCAATAACAAAAAAAACTTTTAGCTGTGGTAAAAGACAGGTGCTAAACTCAAATGAGGTACGCTATTAAACCCGAATCGTATCCGTACGATACCTATAAGCGTTCCTTGGTAGGTATATCAATATAGTGTCTTTATCTACGGATATTGAGGAAAGGAAAAAAATTTTTCTTTTGTAATTATTTCAATCTGCGTTAACTATACCGCGGTCTAATTTCGAAACTTTAAACACAAGACGGGGGAGACAACACAATGGTAAGATATCAAGATAAGATGATTAGAACTGTAATTAATAATACCATATATACGAGATCCCAATTCGATCACTCGCATATACTCGATAGAATTCAAAATCAATAGCAATATAATGAAATGTAAAAAAAAGTAAATATATTTTTTTGTGTTTTAATACAATACTGCCAATAGGACAGTAAGGAATTTTCGTAGCTTCGGAAGTGCACTCCAGATCGCTGTGGAAATCAAAATTTATAAATACTCCTAGCTATTGCTTATCAAAATTAAATTTTATCTAGCCTTGAGCATACAAGCGAAAATGTTGAAGCTGTATCTCAACGTACTTCGTATTTACTAAAAAGGTAGTTATTCTCGAGCTAACATCTTAGATATACTCGCGACGATGACGACAATGATCAAATGAGAAAGTAAGCTTTCATAACACGAATTAAAAGTAGCAAACGAAATTGAGAGTCTATTACCGATAGACTCTTTTGAAGTAAATCGATAAAAAAAGAAATTACGCTTAAACACGAGTGCATATAGGCACCGGAGTTCGAAGTGAATATCGAGGATAATGAAGAAAAATGCACGCGACGTTAATAAGCGAACGCGGCTGGTCGCTACCGACACAAAACACGGAAAGACAGATGAGGTAAAGGAAGTATAAGTCTGAAATGACCAAGTGCGAATGTAAAAAAAAAGGAATTCAGCTTTAAAGCTTAAAAAGGTTGTCAAGGCAGATGACCTTGGTGGTAGCGTATTTAAACTTTTTCGCTACTATCAATCTGGGGAGCAGTAAAAGCTTGGATAGATTATTGAATCTTAACTTCACTAAACCCTTTCTTTGAATTTTCGTTATGCTCGACTCTTTTTTTTTTTTTGTACTTCACACAAGTTAAATAAACACTTCAGTTACAGATAATATTTTGTTTCAGGATAATTATACTACTGATAATACATAATACGATAAATACACAGTAAAAATAATTGTATATGGCCATCGGCTCTTCGATGGTCCTTGGCATACGCCGGATGTTGTATAAATAATTAAGAATCACCACCGTCCGTGGTAACTGTCGCCGTACGCCGGCGTTGGACGTTGAAAATATGGCACTATGTGTTTGCTGGTAGCAAACTTCTTGTAATGGGGGGGATCCGAGCTTCGGTGCTCTCGTAGGGATCACAAATATATTTAAGTGTAAAGAGATTACCTGGGTATTCGATGAGTACTTCACATAACACACGGTTCTGCAGATGCGACCCTTACAATTTGTAGGATTAAAGGATGTATGATGTGGTAGGATCTGCTCCGCCCATTGATGATATATATTTATTCGTTCAAAAAAGAAAAAATTCAGCTGGAACTGCTGGGGACCGGCATCTGTGCCTATGCACACGCCTGGCGTCCTGTTGAGGTGCTCCCACGTAGTATAGGTCCAATGGTGTGTCCCTCGACGTGGTCTTCAGCCTGTCGTGGCTGGGTTCTTTCTTTGAAAATAGATAGGTGTCCTCTAAGGTGCGCCGAGAGGGCGTTGTTGTATCGTATTATCTCGGGCCTTGGTGCCACGAGAAATTTCCTCCACTGGAAGTCCGAAAAAGTGTGGTTTTGGTTGAGGTGTGGTTGGGGAGACAGACGAGCCGGCAATTGGATCAACGTCTGCCCCTCATATCGTGTCCAGTAGAATATTCTGGAGAGGCGGTGCGAGCGTAAATATATATGAAACGCCGCGTGCCTCCGCTGACGTCGCACAAAGGTACGACTGGCGTCCGAGCTTGCCTCTCAATAAAAATAATGAGACGACACCAAATATCGTTGCGTTGGGCATAAAAACGTTGCTACAACAGTTTATTTAGCGATATACTGCAACATAGGGCAGCGTGCACAAGAAAAAAAGAATGTGGATTTATCCGCGTGTCTGCTGTGACATGAGGATCTTCCCGTAAAAACAGAAGGAATCCAAAATAAAAGGTGTGCAGCCTCGCCTGCGCAAATTCAGGATCAATTTCCAGGATGTTCCTTCCTCCAGGAGTTGGATTTTACTTACTTACTTAAGGTGGCGCAGACAGTCCATTGTGGACCACGGCCTCAACCAACATTCCTCGCCAGCTAGGCCGGTCCCTAGCCAGTGGCCTCCAGTTGCGCACACCAAGTTGGTTGAGGTCGTTTACCACTTGATCGCGCCACCTTAGATGGGGTCTTCCAGAACTGCGTCGGCCCTCCGGGTTGGAATTGAAGACTCGTCGGGCAGGAGCGTTTTCGTCCATACGCTCCACATGACCCAGCCATCTAAGCCGCTGAATTTTCAGCTTCTTAACCAAGTCAATGTCGCTGTATAGCCCGTACAGTTCGTCATTGAATCTTCTCCTCCATACTCCATTGATACATACAGGCCCGAATATCACCCGAAGAATCTTTCTCTCAAAGCACCCCAGCCTGTATTCATCCGATTGTGTCAGTGTCCACGCTTCTGCCCCATACAGCAGGACTGGAATGATAAGGGTCTTGTATAGTGTCTCCTTGGTCCTTTGAGAGAGGGCTTTACTACTAAGATGCCTTCTTAGCCCGAAGAAACAGCGATTGGCAAGAGTGATTCTTCGACTGATCTCTTCACTGATGTTGTTCTGAGAGGTTATAGTGGAACCCAAATAGACAAAGTCCTTGACAACCTCAAAGTTATATCTGTCCATTGTGACGTTTTGTCCGAGCCTACGGTGATGATCTACTTCACCCGAGGACAGCATATACTTTGTTTTATCTTCATTTACAGCCAGACCCATTCGAGCCGCTTCCACTTCAATACTTGCGAATGCTCCACTGACAGCGCGCTTCGTTCTTCCAATAATGTCAATATCATCAGCATAGCCAAGTAGTTGAACGGATCTAAAAAAAATCGTACCGCTGGTGTTGACATGCGAGTTGCGTACGATTGCCTCAAGAATGATGTTGAAGAGGTTACATGACAGCGCGTCACCCTGTCGTAAGCCTTTCTCGACATTAAATGAGTCGGTGGTGTTCTTACCAATCTTGACGGAGCAGCGCGAGTTCTCCATAGTCATCCTGCACAATCGAACGAGTTTGGCAGGGATGCCAAGAAGCGACATGGCTCTGTATAGCTCGTTCCTGTTTACGCTGTCATAGGCGACTTTAAAATCGATAAAGAGGTGGTGAGTATCGATCTGGAATTCTTGGGTCTTTTCCAAAATCTGCCGAAGTGTGAAAATTTGGTCGACGGTTGACTTACCGGGTCTGAAACCACACTGATAGGGGCCAATCAGTTCACGTGCGAAAGGGTTCAGACGTTCACACAGAATGGCCGACAAGATTTTATAGGCGACATTTAGGAGACTTATACCTCTGTAGTTGGCGCAGCTTAGAGTATCTCCTTTCTTGTGGATAGGGCACACAATGCTGAGGTTCCATTCGTCAGGCATACTTTCATCCGACCAGATTGTACAGATGAGTTGGTGTATGCTCCTCACCAAGTCATCTCCCGCTGCTTTGAAGAGTTCAGCCGTAAGGCCATCAGCTCCAGCAGCCTTGTTGGACTTTAGTTTAGATATTGCTATCCGAACTTCTTCTTGGTCGGGAGGACGGAAATTTTGTTCATCATCATCCAAATCGAATGGATCATTCTGCCTGACAGCGATTAGTTGGTTGTCTTCGCCGTTTAACAGTCTGCAGAAGTGTTCTTTCCAAATTCTCAGCACCGACTGTGTATCTACAACGACATTCCCACCCTCGTCTCTACATGCTTCCGCTCGGGCTTTGTAACCCTTGGACGAATGCTTTACCCTTTGGTAGAACTTTCGAACATTGCTTCTGCCGTAGCATCCCTCAATAGATTCAACCATTCGTTTTTCCAGTTCTCTTTTTTTTCTTCTGAAAAGCCGATGTTCCTCTTTCCTCTTTTGCTGGTACACCGCACGGAAAGCGCTCTTGGCAGCTCTAGTTCTGGCATTCAGAACTGCATGATAGGCTTCGTCTTTGGCCAAGAGTGCGAGCCTGCACTCATCATCAAACCAGGTGTTTCGTTGTGGTCGCCTAATGAAACCCAAAACATCCGTGGCAGCGGTTTTGATGGCCATTTTGCAATGTTGCCACTGGGCCTCTGGGTTTGGCGCAGGCGCCGGGCTTGTCAAGAGATAAGAGGAGACATGATTGGCAAAGGTTGTGGCGGTCTCTTGCGATTGTAACTTAGCAACATCAAACTTTCTCACAGTGGATGTTCGGTTCTGCGGTCTGGTGGAGATCCGCATTCGCACTTTAGCTACAACAAGGTAGTGGTCCGAGTCTATGTTGGCCCCTCGGAAAGTGCGGACATCCATGACATTGGAGGCATGTCTGCTATCAATCGCAATGTGATCAATTTGGTTGACGGTATTTTGATCAGGAGACCGCCAGGTCCCCTTGTGTATATTGAGGTGTGGGAAGTATGTGCTAGCTAAGATGACACTTCGCCCCGCAGCAAAGTCGATTAGCCTGTGTCCGTTACCGGAAGTGTTGTCGTGCAGGCTATGCTTTCCGACTGTCGAGCCAAAGTTACCCTCCTTTCCGATTTTGGCGTTGAAGTCACCAAGAATAAACTTAGTGTCGTACTTCGGGCTTTCATCATACGTCTTCTCGAGAAGATCGTAGAATTCTTCTTTGGTCGTGTCATCTTTTTCCTCAGTGGGGGCGTGGACGCAGATCAGCGAGATGTTGTTGAATTTGGATTTAATGCGGATTGTGACAATGCGTTCGCTTATGCCACGAAACCCCAAGACTTCTTGCCTAAGCCTTCCTCTTACCACAAATCCGCATCCAAATAGCCGCTGGTTTCTTGTCCTGTAGCACTTGCCGTAGTAGATGTCACAGTTTTTCATCCTCCTTGTGCCTTCACCATCCCATCGCACTTCTTGGATGGCTGTGATGTCGGCTTTGACACCATCTAGGGCTTCCACTAATTGTTCGGCTGCACGTGGTCTGTTAAGGGTCCGGACATTCCACGTGCAGAACCGAAATTCGTTGTCCTTGTTTCGTTTGCTAGGGTCGTCATCAGTAGGGTCATCCATATCCGAGGCAATTGGTTGTTTCGGAACTATTTTTTTTTTACGTGGTAGGGAAGTTACCCCGACGCACAACCCCCAACCTGGGGGACCAGGCCCTATGCTGCTCTCCTTGGACAAAAGGAGCTGGAGAAATCCAGAGTCAGTAACCCACTACGGGGATTTGAGAGCTGCCGTTGGTCCTATATGGGCTCATCCGCCACCTTCTCTATTTCACTACCCTGACTAATAGTAGTGAAAGGACCCAAAGACCTGAGCTCCGAATATGTCGAAGTAGCTCAATGGGGTGCCTACCATATTGTCTGTAAGCGTCGCCGTTGGTTCACTTAATTGGAAGCTCATCCGCCGCTCGCTTGCTTTCTGAGGGGTTCGTACAGAGTAAACTGCTACCCAACAAGAGAAACAGAGGAGTTTTATGGCAGGGCAATTATAGTGTTGCTATTTTTCTGTGATCAACACTCGCGCTTATAAGTTCAGCAAGTCAAGTCCGGGTGGACAAGACCAGTACCCGATGGCTACCACTTGGAGGTAAAATAAGCACAATTGATGCGTATGAGACAGTTGCAACGCTGGGCATCGCCATGTTGATACCAATCAGGGCCTACCCTATTCATACAGCACCCAACTCCTATAATAAGGGATGATGACAATGATTAATGCGTTGTTAAATGACGCCGTCGAACATCCACCATTGTAGTGAGATAAAATCACTATTTCGCTCCAATGAATGTTTTTTTCTTATTGTACTTACCTTAGTGTAATAATTTTCAGAAATTATTAATGATTTCCTTCAATTGCTTCTAGCAATTGAATGGGTTCTCTTTGAGAAACCCAACCATAAACGTAGTACAAAAATTAAAATGGTGCGCGGATCGGCTGCTTTGAATGAAACGTTCTGCGGAGGAGATGCTGCTATGTAGACGTCTGGCTTTGAAATGAATTCCACAGACAACCTTCTCGCTTATATTTCCCCGCTTTCCAGGTAGCCGTCTGCCATGTTGATTTTCCTACTTCCTTTTTCTATTACTCGTTCCTACACAAAATAACGAGTTAGAAGGAGGAAAGTAGCGAATCCTTATGGGTAGTGCTCACTAGGCTACGTTACCAAGTGTAACATTACACTGGGTATTATGTATGTTTGATTTATCAGGTGCGTATGAATTTTGTGTGAATATATTACAAGTGTCTTAGGAAATGTGTTTCTGCTTTCGTATAAGTTACTGCAGTTGAGGAATGACAACCTTCTGTCAACTTTCCTTTTTTTATTAACAAAAACAATTCTGTAAGATATAGCCCAAGAGTTGTCATCTAGACCTAAAAATGATTACTACTTTTTGGTCGATGTTTCCTTGCAGGGTTTGGCATTATTAAATTCAACATTTGACACACAAGTGACATACCGCATTTTATGAGGTTCTGCAAATTAATCATTTTGCGGATCAATTAAAGGTCAATGACTTTAAGTTCTGTCATGTTAAACATAATATGCTCACGGGGTTTCGCCTACTTGCATAATAATTCAGAATGTGATTCGATTAATATTCAGAACTGCTGTCCAAAAGAGAGAAACCGTTCAATCGTGTATTAACACAGTAGAACATGAGCAAAAGAGTTAATGCCTTTGCTCGGTTACTTGTTTTGATTTGGTTTGACTTTTATTAGGTATTCTCTTACAAGGGCGTTGTTTTTGAGGGTGACTGACATTTGTGGTGAACTTCAGTACTTGTCATTAATTCTGACCCATTTGTCAAGTAGTGTGAATTACAGAATGTGATAAGCACTCTAATACTCCTTACCCTTTCATCTTTCGATCTTTACTCCCATTATTTTTAGATATTTGCTTGCCGATCTTCCACCACCGTATCATGTTTAATACGCTCAACCAAATATCTTTTCCTGCCTTTCTCCACAATGCGGCTGTCCTGCATTCACATTTCCGTGTGAACATGGCTTCAATACAGAAATAGCAAGTAGCCGCATACTCGTCATTTCGTTGTATTTCTATAAGGTGGGGAAACATCTGCCAAATGGAAGGCAGACAGAATTTGGAAGTGCATTGGAAGGCCATTCTGGAAATGACATTTTTGTCTGGGTGGATTCTATTTGTGGAATCTTTTCAGGAGTGGGGTAAAATGAACGTGTTCAAGGTAGGGTGAGCTTATGCATGGTTTCGCTGGTAGATGGCATTGGTGAGAAATTATTTGCATGCCATTCTGCGAAAAGTTTTCCCTACAAAACTTGGAATTTCGACTAAGCCTGCTTCGTCGAACTTCCAAGAAAAAGGAGAACTTCTCACAATTACCTACGACTGGAGCTTTTTGCTTTTCGTATCATACCGATACTGCAACTCTTTACCGTCTAGTTGGTGGAAGACAAAAAAAATTTTTGGGCATGGAATGTGTATTCAAATATCGCATCTGAATTAGGTGTGCTCTGTCATACCATTGTTATTTCCTAAAAAAAAAAATTTTACAGGAAACACGTTCCTGTAGTGCGTCAGGGTTTTCTATTCTATTGGTCATCATTCAGCGTAAAGAGATTATCGCACGAACAGACCAAGAGTCTCATGCACAGCTGAGAGCCGGGCATCTGATTGCAACAAAAAAAAATTTTTAGAGGTCTTCTACCTCTTCAGGTGTCTTAATACAATATTTGTCTATAGCCAAAAAAAAAAAATTTAACTTTGATGTTGATTATGCCAATAGAAAATTTTAAAGGAAAGTCAGGTTATATGGGTCTAAATCAGGGGTATGATTAAGGTTCAATTATCTTATCTTTTTAAATCCTTAGTATGACACGTCCACTTGTGTCCTCGCCTATCTTCAACTTCATACAGGTTTTCTCCAATTTTATTAGTAACGCGAACTTTAATAAATTTTGGGCACAACTTCGCACTCAGGTGCTTAGTTGCGTCACTTAGAACATGATTTCTTCGATATATCTCATCACCTATTTTAAATGTTATATTTCTACTTCGGAGGTTGTAAGCTTTTTCGTATGCTTCATGTGTTTTAATTAACGCTTGCTTCAAGTAAGAATGAATGATGCTCATCCTTTCTACCTTGGGAAGCCAATCTATCTCCGAACAGTTCAGTCCACCCAACTCTCTCAAAAGACGATAGTCCGCCCCATGTTCTATCATACGCTGTCCGTAGAGGGCTTCGTATGGAGACATCGTGAGAGTGGAATGTACCGTCGTGCGTAAAGCACTGCTGATCGATGACAGATGGGCATCCCAATCCGTCTGTCGGGGATTGACATATGATCGGATTGCTGCTAAGATTGAACGGTTCACTCGTTCACTTGCATTCGACTGGGGAGCATACACTGCCGTTCGGTAGTGTTTGACCCCGAAAATACTTAAAAACTTTCGAAACTCCTTCCCAACAAATTGCGTACCATTGTCAGAGAGGATGCTCTCTGGTACTCCGTACATCAGAAACACATCATCTTTCAGGAATTTGACCACGCTCGCGGCTGTTGCCTTGCGAAGTGGTTTGATGAAGACAAATTTAGTCAGTTGGTCCAACACGATCACTATATAAACATTACCAGCTTTCGATCTTGGGTATGGCCCTAGAAAATCAACATACAGATGTTGAAATGGCCTGTCTACTTCGAAACTGTTTCCCATTTCTGCTCGTAATGTCATATTAGCTGCCTTACTGGTCTTGCATGTCTCACACCGATCAACATAAAGTTTGACCTGAGTGTACATACCTGGCCAGTAGAATCTGTCTTTCAACCTATAAACCGTCTTCACCACCCCACCATGCGAAGCGCGCGGCGGATTGTGAGCCAGAGAGATAAGAGATTCAGTCATCTCTGAGGGAACCCACAACTTCCAAGTTAGATCGTCAGCCAAGGGATTACCACCCGCATGCTTGGTGCGTTTGTATATATACCCTTCCGACACTTTAAGGTCCGGCAACCGCTCCTGTTCCTTCCTGACATGACTGATGATATTAAGATAACCTTCGGATTTGAAGGATGGATCCTCAAGTTCGATGTGAAGTACCTCCGAGGCATCGATCTGTGGTAGACATGAAAGGAAAGCTGACACTGTCAACTCATCGTCTTCATAAGCTCTGGATAGAGCGTCTGGCACGACATTTAGTGTTCCCTTTCTATGCTCCACCACAAAATCGAAACCTTGGAGTCGCATACTCCACCTCGCTAATCTTCCGGTTGGATCTTTCATGGTCATCAGCCATTTCAGGCTGGAATGGTCCGTAATAACGCGAAAATGGTACCCCTCAACGTACGATCTGAACTTTTGGATACCTTCAAAAGCTGCTAAGCATTCGCGTTCAGTCACCGAATAGTTTCTCTGTGCAGCGTTCAGTTTCCGGGAGAAGTAGTATATAGGCTGCTCCGCTCCGGATTCGTCTCGCTGACAGAGTACACCTCCGATGCCAGTCGCGGATGCGTCGCAGAGGATAATGAATTCCTTGGAGAAGTCTGGATTGACCAATACAGGCGCTGAAGTCAAAGCATGCTTGATTCGCAGGAATGCTTCTATAGCTTCTGGTCCTAATTTGAAGGCTTTTCCCTTTTTCAACGTCTCGGTCAACGGTGCGGCTAGGGTGCTGAAGTCCTTTACGAAGCGTCTATACCAACCTGCCATACCGAGAAATCGGCGAACTTGGCGAGTTGTAGTTGGTAAAGGGAAGCTAGTAATCGCTGCGATCTTGTCCGGATCGGCTTTCAAGCAACCCTGACCGACCTTATAACCGAGATAGTGAAGCTCATCAAAACAGAACTTTGACTTCTCGACGTTTATTGTCAGTCCTGCATTCGTCAAACACTTTCCGACTATCTCCAGGGTCTCCAGATGTTCGTCGAAATCCTTCGACACAACCAACAAATCATCTAAGTATACGAATACTTGATCTCGTAACCCCGATGGAATTACGCGACTCATGAGGTAACTCAAACTTTGTGCTGCATTACATAGACCAAAAGGCATGACCTTAAATTGGTACAGTGGTCTGCCTGGTACCGTAAAAGCGGTCTTCTCCCTCGAACTTTGCTCCAGCGGTATCTGCCAAAACGCATCCTTCAGATCCACGCTAGAAATATAACGTGTTTCTGTCAGACGTGCTAGCAGCCCCTCTATGTGCGCGATTGGACGCGCATCCTTCTTCGTTACGGAGTTCACCTTTCGAAAGTCCAAGCACAATCGGTTCTTGCCAGGCTTGCGAACAAGCACCACTGGGGAACTCCATGCGCTGGAACTTTCTTCGATGACTCCTAAAGATAGCATACGGTCCAATTCAGCGTACATTAGGGTTTGTATCGCTGGAGATACGGGATAGTACCTCTGCTTTATAGGTACGGCATCTCCCGTGTCTATATAATGTTGCACTAGATTTGTTTTCCCGAGTCCATTGACTGCGAAGGAAGGAAATCCACGAACAACTGCATTTAGTCGTTTAGACTCTTCACTATTTAACTTAATCTGGTTGGTGGGTCTCTCGTCTGGCCCACCGGTCGCCATCCCTGAAAGACCTGCAATTACATGAGGCGCGATCTGGAATTTCTGCCAAAAGTCAACGCCTAAATACAGACGTTGGCTCAACGATGGCACGATATACAGGTCTATATCTTTCGTTAATCCCTTGTATTGGATCGCTGTTGTGATCACTCCGACTATGGATTGCTTATGTCCATCAGCCGTGGACACGGTAGTCTCTACCTTCCTTATCGTAACGTTTTTGTCTTTCAAATAGGTGATGATATCAGTGCCTAAGCAGCTGATGCTTGCTCCTGAATCGAGGAGGCCTAGAAAACTGTCACCGAATAAACCAACTGTCACATAAGGACGTGGGTCACTCGATTCTCGACCTATTGTTGCTGACGCTACGTTACGATAAGTAGTCCGCTTCCGATGGAAGCGCTCCCTTATTCGTCGTATCCGTTTGGATAGCTCTGGAAAGGTAACTAATCTCTTACGTACCTCATTATAATTGCGTAGCCTTTCATGGAAAGGTTTACGGTATAACGGTTCTGTAATATTCTTATCTAAATTCAAATCTGTAATGGGTTCTGGTTCTTTATCTATTATAGGGATTGTTCTACAATCATTTGTATTGGGTTCTAATAATTCATTATTGTTCTTATCTGGTTTTAAAATTGTCAATTTCGGAAGTTCAAGAGGCTTTGTCGGCTTGGACACTTGAACTCCGGGTGAATCTATTCGGAGCGAACCCCCCCGGTTGATGGGTTGTTCCTCCTCTCGTTTCCCGCTAGGCACTTAGGGCACGATGGACTATATGCGTCTGCTAGTCCACAGCGGAAGCAAAATATTTTATCAATGGGCTTGGGACAATCGCTGAAGCTATGACCAATAACTAGGCAATTCCAGCATTTCAATAAACTTCGATCCCTCTGGATCGCTTCGAGGTGTGATGTGGGCAACGCCACAGTCAAGTCTTGGCATGGCTCTTCCTCGATTTCATTTACATAACGGCGGGCAGGAGGGCGTTGTGCTGATGGCACAAAACTTGGACGAGTTGTGTCATAGTGAGATTGAGACTTTTCAATCGCACGACATAAGTATGCCAAATCCCTGAGACTTGAGGTGCTGTATGTTATCAGTAGCTCACTCATCCTCCTCCTAACATTGGTCTTAATGATTTCGATTAATTCTTTTTCTGTGCGCGGGACTCGCATTTTAGAATTAATATTCATAATGGCATCGTAGAAGTCCGTAAACGACTCGCCACTCAGCATTTTCCTATCAGACAGCTTACGGAAAAGTTCGGTATCCGTTTCTAAGCTACGATACTGCTCCACCAGAGCAGTCCTCAGATCAGTCCAACTAGACTGTCGGTTCCGCTTTAAGTATACCCAATACCACGCTTCAACCGAACCAGAGACAAAGTGATAAAAGTTCATCACTATCTCGTCCCATGGTACGTTGTTACTGTACCGGATACAATCCAGGCGGAACAAGAAGTCGTCGACAGACATATTTTTGCCGTCAAATTTTAACCCCCACTTGTGATATTGAGGAGCTCGGCTAGATGAAGTGGTGTTCGAACCGGTGCGTCTACGCGGAGACGGCGGTGAATCGTCGAAATTGAACGTGTTCATCTTTTGTAGGAAATCATCTACATTAGCGGCTCGGGTCATTTGTGCTGGGTTGACGCCTTGCAGACACAGATTTGCACCTGTTGGATACGTCGGGGTTACCATCGCTGCTAGCTCATCTTCAGGCGGCATATGGTCCGTAAGGTTCCTTCGGGCACCCTTACTGCCCGAGGGAGCATTAATGGTGACTACGCGTGCAGCGTCCGTACCATTAGTAGGTTTGCCAGGCGGTTTGTGTGTAGTTGAAGTTTGAAGCATTGGTATAGGTTGAGTAGGTGGTCGTAGTGGTGGTTGTACCGGAGGTTGAGTGGATGCTTGAGTGGGAGGTTGTGTCGCAGTAGGTGGAGGTTGGCTTTGAATGTTACTTCGAATTATATTAGCGACTTGTTCAAGTAGATAATTCTGACTTTGGGTCAATTGCTCTTGAATAAATCTTCTCTCATCGCAACGATGCGCTTCGATAGAAGCTGACACAATATCTTGGATGTATGCTGAATGATCAGCAGCATCCTTGCGACGTTGTGCTTCTTCTGCACTCACATTTTCTACATCCCCAGGGTTAATTCCTGTATCATTCCCTGTTTGGTCGAAACCACCTTCCGATTGATCATCTTCCGGATCAACTGGTAGAGGTATCGGACCTACTCCTTGACCTGGTCTCAAAGGCATAATTATTACGTCACGCAAATTAGGGTTATAAGAACTTTGCTTCTCAACTCTCTGATTTTTACCGCTCATTGGACTAAAGATAAAATTAGTGGAACTAGATTGGAAAATCCGATAATTGAGGATAAAATGTGAGTAGTCCGTGAGCTATTCCCTCTAACGGATGCTACTCAAGTGTCAATAAATAGGGTGTCAATAAAAGACAAAGTAAAAACAAGTAATTTTAAGTAAGTGAATACCGTGAGCTATACCTCCAACGGAAATATTTCAAAAATTGGTAATCTGAAGAAGTTATATAAGTATAAATTCAAAAGTGCTTAAAACTAAGTGCGAATACGTATATTTTATTCAAAAAAACTTATGTGATACTATTAATAAGGATATCTGGAAAATATTCCAGATGAGTATTCAGATAGATACTTATCTATATACTTAAATATATAATCAAATTCAAAAATCTTATTTACTGAAATTTGTACTTAATAATCGATATTAATACGACACTCTACAATCAATACTTAAGAAAAATTATGCTTGAAAAGGTGGGTATTATTTCGTAAATTCTCAAAACTGTAATACTTCAAAAAAAAAAAAATAAAAAATCTCAAAAATCTAAATAACTCAAAAATTCGAAACTATATCATCTCAAAAATCTCAAAAATCTCAAAAATATACTTAAATGTATCTCAAAAAAAAAAATTTTATAAACTGGGTTTCATAAAAGGATTCGGGAGGTGGTAACCCTCCCTTCTTCGGAATTTAGGCGTGTACAATTCGGTTCGGTTTCTGAACCGATAAAAAAAAAAAAAAACAAAGAAAAAAACTTAGTGTGTGTGGACTTGCTAAACTTTACTGCGTTCTGGATATTCAAAGGAAAGACAATTCTTCATAAGCAAAAAGGTTGATCGGGTAACCAATGGTAACATTACGCTACTGCTGACGTACATCGGGTATGAAAACACCAATTACCGGTTAGCGCTTCATGTCCCATTGATTACCGTCACTTCCTAACGAAAATCAAAATTGACTGAAATCTTCAAATACAAATTGGGTAATATAATAACTAAAAGTGCGAAGTTGATTTTCAGATGAAACGAAGTTGGGTCGTAGTTGAATGAATGACCAGCTTCTGCAGCTGACGTGCGTCGGGCGAATGCTCCAACCACCGGTCAGAAGACCTGCTCATACTACTCTCTTACGACCGGGATCTCAGACATCACTTGCGCGATATATCGACACCTCAGCAGCTGACAATCGGGCAAATTCACTGCCTAATCCGGACAGAGATCGACGACAAACCTATGTGACAAGAGGTTAGGGAAAGTGGATAGGCCTAATGCAACAGACTGATTCGGGACATCTCACCAAACCACTGGACAAAATAGTGCCTATACCACGAACCTCGATGACGTTCCTCCATCTAAGATACCTGAACATCAAAAAAAACTTCAACCAAAAACTGAAAAATTCTCAAAAATTTTCAAAAATTCTTAACTTCTCTCTACGTCACTCTGAATCGACCTAACTTTAATCAATTCAAATCTAAACTTCTCAAGCTAATTCGGGCCCCACGTTGGGCGCCATCTGTAACGTAAGTAGGAAAATTAAAAGGAATTATCATAGGAAGGTACAAGGAAATTCTCAAAAAGAAATATCCCACCATGACGTAGAATAAGCGACATCTGAAATGAAAGAAGGAAATTAACTGTTCACCTCACATTCGAATATTCAAATGTCCCCTCCATCCCGTCCAACTGCTGACAGACCCCGACCTCCTCTCCTTAATATCCTATGGATTATAAAAATAAGGAAACCAATGTCCACCCGCAATTGTACCTATCAGTGAGGAAGTAGAAAGAGACAAGCAACCCAAAAAAAAAGGTAATTCCTGACTCCTATATCAAGGAAACAGCCACTCCGAAGTCCTACGTCAGGGTATCGGTGTACCAAGTAAACCTAGAATTGGAATACTTACATGTTGCTAATGTTGCCTCCTGCTCCTTCCACTCCCTTCACATCCCTTATTATCCTAATTCATCCCGATCACAGAAGCGTGGAATATCCATCAGTCTACCCCAGGTACTGACCACAAAACCCCGCAGAACAGCCTAGTGGGTACCTGATGCCATGCCCACGCCTATCCGCTACAAGAGCTAGGTGTTCCGCTTGTAGCATTACCTCAATGTAGCCTACACCTGGAAACCATAAACCTTACTAATACTCCCATAACTATACCTAGACCACGAATGCTACCTCTATCTATATCATCTTTATACCCAGAGATTCCACTCCGGTTCGCATCAAAAGATCTAACTATGGCTATCTGATTTACGAGAGTTGGGATGAATGCAACCTTTTGCCGGCAACGCCCCCTTTCTAGATGACTGCCCCTGAAGGATGGCCATCCAGAACGGCATGCGACAACTCAAGGTTATGGCCGAGATCGACCGTCGCGGTGGCCGGCAGTACCCTAGCCGCAGCTAGCACAGTCTGGCCATGGGTACTTGCTCCGGGATCTATACGACCGGTGTTACCTCTTTTTTTCTTACACTGCCGACCGATGAACTCTGGTGGTCGAGTTCGAATACTGATTTTAAAAAGCTTATTGGCCCTCATAACTGACGAAGATTAGAAGGTCTTGAATTGACCGATAAGGTAAGCGATTCTAATGTGCACCTCATATTACAATGAGTGAACGTAGATGACGAGAAAAGAATCGAGATGTATTATTACATCAACCCCCACAGAACGTAAACCGTATTTCGCGCGATGGAATGCTATCCATAGGTGTTCGTGGAAGCTATGGCTGAACGATACTATCTACGCGTTCGGTTGCCACGAAGTTATACCGAGCGCGGACACAGAGGTGTCTAACTTGCAGGGGAGGGAGGATCTAAGATGGTTGTCGATCCCCCTGGTCTCTTTACCCTCCCAATCTGATGTCAAAAATCATCTCTCTTAACATCAACCTTGGTTGACCGTAGACCTTTGAGTCCCCGAGACTCAATGAATTTTATTGGGCAACCCCTTAACAAGAAAGCAAGCAATAAATTGCCTGCTCAAATACTCGTCTCAATCAATCACATGGTAATCAAACGAGGAACGATTCCCTCATACCCTACCGAAAAGATCTAAACCAAGAGAAACCAAATGTACACGTGCCGAATTGCCATTCCGAGAAGAAAGTGAGGGGTACCACCCTCCCTTGGATGAACTTACTCCATATCTGAAAACTTATCTAATTTTCTCCAAAAAGAAATCAAATTCCAAAAATTCTCCAAAGAAATGAATAAACGGAATATCTTCTTGTAACGTTATAAAGGATTCTATTATTTATTCAAAAGTAAAAATATCTATTTGTCTAAGGAATATACTTAAAACTATCTTAACGACTTAAGCGGATTCGTACAAAGTGTCCGAACCGACGTCTAAAGTTAAATTATATAATACTATTTTAGCTTTCTTGAATTCATAAAATGACCAGTGGACAGTTATTTGAATTTACTACAGAATAGTTCAACTATCTGCACCTTCTTAAAGGTTTATCAAAAGTAATTAAATTGGAGCGTAACAATGTCCAAGCTATTTAAAGTCTAAGTCAATGTTTAAATTATTGTCTAGTACCGTTAAAAGATACTTTAACAAAGTTGAAAGCAAGTGAGGTAGGGCTTAGTAAATTCAAGTGTAAAAAAAAAATAAAGATAAAAAAAAAAATAAAGAGTAGTGGACAACGATATACGCGACAAAAGTAACATTAATTAGACCCGAAGATGACCGAAAAGGTGAGTAACTTGGTCCTAGACCAAGAGCAATGACTCCAAGAACGAATTTGGATGTCAAGGCTCGACGCGGCGGCAATAACAAAAAAAACTTTTAGCTGTGGTAAAAGACAGGTGCTAAACTCAAATGAGGTACGCTATTAAACCCGAATCGTATCCGTACGATACCTATAAGCGTTCCTTGGTAGGTATATCAATATAGTGTCTTTATCTACGGATATTGAGGAAAGGAAAAAAATTTTTCTTTTGTAATTATTTCAATCTGCGTTAACTATACCGCGGTCTAATTTCGAAACTTTAAACACAAGACGGGGGAGACAACACAATGGTAAGATATCAAGATAAGATGATTAGAACTGTAATTAATAATACCATATATACGAGATCCCAATTCGATCACTCGCATATACTCGATAGAATTCAAAATCAATAGCAATATAATGAAATGTAAAAAAAAGTAAATATATTTTTTTGTGTTTTAATACAATACTGCCAATAGGACAGTAAGGAATTTTCGTAGCTTCGGAAGTGCACTCCAGATCGCTGTGGAAATCAAAATTTATAAATACTCCTAGCTATTGCTTATCAAAATTAAATTTTATCTAGCCTTGAGCATACAAGCGAAAATGTTGAAGCTGTATCTCAACGTACTTCGTATTTACTAAAAAGGTAGTTATTCTCGAGCTAACATCTTAGATATACTCGCGACGATGACGACAATGATCAAATGAGAAAGTAAGCTTTCATAACACGAATTAAAAGTAGCAAACGAAATTGAGAGTCTATTACCGATAGACTCTTTTGAAGTAAATCGATAAAAAAAGAAATTACGCTTAAACACGAGTGCATATAGGCACCGGAGTTCGAAGTGAATATCGAGGATAATGAAGAAAAATGCACGCGACGTTAATAAGCGAACGCGGCTGGTCGCTACCGACACAAAACACGGAAAGACAGATGAGGTAAAGGAAGTATAAGTCTGAAATGACCAAGTGCGAATGTAAAAAAAAAGGAATTCAGCTTTAAAGCTTAAAAAGGTTGTCAAGGCAGATGACCTTGGTGGTAGCGTATTTAAACTTTTTCGCTACTATCAATCTGGGGAGCAGTAAAAGCTTGGATAGATTATTGAATCTTAACTTCACTAAACCCTTTCTTTGAATTTTCGTTATGCTCGACTCTTTTTTTTTTTTGTACTTCACACAAGTTAAATAAACACTTCAGTTACAGATAATATTTTGTTTCAGGATAATTATACTACTGATAATACATAATACGATAAATACACAGTAAAAATAATTGTATATGGCCATCGGCTCTTCGATGGTCCTTGGCATACGCCGGATGTTGTATAAATAATTAAGAATCACCACCGTCCGTGGTAACTGTCGCCGTACGCCGGCGTTGGACGTTGAAAATATGGCACTATGTGTTTGCTGGTAGCAAACTTCTTGTAATGGGGGGGATCCGAGCTTCGGTGCTCTCGTAGGGATCACAAATATATTTAAGTGTAAAGAGATTACCTGGGTATTCGATGAGTACTTCACATAACACACGGTTCTGCAGATGCGACCCTTACAATTTGTAGGATTAAAGGATGTATGATGTGGTAGGATCTGCTCCGCCCATTGATGATATATATTTATTCGTTCAAAAAAGAAAAAATTCAGCTGGAACTGCTGGGGACCGGCATCTGTGCCTATGCACACGCCTGGCGTCCTGTTGAGGTGCTCCCACGTAGTATAGGTCCAATGGTGTGTCCCTCGACGTGGTCTTCAGCCTGTCGTGGCTGGGTTCTTTCTTTGAAAATAGATAGGTGTCCTCTAAGGTGCGCCGAGAGGGCGTTGTTGTATCGTATTATCTCGGGCCTTGGTGCCACGAGAAATTTCCTCCACTGGAAGTCCGAAAAAGTGTGGTTTTGGTTGAGGTGTGGTTGGGGAGACAGACGAGCCGGCAATTGGATCAACGTCTGCCCCTCATATCGTGTCCAGTAGAATATTCTGGAGAGGCGGTGCGAGCGTAAATATATATGAAACGCCGCGTGCCTCCGCTGACGTCGCACAAAGGTACGACTGGCGTCCGAGCTTGCCTCTCAATAAAAATAATGAGACGACACCAAATATCGTTGCGTTGGGCATAAAAACGTTGCTACAACAGTTTATTTAGCGATATACTGCAACATAGGGCAGCGTGCACAAGAAAAAAAGAATGTGGATTTATCCGCGTGTCTGCTGTGACATGAGGATCTTCCCGTAAAAACAGAAGGAATCCAAAATAAAAGGTGTGCAGCCTCGCCTGCGCAAATTCAGGATCAATTTCCAGGATGTTCCTTCCTCCAGGAGTTGGATTTTACACTCCTATAATAAGGGATGATGACAATGATTAATGCGTTGTTAAATGACGCCGTCGAACATCCACCATTGTAGTGAGATAAAATCACTATTTCGCTCCAATGAATGTTTTTTTCTTATTGTACTTACCTTAGTGTAATAATTTTCAGAAATTATTAATGATTTCCTTCAATTGCTTCTAGCAATTGAATGGGTTCTCTTTGAGAAACCCAACCATAAACGTAGTACAAAAATTAAAATGGTGCGCGGAATGGCTGCTTTGAATGAAACGTTCTGCGGAGGAGATGCTGCTATGTAGACGTCTGGCTTTGAAATGAATTCCACAGACAACCTTCTCGCTTATATTTCCCCGCTTTCCAGGTAGCCGTCTGCCATGTTGATTTTCCTACTTCCTTTTTCTATTACTCATTCCTACACAAAATAACGAGTTAGAAGGAGGAAAGTAGCGAATCCTTATGGGTAGTGCTCACTAGGCTACGTTACCAAGTGTAACATTACACTGGGTATTATGTATGTTTGATTTATCAGGTGCGTATGAATTTTGTGTGAATATATTACAAGTGTCTTAGGAAATGTGTTTCTGCTTTCGTATAAGTTACTGCAGTTGAGGAATGACAACCTTCTGTCAACTTTCCTTTTTTTATTAACAAAAACAATTCTGTAAGATATAGCCCAAGAGTTGTCATCTAGACCTAAAAATGATTACTACTTTTTGGTCGATGTTTCCTTGCAGGGTTTGGCATTATTAAATTCAACATTTGACACACAAGTGACATACCGCATTTTATGAGGTTCTGCAAATTAATCATTTTGCGGATCAATTAAAGGTCAATGACTTTAAGTTCTGTCATGTTAAACATAATATGCTCACGGGGTTTCGCCTACTTGCATAATAATTCAGAATGTGATTCGATTAATATTCAGAACTGCTGTCCAAAAGAGAGAAACCGTTCAATCGTGTATTAACACAGTAGAACATGAGCAAAAGAGTTAATGCCTTTGCTCGGTTACTTGTTTTGATTTGGTTTGACTTTTATTAGGTATTCTCTTACAAGGGCGTTGTCTTTGAGGGTGACTGACATTTGTGGTGAACTTCAGTACTTGTCATTAATTCTGACCCATTTGTCAAGTAGTGTGAATTACAGAATGTGATAAGCACTCTAATACTCCTTACCCTTTCATCTTTCGATCTTTACTCCCATTATTTTTAGATATTTGCTTGCCGATCTTCCACCACCGTATCATGTTTAATACGCTCAACCAAATATCTTTTCCTGCCTTTCTCCACAATGCGGCTGTCCTGCATTCACATTTCCGTGTGAACATGGCTTCAATACAGAAATAGCGAGTAGCCGCATACTCGTCATTTCGTTGTATTTCTATAAGGTGGGGAAACATCTGCCAAATGGAAGGCAGACAGAATTTGGAAGTGCATTGGAAGGCCATTCTGGAAATGACATTTTTGTCTGGGTGGATTCTATTTGTGGAATCTTTTCAGGAGTGGGGTAAAATGAACGTGTTCAAGGTAGGGTGAGCTTATGCATGGTTTCGCTGGTAGATGGCATTGGTGAGAAATTATTTGCATGCCATTCTGCGAAAAGTTTTCCCTACAAAATCAATTAAAAAAAAATATATCGCAACAAGTCGGAGAGAGAACGAATGAAAAAAAAAATTATGACACAGTATTTTATATTCTAGCTCTCATTTTCTCCTATCATACGTTTTGCCTCTCACTCAGGTCTACTAAGCATTATGTTTAACAAAAGCGAGTGAGCAGGCGCGTTGGTACGATTAAGTTAGTATGTTAGTTAATATAGGTACGTGATTTGAATGCTGTCTAACAAGAAAAGCTTTACAAAAGGTTTCAATAAACTTAATTCAAGAAGAATGTAAAATTCAAACAAATACATAACAAAAGTATTTATAAAAAATTGGCATTCAAAAAATTAATTAAATTTTAAAAAAGTATCCTGAATTTTTGAAAATAGTCAGTTTTCGAATATTTTTTTGACTTGTTATAAATAGTGGCGTCCTGGTGTTCATACTTTAAAAGGGAGTCAAAACGACGCAAAGTATGTCGGTACGTCTGTATGCTTGAATATGTGTTGAAACTTTTGTATTTGTACAGATACGTGTTGAAAGCATTTAGTCATACATAACATAAGGTTTGAAAGTAATCCGAAAACTGGTGCTGGGTGGCTGAGTATTTCATCTCATTCTCTCGTAAATTAGGTATACCAACTTCTTTGAAGTTTCACTTCAACCGAGTGTGAATTACGCACACACATTTTTTTTTCAAAATTTTGAGTTTGAAATTTAATATTTTTTAAACTATTCGTTAAAACAATTTAATTTAAAAACGAAATGAAAGAAAAAATGTTTGGCTTTCCAAAAAAGTATAACACGGTGTTGTAAACAAAGCCGTTGATTTTTAATATTTTTTTTTACAAAATAAGTCAATTTTTCAGAAAATTGCCCCAGGAGGGGCATAATTTTGAAACAGATGAGCTGTGAAATAACATTCTAAAGAACAAATATCGATCACTTTTCCATTGAGATTAATCGCTCCCTAGTGCAGCCCTTCCTTAAGAAATGTTAAGTGTGTCTTCTCCATGTTCAGCAAAGAAAGTACGAATTCTGATCATTCTTTATGCATCTAAAATTGTATCGAAATATTTTTTTTCTTGATAATAGACCAATAGAGGTTAATTGATATTTCAGCAATTTGGGGGCCCCTGGTGATTGCGGGGCCCTGGGCCCGGGCCCAGTGGGCCCAGTGGTAAAGAGGGGTCTGCTTATAGTACCTATAATCGCAAGTAAAAAGGAAAGCTTGCTTGATTTGAATATTGATCATATTTTACAAGACTTTCAATTTGGTTAAAGGTATTGCCACTATAGAAACAAACAAATTGTCAGAATTAAGAAATACGTGACAGAAATTTTTCATACAATGAATTCTACGGACCTTGTATTGTTAGAGATTATAAAGGCTTTTAAAACGGTCTGGCACGATGTCTTGCTGCACAAATTTAATAAAATCAAACTTCTTGTACCAGTTTTTCAAATAATATGAACTAGCTAATATCGACAAAATCAATGAATATGAAGAAAGAAAAGAAAAAACATAAGCGAGAGCTACAGTACGTTTGCAACGAACTGTTGGATACCCTATTCCCCACATTTTTGTATATGCATATGCATATGCGTTCGCCTCCTTTGCAGCCAGCCCCTGTTCCAGTATCGGAAACAAAATTCTTCTTTAGCAGGATCGATTTGAACAAAACAAGACAAAACTAAAATTTTTGGAAATTAGATATTGATTGGATATATTTTGATGAATATTTTCTTTGACCAAATGTGAATTATTGTGGATATTTAAGAATTTAGTAAATATTCTTGTTCGGCTTTTTTGGTCGCAATGTTTTATAAATGAAACAACAATTTCATTTTTTTCCCGACGTTTCGACGGTGGTTGCCATCTTCTTCAGGGGATCTTTTATTTATATTTTTGTAAATAAAAGATCCCCTGAAGAAGATGGCAACCACCGTCGAAACGTCGGGAAAAAAATGAAATTGTTGTTTCATTTATAAAACATTGCGACAAAAAAAGCCGAACAAGAATATTTACTAAATTCTTAAATATCCACATTGATTGGAAATAGCGGTTATGGGTGTTTTTAACAATTCTTGAACTACACTCTGCTACGTAACCATGGTATACAAACCGAAGTGTTCATCTTCTTACTTCAAAACTGCGACCGATAGTTAAAAAACATTAAAAAATTAATGCATATTACGACGGGAAACGCCCCTTAAAAGTGGGCGTGCCCTAAAAAAATTTAAGAAAAATTTAAAGCACTAACTAAGCTTTGATCATTAGTCAGTATTTAGGCATATGTGTAAAATACAGTTGAATCGAGTAGTTTTTAAATGATCTTACCTGAACAAAGGTATTTTATCAAAATCACGCCTTTAAAAGTGGGCGTATTGAAAAGATTTATACAATTAAATGTAGATATATTTTTCATATAACGAACGGAAGGGAAAAAGGTTTAAATTAAATATTGGTAGCACCTTAAATTTTTAAAACTACGTTTTTCGTTCTTTTATGAAAAGTGGGCGTAAGCCACGCCCGAAATTCAAAAATTTCTTTTCGTACACAAAGTTTTTAGTTTCTACTAGAGGCGCAAGATTTTGGCTTGTGGATTCATTGTAAATACCGTTTATTTGCAAAAACAATTTTATAAGTTTTTAGTAAAAAGTGGGCGTCAGCCACGCCCAAAATCAAATTTTTTGATTTCATACACAAGATGTTTATGTGCAAGTAATATCCACGCATTAATATAACAATTGGTTTTTTACAAAAGCAATATTGATGGTTTTGTATGCAAAATGGGCGTCAGCCACGCCCAAACTGAAATTTTTTTTATTTAATAAGAAGAAGGTTTACCTGAAGCTTTCGCGTGCAAAATTTTAGCGTTATGCTTTTATCATAACTGTACAAAAAACATAATTTAATTTTACCAAATTGAGGTAGTTCAACAAAAATGGCGATTGTGCGCGTGTTTGTGGGTGGATTTCACCGGTTCAAGAACTTAGCCTTACTTTTGAACCATAGATTATATATATACCAAATTTCAAATTTCTTTCTAGCTCAAAAATTGCGACCTCTAGAGAGTATACATACGGACGGACGGACGGACGGACGGACATGGCTAAATCGACTAGGCTTTTCTATTCTGAGTCAGAATATATATACTTTTCTATATTTTACGGTATTATTTCTCTATGTTACAAACTCCACACCAAATACAATATACCCATTCTATGGAATAGGGTATAAAAATGGTTGAACGATTTTCATTATTTTGTGTCCCTAGTTAGATGTTTAGCAATGAAATATTGTTCCATTGTACTTAGTTTTTCCAATTAAGCTCTTAAAATCTTAAAGAATTCTTTAAGTTCCTAATTGTTTTTTTTTAAAACAATTATTATCTATCAAAAGAGCAAGTTTGTGCATTTTATTTTCTTAGATAATTGTCAATGAATTATTGTTAATGGAATACAGAACTTGACAACCGTGCACTTTGAATCTTTTTTCTCTATAGTTAGCACTAAAATCCTACCTCTTTGGTTCTCTTTCGAAAACCTTACCTTCTTTTATTTTCATCGGAGTGACTAACTTCTCGTTACTAATAGGAATTCGAAAACTATTGAACCATTTAAATGATACAGTACAGTGTTGTCAATGTTAAATAGAAATGAGTGCATATTACCCTAAAACAATAATATTATTATTAAGACATGTTTAATTTCATTGTCAAAAATACCCTGTTGAAAGGGGATGACTTAATGGATATGGAAGTATCCATTAAACTGATTACTGTTGCAGCTGCAAGATGTATCGTTGCGGAAGAGTGGCTATAATGGCTATAAGGCAAAAATGTTTATTTCGAGTATTTAGATAAGATAGGTACATTATATAGATACTTTTGTTGATTATATCTAAATATAGGTATACCTACCACAAAAAAAATTATTTCAAAGTAAACATAAAACATTATTATTTATGGAATGGATGTATGAATGGATGGTCCTATCAACTTTAAGCTTATTAGAGAAAAAAACAAACAATTTAGGAACTTTTTAAATCATTCATTCGGCTACTGAAGTCTGAAGAGGATTAAGGTCCAATTTATTGACTAGACTAATTCATTATTGGACATTTCATAATCTTAAACTGTGTAACAGGGAAAACTGTAATGGGCTATGATGGTTGTAGATAATATTGAAACATTATATAGGTCAGTTTATTCAAATTAACGTCGAAATGAAAATATTTCCCTATGTTTCTCACACCTTTCATTTTCGGAAATGTTACACAGCGAAGAAGAGAACGAGATGAGATGGAGTTTGGGTTTTTTTTATTAAGCACACTCATCTTCCTGGTCCTGGAAAAATTTTAAGTTAACGACTAAGATGGCTGGGCTCTATATGGCGAATGGACATGGACACTCCAGCTCGTTAATTCCTGAACGCCAAACTAGAATGAGTCAGAAGTCACATCTTCGATGGAGCAACCAGGTAGAGGGAGACCCTCGACAACTTGGAGTTCAAAATTGGAGACGATAGGATAGAGAGATCACATGTGACAATCACATTTTTTTGACTTTTTCTTGTGACACCTTAGCCAGACGAAATTTGTTGATTCTGACTATCACTTATCACAAATCACATTAGCCGATCCCACCCCTGTACAACTTCATAACTACATATTTGTATATCTTATTCCAAAGAATAGATATAATGTAATTGGTGTGGAGTTACATAGAGATATAATACCGTTACATAGGTATAGAAAAGTATATAAAGCTTTTACTCAGAATCAAATTCGAGTCCATTTTTAGCGATATCCATCCGTTGGTCCTTCCGTCTGTATGTATACACTCTACGCCATTTTTGTTCAACAACCTTTATTTGACAAATTTTTTTTTATGATTTTTGAACAGTTTCAAAGCACAATGTTTAAATTTTGCACAAAGCTAGGTATCGGTATTATTTCTCTAAGTTACTATTTCCACACCGCACTTCAAATACAATATACCCATTCTAAAGAATAGGGTATAATAGGGTTTTCACACCGAGCCGAAAACCCGGTTTTCAGCTAAAAGTTTACGAAAACCTGAAAATCTTTCACACCGGACTTTTCAAGTTTTCGTTTGACATTTTATTTTATTTTTACAACAACTGACTATCAAATTTTGAAATGAAAATATTTTCGGCTGCTAGATTGATTTTTTTTTATTTGACGTTTATGCGAATTTTAGGTGAGTTTGGCAAGAATCACAAGAAACTTAAGTGTGTTCTGAAAGAATCGCAACAAACTTAGGTGTGTTTGCGTTGTATTCCAACAAGTTTTCGACAGGTTTTATATAAAACTAGTTGTTTTCGAAAACTTGTGTTAAGCAAAAATGTATGGTTAAACTTGTGTTTTCGTTCAGGTTTTGAGGGTTTTCAACGAAAACCGTGTTTTCAGCTCGGTGTGAAAACCCTATAAGAAAAATAAACTCGATTCACCTGCTTTAATATCTTACGTAGGTATATGCTTTAAAATTACTTACGCCAAAGTCTAGTTAGCTGACTTTTAAGGGGCGTATTCGTTGAAAGGCTGAAATCTGAATCTGTATTAATTTTTCAATGATTATTTAATATCTGTGGCTATTTTAAAGTAAAAATTTGTACATGTAATATGTTAATTTTTACGAGTGTGGTTCAAAAATTGTTAAAACACATCCACAATCGCCATTTTCATTCAAAATCTAATTTTTTAAATTCAAATTACATTATGTGTTGTTTTTAGAACCGAGTTACGAGCTAAAATATAGTAATGCTTTTGTCTACAAAATTTAAACTTTGGGAGTGGAACATGCGCACAAATGAATGTGATTATTTTTTCTCCTGTCTGTTCAAGATTAATTTTATTTCTGGAACTAGCGGGCGCTAACTTTGGATACTTATACTTACCTACTTATACTTAAGGTGGCACAGACATTCCATTGTGGTCCACGGCCTCAACAAATATACCCAGCGAGTCAGTCCGAGGTCCGACCCTCACCAGTTTGCTCCAACGTCCAGCTACGCGCACAAACTTGGTTGAAGAAATCCTCACCTTGATCGCGCCTCCTTATAGAGGGAGTCTTCCACTACTGCATTGAAAGGTTTGAATTGAAGACCCGACGAGACGGCTGAAGCTAGAGCGTATTCGTCCTTGGTCCATGTGCTCTGTTCTGTTAGATGGATAACCCGCTTTCAGCTTTTTGAGTGGGTCAATGTCGCTGTACAACAGAAACAGCTCGTGTTTGAATATTCTACTCCATATTTCATTGATAGGACCGAATAGCACCCGAAGAATCTTTTTCTCGCAGCACTCAACCGCTTTGGTGAAAATTTGATCGATGGTTCACACTGAAATATGTCCAATCAGTTCAAGAGGAAGGGTTCAGACGATCGCACAAAAACGGAAAAGATTATGTATATAAGAAACGTTTTGGAGACTAATATCTTAGTGGCTGATGCAGTTCAGACAGAGTATGTATTTCCTTTCTTATATGTTTTATGGATAGTAGGTATATACACACGATAGTGAGGTTCCATTCTTTCATATGAGAAGATTGTACCTACTATATAGCCTGCAGAAGTATTCCTTCCAGGTTTTTAGCACCGACTGTGCATTTACTACGAGATGTATCGGCTCGACAGACTTCAGTTCGGATTTTGTCACAAAACATTAAAAACCAATGTCAAATTCAGAGAAAATAAACGTGAACCGTTTTTTTAGTGCTGCTGCGTTGATGGGAATATATACGTTGTGAAGTTTTTTGGTTTGAGATATTATGGTCCCTAACTTTAAGTTCGGGTGACAACGATATAGTTGATGTAGTGCTTGGCTGCTAATCTGGAGTTGTGGGTTTGAGCCCTAGCCTAGGCGGCAATTTGTCTATATTCTCCCAGCTTCAAGTGGATGCCACTTGTGTTTTTTTTTGTGAGGAATATACCACCTAAATCAATCTCAATCCACTGCGCCAACAAATATTCTTTTCTATATTTCTGTGTTCCTTCTAACTTTGTTGAAGTATAAAATAAATTAAATGGTTAATACGATTGCATTTTAAAATAAACTATTCAAAACAAAATAGAGCCCACAGCGATTTTAGGTAAATATAAATTGTTATGTTATATTTTTCTCGAAATATATTTAAGCTAAGAATTAAGAAAATGAGTTGATATAACCTTTAGTGAAAAATGTTTATGTGTAGATATCATTATAATCTGCTCACAAAATAAATTTTTAAATTAAACTCTGTGAAAATGGGACCACAACAGGCCGTACAAATTAAAAACTGATTTATAAAGCATTTTTTTTAACTAGTTTTCGTTTCATTTGCTGAAAGTTCATCTTCAACTGCATTAAGAACCCTAATCGTATCTTCCATTCAATTTTATTGAGCCAATATTATGTAATATATTGTTGTTATCATAAACTAATTTTTAATGCAATTTTATTTTTTCACTTTTTCAAAATTAGAGACTTCATTAGATGGAATTAAAAAAGCTTTTTAATAGCTATTTCTATCAGGGAAAATAAAAAAAAATCAATAGGATACCTACATATACTATATTGTTTTTACCTCATTTCACCCAATATACAGTTTGTAAAAAATTCGAATACCACTTTTTTGTTTTAAGCGCATTTCACCAGCTCAACAGCTTAGTCTTGTAAAATATATTTACCCCCAATCCTCCCCCAAACTACAACGTTTTAAAACAAAAAGAATCATTTAAATTGGAGGTGTGGTTTCTGAGTTTAGTCTTATAGTAAACAAACTATTATAAAATCTTTTCAAGGACTCGGCGTGTGTGTCCTGTGTCTTCACCTTGTGACCAAACTACATATCTAATTGAGTTTGACCAAACTACCTTACTCTCGGAACAATACTAAATACTTATGTCCTGAAAGTTTGAGCTCAATGGGATGGCCGATTTCGGAGTCCATAACATATTTACAAACAAACAAACATACATCCATTTTTATTTTATTACTTAAACTTTTATTATTCATTAAAAAATATCCTATTATGCTCTTTCGATTTAATTTTCAACTCGTAAATAAAAAAATTCAACAAATTTAGTTGTTGTAGGTACTTGATATCTATTTTAAAAGAATTTTAAGTTTACACTTATATTTTAAAAATTATCAACTCTTTCTTTCGCATATTTGAAGCCTTTCATACGTATTTTTTGAGCGCTGATATTGGTTGTAATACCATAGATTAAAAAATACCATTTCGTGGAAGACATTTGTGGTTGTAATCGTTGGTTGAAAGAAGTTACCCTACGTAGACGTACTGATTTCACCCAAAGGTATGGCTGGCTAGTTTTTGAAACAACGACGTTTACGTTTTAATTTCACTCTTAAGTTTAATAATAGTTGTTAAGATTGTACCCAACTATTTATGAAGTTCAAAGTCTGAAGTTTATTTTGCAATTTTTTCAATATAAACTGGACATTCAAATCTTTAAAACAGATCCATATGTGTAGGTACATATGTACATTATTCTGAATTGTATTCCATGCATCTTAAAAATATTTCAATTTGAATTTATAATTCATTCACATGGAATTGCTTCACTTTACATACTGTTATGATATACATTTACATAGCCCATGCTTTTTCTTAATCGCGTATTCTCATATAAGAATACAACTGGTCCATCTGAATCGAAGGCGTGGCCAACAAAAGATGCGCAATTTTACATAAGAAAAGATAGATTCGCCCATTTTTATGATGATTGAGTCAGTCAGTATTCAGTAGATAACTACGCGATTGCCAAACTCGTTATGGGATACAATACTCAACTATGATATTAACTTAAAATAACTATCATGAATTGAAGAGATATGATTATCTAATTTTATAAAGTTCAATGCAAGTTTAGAAGTAATAAAAAAAAAAAAAAAAAAAAAATACTAGGCAGGTGGCGTATGTGTTAATGTTTATCGATGGCAGAATTTGTTCCAATAATCAACGACAATTTTAAACCGTGTTATAAAACAACTTCGGATATCACGAACCACGGCAAATTTAATCCGTTTAAGTTTCAACAAATTGATAGTAAGTGTTTGATTTTTTCTTTTGCAATGTCAAAAGATGCTTGTCATCTGTCATGTTTTGTCAATTTTAATTTCAAATGGAAAATAGTGAAAACGAAATTGTTGTGTCTTTAATTCAAGTTGGAAAAATAATTTCAAATATGCAGTTTCCAATGGAGACTAGCCAATGTTCCTATATTTTTTAATTTAGTCAGGTAAGAGAAGCAGAGTATATTTTTTTTTATTGGAAAGTTTTGACGAAAATCAGCCAAACCAGAGCGATGAAACTGCACGCGACGGCGGACGGTACAAACGAAAAATAAGACTTCAATAATAGTCGGGACAACGTAGATAGATACTCTCATCCTTATCCCCATGTAAACACAACTTGACAGCTGAAACTTTATTTAATGCTCCGAGTCTTTCTCCTCCACGGCTCGGTCTTTAAATTAACCCATTTTATATAAACATTGATATATCTTGGGTTAAGACTATAAACAAATATACAAAAAACACATCGAGTTGTAGTTGGTATCACTTTTGATCGGTTCTTACTCCCCCTTCATTTTCAAGTACCTTAGGTTATAAAAAGAACACTTTGAAAATGTACTTAAGATTTGCTGCGTCTATATAATTTCCATCACGGAAGGAAGGGGTTTTTTTCTCTTAAGGAAATCACTAAAAATTTCAATGAGACGCAAGGCGCGAGACGCGACAGCGCCGCGGTACAATCTTTTCATTTTTTAACTAACTTTAAGTCGATGAAACGCTACTTAAGGATTCAGAATATGTATATCAAAAGTAAATAAACTCCGGACACTTCTTATACTTCAGGATTATGACTTATATCATATGTATATAAGGTCCGCCTCATTGTTGTTCTTTAACTAAGTGTAGCGGTCCACATAGAAAACATAGGCATACAATAAGATATTTGGATTGTTTTAAAAAATTAATAAATAAATAACGATGTGGGCCTGTGGTCATTGTCAGCCGTGTCTGTGAGTGTGCTTAGATAAATTTATACGGAGTTAAACATTAAAAAAAAAAAGCTTAATTTAGGAACACACACTTTGTTCGTTGTTGAATACCTATACTTAAGTAGTCCTCGGAGTCGCCAAAAATCGTTTCTTTTTGGAAAACCTCAACTCGCTCTAGAGATACAATTTACACGTTTTTCATTAAACCGGGTGGGGCAGGAGTTACCCTGAAGTCATCCTGAAGTAGATCTAGGTATTTCGCTGGGAATCAAAAATTACTTAACACTTCATCGCCAGCTGTCGAATTTTGCAAAAATACCACGTTTATATTTCTAGAAAGTTCTCTGTCCCTCAATATTCGTTATCTGTATGAAATATTATATTGAGTTCGAGAGTGATCCAGTCTATGCAAATTCATCACTTATACAAATACTTATATACCTACTGAATCGACCGATAAGGAATTTTATTATTATTAATAATTATATTTTCTTTAAGAAAAAATAATAATAAGAAATAATATAATCCGTCGATAAAAACTTGCTAACGTCGCGTCGCGCGTCGATTTGATGAAAAATATTAGTGAAAATGAAAAAATGAATTTCTCTAAAGCTACGAGCACACGGCATATAAAAGCCGCAAATGTTTGCGACTCTGACGTCAATTTTACGTCATCATTTGCGATTCTTGGTCGCACATCGTCTGAACACCCCTTTGGGACAGTCCGCATGTGCTCGCAAACCATGTGCGGATGATGTGCGACAACCAAGTCGCACATTAGTTTGCGACTTTTTTGCATATCGTGTGAACACTCTTGCAAATTGATTGTGACAATTTGCAGCCATGTGCGAGCATTTGCGGTCGTCCCAATCATTTGCAACTACACGAAAACAGGACATCGCAAATGCATTGATGTGCGAGTAAAATATCAGCTGACATTCTCTGTTTTATAAGGAGAATATTGGAAAAAAAATAATAAAAAGACAAGTTTCGATAAAAAATTACTATTAAAATGGGTAGTTGATGAAAGTTTATTATTGTTTTCGGCTTCCGTTCGTTGCCACCAGAGATCGCAAGTGATTTTTCTAGATGTCAATATAAAAGGTATTATTGTGAACTGTCGAATAACATGATCATTATAAAGTCCTTGTCCCGTTAAAGTAAAATGAGTGAATAGAATTTAAATTTAAATTTCGTGCAGCCTTCAGAATCAAAGCCGCGAAGCGCGAGAAAGTCAGAGTGTGGGAAAAGAAAGGTTCAGCACAACTGGACCAATGAAGAAATTCAGCGTTTGATTGCTGCAGTGGAGACACGTCCCAGACTTTGGGATGCTGGTTCGGCAGAGTACAAGCTTTCAAAACTTGATGGCTGGCGTGAGGTTATCGAGGAGCTTGGCTTGGATATAAGCGTCAACGAAGCCAAATCCAAGTGGGGTTGTCTACGAGTCACGTTCAAAGCAAATTTATCAAAAATTCGCTTGAAGAAATCAGGGCAGGGTGCTGAACCACCTAGTGTATCATGGCAATTTTTTAACCAAATGATGTTCCTGGAGGCTAATGACGCACAAAGATCCTTCTCATTTTCATCATTTCATCATTTTCTAGCATATCCAATGCCAAAATAGCAATAGAAGCCCACTTTTTTTCGACATTTTGAATAATTAAAGCACTTTTTAATATTCGAGATTATAGCTACGTCAAGAATCCCAAGCCAAATACACAAAACACAAAGTTTCACAAATGTTCGCAAACCTGCATATGACTGGAAATTGATGATATGCGGATATTGTTCCACATCGTGTGAACACCTCGCATATAGACCAAAACATTTGCGATCAGATTTGCGAACACATGATGTGCGATGCCTTGATCGCAAATGCATTTGCGACTTTTGGGACAGAATTTGCATATCGTGTGAACACCCCTATATGCACGTTTGCGAGCACTGATGTGGGTATAGAATTTGCGATATGTTTGCGAGTTTTTACGTGACGTCAGAATCGCAAACGTTTGCGGGTTTTCATATGCCGTCTGCTCGTAGCTTAAAACAAATTTATCATATTGTCTTCATGCGGCAACTCTTGTCATAAATAAATGATAGTAAAAAGAGAAACCGAAAATATTGTATTTATATTTTTATAGTAATGTCACGGAACATGTTTTTCTGTTTGTCTATCTTTTCAATGGCGGCGCTAGTTATGTTTTATCTACTGCACCTAGTTATTTAACGATTATCGAGCCTCCCTGATATCCCACTGTTGCGTCTATGGCACATGGAGCAAATCTCTCATTTCGTCGTCTGTATACCCGCATACGACCAACTGGTCCTCTTAAGGCTATTCTACTCTCGTCTGAGAACAGTACATTCTTCCACTGTTCAATAGTCCAGTTTACATGTTCCTGGGCAAAACGAAGTCTGTCCCTACGATGCTGTGGGAGCAATTCGGGGGCTCGGCCTAGGCGAAATGACCTTAGATTTCCTTTTTCCAGTCTTCTTCTTATTGTTCGCTCACTAATAGCACTTTCCATTGGACAAAAAGAAGCGTCCAGAAGCATCCGGAATTCTTCTGAAACCGTTCCATTGGTAAGCAAATGACACTTCTGACGATTCTGAGAAGAGAATTTTGCTTCTGGATTTGAAGTCAGAATCCACTCAAGAAGCACAAATACAAATATAACTCAAGTGTCACCCAAAGAATATTCATTGCAGGAGGTCTATTCGCATGCAGCAGTGCCAAAAGTTTTGGTAATGTCGATAAATGTGACATATTGTTGAATCCAATTCTGATGATGAAGACTTCGAAGGTCAGCAACGGAGTTTAGTGAGTGGTATTTAATACGAGAAACCAGTTTAAATTCCTTTATACCGCGATTCGGCGATTTGCCAAGAGTAATTAATGTCATGGAAAGTGCTTCTCTGTTAGCCGTTCGGATTCCGCGGTAAATTGTAGGTCCCTTCCATTCCTGCAGAATATCAACGGTTACACAGGAATGGTTGAGAGTGTAAGTCACAGGCCCCGGCCCCGCTTGGAGCTGTTGTGCCAACAATTTATTTATTTTTTATTTATACCGCGATTCGGGCTACGCACACAACTTTGACATTGGCAAAAGTTGTGAAACTGATGCCTGCGAATACTACACTAGGGGTATTCACGATCTGGTGCAAACAAGTATTGTAAAAGTGCGAATTTTTTTGTATTTCTTGTAGATCGTGAACTCACTTCTTCCAATCTGTAGCAACCCTTCAAGCAAATTGATCCGAATTGGATCCACGCGCGGAGTCAAATTCACATACTAGACTCCGCATACGGACCCAAATAAGGAGCCGTAAAACGACGTTTGTCGGCTCCATTTAGTATGTAAATTAGAATTCCCACGGACTCACTTGTGAGAGAGAAATAGAGAGAGAGAGAGAGAGAGGGAGAGAGCGAGCGAGCGAGCGCGTCCCGCTCAGCGAAATTGCACCCAAAACAAACTTGAAAACAAAAATATAATAAAAGCAAACGAGTTGGAGAGTATCGAAAAAAACTTCTGTCGTCCAAAACAAAATATAAATAAAATTTGTTGCCATATTTTTATTTTTTTTTATTCTTTATTCTTTATAAACCAAAAAGTAAACATAGTAGTAGTTAGTAGTTGTATAACTTTATTGAGGTTTTTTTCCAGGGTATGATTACATTTCATTCATTATAAATTAACACGGTATTAATATATATTTGCCGAATATAGAAGTGGCCGCGCTACACAATTTATATTTATTTGTTGTTTAATTATATTAAGACAACTCTGAATTTTAGGCAAATAACTAATTACTTTATAAACGTATTTGAAGCACGAGTATTAAGTACGTGTCCACTCAAAAAGACCATGATGTTTACTAAAAATAAAAAGTAAACATATTATACATGAATAAAAGGCTCCTGCTCTCTCCCTCCCTCTCTCAATCTATTGAAAAAGAAAAAAAAAATGCTCGACTCTCGATTCTCTTTCTTTATTTTGTATGCCAAACATGCAATTTCGTGAGAGGCCTCGTTAAACGCAGACTCAGGTGAGCCAGAAATGAACCGAGAATTCTGAAGTCAGTGATTTTTGCTTGAAGGGAAAGCTCACACAAATGTCAAAATCAGGTTGACACAAATGTCAAAATCAAAAGTAAAAATTTTGCACCTTTGTATTTTCCTGTTGCAATGGGGTTGAGGTATAGATAAAGTGCAAAAGTGTAACAAAATGACAGCCAGTATATTTGTTGTTGTATTGCAAGAAAACGTAGCACTTCTCCACTTTTACAATGATGCAAGACAAGCTACACCAGATCGTGAATACCCCTATTGTGTTAAAATTGAATAGAAACAATTTTGCTTGTTCCATTGGTTTTCAGAATGAGAGTGGTTCCCCGAGTGAAACCAATGGAAAGTGCTATATCTCTTACATTTTTTACATTTCGCACTTCTAAGAGACGAGTACGAGCTTCTGTAGCAGTGCTAAACCGATCTCTTGTTAACAATAAAGCGGTCGTCTATGGCCGATGTGCATCGATGTCTGTCTTAACCTGGCCTCCTTGTGTATGATCCACTATCTCGAAATCACCTGATGGCATCCCGGACAGTGTTTTAAGGCACACCAAGTGTCTGAGCAATACAAAGTACACTATTTAGAGCACTCAGAAATTCAAATTATAACTGAATCACAAAAATGCATACCATGCACAAATATGAAAAAGAAAAAATTAAGTAACTGTTTAATTCATGCTCAAAGTACCTAATTGACAAAAAATAAAATGCACGACTGGGTCGCACGTACTTGCTCTGTGGGTGCAAAAGTACAATGAAAACAAACTTTTCGATCAATAAGAACAACTCAGTTTTGAAAAATTTTGTAAAACCTACAAAATGTTGGTTAAAACTAAAAAAAAAAACCGATATACGGGAGCTAACGTTAAGAAACATTTAATATTTAAAATTAAGATGTCATCTTTTGGGTGTAATAAATGATACAAATGTCCACTTATAGCCAAATTAATAATACTGTTAAAACCAATTTCCGCTATTATTTATCATGTGTAGCCAAAAACTAAAAATGCAGTTTTCTTCTATGTTTGTTACATACAAAGTTTCATAAAAATCGGGGAAGCCGTTTTTGAGTAAATTAGAAAAAACGAAAAAATTGGCCAAAATCTAGTGGCTCTTTGTATAGGAGCCACCATTTAAAAAAGATAAACTGAAAAAAATTCAATGCCATCTGGTAGGAAGCTGTAAGGAACTATACCAATCAAAATTTTAGTGAATTCTATGCAACCGTTGACAACTTGTGGCCATTTGAAAAAAGCCGTTAAGAGCAGATCTCCGTTATTTGCATTTTTAACCAAAAACTAAAAACGCAGTTCTATTAAAAACACTAAAAGAATATAACACACAAAGTTTAATAAAAATCGTTAAAGCCATTTTCGAGCACATTAGAAAAAACCAAAAAATGTTGGCTAAAACTTATCGGCTCGTTGTATGGAAGCCACCGTTTAGAAAGGCTTCAGTGAAAAATTTACAAAGCCAAACTATAAAAAACTATGTCAAATTTGAGTCGATTCAATCAAGCCGTTGTGAACTTATGGCTATTTAAAAAAAAACGGTTAAAACCTGATTTTCGTTAGGACTATTTGAGCCAAAAACGAAAAACGCAGTTTTGTTAGAAATGCTTAAAGTAAGCTATATTTTGAGTTTAATCGAAATCGTCAGAGCCGTTTTCGAGAAAATCTAAATTGAAAAAAACCGTTATTAGAATAAAGGTTCTAGTTTGAGCCGGGTTGAAACGAAATAAAAAAAACCTCGGCAACCGTTTTTCTTTAAACTACTATATATCAAGTTTGAAGAAAATCCGTCAAGCGGTTTAGACTGTAGCATGACGTGAAAAAGCGCACAGACGCACAGACGCACATACGCACATAGGCACATACGCCCATACGCACATCCGCACAGACAGACCGACGGACGGTATGGCGAAAACCACTTTTTTGGGCTTCTCTATCATCGTAATGTCATGTTTGATTAAAACCTCGATTTTTTTTTCTGCACGAAACCAATACTTGCCCTATAGAGCAAGTAAAAATTCATTATGGTGGACGATTAATTGTGCCGGTGAGTGTATTAAAGCTGGTATAGAGGATTACCTTACACACATAATTTCTAAATCGTGACAAGCATTTATCACAAATCATATATGGAGGGCTCACAGCTGCACCGAACCAAGTCATATTTTTTTTTTCTCCAAAATTACTACTAAACTTTGCACAAAATTAAACTCTATTCAGGTCTGCAATAAACTAAGTCAGAAAGTATTCCGTTCCTAAGTTAACTCTAAAAAAATCAAGTCAGTGACTTGCATTTTCGATTTCTTTCGAAGCAAAAACGAACCAAGTCAATATCCAGTATTATTTTAAGTTTTTTCATGCTTTTACTTAATGTTAATAATGTGATAGTAGGCTATGAAAATATCAAATAAAAGCTACCTGTTAACCAATTTCTAAGGAAACGTTCCGTAGATTTAATTTGAAATTATCATAGCCTACTCTCATGTTATTAACATTAAGTAAAACCATGAACAAAACTTACAGTGGATGGTCATAATTTTTCATGGCTCAAAATTAAGTGGCTTCGATTCGAGCGCAATTCACCCTTTTCTTTCAAATTTAAAGTAACACTTAATAAAGAAGTAGAGTTCGAAGAAGTTTACTTAGGAAAAGCAAAAAAAGGGAGATCCCTACAATCCCTTCAAAGCCTGGAACAAATTAGCCTCTATCCAACTCGTCGTTCAGTTACGTCAGAAAAAAAGGGATATGATGGATTTAATTAAATTCATTCCACCTGTGTACCACAACTTCTATGAGAACTTACCAGTCAAACAAGAGTTGACAACGAGACAGCACCAGGACCAGCACCAAAGTGATGAAGACGATGAAAACGACGAATTTTTCTATGTCTAATAAATGTTTTTTTGTTATCAAAATTTTTTTAATTTTATAACAAAATTTTGTTAAGTTTTTGAAATAAATAAATTTATTCCTTCTGTTACTTTTCTTAAAAGTATTGCTATTTTTATTATCTTGAATGACAATATTTCAAAAAATTTCGAAGCAAAAATGAACCAAGTCAATTTTTTTTTTTTTTTTGCTAATTTTTGCTAATATTTTTCAACTTCAGTTTTTCAATTTTAAATAATAAGAACATTTAAAGAATAAACTTTAAATTTGTCCTTATTACGGATTAAATATTCATTATAGGAATTAATGACAGTTTATCTACTAAACCTCTTAATATCTCCGAATTCACTTTTTCTGACTTGGTTCTGTTCAGCAGTGAGCCCTCCATATGTAGGTCTATTCCGCCCCTGGATTTCATGCCATCACAGGATCTGATTATAATCCTGGTGTGGAGGTTTTCTTATGAGGCAGTTGTCGTGATCGCTGCATGAAAAGGACTGCTGCTACCTCCTTACAGCATTGTCATTGTACCTTACCTCTTTAGGGACGAATTTCGAGGCAACAGAGGGCTGCACTGCACAATCAAACTCCATCATCAGACTACCATGGTCCATGGGCTCTTTTATACAAAAAATGGTACCGCATTAAAGAAAATAGAATAGTCTTTTCAAGTGCGAAGTTATTCTTGTACGATTGGGGATTGGGATTGCTAATTGAAATGAAGTGGGTTGGTACTTTTTCCTGATTTACTGTTACGAAGAAGTGTTGTATGCGCAATTTAATGCATCTGATTTAATGGACTGCAACTGCAAGAGATCTTATAGATCGAAGTTGTTTGAACTGGGCGCGGGTGTACCAAGATATACTAAATTGCTATTGAGTTTGCAGTTTTTTTTTCTTGAATTAGGGTGGCACTCTTGATCGAAATAGATCGGAAATGGATTGAAGTGGATGTGGTTGAAGTAAATAAGAAAGAATTCGCTATTGCGATTTGCGGCGAGAAATAAATAGATATACTCTTCAAGATTACTAAATGAGATAGCTTAAGGGAAAAAGCCGGGTTGTGCTGGACTCAATTTCTAAATTAACGAACATTTGAGGGACTATTTAGAGATGAAAGAGGGTGTGTTTGGGAAGTTATCGAATATTAAGACCCCTTGCGCTTTGGGGGGGGAGGGAGGCTCGATTTTTTCGGATTGCATGGTTTTTAATTTTTTACCCACCACTTCGGAGTTGATCCGCCGACTGTTTGCATTACGTCTTAATGTTTAAGCTCTGCTCGGATGCCTCTGCCCAAACTGATATAAGAACCTCTATCTGTTCGTTGATCTCCACTTTACACCACAACCGTGGGTTAATCCAACATATTATAGCTCTTCGAATTCTCAGGACCTGTTCTATGGTCAAATTCAATTAAATTCCTGACCGAAATTGATCAGTGCAGATGGTGAAATTTAATGTATTTTAGCGTGGTACTACCGAATATTTTGTTAAGCCACATAATTTAGAAGATATATGGGTAAAAAAAAACCTGAACAAATCGCATTTTCCTCCAATCCTCGTTGTACATAGAATGTGCCTGGCTCCTGGACTAATATTTGTATTGTAAGTCTATACTATATACTTGTGTGTGTGTGTGTTACCAGGTCCTTGAAGAATTTGAATAAAAGCATTGCAACAAAATTATGGAAAATCTAATTACCCCAAGGGGTCTTGCCATTTTGAAAAGATCAACTTGTGATACTGGGTAGATTTTGTCTTCAAAATTTTCACACTCTGACGATGCAAAAGTAGCCTGTAAGGCATTGTGTAACTAACAATGTCGTTGGCTAAGAAAAGAAGCCAGCATATCCTTTCTTAGAGTTTCGTTGATTGTTGCTTTTTTACTTGCTCTATAGGGCAATTATTGGTTTCGTTTAGAAAAAAATAAAGGTTTTAGTCAAATATGACATTACGATGATAGAGAAGCCCAAAAAAGTGGGTTTCACCATACCATCCGTCGGTATGTTTGTGCGGATATGCGTCTGTGGTCTGTGCGCTTTTTCACGTCAAGCTACAGCCTAAACTTTATATATTCATATACTTTTAGCAGTAAAAAAAGGTTGTGGAGGTTTTTTTTTATTTTGTTTTATCCCGGCTCAAACTGGTACCTTTCAAGTAACGATTTTATTATTTCGGATTTGCTCGAAAACGGCTCTAACGATTTTGATTAAACATAAAATTTAACAAAAGTAGGGCATTTTCGATAATACTGGGTTTAATTTGTTTTTAGCTTAAATGATCATAACTAAATACAGGTACTTAACTGCTTTTTTCAAATGGTCATAAGATGGCAACGGCTTGATTGAACTTACTTAAACTTTGTTTGGCATAGTTCTTTATAGTTTTCTATTTGATGACAATGAAATTTTTTCAGTAAAACCTTTCTAAACGTTGGATCCCATACAACCAGCCATTCAGTTTAAGCCAACTTTTTTTGGTTTTTGGTTTGATCAGCTCAAAATCGGCACTAACAATTTTGATTAAACTTTGTGTGTAAATTTCGCAAATGCAAATAAGAGAGATCTGGTCTTAAAGGCTTTTTTCAAATGAATTCACACAAACTTTGTTTGATATAGTTCCTAACAGCTTCTCATAAGAAGGCGTTGCATTTTCTTTAGTTACTCTTTTTTAAATGGTGGCTCCCATACAACGAGCCACTAGGTTTTGGCCAACATTTGTTTGTTTTTTCTGATTTGTTCAAAAAAGGCTCTAACAATTTTTATTAAACTTTGTTTGAAGGCTTCTAAGAAAACTGCATTTTTAGTTTTTGGCTACAAATTATAATAACGGAAATCGGTTTAACTGTTTTTAAACTGGCCTTAAGTGGACGCCGGCATTAACTAAATTGTCCAGTTTTGTTATGGTTATCTTTCATAGCATCTACAATATGGCAGCTACCTACTACCTTAATTTCTTAAACCATTTTGATTTACTTTGCGATTATTTTCTTGAAAGTATTTCAAAGATAACTGTGTTCTTAGTTCTTAGCTAAAATTACAAGAAATGGGCGTAACAAACAACTTAATTACTTTGGAGGTCTTTGTATTTAGGTAGGTAGTTGTTATTGCTCAAAAAATTTGTTATCATACTGCTATTGCACCCACAAGCAAGAACGTAGTTTAACCGATCAAAGTTTACTGTCGTGGTCATTCTTCTTCTAAAGCCTTGCTCGGCGTTTTTTCTTCTGAATTTGTTTGCCCGGCCCGATTTTGATTGTTTTAGCTTTTCTTTATATGTGAATTTTATATGAAATGAATTGTTTGGTTTAAACATCACTTTGATTAAGACTAATGTATGCAACAAATCTACTAGTTTCTTGATTGAATATTGTTTACCTAAATCTGTAAACTGTAATTTGCAGTTCAAAGCTTACTATAGTTATATTAATTTCATTTCTATTCTTTTAAGTTCCGCCTGGCCAAACAGTGAAAAGAAGAACAACAGCCAACAAGAAAGAACGCAGAAGAACACAATCCATAAACAACGCATTTTATTGTTTGAGAAGCAAAATTCCAAATGTACCCTACGACACAAAACTTTCAAAGGTAAGACTAAATTAAATATTTTCTCAGATCCTCGGTAAGCTACATATATGTATACCAAAGTTGGAGCTTTATCCTAAGTAAGAACAATTTTTTTCTTAAAAAATGTCTATGAATCATTTCTATAACTATGGTCTTTATATTGGTGTTAAAGTCGGCTCAAACGTTCTAGAGCACTTTTCAGTGCAGGGCATGAACAAAGCTTGCGATCTTGCATTTCTGCCTCAGACCGACTAATGCTGACTCTCCGGTTCTTGGCTACAGGCGACAATTTTCGGTCTATGCAATATCTTTTCCGCATTCCAGTCAATACCATCTCAACCATAATCCCAGAAGTGCTCGACGCAATGAAGCGCTTGTTGTGGATTATTTGAAAGTGAGTGCTTTCAACAGTTTTGCTCTCGACAGTTCACAATAATACCACTTTTATTGACATCTAGAAAAAAAGCACTTGCGATCTCTGGTGGCAACGAACGGAAACCGAAAACAATAATAAACTTTCATCAACTACCCATTTTAATAATAAGTTTTTATCGAAATTTGTCTTTTTACTATTTTTGTCCCCAATATTCTCCTTATAAAACAGAGAATGTCAGCTGATATTTGGTAGCACATCAATGCATTTGCAATGTCCTGTTTTCTTGTAGTTGCAAATGATTGGGACGACCGCAAATGCCCGCACATGACTGCAAATTGTCACAATTGATTTGCAAGAGTGTTTACACGATATGCAAAAAAGTAGCAAACTAATGTGCGACTCGGTTGACGCACATCATCCGCACATGGTTTGCGAGCATATGCGGACTGTCCCAAAGGGGTGTTCAGACGATGTGCGACCAAGAATCGCAAATGATGGCGTAAAATTGACGTCAGAGTCGCAAACATTTGCGGCTTTTATATGCAGTCTGCTCGTAGCTTATGAATCATTTCTAAAACTATGGGGTTTATATTGGTGTTAAAGTCGGCTCAAACACTTTACAGTACCTATGTTTCCTCAAGTGTAGTAGCGAAAGCAAACGTGCATATAGGGGTGTTCACACGATATGCAAATTCTGTCCCAAAAGTCGCAAATGCATTTGCGATCAAGGCGTCGCACATCATGTGTTCGCAAATCTGATCGCAAATGTTTTGGTCTATATGCGAGGTGTTCACACGATGTGGAACAATATCCGCATATCATCAATTTCCAGTCATATGCAGGTTTGCGAACATTTGTGAAACTTTGTGTTTTGTGTATTTGGCTTGGGATTCTTGACGTAGCTATAATCTCAAATATTAAAAAGTGCTTTAATTATTCAAAATGTCGAAAAAAAAGTGGGCTTCTATTGCTATTTTGGCATTGGATATGCTAGAAAATGATGAAATGATGAAAATGAGAAGGATCTTTGTGCGTCATTAGCCTCCAGGAACATCATTTGGTTAAAAAATTGCCATGATACACTAGGTGGTTCAGCACCCTGCCCTGATTTCTTCAAGCGAATTTTCGATAAATTTGCTTTGAACGTGACTCGTAGACAACCCCACTTGGATTTGGCTTCGTTGACGCTTATATCCAAGCCAAGCTCCTCGATAACCTCACGCCAGCCATCAAGTTTTGAAAGCTTGTACTCTGCCGAACCAGCATCCCAAAGTCTGGGACGTGTTTCCACTGCAGCAATCAAACGCTGAATTTCTTCATTGGTCCAGTTGTGCTGAAACTTTCTTTTCCCACACTCTGACTTTCTCGCGCTTTGATTCTGAAGGCTGCACGAAATTTAAATTAAAATTCGATTCACTCATTTTACTTTAACGGGACAAGGACTTTATAATGATCATGTTATTCGACAGTTCACAATAATACCTTTTATATTGACATCTAGAAAAATCACTTGCGATCTCTGGTGGCAACGAACGGAAACCGAAAACAATAATAAACTTTCATCAACTACCCATTTTAATAGTAATTTTTTATCGAAATTTGTCTTTTTATTATTTTTGTCCCCAATATTCTCCTTATAAAACAGAGAATGTCAGCTGATATTTGCTCGCACATCAATGCATTTGCAATGTCCTGTTTTCGTGTAGTTGCAAATGATTGGGACTACCGCAAATGCTCGCACATGGCTGCAAATTGTCACAATTGATTTGCAAGAGTGTTCACACGATATGCAAAAAAGTCGCAAACTAATGTGCGACTCGGTTGTCGCACATCATCCGCACATGGTTTGCGAGCATATGCGGACTGTCCCAAAGGGGTGTTCAGACGATGTGCGACCAAGAATCGCAAATGATGACGTAAAATTGACGTCAGAGTCGCAAACATTTGCGGCTTTTATATGCCGTGTGCTCGTAGCTTTACACTACTTAATTCTACTTAAGAGAAATTCTTAATCTTAAATGAATACATTTTTGAGATTTTATCCATTCAAGATTTCTTTTTCTAGATTTTGAGTTTTCGAGATTAAGTATTCAAGATTTTTTAGTTCTGGATTATTTTTTTCTAGATTTTCTTTTTCTTGATTTTTTTTTTTATCTAGATATCGTGGTAAACGTTATTATAGTTGATGGTCCCTGGACTGTGAACATTTGTTGAGTGGTGGGAAATTTTCAACTTCCTTACGGCAGCTTAAGAGATCTCTGGGCCGGCACTTTTCGCTCCTTGAGGACCAAAATTTCCAAATATATTTCAATAGCTTGTGACGATGTTCGTTAAGTAACTCTTCCTTTCTTGAAGCTTCTATACTCTGCTTTCCCGATAAAAGGATCGCTGCTGAAGTATACTTTTTAAAGGAGTCAAAACTCGGCTTTGGCTTACAAGGTATCCATGGGTCATCGGTGGAGGTGAGAATAAGTGTTTGAAAGACTACAAAACCCCGTAGCGTAGTGCTTAGTGTGTCAGACTGACGTAAAGTATTTTTTTCTCTAGGCTCAAAAATAACGTTCCCTGTCATAGAAACGGATTTTTCAAATCAAATTTTCTCTTAAACTATACATCCGATTTCAGTAAAATCTTAGACACAGGAAGTAATTTATAACCCTATTGATATGGCATTTCAAAATTCTTTTTTTTTGTCTTATATTTTTGTTCAGAGTTGCTGAGCCTTCGCATATGTTGGTATATCATATGGGGAAAGTACGATAACTGAGGCGCCAAGATTTAATAACGGTTTTATGTAGGGGGCGTCAAATGCAAGTATTTTTTACTATGGGAGGGGGGGGGGTCTACCTCGCCCCGTTTAGGAGGTAAGGGCGATTTTCGAAAAAAATGTCTTGAATGGAAAAATAAATATTAAAAAACAACGGCAATACTTAAAATACATTACTATAACGGTTTTAAAAGCCAAAAGTCTGTTCTTTAATCCTACATTTAAATTAAATTACTCGTTACAATAGTTTTCAAAATATTCGCATTCAAAATCGAAATTTTGATAAAAAAACGTAAAAAAATATCTTTAAACCAATTGTCAGGTTAATAAAAAAAACGAAACGATAAACATGAATTTACTATAGTATTAACTTTATTGAGTTATTTGACAAAAAACAGGAGAACGATGTGCTCTCCACGCGAGCTGGAGATAAACTGACTACGTCTCTCACGACGTAAGTGTAAGTGTTGCCGTTGACAGCTCGGCCTCTCCTGACGCTTCACCTCCATTGAAGGATTCGTCTTCTTGACAAGCATCCCAATCGTGGAAATCCAAATCCGGGCTGAGATTACACCAGGGCTTCATATGGTCACTGGATATGACATTCGTGTATCTCCTACGGCTTAAAGGCTTATCAGGAAGGTCTTCCACAATATACCGATCAAACTCCAGAACCTTCGTGACGATATAAGGTCCTTTATACTCAGGATCAAGTTTGTGCGACTCCCCAGTCGCTTGAGGGGCATAGTCAATCACAACCAGATCACCTTCAGTGTATCGATGTGGCGGTAGATGTTTCCGGTCATACATGGCCTTCCACTTAATTCGTTCCCTTTTAATGTTGTCGGCGGCTTGCTGTCTCTTCAACTCAACATCACTGGTTTCGCTGTTCTCATCGTGCATCGCTTGAACTAAACGATTTTGGCTGACAGACCTAGGATTAAAATTAAAAATCAAATCATTAGGGCAAAACCTGGTTGTTGAGTTCCTCTGGGTGTTGATGCTCCATTGGAGAGCGGACAAAGCCGTGTCCCACTCTCTGTTGTTCACGACCGAACACTTTAACATACTGAGAAGTGTTTTGTTCGCTCGCTCAGCCTGGCCGTTGGCTCGTGGTGTTCGTACGGCAGTCTTCACGTGCTGGATACCATACGCTGTAACAAAGTCAGCGAATTCTTTTGAGGTATAGGCTGTTCCGCGGTCGGAGGTGATTCGCATTGGCTGTCCGAATATACAAAATACCTCTCGTAGCATGGTTATGACTGGCGTCGTCTTTGTGTTTCGCACTGCCTTCAATATGGTGTACTTGCTGAAAGAACAGACCAAAACGATTATATGAACATTACCTTTCTTACTTTTTGGGAATGGTCCCAGGTGGTCTATGTTTAGACACCTAAACGGAATTGGTAATACTTCCATCACATGTAGCTGGCTCTCAGATTTACCGGACTTAACTTTGTTAATACAGCACTCGGGGCATGCACCAATGTAGGATTTGATATAACGTCTCATCCGTGGAAACCAGAAATCTCTTTTAATTCTTTCGATGGTCTTCTCTACCCCACAGTGTCCGACATCATCATGGCAAACTCGAGCAACACGCCATCTTACGAGCTGGGGTACGACTAATTTCTTCTGGCCGTCTAGACGTCTGAACAACCGTCCTCCATCCAAAACGTAATCTAACTCGGTCTGCTTCTTCACCGACGCATTCGTGGGGCACTTGTCTTTCAGGATCGATACGATGTCTTTCAATTGAGCATCTTGCATCTGCATCGCGAAAATCCAATCGTCGTCTATTTCGCATACCTTAAGGACATCCTCTGCTACTGTAGCCGCTTCTTTCGGTGGTAAAGTTGGTATTCTGCTCATTCCATCAACGTGAAGCATCCTCTCTCCGGGTCGATGGGCACATTTAAAGTCGAACTCTTGAAGGCGGAGCCACCACCTGGCGATACGTGCCGGTAAAGGAGTTGTAGCTTTCGTCGTTGCGATGGCGTTACAATCAGTGACAACTCGGAAATGTGTGCCCAATAAATAGACACGGAATCTCTCCAGAGTTTCCACGATGGCTAGGACTTCAAGTTCATGGCTCGCGTATCTGCTTTCTGCATCGCTACAGCGCCTACTGTAATAAGAGACAGGTTTCGGATCACCATCTTCGATTTGAAATAGAATCCCAGCTAAGCCTGCAGAGCTGGCATCCGTATGCACTTCATGAATTTTATTCACATCGAACAATGTGAGGACTGGCTTGACAGTGATAGCAACCTTCAACATTTTGAACGCCTCCTCCTGTTCGTCACGCCAATGAAATTCTGTGTCCTTCTTCAATAAGTTAAAAAGCGGTTGGGCTACACGACTGTAACTCTCGATGAACTTCCTGAAGAAACCCGTAATGCCTAGGAAACGCCTTACCTCCGTGGCATTAGTCGGAGTCGGGAATTCTCTTATACATTTTGTCTTGCCTTCCCCTGGCCGTACACCTTCGCCACTGATGACATGATCGAGGAAATGTACATTCGTTCCCATAAAGAAACACTTCGATGGTTTTAACGTTAACCCAGTTTCTCTTACAGCTTCCAGGAATTCCTTTAGGACGACGATTCCATCCTCAATCGTTTCGGTCGCTATGATAACTTCATCCACGTAGCTCACTATATTCTTTCGACGCATTAAAGGACGTATAATTTCTGCCATCATCTCTTGAAAATACATAGAAGCATTTATCAACCCAAATGGCATGACATTATGCTCGTATAAGCCGTCTGGAGTGAGAAAGGCTGTAAATTGTTTACACTCCTCCTTCAGGGGAATTTGATAATAACCGGCGGTCATATCAAGGGTGGTAAAAACTTTATTTCCTGCTAATTGCGATATTTGCTCCTCAACGGTGGGGGTTGGAAATTGTTTCTTCACTGTGACCGAATTTAGAGCACGATAATCGACACACATCCTCAGCTCTCCATTGGATTTGTTCACAAGAACTATCGAGGCTGCGTGTGGTGAAGCACTCGGTCGGATGATACCATGTTGAAGTAAATTCTCCACGATCTGAAACAACTTTTCTCTTTGAGCAAATGGTACTTGAAAACGCTTACCTACGATTGGCTTGTCGGTCATCACGTTTATCTCCATGCATGCGTTCTTACAACGTCCAATTCGAGACACATCTTCAGCAAAGCAATCGTCGTGGCTGGTGAGAAGATCAAGCACTGCATGTCGTTGATTAACGTCGAGTTGATCACCCAAATTGAACTTGCTTGAAGAACTCGTCTCCATTTGCAAAACGCCTGCTTCGAGAACTAAACGTTGATTCTTGCGACACAAAATGTCTCGGCCCAAAAGTATGGATTGCGGTAGGAACTGGTCTGGTACGATGTTAAGTTTTGTGGAAAGTTCGTTCTCGTCTATGGTCATAACGACATCAATGGCATCTGTCGATTCAACCACCGATCCGCCGAACCCTTTCAACAATTTGCCAGATTTTTTCCTTATGGCTTCTTTTGGAACTGAGGATTCGCTTATCAGTGAGTTGTCGCTTCCAGTGTCGACGAATGCAGAAAACGATTGTCCAAACAACATAACAACTTTCGTGACGGGTGCTGGGGTGACGTCTGTTGGGAGGCTCTGTTCGACTTTGGCCACTGTAGACTTCTTGGATCGGCATTCCTTCGCATCGTGACCTGGTTTACAGCAGATGGTGCATCGCGGCTTACGTTGCGGACGAGGGCATTTCGAAGCAATGTGGCCCACTTCATTGCAGTTAAAGCATTTAAAACTTCCTCGGGCATTTGCAATACGACCGGAATCTGTGTCTTGCTCTTTCGGTTCTGATGAGAATGATGACGAGGCCCGGCCTGGTGTTGTTGGCATGGAAGACACATTCGCCAGTGCATTCAGTAGCTCGTTGCATGTTTGGAGATTGAGAGCGAGTAGGGTTCGTGTAAGTGTAGCATCGTTTAATCCATTAATGGTGTAAGAAATTATTGAAAATTCATCCAACCTACCTCGTCTCCCGATGGTGAGCATGGCGTAGTAATATTCCGTCAGTGATTCGTTCTGCCTGCGCCTGCGTCTCATCAACTCTCGATGTATGTCGGCTACATTTATTGTACAAGGAAAATCCTTTGTGAGCTCAAGAACAAACCCAGTCCATGTCTGGAAAACGGGTTGCGCATCCAACCAATCTTTGGCGATGCCTTGGAGTTTATGTTGAGCTGCAAACAAAATTATTTCATTGCTCCACATGTACAACCGTTGCAGCTGCTGGACTTTCTGGACGAACTGCTTCGAGGACAATGTTTTTTTTGACGGGTCAAAATCTGGAAGAGCACCGATTACGTCCCGAGATCCGTTTGGGTATTGCGTCTGTGGCACAGGTGATACGGGTCGCGTAATACTATGGAACGGTGGTGTCGCAGTGGTGGCCAAGCCAGGCAACGTTAGTGGGGCAGTCGTTGACGGTGCCGCACGTAGGTGCACCGAAATTTCTCCCACCGTTTCTGCCAGACTCGCCACGATGTTCCGCAGATCATCCATCCCTGCTTGCCAAGGTTCCGTCTCTTCTTCTTCTTCGACGAACAGCTCATCTGCGGCCACTTCGTCGGTCTCTAGCGCGTCTACGAGCTTCGCGATTTTTTGGGATTTATTACCTACGATCGGTAATTCATGATTTTTTAAAAGTTTATTTAATTGGGTTACTTTAAGAGTATCTAATTTAATCATCGCGAATAAAAATTAAAATTTTCCGAGAACGAAAAAGAACTGTCAATTTTTTTCCGATAGAAAAATGGATCACGTGAGACTATTTTTGTCTCTTTCGATTTCGCTTCGTTGGGTATGTCTGTGTTTTATGTTACGATTTATGTATGTGCCCGACGTTGTACATACATTACTTTTCGATTCGATTTTTTTTCTTCAGTTTTTTTTCTCTTTTTTTTTTTTTGACTGAACTCCGTTGTTTCGCGCCAAACGTTTTTTCCTTTGTGACGAACGTCGATCGTTCGTTTGTGCTTGGACGTTGCACGTATGAATATATATAATTTTCTTGTAACGGACTTCGTTTTCGATGGTGCTATACGTTGCACGCGTTGACGTTGAGCGTATGAATATATAATTTCCTTTTAACAGACTCCGTTTTCGTTGGTGCTATACGTTGCACACGATTATATATTCCGTTTTTCCCGTTGTTCGATCGTTATATGCTTTTCTATGTGCTAGACGTTGCACATTTTTTTCGCGAATACGTTTTCGTGCTATTATTTTCCTATTTTTTCAGCGTCTGATTATTTTTGTAGGCTTAAGTGTATCCCACTTCTGATTTGTCAGGTTAATAAAAAAAACGAAACGATAAACATGAATTTACTATAGTATTAACTTTATTGAGTTATTTGACAAAAAACAGGAGAACGATGTGCTCTCCACGCGTGCTGGAGATAAACTGACTACGTCTCTCACGACGTAAGTGTAAGTGTTGCCGTTGACACAATTTTGTTCAAAATTGTGAAATGGAAAATAATTTTTTTCTGTGATCGATGCTTCAATAAATATTTAATCGAACGCAAAAAACCAAAAGCTTTTATGTCTTCTAGTTCTTGTGAAAATTGAAAATTACTGAAACTACTTTTTTATGAAATTTTAGATTCTTGGCATTTATTGTGATTTCATTAGAGGATTAATGTTGATAGGTTTATCTTTGAAAGTAAAGTACAGCAATTCAGTTAGCGTTACCCAGAATGCATCACGAGGAGTTAGAATTGCGTTGCATTCCACCTCCTAGTCAGTCAGTTTGTAAGTAAGGAGACAGTTGAAAAAATCAAGTCAATTTACATGATGTATTAAAAGGGTATGTCAGTCTCGTCAATGAAGTCATCGTCTAGGTTTTCACTTTGGATGGTCGAAGTCTTTAAGTTGCAGACCAACACTTTCTCTCCCATCGACAAGACCTGAATATACTTTTTTGTATGTCCAATGTCCGCGACGCGGGCCACCCAGGTACTGTTGATTAAGACGACTATTGATACAGGCGCCTGCCAGGCAGCTGGAACTACCCTAATCGGAGCAACGAAGTTGCGTGAGCGGGTGTGCCCCCGAAAATGGAGTTGAAATCCCTAGATCCCGCGGAGACCCCGAAAAAGGAGTTGAAATCCCTACATCCCGCGAAGCGGGCCACCCAGGTACTGTTGGTTAAAAATACAATTGACACAGGCGCCTGCCAGGCAACGAAGTTGCGTGAGTGGATGTGCCCCCGAAAAAAGGGGTGACACGCCTCAATATCCGCGGACAAAATAACCGCATACAACCGATCTCGCACCTACCCCAAGTCCTATAGTGTACCCAGGCAGGGGGTTGCAGGGGGGCAGCATGCCCCCCTTACATAGGTCATTGTTTATACACCGTAATATTATGCGTCGCGGATATTTTGACGCGGATGTTTTGTCCGCGGACATTTCGTCGCGGATATTTTGACCCGGATATTTCGTCCGCGGATATTGAGGCGTGCAGCCCGGAGAGGGAGTTAAAATCCCCAGATCCCGCGAAGCGGGCCACTCAAGTACTGTTGATTAATACTTAAAGTTAGATCACAGTAAATACCAAAAGTAAAAATTTCATAAAAAAGTAGTTTAAGTAATTTTCAATTTTCAAAAGAACTAGAAGACTTAAAAGCTTTTGGTTTTTTGCGTTCGATCAAAAATTTATTTGGGCATCGATCACATTTATTTTTTATAAATTTATTTTCCATTTCCCAATTTTGAACAAAATTGGTTTAAAGATATTTTTTTACGTTTTTTTGTTTGAGTTGTTTGAATGCGAATATTTTGAAAACTATTGTAACGAGTAATTTAATTTAAATGTAGGATTAAAGAACAGACTTCTGGCTTTTAAAACCGTTATAGTAACGTATTTTAAGTGTTGACATTGTTTTTTAATATTTATTTTTCCATTCAAGACATTTTATTTCGAAAATCGGCCATACCTCCTAAACGGGGCGAGGTAGACCCCCCCCCCCCCTCCTATAGTAAAAAATACTTGCATTTGACGCCTCTACACAAAACCGTTATTAAATCTTGGCGCCTCAGTTATCGTATTCGTGCCTATCATATATTTAAAACATTTATATCTGTATCCGAATATGTAAGTTGCTTTATTATTTTTTTTTTCACAGATAAAAACGCTCAAGCTGGCAATTTTATACATAAAATATTTAATCGATGTGATCAAAGGAAGTAAGGACATATCAAGTGGATTTCGATCCGAACTAATGCCTTTGGGAAAAATGGGCGGTCCGAGAATAAAAAAGAATATAAAGTCCGAAATAAAAGTAAGTAGCTAGGTAGGTACATTATTTAAATATTATAGGTATTTTGTTCATGTTGATGAAGTCGTCAAAGCCTAGCAACGACGTAAAGTGAGTAGTACTGAATACTAGGAATGAGCGAAAATCCTTTTTTTTATCTCAAATCGGGCTTAGCAAAACTTGTGAAACTGCGGTGCGTGTTAACAGATATTATGTGGCTGTCGAAAAACCCTTAGCGTTGCTTTGAAAAATGGTTTGTTTAACTTACCCCTTCTGCTTTTCATAAAATATTTGCTTATCACTATGCCACCGCCTTGAAAAGACCACGTGATCAAAAAAGTGAGGTTAGACGAAATTATTCCTCTTCTGAATCAGAATTTAATGGATGTGTTTTTCAGGACCTGCGAACAAAAGAGCAAAGGAAGATTTAAGGATTGATACTCTAATTAATCAAGTAAGTTAAATTACCAAATTAGTAACATCCCAACGACTTCCATCATGCTCGAGTAGATCGAATGAAACAAACTTGCTACCATCAACAAGTGGAGTAAGAGATTTTTGCCCAACCTTCTTAATTGATCCTGTTAGTGTTAAGACAGTATAGGTTCGGTTATTTTTGAATATCTTGACAAAAAAACATCTTAGAGCCATACGGTTTCAGTGTTGGACTGAGAACTAATAGAGAAGTTTTAGAAAAAAAAATTAGTTTGAAAATCTATTTTTATTTTTTTTCCTCAAAATTTTGAATTTGAAAATTAATTTTTCTAAAACGGCTAACTAAAATAACTTTATTTAAAAATACAATAAAAGAAGAGATTTCTGGCTTAGGCAAAACAGAGCATTGTAGGAATTACTGTTATTTTTTAATATCTGTTTCCAAGTTAAGTAATTTTTTATAAAATTGCAACTCCCAGCTAAACGGAGGTTTCTTGTCTTAAACCAACCTACTCAAGCTTTTTGATGCACTTTATACCGAACACCCTGTATTTCAGAGAACCAGCCCTGCAAACCAAACCGCAGTAGTTTTCTAGAAAACAGTACTACATAACACAAATTAAAATAATATCCTTCGAACGTGTGCGTTTTTATTGACTACTTCCCCTGCAAACAAAAAGTACGGTAATCAGCAATAAAATATGTACTTCAAAGGAAGAAGTTTTGTTTCTCCTAAAAAAACAATTAACGATTCCTTTTTGAACCGTGCGAAGACGAAATCCAGGATGAATTGCAAAGTTTTGTCTCTTTTTTTCGTGTTATCGTTAGTCACTTTTTCCGTGTTCTTAGATTCAAAACCTCGTCAACAGTTTTGATTTAGCGAGTTTCATTCAAATTTGGAAGATTTGTTCTCAAAATCGAGAATTGCTCTTTTCAATGAAACTTGTTTTGGGTATACCTACGTGTGACTTTTTGTCATTTGGTTTTAGTCTTTTGTCATTGGAATTGCTAACACTGGATAATTGCTAATTGATAATTATTATTTGGATAATTAAAGTAGGTATACATAATTGTTCATTATTTGTTTATTTTTGATTTATTTATCACAGACTGGCACAATTTTACAACAAACGACAAAAAATAACAAATTATTTCTCATTTGACGTTTGACAGAAAAGTATTCAGACCGATTCTCCCAACCCATCAAAGATGCAATCTTTTGTGTTGAGAATCAATCTATAATTGCACTTTTTTTTGCAATGAAACTTGCAAAACTGAAAAAGATCAAATCTTTTGATAGAAGGAACAAATCTTTTCGTGAATGAAACTTGCTATAAGTTCATTTGTTGTGTAGAATTTAAATTAATTTAATAAATAATAATAAAAATTAAGTTAAAATGCAAGAAATCTATTACAAACAAGTAGAACTTTTGTCTTAATACCGTATTTCTTACATAATTTATAAAGTCCGACATATTTACAATTTACAAAACATATCGAGAAAGTTCAGCGGAAAATTGAAGATTTTTTGATTTCCTGCTACAGACATTTTGTGCAAGAATATTGGATGTATGTACTTTTATTGGCGGGGAAGTGCAGTACTTTTTTGATGTTTTGCTGTGTTAGAAAGAGATAGTCCCTTCAAGTATTCTCACATAGGTACAGAAGGTATACAGGGTGATTCACGAATGTTGTGCCAAAAAGCTAGAGCGTGTAGGTTGGGTTGATACAAGAAAAAATCGTATGGAGGGGGGGTCTATTCCCCTCCGTTCAGCCGGGTGGGGCAATTTTCTAAAAACATGACTTAAATTTGAAAAAAAAAATATTAAAAAATAACGGTAACTCCTACAATGCCATGCTATACCTTTTTGTAAAAACTTACTATTTTATTGTAATTTTAAATGAAGTTCTTCTATTGAACCGATTTCAAAATATTAATTTTCAAACTCAAAATTTTGAAAAAAAAAATTGAAAAAAATAATTTTAAAACTAATTTTTTTCAAAATTTTACGTAATTAAGTACTATTTTTGTTCTCATAATTCAATGCTGCCATTAATTGTAAATCCAACACTGAAAACGGTATGGTACTATGGCTTTTTGTTGCCAAGGTATTCAAAAATAAGCGAACCTACTTCTTCACAAAAACACGAAAAAATTGGCTTAATAATCACTTGTTCCATCCCGTAAGGCTAGATTTTTTTGTTTTTTGTGAAGAAGTAGGTTCGGTTATTTTTGAATAGGTACCTTGGTAACGGAGGCAACAAAAAGTCATAGAGCCATACAATTTTCAGTGTTGAATTTAAAATTAATGGGAGCATTGAATTCTGAGAACAAAAATAATACTTAACTAAGTAAAATTTTGAAAAAAAATTAGTTTTAAAATAATTTTTTTTAATTTTTTTTTCAAAATTTTGAGTTTGAAAATCAATATTTTGAAAACGGTTCAATAGAATAACCTCATTTAAAATTACAATAAAATAATATGTTTTTGGCTTCACAAAAAGGTATAGCATGGCATTGTAGGAGTTACCGTTGTTTTTTAATATTTTTTTTTTTCAAATTTAAGTCATGTTTTTAGAAAATTGCCCCTCCCGGCTAAACGGAGGGGAATAGACCCCCCACCATACAATTTTTTTCTTGTCTCAACCCAACCTACATGCTCTAGCTTTTTGGCACAATATTCGTAAATCACCCTGTATAACTGAGTTTTTTCAAAAGCGCTTATTCTTTTTCAATGGAAACAAAGTTCTTCGCTTACATACGTACGTATTCCACTGGTTATTTCTGTATTTCTACGTTTGCAGGGAGAGAAAAGGCTGCAAATATGAATCATTAGGGTATGCCTTGACCCTCAATGGTTTCTATAGGTACATGTCTTAGTGGCGGGTCCTTCTATGAAAAAGAACTCAGCATTTCCGTCTTAGGATTTTTATTCTTATTCGCTCTGAACAAACCACTATAATAGTAGGTACCATCAGACATCTTGATTCTAAGTAAAATTGAGTAAAAGAAAGTTATAAATAAAACTGTTTTTATTAATATATGACCATTTCGAATCCTTTTCAAAAAAGTTTCTTTCTTCATTTCAGAACCTTTTACACGAAAGATGCACTTTTATCAAATGTAAAGGTCGAACGGGGTGGCCCCAGGATGTATGGCAATCGGTACTCAAAGCCAGCCGTGACTAATCCTAGGAAGTTTGTCACCGGCTCGTCATCAATTTGTGATCCTGTAAAACTTATTTTAAAATTAAAGAACAAAGATACGAAATATAAAATTAAAAATCATGAAAAATAAAAATAAAGCGATACCTACTAAATTAATTTTGGATCGTAGTTTTTTTTTAGTTTTGATCTCAGATTGAGTCTAGATCATTTTTTTACACACACTAACAAATTTGACATTCAGTTGGAAATTTATTTTTCTCATTGTGGTGTTGTGATTAGAAGTATATTTACTTATTTCATAATTTATTTTAAATGGAGCAGCAACTATTAATTAATTTTCAAAATCATCCGATATACCTAATGAAGAATTTTTCAAAATTAAAATTGAAATTTTTAAATTCGGGAAGTCTAGAGCAAATCTGAAATTGTCGTGGAACTCAATATTACTTTCAGAAAAGTTAAGCATGCTCAGGAGTTAGGATAGGAGTCCAGTAAATGACTGATCCATACATTTTATGGTAAATTAAAGATCAATATGTATCATTATTCATAAACTGTGCTCTCAAACATGTTAGTAGGGATGATATAGATAGGGAGGGATGATGAAGAAACTTGCTTTACTGGTTATCCGCTTACTCCTTCTTAACCACACAATGGATTTTGAAGCGGTTTACAAAATCAACCATTGTATATGAAACCTATAGTAATATCATTTGGGACCTTGGGAGTTTTTAGTTTTGTTTTGTTTTGCCGCTTAAGAGCGCTGCTGATGAAACAAATGTGTCAAAACAAAAATTATTTTATTTTTTACTCCCTCCAATAGGTGCTTCTTTTTTTTAATATTATAATGTAAAGCTTTCGTTTGATTATTATTTTCAATGATGATAATGTTCTTTACTCACTTCCATCTCGTCCTTTTTCACCTATAATCTGAAAATGAGTTAATGCCTTAATTTGCGTCAGCGGCTAACCAGCAAAACTTCCAAGATAGTATTATAAGTTCTACATACAATGAATCAACTTTATAATTTTATTCGCAAAGTTCATATCTTATAATTATACATATTATGTACTTCTTATAATAACGAAAAAAGCCTAAAACGGCCCATACACACAACACTTGTACACACACTTGAACCCGATTCTTGGCTTTTTTTTAGTACTATACTTAAACATTGTTTCTACCTTCCTACATCCAATACAACAGCATCTAACTGATGAGCCTAATTATTGTACCTGGGCAAAAAATCTTTTAAATTGAATTTACTTCAATAAAATCCATAAAAACAAAATTCTTCACAATATATTTCCTTAATTTTAACTTAACAAGGAGCTGTTCCTTATTTATTTTATTTTTCATGTAATATCATAACATTTACCCCATGTAGATGCTTAGTTTGTAATATCATAACATTTGCCCCATGTAGATGCTTAGTTACTAATTCAATAGGCCATCAGCCAATGAGAGACCCCTTTCTATCGTCCAATAGGAAAGCTCGTTCCATTTAGTTTGGATGAAAAATATAAAGAGATGAAAGAAGAAGCAAATGTTGTCTGTGGCGCGAAATAGATGCCTGATTCACAACCTCGCGTCACGACGAGACGAGAGCGTCGCGATTATCGCTGTCTTTTTTTCTCGTTCGGATTTTTCCGAACGAGAAAAAAAGACAGCGATAATCGCGACGCTCTCGTCTCGTCGTGACGCGAGGTTCTGAATCAGGCAAGTCATTAAGAAATATTCTGTAAGACGAGACAGTTTGTATAATACAATACAAGTTTAATTTAGAAAATATAAAAGAAAAGACACTTTGATCTGTGATAAATAATAAAGAATAATTAAATCAAAAAACTTTGTCTCCTTTCAGTCAATTATTTTTTTTATTAGGTATGCAAAGTATTTTTTGTTTGTTTGTTTAATAAACGCTTTAAAACAGCACAAAATATATCTCTCTATAATTGAAATTTCGCTAAAACTACTTCTTACTCGACCAAATCTTGATATCAAGTGAACGTTCGACGCAGGGGGGTCTACTGTATATTCCAAAAGCTGTTTATCCGCTGGATAAGTTGCTGAATTAGAATAACGTGTGTTTGCTTAAATCATCTTGGCATGGACCTAAAAAGTATGGACTGCTAGGAGCCAATTTCACATTGGTTCCAAAATAATGCCTTAAGAACACGACGGAAAAATATGCCAACAAATGCCTTTTTTCTGGGAAATACAGATTTGATATCAGATTTCGTCGGAATTCCCGCCAAAAGGAAATTCAAAATGATTTGATCTGTTTTTGTTGTTGTGTGCACGGACCAATAAGATACAGACCGCCAAATCACTCGTTTTGCCTACAAGCTGAAAATCAGTTGATATACCATTTATTTTGAGAGTGTGACGCTCTCCCTTGCTTTCAATTTATTCTCACTTGAACCGTCTTTATTATTATTTTAAAACTGATCACTTTTCTTAAAAGAAATTTTCTTACAATAAAGCTCATGGAGTGATAAAAAATAAACAAACAAACAAATTTTACGCTTGAGAAATGTCAGATTATTTTGATGTGTGTGCCAATCTGTGTCCAAACGAAAACCATTTTTTGATGTCAGATCGAAAAAATATGATCTAATAGGGTTTTCACACTGGACCAAAAACGCAAAAAGTTTACGAAACCTAGTTGGAGCCACGGACCAAGAAGATACAGACCGCCAACTCACCATATGGTCTCTCTTTTTGCCTACAAGCTAAAAATCACCTGATATGCCATTTATTTTGAGAGTGTGACGCTCTCTCTTGCTTTTAAAACCCATTTAGCAAACACACCTAAAAAATAAATGGCATACGCAGGTATAGTTGCCATTACAAAATGCACAGAGAGAGATGTACACGTATTCACAGACAGGAAAAAATATTTCGAGGGTGTTTCAGGCAAGGGGAGTACGAGTTGGCGGTCTGTGTATGGTCTGTGGTTGGAGCATTCACATTGAACAAAAACTAGGTTTTGTTTGACGTTTCATGAATATGTGAGTGTTTGAAGGTACTTTGCCAAAAAATCCCTTGACATTTAGTGAATATTCCACTAAAATAAGAAATACACCTCGCTTTTTCTCTCTTTTGTCGGTAAAAATCCCATACTCTGAGAACACTACACTGTTTTATCGACGAGTTGATGGTGGCAAAAGATCAATTTGTTTTCACATTCTTGCGATTGCAAGTAGATTTTGAGGAGTTTTATCAAAAACTACTAGTTTATGAAAGAAAAAAATATATGGGAAACCTTGTGGTTTTGGTGTAGGTTTTGGGCACAGAGGACACACCCATTTCCGGTTTTTTTTTTTTTTTATTATTTGAAATCGTGTCTGTGAATAAATGCAAGAACAACAGCACAAAATCATATCACACCAACTGTGCGTGTATGCGAGTTTTTACGCACACATTCGCAGATGGTATGATTTATCTGTCAAATCAGCTTGTAGGCAAAATCTCATTTCCAGCCTACATTAAACTCTCTTTCATATATCCTCTCTGGTTTTCGGGTTTTAGACAAAAACCGCGTTTTTGATCCAGTGTGAAAAGCCTATAAGCCTATACTCTATTCGAGTAATTTGTTCAGTACAAGGAAGATAGGACGTTTGCCTCTCAGTCTGGCTATATTGGCTTGCATACATCTGTCTCAAGTTAAAGCTCTCACAGGGTTTCCATACTTTGCATAGTAAATTGCCGCAAATCGAGTAAATTATACATTAGGGTTACCATCTTATGATTTAAAACAAAAAATCAAAAATTATTTATCTTCTTCCACACCACCAAGCGGTTATTCCGAAAGGATACAAAAACAAAAACAAATGACAACACCTCCCTATCAATCAAAAGCTGAAAAAGCTACAAAATCCAAATCTCAACATAGAAATGCAGTAGCGAGATCCCTTTTTTAAAACCATGGCAACACCTTTTAGATGTGCTTTGTGCGATGACGATGAGGGTTGTTTTTGTTATACTGAACAAAAAGAAACAAAAATTAGTCTGCTTTTTGCAGTCCAACTGAAAAGTTATGGGTGCGGCCAAATTTATCGAAAATCACAACAACAATTCTTGTGTGTTCAGTGGTTTGGGTTTAATTTCAGAGGCAGTTTCTGTTTTAGTTTGCCATTGGGATTACCTGCAGGCATCATTGGTAGATAAAAAGCTCCCTCATAAGGCATGTGCTGAACAAATTACTTGAATAGAGTATAGTAGCACAATAAAATCACAAAAACTATTATGTAGACATAATACAAACTTTTTTTATTTTCATTCGATAAAAAAATTTTGAAAGACATTCTTGTTGAAGTAGTGCGAAATAAATTTAAAAATAAACATACAAATGAAGTGCATAATAATTGGATGCAAAGCTAAATACATTGGCGATGGTGTTATTTCGTTCCATAAGTAAGTGCAAATGTATAGTTTATCAAATTCTTAAATTCAATGTTTTTTTTAAATAGAATATATCAGAATGGAGCATTTAATGAAGAGTGGGTCGAGGCCATCCGGCGGTATAATAACCAAGATATCGACCGCTCAACGAAGCACTCTAAGATCTGCAGCAGCCACTTCGAAAGAAAATTGGTGCGAAATCTTGGATGCCAGATTCGTTTGGCGGCTAATGCTGTCCCAACCATTTTTCCTATAGCAGAAAATATAACGTAAGTACTAAACAATTAATTATATAAAAAGTTGGAGTGAATGTTATATAATGTTCCTTGTTTAAGTAGATTTGTTAACAACGTTGATAAGAGATTTTTGGGTGAACTCAAATCGGTATCCTTGACAAACTATTTGGCCTAAAAAATAGTATTTAAGTCCTGTTTTGTATCCTCCTACTATGGATACAATTTTAATTTAAAAATTTTTTTTGAAAAATTTTCACATCAATCGTATTATATATCTAAATTGCAAACTTTTCTGTCATTTAATTTAATTTGTTTGTTTGTCGTTATAGAGCTGTTGAGAATTCTTCTAGCTCGAATGTTACGGTAGTGCCTAATACTTTGACGGAACCTTCGACTCCAAGGTCTTCGGCCCAGAAAAGAAAACGCACCTTAACCAGGAGGCCTCAACTTGATGACAGTAACGAAGAAACTACACCTCTAACGCTAAAGTGTACGGTTGTTCGGTTGAAAAGTCGCTTAGTCCAAAAATCTAGGGCATTAAAATCAACACAGCGACAGCTTCAGAGACAAAGAAAGCAGATAGGAAATTTAACAGGATTGATATCGGAGCTGAGGAATCAAATTATGATTTCGGAAAATGCAGCCCAAACCATTAATAATAGAAAAACGAATAGAAGAGGGCATGGGTCTGAAACAAATGAAACAAAATGATTTTAACAGACCACCAACAGGAAGCAATTGATTGCAAAATTGAAAAAACTCATATCTTTCAATTCCAAATTCACAAAAATTTATTTTTCTAATTTGTTTTGCTTTTTTTTATAAAAATAATTTGATGTCCCTTTTTTGCAATTATTTTGTTTCGAATTTGATTGTTGAAAATGAGAGAGAAAAAAGTCTAATTAAATATAATTTGTGTCAAGAAAATCCAATATTAAGTGTATTTTTTGTGTTGGTTGCAAGAATTATATCATTGTTCTTGATCTACCTACTATTCCTCGTCGCTGAGCGCCTATTATGAATTAACATGTGCGAGCGAGGAGAGAAGGAATCGATGGATAGGAAGGAATTTTTGGTGGTACAGTGGATTGAGATTTAGATGATAATTACATCACAAAAATACCACTGGGGGAATAAATAAAAATAACTGCCTAGGCTGGGTTTGAACTTACAACTCCAGTGTCTAGTCTTAGCAAGTAAGCACTAACTTCACCACTGTACCTTTGCCACACGAGTGTGACAGTTAAGGACTCGCGGTCCTGCCAATTAGAAAAAAATTAGAACGCCGACCCATCGGTTCGACTTACTATTTAAACACAGAGAAAAGATAACTATTTGAGCACGACTTTACTGATTGGAGGTACGAATGCCGGGTCGGGTCGCTAGTAAACTTACATACTGTGTAGGCTATATAAAAGATGATTTAAAATTTGGTTAATATTATTAGAGTAGAATGAATTATAATTGTCTCAATGAGAGATTTATGAAATTTAAGGACTAATCCAAAAGTGTAATTTTCTTAAAACTCCTACTATATCACTCACATCCAAAATATCTGGGGTGAATTGTCAATGCCTGTTAAAAGACAAAAGATATATGTCAACTGCTATGAAGATGAGTCAAATATACATAGGAGAGTTTGAAATATGGTTGAACCCTTGTATATAAAGCCTAGGCTTTATATACAAGGGTTGAACTAACCATTACGTTTTTATTCTTAAATTTATAAAATTGATTCAGTAATAATAGTAGTAACAACGGATGGATATGATATACTTTCACGCCAGACGAACAAATTATAAACGGGAATAAAGAATTAGTATCTGCACACGAGCTCTTGCGCACAATGTAAATTTCATTTATTAGTTTTAAACCAAAATCTCAGTCGTTCTTTGAACCCAAATATGATTGCTATAACTTGTGGGAAACATGATGGGTCAAACTAAAATAACATTTCCCCCTGAATGCGCGTGAATGTGAAAATGTCCAAATAAAACGGTTAGAATCAAAATTCATTAAAAAAGAAAGTAATTATAGATTTACGCTACACTTTACGAAGTTTAAAGAATGATGAGCTTCATTTTAAAGACTAATTGATGGTACGGAATGAACTAGCGTTTCACAAACAAGAAGAACAGCTTATATTTTTTCTTGTTTTCCAAGACAACACAAATGCAACTTTGTTAAAATAAAACAATATTAAATTTCAAAGCCAGTGATCATTATTACCCACCGTGTATATTTATAAAAGCGTTTTTATGCAATACTTTAAATTATTTAATGAGTTTAGGGCGAAATAGCTTTATCTGTCATCCAAGATTTCATCTCCTGCTTGTTTACTTTGCGTTCTGCTGCTCAAAAATCGGGAACTTCTGAAGTAAATCATTCCATGTTTGCTCCCCAATCGATACAGATCTCACAACTTCGGACACTTCGTCCAACTATTTTATGAAACATTTAAATTTGGTCATAGGTAATACATTCAATAAAGAAATTTAATGTTTCTTACCGGGACCCTTATCTGAGCCATTGAATCTCGTTCACGTAATGTGACACTATGGGGCTCCTTGAGCGTATCAAAATCAATAGTAATTCCATAAGGAATAGCAATCTCATCAGTACGAGCATACCTTCTGCCTTTAATTATCAGAAGTGAATATGGAGTTTGCTTTATTTTAAAAATAATACATACCAATGGATCCACTTGAATCGTCGACTTTGTGAGATATATCCGATTTCGTGAGGGCAGATGCTTAAATAGAATTTGATTTGAATATAATGCCAAAATCTGCTTGAATGTGTTTTCAACTTACACAATTGGTTAATAAATGGCATAAACTCGGCATTGTTGCTTAGAGGTAGAACGCAACATTTCAAAGGTGCAACAACTGCAGGAATTGAAAAGTAACATCTTTGCTCATCTCCTTCGCGACACTTAAAGTTTTGTTCCAACAGTGAATACAAAATGCGGCCGATACCTGTTTAAAATTAATAATTTATATAAAGAAGGAAACATAAACTTAAGGTAATGTTACCAAAGGATGGTTCAATAACATTTGGTGTTATTTCTTCGACATGGACGGTTTTTTTAAAACGTTTCACCGAAATAGTATCTTTTGTAAGTTCAAATGCATTTCCATTGATTGAGAGATTATATTTTCTGCGATAAGATTTGATTTTTAATTTTTATTTTAGTTTTCAAAAGCATTCACTTACTCATCTTTTTGTAAAACCTTTTCAACATCGTCAATTTCACTAATTGAAAGGTTGGCCAAGGCTTCGGTTATAGATTTTGCATCCTTTCTAAATGCTTTTCCAAGAGCCTGCTTGTTGGTTGCAATTTCAGTTACTTCAACTTCTTTTGGTTCAGGCAAACGTTTTTCGGCCACCAATCGAACTCCAGTTGCATCCATATGCTGTTTTAAATCGAAAGCTGATCGATCGGCACAGCCAACACATTCAACCCAACCCTTTAGAGTTCATATTTTTAAATTTGGATTTTTTTGTTGTTAAGATTGTTAAGAGAAAAATTTGAACTCACATAACTTGTAAGGCACTCAGCATCCCAACAATCGCATGCGTAGTGAGCCATTTCATTAGACATATGTTGACGGAAACGTAGACATTGGGAGTTGATTCCGATTGATGTAAGAAATTGGTGAATTCGAGCTAGGTAGTATCCCAGTGTCTCGTTAGCTACAAGTCCCTAAAAGATAAAAAAAAGCAAATATTATTTCTGCTTAACTAATGAAATAGACTAATCATTTAAATCTTTATAAGAAACAATTGAAAACAATAATTAGTAGTAGTAGTATTTGTTTATTAGTTTAGAAAACTTTTACAAAATAAATATATGAAATTTACAAAATTAGGTATTTGAAAATATGTTGACGGCTAATATATAAAATTAAATTTAAATAATGTTTATCTTTTACAAATTATTTATAATGAAAATATACAGTTTTTGTTTAAATGTTTGTAATCGATGTTGACTTTTTAGTTCTTCAGGTAGACTATTAAAAAATAGAAGTCCTCTGTACATCAGTGAGTTTTGTGTGCTGCTTCTGTTGAATCTTTCCAGTCTAAAGTTGTTGCCCCTTCTTAGATTATGTGGTTGAACGTCAGAAACATAAACCAAGTTATTTCTCAAATATTCGGGGAGCAAATTTTCTCGAATTTTAAAGATGAAAACCATAGAGTTAAAGGTTAAATACTGTTTGACAGTCATCCAATTTAACGATTGAGTCATTATCGGAATTGGTGTGTATATATTACACTTTAAAATCATTCGCATTGCTTTGTTTTGAAGAACTTGTAGTCTGTCTTTTATTTCATTTGAACACGTATACAAGAGCGTAGAACAGTAAGTGAAATGTGGTAACACTAGGGAATTGTATAAGAGTAAGGCTATTCTCATGTTCACAACACTCCTCAATCTTTTTAAATAATTAACTTTTTTTGAAATTTTCTTACAAATATAATCAGCATGTTCTTTAAATTTCAAATCACTGTCCAAAACAACTCCGAGGTATTTAAAACATTTGACGAATTCGATTTGCTCATTGTCCATAAAAACCGAGATGTTAGATCTGCAATTAAAGCTCATACATTTTGTTTTGCTAACGTTTAGCTTGAGTTTTTTAACTTTTAACCACTGACTTATATTAACAAGATCTTCATTTAAATGCACGATCATTTCATCTATGTTCTTTCCACTAAGGTAAATGAGTGTATCATCAGCGAACATTTTTACTTTGCAGTACTTTAAATTGTGTTTGATATCGTTTATATATATTAAAAACAGATACACTCCTAGTACAGATCCTTGAGGTACTCCTAACGTAACTTCCACAGCCTCTGAAAATTCATTATTGACTTTAGTTTTTTGAGTTCTTCCCGTTAGATATGAACGAAACCAATCCAGTTCTTTGCCTTGAATGCCGTACTCCCAAAGTTTTCTCAACAAGATATTTCTATCAATGGTTTCAAATGCTCTTTTTAGATCCAAAAACACGACAATAACAGAATTACCGTCGTCAACGGCCTTCTTCCAGTCAAAAACTAAAAAATTAAGCGCTGTTTCACAAGAGTGACCACCACGAAAGCCAGACTGCTCCTCTATTAAAATATTGTTGTTCTCAAGATAATTGACTAGTTGATTCGCTACAAAGCGTTCTAATATTTTTTCATCTGAACTAAGCATGTTTACTGGACGGAACTCTTCACATTTATTGGTATTGCACACTTTTGCTATAGGTATTATCACAGACTGCTTCCAAGAACTTGGGAAAATACCGGTTTCTAATGAACTGTTTATAATTTTAAGTAAAATAGGACCGATTATTTCTAACGAATGGTAAATCATATCACAGCTTAATCCATTAAAGTCTTTCTTTTTATTGCACTTTTTTATTATATCATAGATTGTATTAATATCACAGTAATTGAAGTAAAATCTAGCAGGTACAGGTGTAGATATACAGTTATATTGCACATTTGGAATCGATTTATTTATTTCATCAACACTTTCCACAAAGTAGGTATTGAATTTGTTTGCTATCGATTTAGCTGAAGAAACTTTAACTTGACCAAACATAATTGATGCAAAACTGCTTTCTTTATTCTGATTTAAAATCATTGATTTAATGACCCTCCAAATTTTTTTTTGATCCCCACCTTTTGAAATAATTTGACTTTCTATATAACTGTTTTTTGCTGCAACAATTGCGGTTTTAAAACTATTTCTCTTTGTTTTATAATAATTCCAAAGAACTTGATCATTGGAATAAGCTGCTCGATTATATGCTGCTATTTTATTTTGTCTTAGTCTATCTAGTTCACCCGTAAACCAAGGCACTGAATTTTCACCTCGCACTATCTTTTTTACAGTCATTTTTTGCAAACATTCAACAATTTTCAAATGAAACAAAGCGGACAAGTTCTCTAAGTTCTCGTTAAAATATAAGTCACTGAAATTCACCGAGCTAAGTAAGTTATTCATAACGTCTGTTTTGTAGTTCACGAATGTTATAGTTCTTTTATTGCAACTGTCATGTTTCTTACTATTATTAATTTCGATTCGAATAGTTTCATGATCAGAAATCTTTTCATTATTGTCCATAATAACTTTCACATTACTCCTCTCTACACTTGTAAGTACGTAGTCAACTAAGGTCTTTGAACTATTTGTTATTCTTGTAGGCTGTGTTACGAGTAATTTCATTCCATGATCCGCGATAATACTGCGCATTGAGCTTTCATTGGGACTAGAAGTCAACATATCGATATTAAAATCACCTGCCACAATAACATTAAGCTCATCTTCCATGTGTTGCATCCACCAGTTAGTATAAAATGATTTAAATAGACTTACCGGAGTACTTGGCGATCTGTATAAAACGACTACAGCCCATTTAATATTGTTTATCCAAATATATAATTTCATGCACCAAATAGCTTCATTAATTTTTGACATGGTAATCATATTTACTTGTAAACATCTTTTTGAATAAACAATAACACCTCCTGTATGACGCGAATGCGATTCACAAACTGTATGTACATAGTTATTTATTTTTATTTCAGAAGCTTCAATATCACTTGTAATATGGGTTTCACTCAAAAAAATCAAGTCAGGCTTATGCTTTTTTATTAATAACTCGAGTTCCGATTTATTGCATAGAAGTCCTTGTATATTTAAATAATAAAGAATGGTTGAATTTGAATTTGATGATTCTTTTGTTTGCTACAACCAACGCCGTTTTTCAATAGAAAGCTTTCTTTTGAAAACTTCACAACTTTGGTCAAATGCGTGATGATTTGTATCCAAGCCAACATTAAGGTCAGCATTGTACCGTGTACAATTCACACATTTCAATACATCGGATTGACAATCCAAACCATCTCCTTCATGCTCCTCGCCACACTTAGAACACACTTTCTTTTGCCGACAGTCTTTTGCAATGTGGTTAAAACCCAGACATTTATAACATCGTTTAACATAAACTGCATCACTAACATCACATCTATCCCAACCTAAACTTACAGACCCGATTTTTATTATCTCATTGAAACTTTCGCAATCCAACTCCACAACTGCATTAAAAGAGTTATATCTTTTATTCTTATTTTTCCAAATTGCCTTCACATTTAATTCTTTATCTTTTAAGAGTGCATTTTGCTTCTTAAGGCAATTTATTATTTCATTTTCATTCATCTCTTCCGAAAAATTATAAATACGAATCCGAGGCTTCCCGGCCATTTTATTCACACTATAAGATGCGCCAAGTTTTGATTGAACGTCACCTTTAAATTTTTCAACCGAATTATCGTTATCACAAGCAACAATAATAGCTCCACTATTAAGCTTTTTAATTCCCGAAATCTGAATACCGCATTCCTCAGGTTTTAAATTCGATTTCAAATCAGCTTCCGTTTTGTCCGCACTTTGAGGATTATTTGGTTTAACTACTACCGCACTTTGTTTTTTAATAACTTCAGCGAACGATTTTTGCTTATTATCGGAGACAACCGCCTCCTTTACTTTTTTTATTTCAGCTATAACACTTTTTTCATTGAAGCTCTTAACACCACTTTCCAATACTCTTTCCACTTTTTTATCAAAGGAAGCAAGATCATTTTTTATCTCATTTAAATTATCCAAGACAGTTTGCAATGATTTAATTTTTTCTTGACAATGTTCGCATAAAATTACAACACATTTAGAAGCTTGCAGAGCTTTCACCTCATAATTTGACAGATTCAAACATTTAAAATGAAACGCCTGGCAACATCCTCCTTTACAGATGACATACTCTGATTGACGAGTAGTTTTTTTACAATCTGCACAATTAGACATTTCACTCAAGAGTCAAGACTCAACACTAGTACACACGCGCTCGAGAGAGGTTTACCGGTGGAGTTCGCACAACCGTTCTTTTAATTTAATATTTTCAATGACAAAATTAAAATAATGTTTTCAGTTTATTTAACAATAAATGAATAGCCTTCAGAACGGCAGAATCGATCTGTAAAATAATATAATTAAATGCATTGTGATATGCCTTCAGGGAAGTCTCACTAAAACGATTTCACATTTTCTTGTGAGGTTCTAGTGACAATCTAGCAGTACTGTCATAAAATGATAGCAATAAACAGATTTGTGAGTTGGAAGCATCTTAATCAACATACATAGCTACATATTTCAAAAACGCAAGACTTTGAAATAAATAATGTTGCTAGTGAGACTGTGTTCTTTTAGCGAATGATTTTTCTGCAAAAACTAAAATCTGGTAATTTTGTTGCGGTTAACACAAAGAACATATTTAAAAAAAAAAAAAAGATTTCTTTTTAATAAGAACTCCTCTCAACTAAAATATGAAAATACCTTTTACTATCAAATATTCTACTTACTGAACTAACAGCTTCTCCAATAGTTAACTGCGTTGCACTCTTTCCGTCCATCTGGCTTGAAGCCGAATAGAATGTCATTTTAGTATTTTTAACATTCACAAATTTAGGATGATCTTTTTGTTTAGGATCACAAAAGTGTTCAATTTCAGCCATAGTGAACTCTCGAACTCGTATTAAACCAGATCTAGGTGAAATTTCATTTCGAAATGCGTTGCCTAAAAGAATAAACAATGAAAAGAACACTTTTTAAATATACATTTATACATAAGTATGATATTTAGGGAACGCTCGTATTTTTTTCGGACCAAAAACAGTACTTTTTCGTCAAAAATTTAAAAAAACTAGTACGTCGATTTAAAAAAAACAGTATTTTTCGCGGTATCTACATATATTTTTTTTATATTTGTTGACACATAGGGGCCTAACTATAAACTTTGCCGTTTTTATAATACATCAATAAAAAATTGTCATTATATAAATAGTCAAGTGGTGGTTTTCATCTCGGGTTCTTCAAATCCGGTTTTCATTGATGTGTTGTTGAAAGTATGGCGACCACAGTGGTAAATTGACGCTGCTTCTTCAGAAAACTGGATAGCTTCGTCGTCGTTGATTCTTATAATTTCTTCGTCCATTACCACCGGGGATGTCCTTCTTCACTCTTCTCACTAGAGGGTTCGGATGGTTTTTTTTCGGCCTTCTAGCCGATTCCGTCATATATCTGTCAAGTGGTGTTATCGTAGCTGGCTAGTAGAGTCGTTTGTTGCTTGGGTACTTCTGCCGTCGTTGATCGAAATGAAGATCCGTGCAAATCCTTAACAATTTTCTTTCGAATACTCAGATCTTCTTCATGCTTGTCTTTGATGTTGTAAACCAAACCGTTACTATGAGTCTTATTAGTTGCTTATTGTAACTTACTTACTTAAGGTGGCGCAGACAGTCCATTGTGGACCACGTCCTCAACCAACAATCCTCGCCAGCTAGGCCGGTCCCTAGCCAGTGGCCTCCAGTTGCGCACACCAAGTTGGTTGGGGTCGTTAACCACTTGATCACGCCACCTTAGATGGGGTCTTCCAGAACTGCGTCGGCCCTCCGGGTTGGAATTGAAGACTCGCCGGGCAGGAGCGTTTTCGTCCATACGCTCCACATGACCCAGCCATCTAAGCCGATGAATTTTCAGCTTAACCAAGTCAATGTCGCTGTATAGCCCGAACAGTTCGTCATTGAATCTTCTCCTCCATACTTCATTGATATGTATATACAGGCCCGAATATCACCCGAAGAATCTTTCTCTCAAAGCACCCCAGCCTGTATTCATCCGATTGTGTCAGTGTCCACGCTTCTGCCCCATACAGCAGGACTGGGATGATAAGGGTCTTGTATAGTGTCTCCTTGGTCCTTTGAGAGAGGGCTTTACTACTAAGATGCCTTCTTAGCCCGAAGAAACAGCGATTGGCAAGAGTGATTCTTCGACTGATCTGTTCACTGATGTTGTTCTAAGAGGTTATAGTAGAACCCAAATAAACCTCAAAGTTATATCTTTCCATTGTGACGTTTTGTCCGAGCCTACGGTGATGATCTACTTCACCCGGGGACAGCATATACTTTGTTTTATCTTCATTTACAGCCAGACCCATTTTTGCCGCCTCCACTTCAAAACTTGCGAATACTCACTGACAGCGCGCTTCGTTGTTCGTTCTTCCAATAATGTCAATATCATCAGCATAGCCAAGTAATTGAACGGATATAAAAAAAATCGTACCGCTGGTGTTGACATGCGAGTTGCGTACGATTGCCTCAAGAATGATGTTGAAGAGGTTACATGACAGCGCGTCACCCTGTCGTAAGCCTTTCTCGACATTAAATGAGTCGGTGGTGTTCTTACCAACCTTGACGGAGCAGCGCGAGTTCTCCATAGTCATCCTGCACATTCGAACGAGTTTGGCAGGGATGACAAGAAGTGACATGACTCTGTATAGCTCGTTCCTGTTTACGCTGTCATAGGCGACTTTAAAATCGATAAAGAGGTGGTGAGTATCGATCTGGAATTCTTGGGTCTTTTCCAAAATCTTCCGAAGTGTGAAAATTTGGTCAACGGTTGACTTACCGGGCCTGAAACCACACTGATAGGGGCCAATCAGTTCACGTGCGAAAGGGTTCAGACGTTCACACAGAATGGCCGACAAGATTTTATAGGCGACATTTAGGAGACTTATACCTCTGTAGTTGGCGCAGTTTAGAGTATCTCCTTTCTTGTGGATAGGGCACACAATTCTGAGGTTCCATTCGTCAGGCATACTTTCATCCGACCAGATTGTACAGATGAGTTGGTGTATGCTCCTCACCAAGTCATCTCCCGCTGCTTTGAAGAGTTCAGCCGTAAGGCCATCAGCTCCAGCAGCCTTGTTTGACTTTAGTTTAGATATTGCTATCCGAACTTCTTCTTGGTCGGGAGGATGGAAATTTTGTTCATCATCATCCAAATCGAATGGATCATTCTGCCTGACAGCGATTAGTTGATTGTCTTCGCCGTTTGACAGTCTGCAGAAGTGTTCTTTCCAAATTCTCAGCACCGACTGTGTATCTACAACGACATTCCCACCCTCGTCTCTACATGCTTCCGCTCGGGCTTGTAACCCTTGGACGAATGCTTAACCCTTTGGTAGAACTTTCGAACATTGCTTCTGCCGTAGCACCCCTCAATAGATTCAACCATTCGTTTTTCCAGTTCTCTTTTTTTTCTTCTGAAAAGCCGATGTTCCTCTTTCCTCTTTTGCTGGTAAAACGCACGGGAAGCGCTCCTGGCAGCTCTAGTTCTGGCATTCAGAACTGCATGATAGGCTTCGTCTTTGGCCAAGTGTGCGAGCCTGCACTCATCATCGAACCAGGTGTTTCGTTGTGGTCGCCTAATGAAACCCAAAACATCCGTGGCAGCGGTTTTGATGGCTATTTTGCAATGTTGCCACTGGGCCTCTGGGTTTTGGCGCAGGCGCCGGGCTTGTCAAAAGATAAGAGGAGACATGATTGGCAAAGGTTGTGGCGGTCTCTTGCGATTGTAACTTCGCAACATCAAACTTTCTCACAGTGGATGTTCGATTCTGCGGTCTGGTGGAGATCCGCATTCGCACTTTAGCTACAACAAGGTAGTGGTCCAAGTCTATGTTGGCCCCTCGGAAAGTGCGGACATCCATGACACTGGACGCATGTCTGCTATCAATCGCAATGTGATCAATTTGGTTGACGGTATTTTGATCCGGAGACCGCCAGGTCCCCTTGTGTATATTGAGGTGTGGGAAGTATGTGCTAGCTAAGATGACACTTCGCCCCGCAGCAAAGTCGATTAGCCTGTGTCCGTTACCGGAAGTGTTGTCGTGCAGGCTATGCTTTCCCACTGTCGAGCCAAAGCTACCCTCCTTTCCGATTTTGGCGTTGAAGTCACCAAGAATAATCTTAGTGTCGTACTTCGGGCATTCATCATACGTCTTCTTTGGTCGTGTCATCTTTTTCCTCCGTGGGGGCGTGGACGCAGATCAGCGAGATGTTGCTGAATTTGGATTTAATGCGGATTGTGACAATGCGTTCGCTTATGCCACGAAACCCCAAGATTTCTTGCCTAAGCCTTAATCTAATCACAAATCCGCATCTAAATAGCCGCTGTTTTCTTGTCCTGTAGCACTTGCTGTAGTAGATGTCACAGTTTTTCATCCTCCTTGTGCCTTCACCATCCCATCGCACTTCTTGGATGGCTGTGATGTCGGCTTTGACACCATCTAGGGCTTCCACTAATTGTTCGGCTGCACGTGGTCTGTTAAGGGTCCGGACATTCCACGTGCAGAACCGAAATTCGTTGTCCTTGTTTCGTTTGCTAGGGTCGTCATCAGTAGGGTCATCCATATCCGAGGCAGTTGATTGTTTCGGAACAAGAGGTTTTTTACGTGGTAGGGAAGTTACCCCGACGCACAACCCCCAACCTGGGGGACCAGGCCCTATGCTGCTCTCCTTGGACAAAAGGAGCTGGAGAAATCCAGACTCATCCGCCACCTTAACTGACTAATAGTAGTGAAAGGACCCAAAGACCTGAGCTCCGAATATGTCAAAGTAGCTCAATGGGATGTCTACCATATTGTCTGTAAGCGTCGCCGTTGGTTCACTTAATTGGAAGCTCATCCGCCGCTCGCTTGCTTTCTGAGGGGTTCGTACAGAATAAACTGCTACCCAACAAGAGAAACAGAGGAGCTTTATGGCAGGGCAATTATAGGGTTGCTATTTTTCTGTGATCAACACTCGCGCTTATAAGTTCAGCAAGTCAAGCCCGGGTGGACAAGACCAGTACCCGATGGCTACCACTTGGAGGTAAAATAAGCACAATTGATGCGTATGAGACAGTTGCAACGCTGGGCATCGCCATGTTGATACCAATCAGGGTCTAACCTATTCATACAGCACCCAGCCATTGCTTATTGTAACCTTTCCTCAAAATTGAATCCCAAGTACTTCACAATTGGCTTGGGTTTCAATTGGGTTCCGTCTGGTACATCTGAGCATGTGTTTTGGTGTCTCACAGGTCTTCTGAAGCAAGCTAACTCCGAAAATTTAACTCAGAAAACAAAACATAACTAACCCGGTCTCAAACACAGCTGTGTTAACTTTTAACTTTTATATTTAAGTACTTATAAACACTTTTTAAAAACGTGATTAGATACTTGAAGAAGACACTCACGACTGCTCTCATTGATCAGAAAATCAAAAGTAAATCTACTAGAACAAAATAAATGACTCGCGACAAAATAGGACCTAATTAGAGTCGCCGACACAATAGAGGGAAATACCCAAAGAAAAAAGGTTTCATCTACTTTTGCATTAGAAAATTATTATTCAGTTCAAAATCTGTTCAACCGGCAGAAAAAAATAGCACATCATGCCATTTCAATAAACTCCTGAAAGAATGCATAACTTTTTATGAAGGAAATCTCCGCAGCCAGAGTAGCATTGCATTCTTTCTACTTTTCGATGCAATCCAAAAGAATTTAAATTTAGAGTCACTGGGGTAGAATATTTTGCAAACTAAACGGAGTGCTTGAAAAAGACACATTCCCTTTCATAAGCTATATTAGCACTGTTTTGCCGAAATAAGGAAAGGGTTTTCTTGTGAGTCTAGACTGGAAAAAGAATTCCAAGTACCGCTGACAAAGTGCAAGAAAATTTATTGCGTTCAATATTGAATTCCTTTGAGTTAAAGATGTCAATGGGGAACCGCTGACCGGTTGCAGTACTTTTAATGAATGAAATCAGTGAACGCCTCATATATGAAAGTGGCATAAATGATTTCACCAAGGACTCTTTTATTGAGCAAATTTCCTACTGAGAGATTAACAAGGTAAAGATGGAAATCTCCCACTGTCATTCACGTTTGCCTACAAGCTCAAAAACTGCTGATTTAAAGTTATGTATTTCGAAAAACAGTACAGATACGAGCGTAAATATAGTTTACGTACCTACTGCAGTACTGTTGGGAATTTTATATTTTTACAGCATCGTATGTATTTACTATTTACTTACCAATTTGGGCAGCGGCGAATGGAAGTTTTCCTTGATTAAATTCCAATAAACGTTTAAAATTAACGAATATACCTTGAGCAGTTTCTGGACGTAGAAAACTAAAAAAAAAAAAACATTGAAGCCTAGACAGAAATGTTGACTCAGCACGAGAGTGTTACCCTTTAATTAATCCTGTTGGTCCAATTTGTGTTGCAAACATAAGATTGAATTCAATCGGATCAGTAAGATCGTTTCCAGTTATTGGTGATTTCATGCTGTATTTTCGAAGAATATCCCTCATTTCATCTTTAGACATGCCATCCAGCTAAATGTAAAATGAATGATAAAACAAAAATACTTATTAAATAATCTTCAAGGTTTGACAACACAATGGCACAGTGTAATACAACATGTCAGACGAAAATTGTAGCAGAATTCAATCAAATTGACCGCCTTGTGTTATAAAAAAGCAACTCTTCGAGATGGACTTTACATGTGTAATGGATTTTGTGATGACTTAAGAGCCTAAACTAGCAAATTAAGAGGTCTAAATGCATGCAAAATTTTATGAGATGATTTACCAGATGCGCTATTTATTTCTGAATCCCTTTTACCATACATACATTCGTATCCTTCGGTTTTTTTTTTTTTTGACATGTCGTATTACATTGTGAGGTAGTATAGAAGTACTCTCTTTAAAATTGTACCTTTATGATTATGTCATCACAAGTTGCTTTTATTTCTGGGGTAGAATTTTTTTCAGAAGACAGTTTTTCCAAAAAGTTCTTTATAAGATGATCCAAGCGGAAGCATTCACCATTTTTTAAATCTTTCACCATGAGATCGGCGAAACGTTCAACATGCCCTGATGCTCTTTAAGAATATAATAAAAGAACAATTTGCGTAAAGTTAAGAATAGGTTTTCTAAAATAGTTATGCAATTATTGTTTCGATCAAAAAAACAAAGAGAACGACTGATTTAAGAATTAAAAAAAAAAAAAAAACTAGAATTTTATAAAAGCGATTATAAGTTTCATAAAACTGGCTGCATCCAAAATTCTGTCGAAATTGGTCAAGTGGTTTATTAGCCTAAGAAAAACAAGCTTATCGTTAACGGCTAGAATAAGAATTCCAAAAAATATTCGGACAAAAACACTATGAACAAATAAAAGGCAATTCTCCAAAACTGAGTACTGTAGGAATCCATACAGTTAAGCAGACCCGAATCTTTCGATCCACTTCAAGAATCCCATAACTGAAGAATGCATAACTGGTCTTATAGTACCTTAAATCGCAATTATAAATATGGGCTGCATCTAAAACCATATCGTTACATACGGCCCCTGTATTTCAAAATATTTAAAATTATACAACAATCTTTTACTTACTTAAGAACAGGTTCTGGAGTCAGAATAGAGCAATCGACTTCAAGCATTTGATCCTCAAGGACAAAAAACTGTCTCCATAAATTAAGGATGTTTGATTTTAGGGCACATCCCATTGGACCATAGTCATACTGTCCTAAAAGATAAATATCAAATAAATCAAAGTTTCTTATAAAATTTCTGGCATAAAATCAATTAAGATTATTAAGGAACAAAATTCTTCTACTGTCGTAGACTTAAGAGTAGAATCATCAGTCACCGACTAACCTCTGAACAGTTCGCATCGTTCTTAGTCTACTGTGTGCCTTTGCTTTCTTGTGCTTCAAAGCGCAAAAAAAAATTTTTTTTTTTTTTTTATTGAATTTTTCTCTTTTCACTTTACTATTAATAAGTATCTTCTATCAAAAGTGAAAATGCCCCTCGGGGAAGGGGGGTCACGTTTCAGGCATTTACCGCTTGACGTGGACTCCGTGTCAATAACTCAACCAAATAAAAAACACAAAACAAATCCGCCCCCCTTATGCCTTTACCCAGACCTTCCCACAACATCAACCAGTGCTAAAAATCCTAAATTCATTGTTATTTCCCCTAAACTCGCCGATAAACCCATTACATCACTCAATCCATTCCTTCTTAAAAAAACCATTGACAATATTAGTAAAGAATACGAACAGATCTCACAATTACGAGATGGAAATCTTCTCATCTTGGTTAAATCAAAAAAAATCGCAGACCTCTTTCTTAAAGTTAATAACCTTGCAAACACGTGCCCCGTTATAGTGAAACTGCACGAAAAATTAAATGAATCAAAAGGTATTGCATATGCCCCGTGTCTAATAAACATGGAAGAATCTGAAATCATAACAGAAATGCAATCCCAAGGAGTCACAAATATTTACAAATTTACAAAAGCTGTAGAGGTAGATGGTAAAAAAGAAAAAGTGCAAAAAGCAACCGGACTTATGCTTTTCACTTTTGACTTATATTATACTCCCAAAACGGTTGATATTGGTTTTTATAAAGCCAAGGTCACCGAATATATACCTAACCCAATGCGCTGTAAAACATGCCAACTTCTTGGTCATACAAGTAAACGATGCAATGGTAACGCTAAGTGCGAATCATGTAGTCTGCCCCCACATACTCCCGTTCCGTGCACTAGGGTTATGTGTGCAAATTGCTCACTTTCCCACTCTTCCTCCTCTAAAACATGCCCTGCCTATAAACAAGCCAAAGATATTTTGATTATTAAAACTCAAAAAAAATGCACAATGGCGGAAGCTAAAAAAATTCATAAAGAACAAAACACCTTACCTCCGCTCTTCTCATCTTCCTCAGAATCATTCGCTGAAAGAATAAAACAAACCACGAATACTCTACCTGTTCAAAATACAAATGTACAAGATACACCAATTCCCAAACCAATTGAAAACTTAACACTTTCAACCTCAAAAACAGTTAATTACACAACCACAAATAATAGCAACACCAACACTTCAGACTCTTCCAAACAAACAATTCCAAAAAACACACCTCGATCATCAGAACCAAAATCAAATCTGACAAACGAACAAACAACATCAAATATCTCAGTTAACTCACAATTGCATTCAAGCCAAACTAAACCCAATTCCTCCGTAAACACCAATTCCACAACCGCCGAAAAACAAACGAATTCTCCTCTATCACAGTTAACTCAAGATTTACTTTAAAAAAATACTTACTTTGTAATAAATAACGACCATCAGGATGTCGAAATGGACTTATAATAAAAACACCACATTGCTCGACTCCGCTGATCGGGAGTTGAATCATCCGGGCTCTTTACGGAGCCCGAGTGATCCAACACTCGATCAGCGGAGTCAAAGCTCCTCTGATCACCCCTATCTCGACAACTCTATTTTCTCACAAACAAATCAACCTTATACAACGAACTTATCAAAATATTCCATTAAAATCCTTCAATGGAACATGAAGGGTTTTATTAACAACTATAACGAATTAAGTATTCTTATTAAATTCTTACAAAATATTACAATTATTAATAGTTAGTGAGCTGACGGCATTACAATTTCAATTTCGTATCATAGTACTAGAACTTTCAGAGTTTCTTAGAAGTGGCATCCCTGGAGTAGTATCAACTGGTCTATACCATTCGTTATGACGTCCGTTTGACATCACTATTTGTTTGACAGCTCCGAAGTCTATTTGACCAAACATTTCTCGAAGTTTATTTTCGCCGTCCTCATTTTCGTATTTTAGTGTATTATTATTATTTAAATAAAAAGATTTATTCGCAATTATTATATTATTGTTTTTAATTTGAATCGCTTCAGTTGGTTGTTTTGTCTTTATAGCTTTCCTGTAGCCAAGTAGGATTCTGCGTTTGTGTTGTGACCGTTTTGAAAGATCGCGTTGAACGAAGACACCTGTGCCTTTGAGTTTAGCAGAGTTCCGCAGCATAGCCAAAGCATTCTTGTTGGAGCCAGTGTCAATTTTAAGCTTTATAACTGAGTTATTTTCGCTTAATTTAATGACATCCGAAATTTGTTGAGTTTCTCCTAATAGACGGCGTGTGATACTTTGGATCTTTTCTTGTGGATCAACATTTTCATTCGGGATTGTAAGGATGATGTTTTTTCCTTTTATTTCGCTGCTTTGAAGTTCAAGCTCCTCCTCTAAGATATTGCACCTGGTTTCGAAGCGTTGGACTTTTAGGTTTAGTTCTTCGTTTTGTTTTTTTAAACAGTCGATCTCGGCATTTAATGTTTGAACATCATCTTTGGTGGCCAGGTTGGCGATTGCTTTTGGCAATTCAGTGCTCAGCGAGAGATCGACTATCATTTTAATCTTTTGCAGATCAGCTTCGGAAATCGACATGATTCGTTGTTGATTATTATGATCGTAAGCTAGTGATAATGATTTTTTGCAGGTGTAGTTTTGTTCTGGAGAAGTTTGACTTAATTTTCTTTTTTGGTCAGTCATGTGACACAGATATCAGCCTTAAAGATTTGTTTTAAGTTTAAACTACTTAGTTTACCTGTTTATTTGGCACTTCTCTTAAATAAACTTATAAAAGAACTTGAATAACTAAATTTTATAAATTTTGCGAGTTAATTATTACTTTTAATTTGAAAATTCACAAGAGCGATATGAAAATTGAACCAATCACTTTCGCAACAGTGTTGCCAACAACAACCTACTTTTTTTCAAAAAATCAAACGCTAAATTTCGTAGGGAAGTGAAAATTTCTAAACAAAAAAAATTCAATGAAATCACATCCGCTATTAATCCCACTTCCTCTCCATCGAAAATATGGCAAAAAATCCGTTGTCTCTCAGGTACCTACACACCTCACTCTATCATGTGCATTGCTGAACAAAATCAAGAAATAACTTCTACCTGCCACACTACATCTAGCCTTCAACACCTGCTGAACGACTGCAACAAAATTAAATCATCGTTCAACAAAATTTCAACTGAAAATGACATCATTGATTTATTAAAATTTCCAAATATAACCAACATAGATAAAATTAATGAAATCCTATTCGAAACAAACACTAAAGTATAAATTTCTGTTATCTCCAGCTTAATATTTTTAATGTGTACTAAGTCTTATTGAGCGGGAGGCCATTGCAGCTAGAAGCTCGTTAATTTAAGTATTAGCATGTAATTTATTACTTGTTTAATAAAGATATAATAATAATAATAATAATAACTTCTCCTTCCGAAATAAGTAACCTCTTCGCCAAAACATGGTCAAGTCTTTCTAAAGATGAAAACTTCTCTGCTGCTTTCAAAATCAATAAAACAACAGCTCTTAACTTGCCTTCCCACAATGAATATTTATCCCCTCTATCCAATCATATAGAAAAGGCTATCTCAAAAATTGAATTTGAAAGTTGTCTTTCCATGTTAAAAGGGAAAACACCTAGTAGGGATCGTATTTCATACCCTATGTTTAAAAACCTTCCAACAATAGCCAAATGCAAGCTTCTACAACTTTACAACAATATTCTTGACACTGGTATCATCCCACAAAGCTGGAAACTTGTAACTATACTGCCTTTGGCCAAACCAAACAAATTAATTAACAATATTAACGGATATCGGCCAATATCTCTGATTCCATGTGCCTCGAAAATATTGGAAAAAATCGTTGCCAAAAGGCTGCTCTGGTTTTTGGAGTCCAGAAACCTGATAAGCACTAATCAAGTCGCTTTCAAAGCCAATAAAGGCTGTGACGATGCCCTCCTACATCTTGATTGGTATATAACAAAAGCTCTATCAGCCCGTAACCATGTTACAATATTGTCATTAGACTTCGAAAAGGCGTTTGATAGAATAGGCGTACATCAAATCCTGGACAAAATTAGATCTTGGGGTATTGGCCCCAAAATATTTAATTATATTAAATCTTTTTTGACTAACAGAAAAATTTGCTTAAGAACAAACAACTGTTTTTCAAACTATTACCCTCTCCACAATGGAATCCCCCAAGGTTCTCCATTGTCAGTTGTATTATTCTTGATAGCCTTTGACGATGTTAGTAGAATAATATCAAAACACCCACAACTTGATCACTGCATTTATGCGGATGATGTTTACATCTTATGCAGGCATAACAGCCTAGTTGAACAACAAAATCTTTTTTCAAATGCCATTACAGATATTTTAACATGGTGTACCAGATCCGGTGCCAAACTTTCAGTAGACAAATGCAAAACTCTACACGTTTGTCGTAAAACATCTTGCACTAAATTCAATTTTAAATTTAATAATGTTAACATAGACAATGTAAATAATTTAAATATTTTAGGCATTAACTTTAGTGATAGATATAACTTTAAAAACCATTGTATTGTACTAAAAAAAAGCCTAGCTGCGAGGGCCAACATTGTAAACTATTTATCATGCAAAAAATCTAATGCTCATTTAAACACTCTATGTAACGTAACTAGATCTCTATTACTAAGTAAAATTGACTACGGCCTTTTAATCTACGGCAACTCCCCGAAATCAACTATAAACATCATCAAGGCCCCATATCATCAAGCAGTGCGGAGAAGTCTAAACGCTTTTCCTACGAGCCCGATACGCAATATAATGGCAGAAGCTGGACTTCCTTCAGTAGAAGAACGCATCCTCGAAAGTAGAGCCAAACTTTACGTAAAAATCGCCTTTATACAAGGTTCAATCATTAACGACGACGTTAAGTCGTTATTGCAAGCTAAAATCTCAAAACGAATTCCATCAGCCTTATCAATCGCAATAACAACCAAAAACTTAATGGATCTTCCGACAGTAAAAAACTCCAAATACTACCCCTTATTTCCACCTTGGGGCATTTTAAAATCATCCTTTATTATGGATTTGGAAGATAATTTAAAAAGCAATACATCCAACAGCATATATCGAGCATTATACCGGGACATCACAAACCGTTTTAAGTCAAACGGTTGGAATTTTGTATTCACCGATGGTTCAAAAACCCAACTAAGCACCTCTTTTGCATCAACCCACGAAGACGGATCACTAATAACCATAGGTCTATTGGACAATGTAGCATCAATATTTACCGCCGAGGCAACAGCGATCTTAGAAACCGTAACAATAACCGCAAAGCTACCTGGTAACTTTGTTATTTGTTCCGATAGTCAGTCAGTTCTTAACGCCATTCAAAATCCAAACAACACCACGATTATTATTAACAAAATAAGAGATCACCTCATAATGCATTCCAACAAATTAAAACTTATGTGGATACCTGGACACGTTGGGATAATCGGCAACGAACATGCTGACAAAGCGGCAAATGATGCTCATGATTCACCAACCATATTGAATGCTAGTCTAACTAAGCGTGACCTACTTCGGGAAGTTAAAAACAAACTTCGACAACAACAACAAAACGACTGGCAAAATAACTACCAACACTTTTACAAATCCACCAACCCCGATAAAAACAAACCTATCTATCCTATCACTACCTCCAAACAGATGAATACAGTCATGGTCAGACTAAGAATAGGACATACAGCAATCACCCATCAACACCTTCTAAATAAGACAAATCCGCCATCCTGCACTCACTGCCAAACAACAATAGACATAAAACATATTCTTGGAACAGGGGCCTGCAAATCGCTGACCTCCAATACCAGCGTTTACAACTCACCTTTACAAACGGAGGAAATCCTTAGAAACCTAGATTCAGAAAATATAAAAACTATCTACAATTTCATTAAATTACACAATATTCAAATATAAACTTTCCACTACAAAATATATATTAAATTTAATTACTAAATTATACTTATACCTATTATCATTTTTTCTCAACCTAAGAGTCAGAAGCCTTAAGCAGCTAGCGCTCATATATTTAACATGTAAATTTTTAATTTTATGTTAATAAATTATAATAATAATAATAAGAGTAGAATATTAAGTGTATCCATTTATATGAAATATTTGTAGTCCTTGAAACGGAAGCCGTTCCTTGGAAACTGATTTTTCATGAATTAACACACAACGATCGTTAAGGAAAGTTAGATAGGAGATAAAAGAAGATACCAGCAACCATTGGTTTTTATGTCTGTCTGTATCATTGTGATATATAGGGAACAATTGAGTCGGGCAGAGCATTCCACATTCATGTCGAGCGAGAAGGAATGCTACTTCGAGAGTGATCGGATGAGCGTTAGTACCAGAATATTATGAAATTGTTTTTGGGGAGGACTACAGCTGGCTGATTTACTAGAGCAATGTTTATAAAAGAGGCGATGAAACAAGGTGAGACAAGAAACACTACGTCGATGTTCAAGTGAAACAATTATTTCCGTCAAGGTCTTTTGACCTCTTAATTTTATTATTTTTTTTTTTTTAAATCCTATCCAGGAGACGCAAATGTATTAAAGGACCACCTGGCCAGAGGTCAGAATTATATTGAAGCTTTGGGTCAGATGTATGCCTTCTAGATTTTAGCCAGATCATAAAAGATAACACATTTTGTGCAGCAATCGAGTAAACCTAAGTATTTTGAGGAATTTTAGGCGACTCCAATTATGTGTTCGTTCTACAGAACGTGGTTTGTAATACAATTACTCAGAACACAAAGCTGTTCGGTTTCAACGATGTAAGTACTACTCGTGGAGTGTAGGTTAACAAAGAACAAAAGATAGCATTGAGTTTTTAAGCATTAAATTCCACACGGTTGAGCATCCTCATAGGGCAATGCTGTGAAAAATGGAATTTAATTATACTTATCATTATTATATTATTATTGTTATTATTTTCTTTTGATTTAGAATACGGACTTGACAATTCTGCCGTCTGCCGGAAATATACTTATTATACGCTGCCGTTGCAGCTCCACATCCGAAGAACAGGGCTGTAAATCTGGAAACGAATTTGAAAAGCTGAAGGGACATTATTTATAAAGATTAGGTTGAGACACCAACATTTATTGAGAGGTTATCAGACTGAAAACCATCCAAAAGCACACTGATAGGCCGGTTTGCACGGTAACTTAGTGTTCAACCTTGTCGATTCAAAGGTAGTTATCTTGTTTGGTGAGATATACCATCATATCTATCAATAGTGGGCCTATTGCAACGAAAACTGTATTTCTTCATCTAAATCAGCATTTCCATTGGCTTTACAAATGCTGTTTTTAATCGACTAGGGAATACCCCTATATAAAAAGCAAGTTGGAAAAGCTTACGCAAGGGTTCCGCCAGCTTGGAATCACAAATCTTCAGAACATGACACACGTACTATACGGGCCATCGGACTTGTGTATGGAAATATTTAATACAATTTAAAGGAAAAACCGTTTACGCGCTAGCAAACTCTGCTGCGAATAAATAGACTTTCGTTTGGGAGCTGACCACAGGAGTGTTATTGTCAGCGATCATTGGAATCAAAGACTTAGTGGAATTGATCAAAACTTTTACTACAGTTTGGTTGCTGAAGTGATTACTATGGCAATGTGGTATCTAATAGGTAGTACAATCTGGAAGTATATGGTAGTCCCTTGACCAACTTTTCAGTGACGAAAAGCATGTAGTGGGCAAATTAAAAAACAAAAAAGATCCCGATGGCTTAGCAAACTTGTCGCGAGTATTAAATCATCAAATTACCAAGTCCATGGCTAGAAGCTATTCACTTTGACAAAAAGTGAAAGGGTTTGAGGTGGTAAATAACAGCTTGTAGTCATTGTAGTGTTGTGTTCTTTAGTTTATATACATACATATAAAATATTCATGCATACCTGTGATGCCTCCGTAAATTGCAAAACTTTGGTCATAGAAGAATCGTCTCTTTAGCAAATCTTCCATACGAGAACGATCAAATGCAACTACATTGGTCATTAATTCCAATTCTTTGTCTTCAAGAATTTTCTTCCTGGCTTTTAATTCAGCTACGGCTTTCTTAACATCTAACTCCGGTGCTTTTGCAGCTTTTAAACTTCTCACTAGATTGCCCTGTTCCAGGACCTTCTCTCTGAGTGGAGCAACAATTACTTCGGCTTCGGGAGACATCATCTCTTCAGACGTTTTGAGTACTATCTTCCTTCGATTTTTATTAGATCCCCAAGCAGGTTGACTTGAAAATTTCAAATTGGCTAAGCTTAATAAACTTTCAACACGTCGGCAGCCGTAACTTTCCTTGAAGCATGCTCTACTAATGGTTCTTATAGTATGCAATACTCCAATCATAACTTGCACACGTGTGGAACAACCACAGTACACATATGAATATGTAGACTCAGCTGCAGGTTCGAAATTGACATAACATGCCAAAATCTAAAATGATTCAAGAAGGTTAGTGTAATCATTTATCACTTGGGAGTTTTTAGTATTGTCTTCTTTTGCCGCTTAAGAGCGCTGCTGATGCAGCATATGTTTTAAAACTAGATCATTTTATGTTTTTCGTCACTTTTTGAAATCGTGTAATATAGAGCTCTCATTCCAATATTATATTCAATGATGAGAATTATCAGCGTCATTGTATTTATATTTTATAGTAATTTCATGGAACACTTTATTTTAGTTCTGAACGTCGTCAATGGCGGCACTAGTTGTCTTATCTACTTTACATATATTGTTGTTTTTGCTTCCCATGGAGTTTAGACAAAAACCAATCAAATAACTCTCTAATCAAAGCTTGTGAACGTCGTCCATAGATGCCGCACAAAACGTTCCGCTTCTTGGGAATACTATAAAGTATAAATACAATGTCAGCGTGTTCTTTACTCTCTTCGATATCTTCTTTGTATCACCTATAATCTAAAATGAGTTAATGCCTTGTTTTGCCGTCCGCGGCTACCTAAGGAAAATCAGAAATGATAGTAATAAAGTTTCTGTATACAATAGAGCATTGTATTTTGTATATAGAACCAATAGTACTATCAATTGCTGTTTGGCCGCGGATGGCAAAACATGGTATTAACTAATTTCAGATTTTTTAACAACGCTTTTAAGCGGCAAAAGAAGAAAATACTAAAAACTTGCAAATGATATTACAATAGGTTCTATATACAATGAATAGAGTTTTTAGGCAAATGGCTATATACTTCGCTCTCTCTCACACCGAGACGTCAAATAAAATAATTTGTACGAAAACAAATTGTTTTATGAGTTTATGTCCACGTTCTTCTGATCTCCTAAGGTTTTTAAATTGGACAGTAAGCTACACTAGTAAAATAAAATGAACACGCAGGGTTGTTTAACGTGTGGAATTGGTGCAAACGTATTCACGAACACGAATCAAATGCTTTGGGGGTGTTTTAAGCAAGAGGTTGTCACTGGTCTGTATTATATGGAACCCTGTGGTCGACACGATACATCGACATGTAAAATGTTCCATGTATCGTGTCCATTGTATACACAATCTATGTAGTTTATATTATTATATTTATTTCATTCAGCACTGTATAATATGTATATCTATGTTCACGCAACTTAAAAAGCACGACTGAGCTTAAAGGAGAGGTTGCACATACATACCCATAATCACAGACCAATACATACCGCCAACTCGTACTCCTCTTGCCTGAAACACGCTCGAAATATTTTTTCTTGTCTGTTAATACGTGTACGTACATCTCTGCTGTGCATTTTGTAATGGCAACCATCCCTGCGTATGCCATTTATTTTGTTGGTGTGTTTGCTAAATGGGTTTAATAAGCAAGTGAGAGTGTCACGCTCTCAAAATAAATGGCATATCGACTGATTTTCAGCCTGTAGGCAAAAAGAGAGACCATACAGTGAGTTTGCGGTCTGTATCTTATTTGTCCGTGTCCATTATAAAATGCACATGAAGCTTTGGGCAAAGAGATAAACTATAAAGAGTTGGCGGTCTGTATTGTCTGTCTCTGATCTCAGCAGCTAAACAAGCGTTATGTCATCTAGTGAAAAATTGCAGAAGCACTTTATATCTGCTTATATATGTTAGGAACATTATATAAATAAATATATTATGCATCGGGTTTTATAAAAGGAAATTATTACATGCATTTTACATAAATATTCCTGAAATTAATTGAGAAAATCAAAACAAATATTATAAGTATGTAGTTAAGCTTCAAATCATTGACACTGTAGCGCTTCACGTTTTGGGATAACTTAGCATGCGCGACACGATTTATATTCTTTTTGTTTCATATATTTAAGTCAATCAGTTTGACAATCTGCGCATTCGCATGGTTGTGCTTATTGTTATTATGTTAGGGCCTTAAGAGCATTTTTTGTATAGTAAACATCAATTTAAGCGCTTGTAGTTGTATTTCTATCAAAACAAAGTATTTTTACATGATGCCAAAGTGACATCGTCGCCGAGGTCTGAGAAAATATAAACTTTGTAAAGAAGGTTGTCCCATGTAAGTTTTTAAAGAGTCAGCTATGGACCAAAACTAATTAAGTTGGCTTGTGAAAATTCTCAATGTATTTTTTGTGCGGTAAAAATCAAATTAACTAACCAACCGCTTGTTCCAAAGCAAAGTGCCTTTTATATATACATTTACCACAAAGTAAAGTGACGATCAAAGAACCAGGTAAGTTAGTAATAGAGCGATCTTTAATTTGCATTTTTTTTTAAATTAAAATTAGATAAGTTTTATTTAAATACCTACGTCTTTTATTATGAAAGGTGATTGTTTATGTTCATAATAAAACGAAAATTTCTGAAAATCGTGAATGTACTCTCAATATCTTTTCCATTTCCATTGGATGAAGAAATAGGGCCACCAATTGCAATTTTCCTACGCACTACAAGTCATTCTTGTGTGGCTCTTAACAACCATTAGTCAGCATCAGCATCTGTCCTACACTCATCTGGGTTAAAGATACATAGTTTGGATATTGCAGTATTCTTTGTTTTGATGTGCGAACATTAGTTTTGTTGTTTGCCACGTAAAATAAATTCCGGAAAATAAAGCTTATTCATTAATCGAATACATTATTCAGTTCTATTTCCTGTGTGACTTTTTTATTTGGCTAGGCAAAAGACTGGTTTTTCTTGCGGTTTTTTCCGAGACAAAATAATTAATTAATGATTTCTTCTTTTACGACTCATTGCACGTGTGTTTACATACAATTTTAGCAACCTAGAGTTGATCTTTAAAATTACAAAGATCAGTGTGACCAAGAACCAAACTAAACAAAAGAGACTGCAAATAATACTAAATATTTACCAACATAGGTACTTTCCCTTTGTCCTATTTTAGGTCATAACGCATTCACATTCATGTTTTCTAGGCCAATTGTTTATGTTTAAATAATAGTTCAACAACACTGTGAAATAGCAATGTCAAATTCCTTTTTTGGTGCGTGTTTAAGTAGGTGTTAAGTCTTGATGAGGTCTTGATAAAGCTCAGAAAAGTATAGGTATACCTAATACCAATGGAATATGAAACTGATCTCAGATAAACACAGTATCCTCGGCAAAAAAAAAAACTGCTAATTAACTTAGGTCATAACTTAAAAAATAAATCGGAAAGAAGAGATGTCTATCCTAATAAGGTACCTACCTAACATACATAATTAATATAGGTACCAAGGGGATTTTAATTAAGTTCGCTTGAGGTTCCCTACACAGTTGGTGCCAAAAAAAACTGCTCTGAACTTTGTGTGAGATCAAACACAAAAGCTTTGTTTCTTGAACTTTACCCACTGTAGCCCCAGGGCTGCTGATTATATAAATTTTTCACAACGCACAAAATCAAAAGTTTCCATTTTCCAAAATAAATTCATTGACTTGCATTTCTTTTACTTTTTTTCTAAAAAAAAGATATAAAAAATCAAATACAGAAGAAATGCTTGACAGCAAAAGTCACTTCAACAGCTGATACGTTGCCTCAACTCGACCCAGCTATGTAAATACCAAGATCGACTTCAGGGTGACTTCAGGGCGACCCCAGGTTTCAAAAAACAGAGAATTTTCTCTTGAGGGCGAGTTTAGGTATTTCAAAAAACTAGTTGTGGCGACCCCAGGGTGACTTCAGTACCCATGTTCTGTAACTTAAGCGATAACTTTTCACATCGCTTCTGGAAGTCGTAGGGTTTCAGTAAGTCGTCGTAATAAGTTTAGTTTCGATCACATTTAAACTGGAACTTCCATTGGAAGGTGATAAGTTGAATTGTCAATCTGAAAAAATCTAAGATTTGAATAAACTGCCAAATTTCAAACTAAAATAAAATGCACGACTGGGTCGCACGTACTTGCTCTGTGGGTGCAATAGTACGATGTGATATAAATGATACAAATGTCTACTTATGGCCAAATAAATAAAACTGATATTACCAATTTCCGCTATTATCATTTATGTAGCCAAAAACTAAAAATGCAGTTTTCTTTGAAGTATTCTATGTATGTTACATACAACGTTTCATAAAAATAGGGGGAGCCCTTTTTGAGTAAATTAGAGAAAACGAAAAAATTGGCCAAAATCTAGTGTCCCTTTGTATAGGAGAAACCATTTAAAAAAGAGAAACTGAAAAAAAATCAATGCCATCTGATAGGAAGCTGTAAGGAACTATACCAAACAAAGTTTGATGCAACCGTTGACAACTTATAGCCTTTTGAAAAAAGCCGTTAAGAGCAGATCTCCGTTATTTGCATTTTTAGCCAAAAACTAAAAACGCAGTTCTCTTAAAAACACTAAAAAACATAAGCGAGAGCTACAGTACGTTTGCAACGAACTGTTGGATACCCTATTCCCCACATTTTTGTATATGTATATGCATATGCGTTCGCCTCCTTCGCAGCCAGCCGCTGTTCCAGTATCGGAAACAAAATTCTTCTTTAGCAGGCAGGAAAAAAAAAGACATTTTATTGCCAGGGTAATCACTATATGAGCTCATCATTCAATTTTAAGCTTGCAGATCGATTTGAACAAAAGAAGACGAAACTAAAATTTTTAGAAATTAGATTTTGATAGGAAATAGCGATTATGTGTGTTTTTAACAATTCTTGAACTACACTCTGCTACGTAAACAAGGTATACAAACCGAAGTGTTCATCTTCTTACTTCAAAACTGCGACCGATAGTTAAAAAACATTAAAAAATGAATGCCTATTACGACTTTTGACGGAAACGCCCCTTAAAAATGGGCGTGCCCTAAAAATTTTTAAGAAAAATTTAAAGCACTAACTAAACTTTGATCATTAGTCAGTATTTAGGCATATGTCTAAAACTACAGCTGAATCTAGTAGTTTTTAAACGATCTTACCTGAACAAAGGTATTTTATCTAAATCACGCTTTTAAAAGTGGGCGATTGAAAAAATTTACACAAGAAAATGTAGAAATATTTTTCATGTAACGAACGTAAGGGAAAAATGTTTTAATTGAAAGCCACGCCCGAAATTCAAAAATTTCTTTTCATACACAGTTTTTAGTTTCTACTAAGAGACGCAAGATGCTTGCGGATCCATTATAATTACCGTTTATTTGGAAAAACAATTTTTTTAAGTTTTTGTGAAAAGTGGGTGTCAGCCACGCCCAAAATCAATTTTTTTTTATTTCATACACAAGATGTATGTGCAAGTAATACCCACAAAATTTTATGTTTTTCGCTTTAATATAACAATTACTATTTTATAAAAACAATATTGATGGTTTTGTATGAGAAATGGGCGTCAGCCACGCCCAAACTGAATATTTCTTATTTAGTTGGAAGAAGGTTTACCTGAAGCTTGCGCGTGCAAAATTTTAGCGTTATGCTTTTATCGTAACTGTACAAAAAACATAATTGAATTTTACCAAATTGAGGTTGTTCAACAAAAATGGCGATTGTGGGCGTGTTTGTGGGCGGATTTTACCGGTTCAAGAACTTAGCCTTACTCTTGAACCAAAGATTAAATATACCAAATTTCAGCTTTCTAGCTCAAAAACTGCGACCTCTAGAGAGTATACATACGGACGGACGGACATGTCTAAATCGACTAGGCTTTTGATTCTGAGTCAGAATATATATATGTACTTTTCTATACCTAACGGTATTATTTCTCTATGTTACAAACTCCACACCAAATACAATATACCCATTCTATGGAATAGGGTATACAAATATAACACATAAAGTTTAATTGTGTGGCGTCCATGTAACAAGCAGCTGATTGAATTCCGACATAGTTTCACTAAAATCGATTGTTGCATGCGTAAGCGTAAGTTTCAACAAATATTCTCCGAATGGTCAACTTTTCCATACAATAAAAGTATGGCGGGAGATTCGAGGAGTAAGATCTGGTGTATCGTTAAAGTTATTAAAATTAATTAATGAAAGATATTGTAATCAGTTTTAAACTTTTCACGTTATTTTTTCCTACATTATCTTGCTACTTTGTTGTTTTGTGTATTTTTTGTAGATTCTGGTAGTACTTTATAATAAATCTTAATTTACTTGGCATAATTTTAAAATACAAAACAAAAAATGCATGGATGGTAAGATTAGATTTGTGATGAGAAGTTTAACATCGCCATGCACACTGTGGATACAGTGATTATTTGCAGAAAATCACAATATGGGAACGTCCCTAATGAAACCTGAAACGTCAAATTTACTTTTAACATTGACCAATTTATAAATGTCGCGTAATGGTCACGGCAAGAAATTGCATTTTTCAGCGCGGTTTTATTCACCACCAACTGTCAAAATGGTTATGTCGTGTACTGGACATTGTTATGCTTATCCTTGCAAGGACACCGAATTGCAAAAGTAACAATGTCCAATTTGCTGGACATTGTACTTTGGGACAAGAATGCCAGATTTGTTTCATTCGTGTAATGGACATTTTAGCTAGAAAAAACACGGTGAAGAATGTCAATTTACTGACAGCACAAGGACACATTTTCTGAGACGTCAGAGTGTCCTTGCAAGGACCATTTACAAGGACCGTCTAATGCTAGCTTAAGAGTGGCCTGTGTCAAGGTTATCTTTTATTTCCTTTGCTGTTTGCGCTTTTCATAAATGACTTAGCTGAAGCTCTGCCAAACGGTATTAAAATTGCAGGACTTATAAAAATGTCTTTTGTATTTGTATAATATTTCAAAATCAAAGGTTATGATATTTCAATCAAGTAGAGGACGACATAGCAGAAATGAAAGATGCTTCTTTTGGGAATTATTTTAACACCTCAACTCAACCCAAAAAAGCATTTCGAAAGCAAACTAAAGTAATCTCTATCTGTTATAAATTGAACTTGGCGAAATTTGTTTATGAATAGAAATGTTGACCATAGTGTGAAATTTAGAGTTTTTCAAGCTGCTTTGAAGTCTATAATGCTTTATTGGGCATAGGAATGGGGGTACCAACCGAATGGTGATGCTGCAACGAATTTTTTTAAATAAACATTTTAGATTAACCTAATTATATGCTTCTTCTGGAAACAGGCATTCACCTATTTTTATTCTCACTTTGAAAATGCACTTTGATTATATCACTAAAACACTATCTTATGATGTCACTCGGATACCAAAAAAAAAAAACTAGTTGATACAAGGGATGGAATGACATTACAATATTAAGCTTTGTTTCAGTGCCTGCCTGGGAGTTAAATGAAAATGGAAGAGAAAAGTTTAATTACATTCTTAAAGAACTGGATATAAAAATTGGGGAAGATTTCAAAATCACTGTACGAAAAGCTGAAATATTATCTGAGCTTTTAAATATTTCACTGACAAACTCAGTTTATACGAAATTTCAAGCATTTTCCGCTTTAGGGGAGAGCTCCCATATTCCAGTGGTCAGGTATCCTTTTGCTCATTATGTAATTTGCAAGAACAAGAAAATTCCTATCACTTTTTATCGAAATGTCCTATTTTCCTATTTAAAGGTTTGTTTACATAAAAAAAGACAGTGTTAAGTTTTTTTTTCTTTTTATAAGGCACAAGCGGTCAAGGATTTTGAATAGCCCTTTTAATGGTTAGTCACAGCGCGAGCGATAGGAAATTAGGGAGCAAGGGAAAGAAGGTGTCGATGAACATTGGTCTTGAATGTTTGAAGATCAAAAGTGTAAGGGAAAATTGTACCAGGCAATTCATTCCACAATTGTGTTGTACGGCTAAAGAAAGAATCCCTATATTTCACGGTACGTCCGAAATTGGGCTCAAGTGTAAACTGGTGAGCGTTCCTAGCAAGACGGGTGTTACGGGGGAAATGCTTAAGGGATGGAACGCAGCTGGCTACCTCGAGTGAGCATTTTTTGTAGAAAAACCTGTAAAATAAGGAAAGACATGAAACATTTCGACGATGTTCTATGTTTCTCTCCTATCAATTTTAAAGCTTTTTTCTGCTCTCTGTCGAGGGTGTAAAAAGTTTGAGAAGCACCTGCCCAGAGGTGGGAGTTATAGTCAAGTTTTGGGCGTTTAAACGCTTTGTAAATTGTAGACAGATCAGAAGGGGTGAAAAACTTATTGCATCTATTAAGAAAGCCTAAGCATCTTGCAGCATTCTTAGCAGTCTCCATGTGGTCATTCCAACGAATGTTGTCACTGATACACATACCGAGTACTGATAGCTTTTCGGCCTCCTCGATCCAAGTACCATTCATGGATAATGGCATAGGGGGTATGTTTAGCTTCAACGACAAAAGACAGCATTGAGTTTTGGACGCATTAAACTCCACACGATTTCTAGTACCCCAATTCACAATGCTGTTTAAATCGAAGTTTAATGAGCTTATCATACGATTTCGTTGTAATAACACGTCCGAAGGCGAAGGCCGTGAATTATCAAACGTATATGAAAAGCTGAGGGTTGAGTCGTCAGCAAAACAATTTAATGGATTAGAAGTCACAGATCAGAAGTTTTTACTGCCTTTGGGACATTGCAGAATTTTTTGCCGTAACTTCTGGTCATGTAAAAATTTCGTTTGTGTATAACGGAGTTGCACGAGTTCATAACTTGTTTGCGTTTCTTCCGATTTTCCTCAATTCGGTTGGCTTTGTAGGATCGGAAGCTTACTTCTTTCAACCTGATGGCTTTTTTACACTCTTTGGTAAACCAAGACTTTTCTTTTGGTTTGTACATTTTTTTCTGTGAGGGACAAAAGTTCTCATTCCAAGAAAAATCACTTCTGTTATCATTTCAGCACTGCATCAATGTCATTATCGAGGAAACATAATGACCAGTTAAAGTTGAGAAAGAAATTATTCAGACCGTCCCAATTGGCTTTCTCGTATTGCCAAACGATCCTAGTGGGCATTTTTTCTTTAACTGGATCGTTGGAAATAGAGAAATTTGCTGAAATGACACAATGGTCCAAAGTCCAAGTTCCTTTAATAGTATATTTATCAGGATACGAAGTAAGAAACAAGTCAAGAGTATGGGCGGAATGCCTATCAACATCCGGTATACGAGTAGGCTCGTAGAAAAGCTGGGTAAGATGGTAATACTCAGCAAAGATCTCGGTATACCTTCCTTCGAGTGTTATCTGACCAGAATAGCGTATCCAACTTGAATTGTGTACATTGAAGTCGCCGTAATCACGACTTCAGTGTAAAACAATTCAATGGAAAACAATTCGGGAAATTGAATCTGACAAAGCATCTAACTCATTACAAGTAGACATGCTGTCAAGACTCGGGCTCCTGTAAAGAAAACAATAATGAATAATATGCTTGCGGACAATGAATTTGAGCCACAGAAAATTAAAGTTCGTATGAGAACAATGCTCATATTGGGGAAGGCTCTGGCAAGCAGTACCACTCCTTACATAAATAACAAGACCGTGGTGGGAAAATAGCAATGACACTAAGTTATATCCAACCAAACAAAATTTTGATAAACCAGTATTCTGTCCAACCTAGGTTTCACTTAATGCCAAAACAGCTGACCTGTATGTTTGTAGAATACTCGAATGCCTTATACTCTAATTATGTTTCAAAAATTGAGAGTGAATTAAAACACAGGCCTAAAATTTTTTGGAACTTCGTCAGTAGTAAAAGGAATACTGATGGCTTCCCCAAATCTATGTCCTTCAAAAATGTAACCAGTAACGACTCAAATGATATATCAAACATGTTTGCAGATTTCTTCAAAGATGCATATTTAGTTAGCAATTCCGATGAACCCATGGTTAATAACTGTTCGCAACAAAATTATTCACACCTTACCACGATTAATTTTACTATTCAAGAAGATTCTATAGTCGAAACAATCCATGAACTTGATAACTGTTTCAGTCCTGGTCCTGATGGTGTACCATCATGTGTTTTGAAAAAATGTGTATCCCAATTATCCTACCCTCTCTGTTTATTATTTAACGAATCTCTTTAATGCTCAATCTTTCCCGCATTGTGGAAAAGTGCTTTAATTAAACCAATTTATAAAAATGATATAGCGAACTACCGTCCCATTGCTAAGCTATCTGTTATTCCAAAAATGTTTGAGTCACTTATTTGTAACGTCTTGTCGTTTAACTGTAGTTCTGTCATTAGTGAAAGTCAACATGGTTTCGTGAAAAATAAGTCTACCGTTACAAATATGTTCCACTTTACGTCTTTCTGTATTGATTCCTTTGAAGATCGGAAGCAGTTAGACTGTGTGTTCATCGACTTTAGCAAAGCATTTGACAAATTGTGTCACAAAACTTTATTGATAAAGCTTAAGAAGTTAATCTTCTGTGATCGTTTTTTAAAGTGGATCGCTTCTTACTTAGACAATAGATGTTATGCTGTTATTTTCCGTAATGAGACATCCGAACAATTTTATGTAAATTCTGGAGTTCCACAAGGAAGCCATTTAGGTCCTCTGTTATTTACTTTATACATAAACGACGTGACCTCTGTTATAAACAATTCTTCTATTCTCATTTATGCTGACGACATAAAATTTTTTAAAAAAGTATCCTCTATTAATGACTGTTCAAAACTGCAAGAAGATCTTCAAAATTTCAGGGAATGGTGCAATAAAAATCATTTATTTTTAAATATAGACAAATGTAAAACAATGAGTTTTACAAGCAAAAAGAATATAATTAATTATGAACATATTATGTTTGACACAAGTCCTTTAAAAAGACCATCTAACTTTTCTTACTTGGGGATTATCCTTGACTCTAAACTTACGTTCACTGACCACTATGATTTCATTATAAAAAAGGCCAATAAAATGTTGGGGTTCATTAAACGATTTTCCCGTGATTTCCAAGATCCCTACGTATTGAAACTTCTTTTTATATCCTTTGTTAGGCCTGTACTTGAATACGGTTGTGTTGTTTGGTCCCCTTACTATTCAATACATATCGATAGGCTCAAAGGTATTCAGAGAAGATTTATGCGTTTTTGCCTTCGTTTTCTTCCTTGGTCCCCCAGAGTAGCACTACCACCCTATGTTCAAAGACTTAAGCTTTTGAATCTTCCACTGCTTTCTAAACATAGAGAGTATTTACAGCTGTGTTATATAGTAAAATTGGTCAATGGTTCGATAGTATCACCATCAGCTTTGGGTCAACTTAATTTCAGTTTTAGTCAAGCTAGCCTCAGAAGACAAATTCCTTTACGTTCAATAATTAGTAGAATTGATTTCAGTATTTAATAGGTATTTCTTTTTGATCTTTTCTGTGAATGATAACCTAAAGAGTATTAAATTTAAAAATAACTTTTTTAATACAAATTTGTAATTTGATATAATGTATATTTAAGCAAAAAAAAAAAAAATAACGTTAGTCTTTAACGCATTAAATAAATAAACACTGTATTGCACAGTATGGGGGTACACAGCAAACAAGTTTTTCCTTAGCCCACGAACATTTGAATAAACGACACAAATCACTTACCATTATATGTAAGTGAATCTGAATCCATTAATATTTTAAATGGAGAGAATTGGAAGCTTCTTGCTCGGTATTACATTGAAGCTTTTAATAATAGAAAAAATAATCATTCGAATCCCTAAAATTAACCATTGGCCTACCTACCTTCATACAAATTGAGAAAAGAAAGAAAAAAAACTTTTTTGTAATGCAATTAGATTCATTGCCTTAAACAATTTGCAAAAAAATAATTTGTTGTTACTAAAACTAAAGCAGTTATCGCATAAGGGAAAGTCTTATTACATATTGAAAGTTTTATACTAACTTTAATTTGAAAATATATATAAATAATTATAATTACGATAAACAATAAGTTGGCATCTGGCAGACGGTTTTACAACCAAGGCCATTAACTTATTTAGTTTATATAAAATTGCTTTTATTCTTTTATAGATTTGAAATACAAGTTATTACTTATTAATAGTAAAAAAATATAATTTAATTTTAAGTTGAATAAAATTAAAAACCTTCAATCTTACTCTTTGGAAAGATTCAAATCAGGAGAAATGAATGCGATCGTTATTTAGTGGAGTTTCTTTTTTAGAAATGATTTATGAGATTGAAATGTTTTGATAGAGCATTGTGAAGCTGTATTAAGGCAGCAAAACAAGGGACAGATTTCAATGAACATTTAATTTATTTTCCTTAAGGGTGGATCAAAAAATATTTCAGACACCCTGTATAAACTTTTAATGCAAAACAAATTTTGTATCTAGTATATACATTATTTTTCTCGTTTCAGAAGATATTTAAATATGATAGAAACAACTGACTGATTTGAAAATGTTTTTACTTAATGAAATAATGCATTCAGTTTAATAGAACTTTTGTACGCAATGAATTTTGTTGCATACATCTAAAAAAAAGTTGAACATGTTCAACGCAGCAGAACTCGTAACTGGCAAAAACTCAAAGTCTTGTAATGGTTTACTATATTCACCTTCACGAACAAATTCTACCAAAACACCATCACATCGGATCATTCATCCCTCAGAAAAACAAGATCTTCACAGACTATCAAATCATCAACTATCTCCATCTGCTACTTCAAGCAGGACAATCGCAAATGGTTTTAAAGATAAACATCCCAACACAAAATCTCATAATACGGAAAGTAGTATGCAATCTAATAAAAGTGATAGCTTTTTCGATATGCTACAAGATTATCAGCCAGCAGTGCTTGGTGTTATTGGAACCAATCAACGATCTCCAGGACCTGCTGAATTTATGCAGGACAGAGAAACTCAAAAATCCACACAACCGTCGAACAAAGAAACTCAGCTCAACGCAAACACAAACACAAACACCAACGCAAACCACAAGACTTCTGATCCAAAAGTAAAAAACAAAATACATCGGTTCTTGGTGCCAACGACGAAACCCAAAACTGAAGACAATGCTCTGTTGAACTTATCCATGCTGGCCAAAAATGTCTCAATAGATGAGGTGTCTAAACAATCTCATTTCAGCTCATTAAAGAAAAAAACCTTTTTGTCCACTGAAGAAATGGAAGAGCAGCAGCGACAACGAATCTTTACTCATTATGATTGTCAAAGTATGGCTGCCAGTATACTCTATGCCAAAATTATAAAAAACCTTTCCACCGTCAATCACAATGGGTCTTCGAAATCCTTGGATTCGATGTTGCCAGCATCAAAAACACCACATCTTCAAGACTTCAATCAAGGCAATGAACTTTTAGAAAACTGTCCACATTATTTTAACGAAATAAGTGGTGAAAATGAAAGTAGAATTAATTTAAGGAGATCAAATAGCATAGAACAAAATGGTTGTGTTCCACGACCACCACGCAGACCAATGACTCCGTGCAGTGTTTCGATATTAGAATCTTTGCCAAATGAAACCCTTTGGCGAGGTGGTGTTTGTCCATTTCAAGATGATTCATGTCCAATCGAATCGGTCGATCATGGAGCTCACTACTATAAGCGTTACTTTTGCAATGAAAAGTATGAAAACTGGTTTGGAATCGATGGAAATTTGGGTCCAACTGCAATTTCAATTAAGAAAGAAAAAAAACTAGATAGCGGCAACGGATCAGGATCAGATCAACGGCAATCTCAATCTCAAACTCGCTATCAATTTAGAATAATAATTCGCACTTCCGAGCTTTTAACCCTGCGTGGATTGGTCATTGAGGATTGCATCATAAATTCTCGGGCATCAGGGAAGTCTGTAACAACCAAAGAACTACTCGAATATGTTGCGCCTGATATTCAATTAAATTGTTTTCGATTGGGTGTGAACACTCCGAATTGCGAGCAACAATTACTTAAACTCGACGAGCAGGGCCTTCAAAGCAAATATAAAGTTGGAATATTGTATTGTCGGAGTGGTCAGTCGTCCGAGGAGGACATGTACAACAATGAGCACGCTGGGCCAGCTTTCACCGAATTTTTAGAAATTATTGGAAAACGTGTACGTCTGAAAAACTTTCAACAGTACAAAGCTGGTCTTGACAATAAATCCGATTCTACTGGTACACATTCCGTTTACGCTTTTTATAAAAATTGCGAAATCATGTTTCATGTTTGTACTATGCTTCCCTTTACACCAAATAACCGGCAGCAGCTTCTGCGCAAGCGACACATCGGTAATGATATTGTAACAATTATTTTCCAAGAGCCAGGCGCCTTGCCGTTTGTTCCCACCAATATCCGAAGTCAGTTCCAGCATGTATTTTTGATAGTGAGAGTAGTAAATCCGTGTTCATCGAATACTACATATCGTGTTGCAATAACACGCTCCAAAGAAGTTCCAGTGTTTGGTCCACCTCTTCCAGGTCAGTATACAAATAATTTTGGAGTCTGAAAACAATTTTAATACTTTCTTTCCATTTTTCTTAGCTTCAGGTTTGTTTTCAAGAAACAGCATTTTCACTGAATTTATCTTAGCCAAAATAATGAACGCCGAAAATGCAGCTCATCGGTCTGAAAAATTTGCCAATTTGGCCATAAGAACGCGAAGAGAATATTTAAAAGATTTATGCATCAATTACTGTACAAACACATCTATAGATCCAGGAAATAAATTTTCTATTTTCGCTAACAAGAAGAAAGAAAAGATGAAAACTTATTTCTCTGGCGATGTATCCCAGCGTGGAGCTATATGCTGGCGCATTATGCTGCAAGATCATGGCTTAAATATTGCAACTGAATGCTTGCTTGGTATTTCAATAGAGACGTTTGTAATTATTGAGGAATCATCGAAGACTGTAGTTTTTGCAATGCCTACGCGATCTATCCTCGGCTGGTCGACTTGTGATATTTTTTTTAGAATCTTTTACCACAATGGTGAGTGTATAACTATGAGTATGCGCTATTTCGGAGGAGTGGATGAGCAGTTGCAAGTTATCGATCGTTTACGAGCAGTAACATTGGGCAATGGTGCTCTGGAATTGAATATAAGAAGAAACATGATGGGACAGTTGGGTTTTCATGTGCAGCCAGATGGTATAGTTACGCAAGTTGATGCCACCGGGCAGGCTTGGGCTGCAGGTTTGCGAAGAGGTTACCGCCTAGTGGAGGTGTGTAAAATTGTTGTGGCCACATTATCTTATACAGAGCTAATTGATCTGTTGAAAACGTCAGCTCAAATGAATACCATTGTCATCAAATCAATAGCCGATGAAACTCCACGTCTAGGATGCTTCGATAAGAATTGTAAAGTAAATCTTCTTAGCCACGAGCTCGATCATGCTGCTTCAAATAGAATGCTAAGTGGAAAAGACAATTATGGCGTCAAACATTTATTTCGAAAAGAATCGGGTCAGCACCCAGTTTTGAATTACAGAAGAAGTGGGACCTACGAACAACGATCTCTACCACACAAATCAAAAACCTGCTCTGGCTATAACACCGGAAGTAGTTGCTTTTCGACAAATTCATTAGACGAACACAAAAAAATATTACAACAATCAAGCATAAGTTCGCTTCATTCGCTTAAAAATAATAAATGGTGTCCATTGGATGATCCTGAACAAATGTTAAAAACATCTTATGCACTTAATCACGACTATCCGCTAAAGTCTTTTGAACATTCTTCTAAATATGAAGATACTTCTCATTTGACAAAGCCATCAACTCCATCATCTTCGCTTCATGATGGATTTAAAGTGGAGTCATGGCTGCAAAACGATAGATCAAACTTTTCACCAACACCCTGTGCAAATCATAAGTACGATTTGATTGAATTTAAACATGTTAACGTATCCCCAACTCAAAGTTATATTCTCGAGAACAGTCATCCAGTGTCATCTGAAAATAGTAAACTTAACTCTGGCTTGGGGTTAAAAAATAAAAATACTTTTCATGAGCTAGATGCTTTTGCATCGCCTTCCAAAGTCAAAACAGCTAAAGTCGCTCAAAGTGTTAAAAGTTTCAACACACCAATAAACAGTTCTAAGCAAAGCACTAGTTATCAATGTAGAACCAAACTATTTCCTTCGGATTTACTCGAAATCATGAGCCCCAACAGTTCGTACTACGACAGTTTAAAAACAAAAAGTTTTCCAGTGGTTAGGAGAGATACAAGCCCTCGGATGCTAGAAGATAGTATATTATCATCATTATCTGTGAAAAATACCCCGACGCAGGTAAGTTAGAGAGTCTTTAGAGTTATTAAGTCATTTATTAATTTAGGGTATTAATTTTCAGTCTGTAAAACATGAAAAGCTTGAAGGAGGAAGTAGCAGTGCCAGTGTGAAAAGGCATCAGCACATTCCAAGTCCTATTGGCACAGCAACAAGAATCAATCAAATAATTGGTCGAGATCATCACAAAAATGCTTTGTCAGCCACACTCCCTGTACTACAATACTCAAAGGAATTAGACTGGACGACTCTAGTCGACACTGCGACCAAAGCAATTATATTACAGCACAAGGATGAAAACAGTTGTAAGTTTTTTTTTTTTTTTGGTTTTGTTAAAAAATCATTATTTTTACTATTTTGCATGTTTTAGGAAACTAAATTCTCAAAATCTGCATTTGATTGTGCTCCCGAAGACGCCTGTCGTCAGAAAAGAATTTTTGGAAGCAACAGCTGGAAGAGAATCTCAGACTGTAGAATGGGGTGAAACTACTGTTCTCGTAAGTTCTTTCAAGCAACTGATTTGCCTACCTAAGATAAGTTATTGTTAACCAATGCTTAAAAAAAAAACAAAATGTGATTTAGTAATTATTAAGTTTTTTATATGAATCAGCAATGCTGGAATGTTAGATTGAAGGATAATCAAAATCAAGCAAACTTTTTTGCCAATAGAAAAGATTAAAAAATAGACATTAAATCGCTTGTTATTTTATAAACAGATTCAGTTTTAGATTTATAATCATTTTATTGTTCTAACATGCATTTTTAAGGTCGACGTCTTTAATTATTGAACCTTGTACTGAAACCACTTGTGTTGTAAGATTCTGTGAAGGTTCATCAAAGGATCTTTGGTTTTGTTGGCAAATACCGAAAGATACAAACTGTTTATAAAAAATAATTGCGGATGACATTCAAGCTGTTGGAATTGTAAAACACTGTTCATCATTATGATTGGCGCGCGTTGCTACGCCACCAAACCTTCACAGGAACCATCCCTGGACTAAAGTTTATTTACCCTGAAAATTTCATAAAAATCTGTTGGGCGGTTTAGCAGTCCAACATACATACATACATACAAACATCCATTTTCATAGACATAGAAGATATTTCGAGCCAGACAATAGATATTCAGATATTCTATTTGCAATAATCATTTTTTATTAAGGAATCTTGTCGTTGCTAGCCAAAATCCAAAATCCAAATGAACCAATATTTGTATATGTTAAAAATTCAGTGAAACGTGTTTCCGAAAAACGAAAAGTTTTAAAGTAATACATATTTATTGCGTAGGGAAAGAATATGATTAAGGCTCATTCATTGACCATCTGCTTAGACTTGCAATTTGAAAGCTTAATTATACGAGAATATAAAAGCCGACTATACAGAATTTTGTAAATCGATAGAATTTGGGATTACTTGGTTTGCTGGCACTTATATACAATATTCTCTTTTGCTTATCCCAGATTTGTTTCAAATAGTCCACTAGAAAGTTGGTAAAACAAATATATCAAGGCTTATAAATGTTTCTTCTGGGACGTCAAATCTGAAGATATAGCCAATATCACCTGGTACGGGTAAATTAATCATAGCCTTATATCAAATCAGATTATCGTCTTCATTTTTATTGGAATTTTGGCATTGCATAACAGTTAAACCAACGCTATATGCGACTACTATCCTTCGCCGATTTCAACCTCGAAGAAGTTTGTGTTAATTTCTTGGAAAAATGATGTGGTTCAAAATATAAGTGTGGTATGAAATAAGCTTCGGAGTATGCATATCATGTTAACGTTCACTTTATTGCATGATTCAATCATAGCAATCATCGAAGCTAAAATAAGCAAAAGTCCCCACATCCATATCGCAATAACATAAACAAAAGACCCTATGTCCGATTCAAGAATGCTAACATAAGCAAAGCATCCCTTCGGACAACAAAATCCATTCCCACGAAATCTGCGACAAACTCTATTTCGTCGTTAGATCCCATTTGCAGAAAATGACGATTAAGCATTATCTCGTCATCAGGAAATTTACACCATCTCTTATTGGCTGCCGATCACATCATCATACTACGATAAATGTATCTGATGGATGATCAATAAGAATCCGAGATGAAGTTGGATTCAGTCTTTCTTCGCAGCTCGATATATTCGTACGATTAGTAACTCGACCGAGAATTGAATCACTCCGCTTGAACCGCAGTTTTATAAATTACCTACTAACTTTATAATAAGTGAATAGAAAGAATAAAATAATTTTTTAAAACGTAAACCGGTTAACAAGTGTATTAATTTATCATAGCAATTCTTTCTTTGAAAAAAAGTGAACTTACTGTAAAACCAGTAATTATTCTTTTTTTACAATCTGCTGTGATCCAAGTAACCCAAGAATACAATTCTAGCACTCGAAACCTTCATATTAATACTGAGATTTGCTTGGACATATAGTATGGTTGACTTTCATCACTTCCTTCATAAACTTGTACCGCGGGTGGCGATGGTATAAGGCATGTAGAACTTCATCGCTAGCTTTTTCATAGATACATAAATAAAACTGAATTCTCATTTACTTACTTATGATGGCGCCACTAGAGGGTTGTTCTTCTAGGCCTTGCTTAGAATGCCCCTCCAGCCGGCTCGATCTCTAGCTTGCCGTCTCCAATTTAGAAAATTGTTCGTTATTTTCACCTTCATGGGCTGTTTTTTTCACATTAATGGGCTCAGTTAACAGAAATGTATAAATACATACCTCTTCATACTATCCCTATTTGGTTCTCTTACATCCCCACTTACCTAATACTATATTTTATTTCCTTATTATTTTAATTTTCAAAACCACTATTTTCCCAGCTCCATTTGGCCTAACTTAATTATATCTATTTATAGATACCGTTGATGCTGCTCCTGCTTCTGTTACACTGCTATAAAAAACGAATACAACGATATGCTTTCGTTTTAGATTTTCGGGTTTTCGGGTACTACTGAGGCAACGGATGCTAGCGTTGAGGATAAATAATTTCTACCGTCTGGCCTCTGTCCAAAATCTTGGAGAATCGCGGGTACGTTCTATCGTATGATCCTCCTGAAGTGAGGTTCTAGTATTTTTTGTTTTTAACTTCTTCAGTTTTCTTGGCAATCATGACCTCAAAACAATGAACAAATTGACAAAAGACTGTATTCAGAAACAGACCTGCTTGGGTACAACAACTATAGCAACTATAACCGAAGATTAAATAAATAAATAAATTGTTGGCACAACAGCTCCAAGCGGGGCCGGGGCCTGTGACTTACACTCTCAACCATTCCTGTGTGTGCGTTGATATTCAGCAGGCAACGTCAGGGATCGAACCCTGAACCTTCGGCGTAGCAGTCCGACACACTAACCACTACGCCACGGGGTACTACATAACCGAAGATTACAATCCTTAAATACGTCAACTATCATTTTCTCTTTATTTCTATAATATAGATTAAATTATTTTATTTCCTAAGTATTATATTATTAATATTGTTGTTTAAAAAAAATTGTAAATAATTTATACAATTTTTTAAAACGAAATCTATAGTAATATGGATAGCAGGATCGACTGTGGCGACAACGTGAGCCTCCAAACCTTTTTTTCAAATTTCTCGTTTTGGAGAGAAAATGTAGGTGGAAAGGTTTAAATATGTGATAATTATCAGCGACATCTATGTGTCTCCAAACCCCGTTATCTCTTACTCGTTCCCCAGACTACTATAGATTTCATATACAATGCATACATTTAACTTTGACATTGCTGCGTGCTACTGCTACTGCTACACCATTGTGCGCAGCCAGGTAGTCTCAAAAACTATGCACACAACCCCTTGAGTGTTAAAAGCAATTTATTCTACAAGTCATAAGGAAGGTTTATAGAGCGGTCCAACAAACTACCGATAGATGGCGCTGGTATTATATCATCGCGTGGAATTTTACGTTCATAAAAGAAAAAACAGGAATTTTTCAATTTTTGTATAAGCATAAGAGGAGTAAATGAAATCATAAGAAGAAAGACAACGTACGCGATATAAAATAATATAAATATAATATATATAATGAACAATTTGAATTATCTCCACAAGACAAAAAGATATTTAGGAACAACAGAGTTTAGAGAGACTAGGGAAAACTTTTCTACCTACCAAGCAAAATAAAATCACCTTATACTATAGCCACCTACTGGAAGCAATTTTCCTCACAAAAAACACTTCCCTAAAGTCCTGTAGACAGGGCCGGACAAGCTATACGTGCAAGCGGTGAATGCGCAGGGCGCATTAATATAGTCACAACCTCGTAACAACTACCTTCTTTTTTAATTCTCATTTATTTTTGTAGCTCACACCAATATTGATATTCATTATATAACTAACCGCTAATTTGAATTTAAAGACAGATATGTATACATATATCTACTATTTCAAAAATAAGTCGATATTCACCTTCTTATTCACACCCACAGTCCCACAGTAAAAAAAAAAAAAAAAAAACTACAAAGTTCGCTTAACAATAGATACTTACCTACCTAGCTTTATGCTATTTTCCTCTTTATAAAACACACACCATTGGTGCGTTCTTTTTTTGACGATAGTCGACATTTGTTAACAAAAATGTCAACAAAAAGGCGTTCTTTTAATGCAAATTAGTTACGATTTGTAACTATATGACGTCATAACAGCGTTCCTAAACTCACGTTAAGTGTCAAATAGTTACGATTTGTTACTATTTCCAACTCACCTCAATGATATGAGTTGAGATTGTTGATCTGTCAATAGACCATTTAAGCGACCGGCAATATACTTCTTTTTCTCTCGCTCCGAGAAGTCAAATGAAATACTTTTCTGTGATGCGATGTTGAAGATTTCCTAGTTTTGCTACTTTATGCATCCCCCGTTTCCCCCTAAAAAATGTATTTAAGAAAATTGTCATACAATGACTGTTTCTTTGGCAATGTGCCTCTCAGGCGTACAAAAACGGCTAGATCTCACAAGTTACTTATCAGATCATCTTGTTTTTTTTATCATGCCGAGTCACTTATGAGCTCACCTAACTAACTGCATCAGCATAATTTTGATTTAATACATATTAGGGGTATTCACGATCTGGTGTAACTTGTCTTGCATCATTGTAAAAGTGGAGAAGTGCTACGTTTTCTTGCAATACAACAACAAATATACTGCCTGTCATTTTGTTACACTTTTGCACTTTATCTATACCTCAACCCCATTGCAACAGGAAAATACAACGGTGCAAAATTTGTACTTTTGATTTTGACATTTGTGTCAACCTTATTTTGACATTTGTGTGAGTTTTGCTACAGAGTGGAAGAAGTGAGTTCACGATCTACAAGAAATACAAGCGATTTCGCACTTTTACAATACTTGTTTGCACCAGATCGTGAATACCCCTATTAAGATATTTGGATTAAAATACTACCCCAAAATGACCTGTTATAGGCGTTTTTCTTTTTTAGTTCACAGCAGAGCCTGAGTTGTCAAAAAAAAATAAGTGTTTCTTTTTTGGTTCAGAGTGTTCAGAGCTTCGAATTCGTATTTCTTTTTTCCTTCAGAGTGTGTTCAGAGTGCGCTCTAAGAGCTCCAAATAAATAGATGGGGTAGACTGAGCTAAAAGCTGAACAAAAATATAAAGACGCTTCCAAACCAATTAAATTGATAAAAAGAAGTCTTTAGAGGCGGCTGGAAATAAAAACAATTAAAATGGCCGCCGAAAGTATTTTAAATGTTAAAAAAAAACTTTTCTTGAGGTTTTTCAAATGACATGAGAAAAATAAATTAATGGGATATCAAATTCGTTTCATTATTTGTTCAGAGCGCTCTGAACACAATTGGTTCAGAGGACGTTCAGAGCGAGCTCGATATACTCGAACTCGGTTCAGAGCTCGTTTCTGAATGAAAAAAGAAAAACGCCTTATGTTATATGGCCAGAAACACAAATATTCAAAGTTCTCAGCATCTATCCATGTGATGTTGAAGATTTTGGTGTTTCTCAGTTCTGCTGGATCCCCCGCTACTTTCAGCGTCCTCCATTTCCCAAAAAATATTTAGGAAAAATGTCCTAAAAGGGCCCCCACTACTTCATGCATTTCCCGTTTCCACATAGTTATTATGATGGAGAAGCCTTAAAAATCGGGTCCGACTATTCTGTTCGTCTGTCTGTATCGGCTAAATCATATGCCTGTCTAGTTAGACGAAAATTTTGTTGAAATGTCTCTTCGTCATACGCCTCAACAACTGTTTCCACGTAGTTTTTAATTTGTACAACATGTCTTCGTTTATTATTATTATTTATTACAAAAATATAAAATAAATTTACATTATAATATAAAAAAAAGCACTAGCTACCAGAGGCTTTCGGCTTCGTTTAGGTTTGGAAGATGCCAAGAAATCCAAAAGAAACTTTCTCATTTTCTGACGATGAATTTTCATTTCCAATCATCAAATTATTGTCTTTCATTTGCTCTGCTTGTTTTTCTCTCTGCAAGTTAAATATATTTTAATTAAGTATATTATTTTATTGATAATGTATTCAAAAACTTACTTCTTTAAATTCATTTTTGTATTTCTCCAGTAAAAAAAGCGCACCTAAATTTATTCCTTCTTTATTCATTTTGAGATTTGAGAATAATAAATTGAAAGTGGTCGTTTGACAGTTTAACAAATCCTAACAAATGTATCGTTCCTAAATGGTTTGTAAAAAACCCAACAAATCCTAACAATGACACTCAAACAAATTTTTTTTGACATAACAAAAAATGTAGACTACCGGTAGTCTTCTGAAACCGTTCCATTGGTAAGCAAATGACACTTCTGACGATTCTGAGAAGAGAATTTTGCTTCTGGATTTGAAGTCAGAATCCACTCAAGAAGCACAAATACAAATATAACTCCAATGTCACCCATAGAACATTCATTGGGAAAACGTCTATTCGCATGCAAAAATGCCAAAAGTTTTGTTAACGTCCACAAATGTGACATATTGTTGAATCCAAATCTGATGATGAAAACGTCGAAGATCAGCAAAGAAGTTTAGTAAGTGGTAATTAATACGAGGAACCAGTTAAAATCCATTTAGGGGAGGACGGGGCACAGGGGACCACTTAACGTTTGCCGGCTGATTAAAATTTATTGAACGGAGAAAAAAGGCTCAAATTTCCTCATCACTCATAAACAAAAGGCAAAACCAAAAATGGTGTTTTCTTTCCAAAATCCCATTCATCATAATTATTTATGAAATTATATTCACGAAAAAGAGTTGAGACTTGAGAGCAGTTGTACTATGTGCTTTATTGCTCATATGGAAATGGATATTTAATGTAAGAGTACTCTATCCCAATATGCCGCAACTGAGGGCGCCAATAATAAAGCTTGTACAGTGCGCTAATTTAGCTCGGGCCGGCCTTGCCTGCCACACATCACGCGCTACTCCCGTCATCTAGTACGATCATCACCAGGGGGCTTATTCCGAAATTCGACGCGGATCGTATTAAAAGCGATATCTCGTTTTCGACCGTCTTCGCTTTTGGGTACTATCAAATGCGAACAGGGCGTAAATAATCTTTCCACTGCCTTCCACTTTTTCCAAATGATCTTTCCACTTTCTTTCCAGAATTCCATTTTTTTTCAATCATTTGACAACTGTTTCCCGCCATCAATTATTTATTTTATCGTTTTTGAAAAGATATAGGCAATTATTTGCGTTTAAAATTTTAAATTATAAATAATTAATTTAATAATGTATTTTACAAAACATATGTTTTTTGTATGGCCCACCTCCTGTTCCGTGAATGGCTTTCTGATTTTGTCGAAGTTTTGATTTGATGTGGTATTTAAAATCCTTCCATACCTAAAGTACAAATTAAATTTGGATTTATACAAATTAATGATAGTCATTTGTCATTTGATTGTATTGCACTTACTTTTTTCCAGCCATCCCTTGATTTTATAGGAAGACCATTTAAAACATTTGTAATGCCTTCCCAAAGAATAACACTCTTTGCTTTGTATTCGGGTGCATTTATATACCCTTAGCAAGTCACTGTTCTCTTAGAGAAACTCAACGAGTGCAGAAAACTGTTGAGCGGTAGTATGTTTTTGACTCCTTTGTCGACGAAAAAAAAAAATCACAAAATATAAATTCAACTAAAAAAGTTCTTGTAATACACAATTGAAGGTTTAAGTAACTTAAATTTTCTTGGTTTTATTAAATATTTACATTTTTTAAGATCGCACAAGCAATCCGCCAGCAATCCGTCACCTAAATACCTATCGTTTTCACTTTCAATAGAAAAATAACATTGGAAAGTGCTTTCGCTCTACTTTTGGTCGAATGGAAAGCGATTCGTATTTGGGAATATGAAAATACAAATCCGCCTTCCAAAGCGATCCGCCGCGCATTCTGGAATAAGCCCCCAGATCCACCTAGAATGAGTTACCGAAAAGCTAGTAGATTGTTCACACGTCCTGCAAGTTTTCCTTTTCCTGCGGAACACTTACTACCCTGCAGACAATTACACTTCTCACATTTAGCCTACACGGCATTCTCACGTCCAAGTCTGCTCGAATATTATTTATTATTATTCTGTTTCTGTCCGATGTCATTCTCTATTTACACCGGATATTCGCTCAGCAAAAATAGATATGTGGTAGAATCCTGCCATCAGTGTATATGAAATCTATATATGTAGTAGTCTGGAGAACGAGTAAGAGATAACGCGGTTGTTGGGCTTATAGATGTCGCTGATAATTATCACATATTTTAACCTTTCCACCTACATTTTCTCCATAAACGAGAAATTCGGTAATTTGATTTGGAAAGTCTTGGTGTCGCCACAGTCGGTTTTGTCCTCCAGAACGATTAAGAGACAACGGATTTCGTCGATAATAGAAGCAATTCATTTGCCTTTTCATCACAATAAAGGTAAGAAATAGCTTTTCATAACATTTTAGTGAACATTAATGTCCATTTATCTATGATTACATATGTAGATATGACATTTTTGTTCGAGAGCATTTTTTATTTTCCTTAATTTTAAATAATTTTTTTGTGGTGACGCACCAGTAGGTACAAAGTTACTTCGAAAATTTTCAACGGACAGTGGTTGTATGTATACTTACATGACATGTGCCCATAAATGCTGATGAAACAGTAATTTACAAGCCGTTCGATCGGATTTCCTGATAGGTATCCATAATCCATTAGTTTTATCTTAATTAGCTAAAATATAAACATATATAAGGTGGGCAAAAAGAAATCACCCTATTGGAAGATGCTCTCATTTTTGAAAATGGCCGCCAATGTCAAATCTGTTTTGACAGTTGTGGACTAGAGACTGGATAGGTGCAGAATACAAGTGAACAAGTCATGGAGCGATACATGAACCGATATTCTGAAATTGGCGTTCCCGGGTCGCCTATCATCTCTCGTTTTGGTGATTTGCACTGGCCCGCAAGATCGCCCGATTTAACCGTTTCAGACTTCTTTGTGGGGTTTTTTGAAGTCCCGTGTTTACGTGAACAAGGCCGAGACTCTGGAAGCCCTCAAGGACAATATTCGACACGAGTGCGAGAATCTGTCGCCCGAAGCTCTCGCTGAAGTGATGAAAAATGCCATAAAACGAGCAATCAATTGTGACGGCGCCCATTTGGCTGATATCATCTTCTCGACTTGACAAATACAATTCTAAAGGTTCAAATAAACATAATCAAAAAACAGAATCGAAGTTTTTTATTTAGAAAAAAAGAGAGCCAAACAACATCGGATGGATGACTTCTTTTGGCCCACCTTGTACAAGCATTTTATACATTCTAAACATAATTATATTAAATACCTAATTAAAAATTAAAAAAGCCGCCCTAATTTGATTTTACAATATTAATTAATGAAAATAAAATATTTAAATTATTACTTTTAACAATCGTTAACAAACCTCGAATGCATTTCGAAACCCTTTCGTTTCATCATCAGCATTGCACTACAGAAGCTTTGGCTGCGGCTGTTGAGTGTTGATTGAAGCGCGAGATAAGCATCGATGAGTAAAAATCAAACATAGAACGAATGACAACGGTTAAATACAACAAACATGAAATTAAAACAAGTGTGTTGTTATATTTTAGCAAATAGACAAGACTCGATATTGCCGTTGTCTTGATTTAGATGGTTATTGCCCTTTTGGATGTAAAAACTTTCGTATGCATCCAATTGCATCTCATTACGCACTTCTTTAAGAAGACGCACATTGTCTACACTAATATTATGGTTTTCTTTTATGACGTGTGCTGCGACCGCCGATCGCGAGGGTTGGTTTAAATGGTCATTGAATCTCTTTTTAACAAAAAAAATTGATTCTAAACATATTCGGGCATTTCTGCATAACCGGTGGCACACGATATGTGTACATTTTCATGCCATCAGTAATACAACTAAGTTGTGAAAAAAAATCTAGTCCCTAAGCCGTCTTAAGCTAAGCTTTGCTAAGGTTCAATCACAACTCTTAAAACGTTGTTGTACATAACGTAAATTTGATTAACTTTTGAAGCCATGAATTGTTTTTTATAATGAGAAGAGTGAACGAGAAATTCAAGTCTATTAACATTTTGTGTTTTTTTTATTGAAAAGATTTTTTTGTTTAAATATTATTTACAGGGCTTCATAGAACATATTATAACGTTCTTGACCTTGTTTCCTGAAGGTGTTGTAATGTTTTTTGTCTGGTGTTCGAAAATAAAACTTATTTTCTTTTACTTTTAAATCACCACTACTATCTCTATAAATGAAACTCACTTTTATCTAAGTTCAAACTCTTTATTTATTTCTTTATCTTAGCACCACTAATTATTCACCATTTATTCGTCACCACAGTTAAAATCAAACTGAGCCCATTTCCGTAAAAAAATGTACTATTTATACTGGGGTCAAAGCTCTCGAACCGTCTTAAGTCTCGAACCATTCGGAATTTTCAAGATGCTTTGAAAGCTTTCAGAGCTTTCAACTTTCCTAATACCATTGTATACGAAATCTTTAGTAGTCTGGGGAAAGAGTAAGAGATAACGGGGTTTGGAGACACATAGATGTCGCTGATAATTATCACATATTTAAACCTTTCCACCTACATTTTCTCTCCAAAACGAGAAATTTGAAAAAAAAGGTTTGGAGGTTCACGGTGTCGCCACAGTCGATCCTGTTATCCATATTACTATAGATTTCATATACAATGGTGACAGCATTGTATATGAAATCTATAGTAGTCTGGGGAACGAGTATGAGATAACGGGGTTTGGAGACACATAGATGTCGCTGATAATTATCACATATTTAAACCTTTCCACCTACATTTTCTCTCCAAAACGAGAAATTTGGAAAAAAAGGTTTGGAGGCTCACGGTGTTGCCACAGTCGATCCTTCTATCCATATTACTATAGATTTCATATACAATGGTGACAGCATTGTATATGAAATCTATAGTAGTATGGGGAACGAGTATGAGATAACGGGGTTTGGAGACACATAGATGTCGCTGATAATTATCACATATTTAAACCTTTCCACCTACATTTTCTCTCCAAAACGAGAAATTTGGAAAAAAAGGTTTGGAGGCTCAGGGTGTCGCCACAGTCGATCCTTCTATCCATATTACTATAGATTTCATATACAATGGTGACAGTCCCTTTTTTCGATGGAGGTTGTATATCCACACAAGATCTCCCACTTGAAAACCTGTCGTCGTTGCATGTGCATCATAAAGTATTTTCATGCGATCTTTGCCATCCTTGATTTTTGGTCTGGTCCTTTCATGAATTTACGTGAGTCTATTTTTAAGATCGTCCACATATTCTTCTTGGCTTTGTGGCTCATTTGGAGGGCATCCAAATTTCACTTCACTCGGTAGTCGCACTGTTGAACCAAATAAGATTTGCCATGGAGTATGTCCTGTAGTGGTATGTACTTCGCTCCGATAGCTCATCAAGACTGGTGGAATGCATCGGTCCCAGTCTCGTTGACAGTCTTCCACTACTTTGGAAAGGTGTTCTTTGAGCGGTCTGTTAAACCTTTCTACTATTCCATCTGATTGTGGATGCAGCGGTGTTGTCCTTGTCTTATGAATGCCAAGGAGTGAGCAAATCTGTTGGAAGATATTTGACTCGAAGTCCCTCTCTTGATCAGAATGGAGTTCTTTAGGTACACCAAATATATACTTATCCAATTGAATACAATCTGATCCACAACCGTTTTTGCTTCTTGGTTTGGATTCGCAAACGCTTCAGGCCACTTGCTGAAGTAATCCATGATCACGAGAATATATCGGTTCCCATCGTTGGTTTCAGGAAAAGGACCTACAATATCCATTGCAATTCTTTCGAAGGGTGCTGCATCGCACTTTGAGTTTTTCTGTCTGGTCCTTTTGTAGCAGCACAAGTGTCACATTTCCTGCACCATCTTTCGACGTCTTCTTTTGCATGAAGCCAGTAGAAATGATCTCGGATCTTTTCCAGCATTTTGTTGATTCCTAAATGGCCTCCAGAAGTGCCATCATGCATCTCACGGAGAACTTCATTGACTTTAGACCGAAGCACAACTACCTGCATCACATAGGACTTGCCATCTACGGATTCCCACTTCCATTTGAGTACACCTTCTTGTACATGGAGAGAGTTCCACTGAGCCCAATAGGCTTTTAGCACCGGGCTTCTATCGGAAATGTCAACCCATTGTGGTTTCTCCCCGTGCTCTTTCCATGCAAGGATGGGTCTAAGGTCTAAATCTTGTTGTTGAGCATTCCTGATTTCCTCGTTACTCCAGCCGGTAATGGGTTCGGCTCTCACTCGTTGAATGACTAGGGACTCCTTTTCTTTCTGACGTGAACAATGCTTGCTGTTCGATTTACATGGTCGTCAGGATAATGCATCTGCATTGGAGTGTAGTTTTCCTTTTCGATTTTGAATCTCATAGTGGTTGGTATGTCTGCAACCTCTCAATCCACATTGCTACTTGTCCTTCGGGATTTTTAAAGTTCAAAAGCCACCTAAGCGCTCCATGGTCTGTTCTTAGGATAAATTTCTGCCCAAAGTTGTACTTATGAAAATGTTTTGTAGCTAGTACCAGAGCTAGAAGTTCCCTCCTGGTCACGCAATAGTTCCTTTCTGCCTTCAAGAGCTCTTTGCTGTAATATGCTACTACCTTTTCTTGGCCATCATGAACTTGCGACAAAACAGCCCCAATTCCAACGTTGCTTGTGTCTGCATCGATGATGAACTGTTTCCCCGGAGTAGCATATGCCAGAACTGGAGCGTTACAGAGGCGTGTTTTTAATTCCTGGAAGCTTTTCTCGCACTCACCTGACCATTTGAACTGTTTTCCTTTCTCTGTGAGTTGGTGCAGGCTTTTCGGAACTCCAGCAAAGTCTTTCACGAATCGCCTGTGGCTATATGTGGCTAACCCAAGGAAACTTCTCAGCTGACGTTTATCTTGTGGAGTTGGCCAGTTCTTCACAGCTTCCACTTTCTCTGGATCGGGTTGTACCCCTTGAGACGAGACAACATGCCCTAAATATTTCAATTCAGTCTTGAAAAAGGTGCATTTGTCTGGATTCAACCTAAGATGAGCTTCTCGAAGCCTCCGAAAAACTTCTTTTAAGTTCCTGCAGTGTTCGTCAAAATGTTTTCCCAAAAACGATGACATCATCCAAGTAAACCAGACATGTCTTCCAAGTAAGCCCTTTGTAAAACGGATTGCACCAAACGCTCAAATGTTTTGTATCAATGCTCAATGCATTGTATATACATTTTTATAGTAATTTCATTTAAGATTTTATTTTAGTTCTGAACTTCATCAATGGCGGCGCTAGTTGTCTTATCTACTTTACATCATTGTATATGAAATTTAGATTTAATATACAATGTTTACATCAAATGTCTTCTATTGTTGTTTTTGCTACTCAAACTACTCAAATAACTCTCCAATAAGTGTTTGTGAACTTCGTCCATAGATGACGCACCAGACGTTTGGTTGGGAATACTATAAATTATAAATACGATTCAATTAGTTAGCTATGTATACAGACGATTGTCAGGACTTACAAGCACGGACCGCCAACTCACTGTATTGTCTCTCCTTTTGCCTACAAGCTGAAAATCAGCTGATGTGCCATTTATTCTGAGTGTAACACTCTCCCGTTCTTTTTAAATGGGAGCCACAGCCACAGACCAATACAGACCGCCAACTTTTAGAGTTGTCAAGAAAACCTGGGGAGACTCTGGGTAAAGTTCAACAAACAAAGCTAATTATGTACCTATTTTCATATTTTACAATTATTGTCTGTACCTACGCAAATCTAGTAAAATCATTCGAATGTTTCAATTCAATAATGCTGATAATTTTCAGTGCTATTTAAGTATTTTTGTCATTTTTTAGTCAATAAAGCGTAGTTCAAATAAGCATAGTTGGCTGTAGGGGAGGACGGGGCACAATTGACCACTTAACGTTTGCCGGTTTATTAAAATTTATTGAACGGAGAAAAAAGGCTCAAATTTCCTCACCACTTACCTTAAGGTTTTAATATTAAAGCCTAGTACTCAGATCGCGCTAAGCTAAATTTTATCTCTACAATATTTATCTCTACACACCTTTGCTAAAAAGGCGCGCTAAATTTTGAAGTTGGAGAGATTAAAAATACTTAAGGAAAGTTATGGATTCATGGAAAAAAAAAATTTTTGAGATAACAATCAAACATAACATTACGATGATAGCAAAGACGAAAAAAGATGGTCAAAAATTCTGTCCGTCTGTCTGTATGTATGTATAGACACCTACATCCTACAGCCCAAACGGGTGGGCCAAATTGCTTCAAACTTGGTATTTATAAAGTTTTTAGGGTATTGTACAGAGGGGAAATTGAAATTTTTGTTATTTTAGAAAATTACGGTACATGCTAAATAACCGTTACGCTTATTTTTCTAGAAAACATGGCTGAAAAAATTTAAAGAAAGTACAAAAACGGTACTTTCTATAGGACCGCTTTTTTGCTTTCGACTATCTCGAAAACGGCTCAACCGATAATTTTGGAATTTCACACATATATAGGTGCAGGACTTCTTCTGAAATCATGCTGGCGAGCCAGTTGCCGCTAATGGATACTGATGGTATAGACAGAGCCATGATAACCGACTATTTTGTTCCCGAATTGGATGACAGGAATGTGGATGAGGTGTGATTCCAACAAAACGGCTCTACATGCCACACAGCGCACGACACAATCGATTTATTGAAGGAAACATTCGATGAGCGCATAATTTCGCGGAATGGGCCTGTCAATTGGCCACCAAGATCGTGTGATTTGACACCATTGGATTATTTTCTTTGGGGATATGTGAAGTTGCTCGTCTACGTCAACAAAACAGAAACGTTAAGGGAGTTGGAAGCCAATATTCGTGGCGTTATTGCCGACATACTGCCCCAAATGCTCGAAAAAGTGGTTGAAAATTGGACCTCTAGACTTTGCTTTATTCGAGCCAGCCGCGGCAGCCGTATGCCCGAAATCATATTTGAACATTATTGGCATAAAATTATCTTTTCAATAAAGCCAAATTGATGGACATTAAAACGATTTTCTTGTGTTTTATTTCAATTCGAAGTTCTATACCTCTAAAAAAAACACCCGATACAACTAAAAAGTACCTCGAAACTTTTTTCCCGAAAACGGCCAATTGATCATTGACAGTGATTTTTTAATAAAATCCTGTAGGTACACTACATACGTATTCTGTGTAGATATGGCCCATCTCATGGTTGAAACTAATTTTTTCAAAAAATGATTTAAAACGACGCACGCCTTATGGAGAACGCATAGATTTGCAGCTCACCTTTAGCTGCCTTTTTGTATATCTCGCAAACGACTAAACAAGAGTTTATCGAATTTAAGTAGTTTTAGGTGGCGTTATTCATTAAAAGTACCTAATACCTACTTAAATTTGTTCAATAATTAGGTACCTATCAGCTAATAATTTCAATAATTTATCAAGAATTTTGCTTGAATATATTTCCAAAGTTAAATATCGTAATTTTGCACACTTTTTTTTTATTTTGAAAATTTATTTCTCATCATAACATATACATAAATATGTAAATAATATTGAATTTTATCAAATGCCAGGAATTTAGTTAACCCTAAATATGACATTCATAATTTAATCGATAAGCGAATTATGTATAGGTAGCAAGAACGTTGAATCCAGTTCTGTATTTTATTTATTTCATACCTACTTTAAAAATATTAAAATATAGTTGACTTCTGTGAATATGTTTCTAAATACATAATTATGAATTATATCACCCAATCGGCACTGTGGCACTCTATACGTATATCGTTTGTATAGTTTAACGATAAAAATCGAACAGACGCACAGACAGATCGACAGACTATGCGCACTGTTGTGTTTTCCTGCCATCGCAAATGCTCGTGCTCGCAAAATGTCACCAATGGTGTGCGAGGTTGTTCACACGATGTGCGAAAAAATCGTCAATCCAAAAAGGTATTGTGCGATCAAGGATGTCAATAACATTACGTCAGAATTGCAATCTGCTTAAACCTTAGGCCTAACTCCCAAGTCACAATCCTGACAGAAAAAAGGTCAAACAAAAATATTAAACTCCTAAAAAATGACACACTGTTCCTTTATCCAATTTTACAAAAAAAAAAATCATCAAAACACAAAACTCTGGATAACAGAGTCAATGATTTAGCTATAAAAAAAAATCAGGGATCAAGGTCATTTACAATGTATTTAAAGACAAAAAAATGTTTTATTGGAAACATCGTAATCTCTCATTTTTACCTCTAAGCAGACAAAATCGAAGAGCTGAAATTTATTTTTATTATGCTTCTGCTCATATACTCAAGCTTATTTTGTACGAGAGTACGAGTATATATTATTATGAGATGAGATGACCTTTTTCCGTCCATCTAGGCTGTGCTAAAGGTTGGTACCTAGGTAAAAAAAAAAAAACCTACCCGTAATTTGATTTTAGATCTCCCGTCCCGACAACTTGCTCAAGCTAAATAATAATTGCATATATGTATAAAATGTAGTGAAGGTACAATTGCACAAGGCCTAAGAAATTTTGCAGTAAACAAAAAACAATTTAAAGACCGTGCGCTTCACATTCCATTCAGATGCCTATTTATAGTTATTTTAGTGGATCCATATTTAAAAAATAGGGTATAAATATTTTGCATAATCTCTCTTGATGGTTTATACGGTGACTATGTATAGATCTAGAGCTATATACATACATACATACATATGTGATGCATATTTTCATCGTTGTCAAACTATATATATACCTATTTTATTAAATTATTATAATTTATTAAAATTAAAAAAAAAAATTATGTTCCCATATTAACCAAAAATAGTGAAGAACAATGTAATTTCACACACAGCAATAGTTTTTTTTTTGTATCTTCTACTTTAATTTTCGAACAAACTAAAAGTACCTAGTTTTAAAAGAAATACTTTCCCATTGTCAAAATTGTTTTAATCATAATTTTGGGATTTCCTTCATTCATTTCTCTGATGTGCTAAATGTGTTTTCCCGGGCATAAGAGAGTAGTTTTGGCTTTTGGGACTGATGCCAAAAACGCAGAGCACTGTTATTTTCGGTTATTGGTACTCTCGAAGAGCGCTTTTTCTCGCTGTCTTCAGTTGCCATCAATCGGTTCAATAGCGCGAACTTTCCCCTAGGCTTTCATCATCGGTGCTTATATAATAACTTAGTGAAATTGTGTTTCGAATATAGAAGATATATTTCAAAAAATCGTAAGTTTAATTACTACCTAAAATATAAAAAAAAATTAAAAAAATTAAAAGACAAATGACAAAGAAAAAACCAAAAAAAAAACAAGAAATGAAGCGAATAATCAAATCAAACTTACAACTCTACGAAAGTCATACAAATCACTGTGATTATAGTTGAATTGTTAATAATAATTGTGTTCTTAAAATAAGTGCTTATAGTACATATTAAATCCTACCTACATTATACTGCCGCTGATGGCTAAGTATACCTTACCTATTTTGAATTCTTAATTTCGCCAACCTACTATCTATACACCTACCCACCTACTTGTTATCACCAAAATCAAAAAATTACAACAAAAAATATATCTTCCTAGCTACTTTTAAGATCCATAAATAGCGTAACTCGGTGCTTTTATCTACCTCATAGCTCATAACCTCCACAAAGTTTAAATTATACCTATATGCTGTATGCAAAGCATATCAACAAAGATTTTGTTGTATACATTTTTATTACCCTACTGTATTACTATTTTTAAGTATATAAATAAATTCAAATTTTTTGACACTATTTTTGTCTTCGTTCGAAAGTTTTCATCAAGTATATAATATCTACTACACACAAATCTAATATTTGTATAATTTTCTTGATCACTGCCGTAAGATCATCAAAGTCAATAGCTATGCCCCATCCGCGTCCACAGAACAACCCCTTGACAAAAATATTTGCCTATTCTTACCTTAAAAAAGAATAAATTGAGCTACCTAAAAGGTTAAAAAAAAAAAAAAGCGCCTGGGTAACTGCCCAATTTGTTTGCAAAAAAAAAAAAAATCTCTTCAAATGTTATAATAAATTCAAAGATATAAATATAATATTTAGATATACCTATTCCGGCTCATATATAAGATATTTTTGCGTACCGTTATATTTTATTTAATTTTAATTTATTATTATATTTTATTTTATGCATACATTAATAGAAAACACATACACACATGTACATTTATATCTATACACACGTATACATTGGAAATACGACTGCATTTGAAATATATTTGAAATACAAACAAAAAAAAACGGAAGAAGAAGAACAGAAGCTGCTTTCAAGTTTTGCTTGACCATTTCTATATTTTGTGAAAAGCTATTAAAATGCTTTTGATCAAATTGTGGGAAACACAAGACTGGATCGACCCGTTAAAGCGCCCAAATGAATTATTTTTTTTTTCTTTTTTTTGGCAGACGATTAAGCACAGCTATGTAGATGAAGATATTTTAGTTTGGTACATTTCCACTCTTGTCAGAAATAATTTTTGATTTCGCAGAAAATTTTGCGTTAAAATATTTTTGGATCGTAAAGCATTTTTAATTCCTATCTACCGCGGCTTATTTTGGGGATTGTGAAATTGTTTCTGCGGTTCACATAGGACAAATTTTATTGTTTTCAGTTGATTGTAATAGATCGATAGTACAAATGTCATTTTACAACACGAGAATATGGTTTTTTATTATACATGTAATTGATTTTCATGTAATTTTTAGATTAGTTATACAATATACAAAAAAATATTGTTTTGCTGTTAAATATTGAAATTTCTGATATTAAAAACTGTAAATCTGTTACATTCAGCGGAAAATGTATAACACCTGCTCCAAACAATAGAAAAAGTACTAAAACTGATTGAGCAAATTTTGTTAGCTGTCAGATACCCTATACTAATTTATATTCCCCATGCATATTTTGTGGGTTACGAGACTTGCTACCGTGATTATTCAAATTGCATTCCATCTACCCATCTTTCAATTAAAGGAGTTATAAGGTATTGCAATATTGTGTATATAACATTTTTATTTGGGATTATCACAACAAAAGGTATACACAAATCTTAATGATACGTACTGTTCAATTTTGCTTTGAGTGGAAGATTAAGCCAAAATATTTCACTGATTTTAGCATTATTTTCTTCCCCCCCCCCCCTTTTAACACAAATATATCCGGCATTTTTCTACATCAAGTCAGAGAAATGACTTAGTTTGCTTGATTATAATCAGTTCCATGCAGTTAGGTATTTGATAAAAACAGGTCTGGTTCAATAATTAAAAGCACTACCGCTAATTTTTGATAATTTTCGGATAGGAATCTATGAATAAAATGATCCTGACATAAGATTCATACTTCCGTAACTTCACTGAACAAGAACTTGCCCAACACTTCAACATACCAACTATTGCTACATATTGTCCGATGTGATATTTGCATGATATAAGTGCTTGTACCTATATAATGTGTTAAGTTGTTTTTTGAGCAGTTCAATAATGACAACCAAATTCAATTGACAGCTGTTAGTCTGGTTCTTCAGCGTATTTCAAGATTATTTTTATTTATTACCTTGGCTTTCAGTGCAAGAAAATATGGAAACTTTTATGCTGCCCTCGGAGTGACATAAATTGATAGAAAAAGCTATTATTTGTTGGTATGTTTCTAGACAGCTTCTAATTTTGGTCACCAGCTAATCCACCCGGCAGCGCCGCACCGGTCGGTGGCGGCAAGGCTGGCGGCTGGCTGCTGCTTGCTGGTTAGAAGCAAAAAAAACATTTGGTATAATTATAATTTAGCAAGTGTGGCAGCAATTTTGTCGTAATTGTATGTTGCCTTGAAAAAACAAGGGAGTTGTTAGATTATATTTATATTTGCACATTAGAGACATACAAACACATTTTCCGAGTAAACTCTTTGCTATTTTTAGAATTGCAATAGAAAAGGGATTTGACAATGAGATTTAAGAAATCATGTTTTGACATTACCTACTTTGGTGGTTGAGCAGACAAAAAATTGTTGATAAATCAAAAATAAAATCATGTCAGGCGAAAATATTAAGGACGCAGCGCCGGCCGTTGGAATGTTTGATGGCATATGGAAACAAATTGGCCGAGTTCCAAATAGTCAACCTTAAAACAAGATAAAAGAATACGTTTTGGACTGGAAATTCAGACAAGAAAAAACGTGTCAGGAAATAAGTAGTACCAAAATAAATAATGTTTTAAATTGCATCTTCACTGTCAGAAGTTTATATTGAATAATTTTGTCAGCCAATATTTCAATGTATAGGTACTGTCATAGACAAAAATCTTTGTGCTTCATAGAGGAAAAATGTTAATGAAGACAAATCCAGTAGAAGAACATGCAGCCCGAACGATAAGGCAAAATCTTAGCAAACATAGTTTGCACTGCATACGGGATCTAAGGAATTACATAAGCCTGCTTTTGGGTCCAATTTTTTACTCGAACCAACTTTTTAGTTTTGCCTATTTATAAAGCTTCAGCTAGCTAAATGTATATGTATTACACCCAAGCATTTCAAAATCAGTTTTTATTTTATCACCGATTTTGAAATCGTTTTAGTTAAAATGTATTTTAATTAGAAATAATAGAGTTAAGAGAATATAAATTTGAGATTCGCTGGTAAATAAAAGACGGCATTAATGTATTCATTAAATTAGAACATATTTGTCTTCCGTAAAAAGAGGTGATATGGTTTTTATACAATTTTGAAAGTGGCCTCATAATAAGATCCGTCAATGAAACAAATTTGAACCCAGAATGTCCTGGGTATTTTCATATGAAGGGCTTGCTAGTCAGTGCTTCTCTAGCTGCCATTACGGAAAATTAGGTCAAACCGTTCAACACCAACACAATTCTACTACGTCTATTACAATTTTAATTGAATGAGGAAGAACGGAATATTTCGAGTTGTCAAACCAAAAGAGCAAAATATTTTGCAAATCTGAAATCTCATTTTCAATCGAGATTTAACATTATACTTACACACACACCACAAAACTTTTTGACATTTCTTGAACAGCAAGTTTTAAAGTTATATGGTTTTGGAATTGCGAGAATTAATTTCTTTAGGTAAAAGAAAATTGTTTTTATTTATAAAGTGTTCCAATTGTTGAAAAATAACAAATATTATTTAATCAATGTTAAGGTTGTCATTTTGACACACACACAAATACAAATAAGATCAATCTAGTTTTATTTTCCATTGGGTGAGCAAAATCAAAAATCTGAGAGAAAAATCTGTGATTAGCAATAATAATCGCCATTAAAGTGGCTTTAGAAGGAGCTGCAACTAATTATAGTACAGACGAAAAAGCAACAACAGAAACTATAGTGCAGTGCAGACGATGAAGATGGACATATTCGTGTTCAATATAATTTTCAAGCTGAATCCATAATTTTCCTGTTAGCTGCATACATAAAGACGTCTTCATTTTGGTCTTCCCTCTCTATCACACAAATATGATTTATATATTCTGCATCCTCTTTTGCAGCTCCATGTTAAGCCACCTTTACTCAACTTCACGATCTTTGAAAATATGGAGTTGAGCTTCAAGTTATTGCCAGCGTAGGGTTAGTGTTACATGGTTTCCTCGTTTAATTTATTTTGTTTGCACCTTTAGTCAGTAGGTGTTCTGGCTTCAATTTCTGTGGCTGGAAAGTTCGTTTCCATATCACAAGCTGATGACATGCCGATATTCCTGTCTTGGGAAATGTTCTTTGAAAACACTTCGTTATGAGATGACAGGATTTTTGAAAGTTTTTATCTCTAGTCTAGTATGACATTTGGCGGCTGCCGAAAAAGAGATAGGTATTTGATTTCTCATTTTGTTTGCAGTAGGGTATTCCTGAAATTTTTACTTTTATAAAGAAAAAACGTCATTGAAACATTCTTATTAATAATAATCTGCATTTATAAAATATAATTTTTTATTTGTTTGCTCTCACATAATATTGGCTTATAATTTTAACATAATCAGGGTGAGTACTTTAAGTGTAGACCAAAGAAGGAATATATTGGCACGTGTGCTTTCCGTTTATCCTTTGTTCTAAAAAAAAGTAGATTTTTTATAAATTACGAACATCAAAAAACTTGTGTAAAAATTAAGAAAACAGTTCGGGTTTTTGTTGTTTCTTATATTGTGGAATGAAGTAACATGTGATAACGTTTTCCGTGATTTGTGCAACTTTTTTTTCTATATATTTTTTTTTTTTGGTTGAGAAAAATGTACAAGAAACAAAAAATTTCGTTTCTCTTTTAAAGAAAGCTAAAAAGAGTTATTCTGATTATATTTCACATGATGATAAATTGAGATAAGTTTGTTAAAAAATGTACAAACTAATTATTGTTGGTTACAAAAGGGTTGAGTAACTTATTTTTCTAAAATAATTAAATTTTTTTTCAATTTTAAGTGGAGTCAGGTAGAATCTTTCTTTTTCTTGGGGTTTGTTCTTTTGGGAGGGAAATGTTCTCGAATCTCGATTAAGAAATAAGATTGTTTATTGAGAAGGCCAGCTCAACAAAAATTGTCTGAATGCGTCATTGCGATGTGGTGAGCTGTTGTGAACGTGAACCAAGAAATTGTTTCGTAAACGTATTAACTTTGTAAAAATTAAACTTTCTTGCATCAAAAACAAATGGCGCTTGGTGTTGGGTTGGAAATTGGGAGCTTATGTGGACTGACGTGTATGCCCAAGACTGGCTGTGCATAAATTTGTTTGTGTTTAAGTTTATGCAAAAAATAAATGCCCATTATGCGCATACCTATTTACTTGCAACTAACTAAGTCTTCTATTCCATTTCTGCTTGTTCCTAAGCAAAGCAAACGGTCTCCTTTAAAGTTTTTATGCTAATTATTATTGTTGCGATGTCTTCGAGCTATAAACAATCTATTCACTCTATTTTATCTTTTTTATTCTGCTGTTGGCAGATTTACAACGTGACTGGCAAAAATAATTCGACATGATTTTTCTTAGATATTTATCGAATCAATACAAAATGAAACCTTTACGGACGCCTTGCTTAAAAGATAACCAAAAGTTTTAAGTTCGTAAAACTTTAAAAGAATTTAGCATAGTCATAACCTCATAACTCATTAAGAAAATAGGTAGGTAGCTATGTAAGTTTCTTTTTTTAATCTTCGTTTATTCGAGTGTTTCGTCGATCTTCTTATCGATACCACCAAGAAACTGTTTGCGCCGTATTTGTGTCGTACGTTGCGTCGTACCTCGTACCTACCAAGCAAATTTGCTAATCTCACATGTCATTCGTCTACCTACCTCTACATTTTTTATAGATTCTTTCTCTTTGGCAAGGGGTGTTTTTGAAAGAAAACAAAATGGAATACCTATAGGTACTGTGCAATTGTTAACAAAAATATAAAATTGTGTCTCTATTTATTCATTTCAATATGCTTCTTCATACCTGTTTATACAATTAATCTGGAACTTGTTTGCCATTTGTCCGAGTTGTGTCTTTTTGTTATTGAATCTTCATTAAATTGCTATTCTTTTCATTTATTAATTTATACAACAATCCAAACTTAATTTTAAAGAAGCGTTTAAATAAACAAGATTTAAAATTATATTATTTCATTTCCTTATCAGACGAATTTCCCAACCAACTTAAGGTGCCTATAAAATATAGATCAAATATGTACATTAGGTACTGAGCTGTAAAAATGTTATTAATAGTGTGACTAGGATCATTGAACTTTTACAAAATCTTTACGACCACTTGACTTTTTTTTTAAATTCTAATCCCATCCAAGTGAATTAGATTCAACCAATAAAAATGGCAAAATAATGTTACTTTAATATTGAATTGCATTTAACCAAATCTCGGACACTTCGTTTTCCATAAAGCCAAAAAAGCAATCTAGATTTGATCTCCGGTTGAATCTAGATGAATTTTTGGAAATTCTCGATTCAGAGCCAGATTTGCACACACTAACATTCACTAAACGTCTATTGGAAATTTGTTTTTCTCATTGTGCTGTTGTGAAAAAAGTATGTATATATATTTATTTTATAATTTATTTTAAAATGGAGCAGCAACTTTTATTAATTATTTTTCATTATCATCCGATAGTGAAGAATTTTTCAAAATTGAACATTTTTTTAAAGAAAAGCGAAAGGCATTCCGCCAAACATTTTGTGGAAGATGTTGTATATCATTCAGATTCAGACGAAGAAGTGGGTGACAATTTCTTTTATAATATTACAAACCAGCTGTTAATGACACACAAACAATAACAAAAACAAAATCAATCTCTTTATTTTCCATGCAACCAGCAAATCTGAAATTTGTCGTGGAATTCACCATAAGTTGTCATCATTTTAAGGGCCGCGCCTCCTATGGCAAAAATTAATTTCGGATATTATGTCAGACATTGTTTCTGTAAGTTTATATAATTTTGTGTACTACCCATGTGGGCAGTTTATTTCGTGACACTTGATGCACAATTTTTGGGTTAATCTATTTTTGAGCACAAGAGCACAAACTAGGGAATACATTAAATGGAATTACTTATAGCGTATTTATTTCTAAATAGCATCGACACTTTTGTGAAAATCTGAGTAATCGCACAAACGTGCCTAATCTCTTAATGTCCTTTTTAACTTCTAGTTGAAGGGTAAAGTTAGTACAATGTAAGGATGAAAAGCTGGGTTTAAGCTACACGCGTTTAGAAAAGTAAAATCCTGCAAACAAGGCTATTGTACCTATAAAAAAAAATAACGAATAATTGCTAGTTAGTGCATACTTTGCCAGTAGTAGGTAGTCCTTCAGGAGTTGCTTCATTGAAGAAAAATCCTCTTTCTTCTAGCAAATAAACAACTTCTGAACACAGATCTTGCAAAGACAACAAATATCTCGGTGCCGTGAAATAAGGCCAAGTGAAACAAGGCCAACTTTTGAAAGTTGTATAATACACCCAATTCAAAAAGTTTGGTCTTATTTTACTTGGAAAAGAGAAATAACCCTAATTCAGCCATATTTTACTTTCGTTTTGATGAATTTGGTAAAATTTGGCTTAGGAGATAAAAAGGCAAAATACTGAGTATGTTTCTATGAGGTGGACTGTATAATACTAATTTATGTAGGTACATCATCTTTTATATTATGCTCGATTCCAAATACTTGCAATGCACTTCTTTTAAAACAACGGTTGCTGTTATTTTCAATAAAAATACAATCCACTTATCATTTACCGAATTATAAAAACATTCGCACGAATTTTTAACTATTATTTTATGTTCTAAAACTCCCCACAGTTTCAGATTGTGAGACTTAATTGTAAAGAATTTTAGAAAACAATAGTTAACAATTCGAACAAATTTTATACTATTATTATCTAAAATTCTTTACAGTTAAATCTCTCGGATATTAGCAGTCTTAATTCGTGATTTATTTTAATAGGTTTTTCCATTTATATTATATCCTCCTATTTTCAAATTATACCTTGATAAGGCGAATATTTCAGAATTTCTAAAGTTGGCCTTATTTCGCTTTGTCAATGAGAAATATCGCCAACTTGGCGTTATTTTTTCAAAATAATTTGGCGTTATTTCTCTTTGCCAAAGTGAAATAAGGAGTTGTTTTACGGCACCAAATATCTCAAATATTTTATCAATTTTCGTTTCCATGATCTTTTTTCCAAACTTTAATGCTTTAATATGACTTAGTTCTTTGAATTTCTGATACTTTTGTTGTATTTATGACTAAGCGGTACAAAACGTTTTCTTATTGGCGATAGAAATAGAAAAGACAAAAACTAATTTTGGCACTACCCAATTGACGTCTCTAGCCCATTTGAAGTATTGAATATTTTATAGTTTTCTCTAATTAAAACAATAAAAAAAAGGAACACCGCCTGTAGTGTCAAAATATACTTATTTCGTAGGTAAATTTGTATCATTAATTCCAATAATGAATATGAAATAAAGACCTAGGAAACGTAGTACCCCTTGGCATAGCTAATTCTGTGTCGGACTGCATGCCAAATGTTCGATCAATGACTTTGCCTATTTTTTTTTTTCCAGTGTACTGCCTCTTGCGAGAAAGCCATGAAAAAAGCGCTTTTCTGCCAGCCGTTCGGATTCGGTGGTATATTGTAGGTTCCTTCTTTAATTCCTGCAGAAAAATAATACACACACAGGAATGGTTGAGAGTGTAATTCACAGACCCGGCCGCTTGGCGTTAATTGTGGCAACAATTTTATTTAAACGCCTATTAAACGGCGCTTACGACTTTAATAACAAATAAAGCATTCAAAAATTATGTATGCGCTAGTAAAATATTATGTTTTCAAAATTTACAACAAATTAGAATAAAGTGGAACAACAATAGGAACAGTGATTAATTTTTTTAATTCTAGAGAAATGTCCATGTTTTATTCAAATTCATTTAGAATAATGTCTCAAATTATTTGTTATTTTTTGTTAAATTGTTTACCGTATAAATTATAATAAAATCAATTTTAATTCCAGAATCGGTGAAATATTGTTTTTGAATAATGGAGGACGGTCACGCAAAAACCGTCGAACAGGCGCTGGCTTTCTTTGGGACTGATGGGGAAGCTGGTTTGTCACTTGACCAAGTTAAAAAAAACCAGGCAAAATACGGCCCAAATGGTAAGTTTCTTTTTTATAAAAGCAAAGCATATTCCTAAAATGTGTACATAATTTTGTATTATTTTAATTTTTACAGAGCTGCCGACAGAAGAAGGAAAATCGATATGGCAACTTGTATTAGAACAGTTTGATGATCTTCTTGTAAAAATTTTACTCCTTGCAGCCATCATTTCCTTTGTAAGTATACGACAGTTAAACATTGTTATGTTCGATTGGTTGATAGTCCAAATTATATGAGTTTTTGTTTAATTTGAAATTAACTTAGCACCTTATTTCAAATCTTCAGTTAAGAACAGTGGTGGGGAATTAAAAACGGAAATAAGAAGTTCAAGAAACTCTAAACTAAACTTTTGTGTTGAATTTTTTGACAAAATTGATCAATAATGCAATCATTTTCGGCACTTATCTGTGAATGGTTTTGTATTGAAGATTTTCTACCCTTGGTTTCCCAATAGATTTCAATTTTCTTCACATTTTCTACGATTAAATTAAGATTTATGTCTTAAATTTCTCAAATTCATATGATTTTTCATGATTTAACAATTTTTCAACCCGAAAAGTTTAAATTTAACTTGTAAACAATGATTCATTATAATGTTGGCTTTATAAATTTCACTTTCTAAAAAACAAGTTTCAAAATAAATCTCAAGATATAATTGTACTTGAAAACTTGTTTTGAAATATACTTAAAGGTTTAAAATGAAAATAAAAAACAAATCAGCTTCATAGCTCTTACTTCTTTGTTCAAAGACGAAGTGTTAAGAATAACCATCTGGCTACAGTTTTTACACAGTTTCAGAGATATATAAATGTTGACGTTTATATTAGCTTCGCTGGGAATAACGTGGAAATGTAGGCGAAGTTTAAACTCAAAGGTACGCAATGTGCAAATGTTTGATTGTGAAAGTGTTCTAACTCCCCACAAAGAGAGAAGAAATGATGTTATTACAATAAGTTCATTGTAATAACTTCATTTGTAATGCGAAAATTTTGGAGCCAAGTCAAATGGCCCAACCATACTCCAATAGCTCATTATACAAGTGGCAGATCCTAGCTTCTTTAAAGTGAATAAAGAATATGCATTTGGCCCATCACTATTCTTTCAAGAAGTTTGTCAAAGATAAAAAAGCACAGACAATTAAATACTCTTCATTCTGAACACACACTGTGTTTCTTCGGTGACTCCAGGTGTACATCTTACCAATTAGATCTTTTGAAAATCTTTGTTGTGGTTGTAAATGGAATCATTAGAAAATGTTGCCAAATGAATCTCCCTTAAAGCTTGGTTTGCATCTGCAACTGCAACTCGGGTAGAAATAATACCGGCTTACAATTCTTTGCTTAAAATTGAGCTGCTTTCTAGCAGGTGTCTACTCCATTTAGAGGTGTTTTAACACTTCTTAGTGAAACTCTTAGAACCAGCGCGTGAGTAAATCACAATTGAACTTTTTTTTATCCGCAGATTTACCAATCCTTAAAAATTCATACTTTTTTTCTTTTTTTTTTTTGAAAAATGTCAACTAATAAATTGTTTTGTATCTCTTTCAACAACTTTAGGTGTTAGCGCTCTTTGAGGACCATGAAGACACATTCACTGCTTTCGTTGAACCGCTAGTTATTTTACTTATTTTAATTGCAAACGCAGTTGTAGGTGTTTGGCAAGAAAGAAATGCCGAATCGGCCATTGAAGCATTAAAAGAATATGAACCCGAAATGGGTAAAGTGATGCGTCAAGACAAATCTGGCGTACAAAAAATTAGGGCCAAGGATATTGTGCCCGGTGATATTGTTGAAGTATCCGTAGGTGATAAAATTCCTGCCGACATTCGTCTCACACACATTTACTCAACGACATTGAGAATTGATCAATCTATCTTGACTGGTGAATCCGTTTCCGTTATCAAACACACCGATGCAATTCCCGATCCACGTGCTGTTAACCAAGACAAAAAGAACATCTTGTTCTCCGGTACTAATGTTGCTGCTGGTAAAGCAAAGGGTATTGTTATTGGAACTGGTCTTAACACCGCCATCGGTAAGATCCGTACAGAAATGTCAGAAACAGAAGAAATCAAGACACCTCTGCAACAGAAACTCGATGAATTCGGTGAACAATTGTCCAAGGTTATTTCAATTATTTGCGTTGCTGTATGGGCTATTAACATTGGCCATTTCAATGACCCCGCCCACGGTGGTTCATGGATCAAGGGAGCTATCTACTATTTCAAAATCGCTGTCGCTCTTGCTGTAGCTGCTATTCCAGAAGGTTTGCCAGCTGTAATCACAACTTGTTTGGCTTTGGGTACCCGTCGTATGGCCAAGAAAAATGCTATCGTCCGTTCATTGCCTTCAGTTGAAACCTTGGGTTGCACATCCGTCATTTGCTCTGACAAGACCGGAACACTTACAACCAATCAGATGTCAGTATCACGCATGTTGATCTTTGACAAAGTTGAAGGAAATGACAGTAGCTTCCTTGAATTCGAACTTACCGGCTCAACATACGAACCCATTGGAGATGTATTCCTTGCTAACCAAAAAGTTAAGGCCTCAGAATATGATACCCTACAAGAAATCGCAACTATTTGCATTATGTGCAACGACTCCGCTATTGATTACAATGAATTTAAGCAATGCTTTGAAAAGGTTGGTGAAGCAACTGAAACCGCACTGATTGTCCTCGCTGAGAAATTGAATCCTTTCAATGTTGCTAAGCAAGGTTTGGACAGACGTTCATCTGCCATTGCCGTACGTCAAGAAATCGAAACTAAGTGGAAGAAAGAATTCACTCTTGAATTTTCAAGAGATCGTAAATCTATGTCATCATACTGCACACCTCTTAAGTCTTCTCGTTTGGGAACTGGACCAAAATTGTTCGTCAAGGGAGCCCCAGAAGGTGTTCTTGATCGTTGCAGTCATGCTCGCGTTGGACAAAACAAAGTACCTCTTAGCTCTAATCTTAAGAACAAAATTCTCGAACTTACCCGCCAATACGGAACTGGTCGCGATACTCTTCGTTGTCTTGCGTTGGCCACTGGAGATAACCCAATGAAACCAAGCGAAATGGATCTTGCTGATTCAAACAAATTCTACCAATATGAAGTCAATCTAACATTCGTCGGAGTTGTTGGTATGCTTGATCCACCACGTAAAGAAGTATTTGACTCGATTGTTCGTTGCCGTGCTGCTGGCATCCGTGTTATTGTCATCACTGGTGATAACAAGGCCACAGCTGAAGCCATTTGCCGTCGTATTGGTGTTTTCGGTGAAGATGAAGATACCACTGGAAAATCATACTCTGGACGTGAATTTGATGATCTCTCTCCTCTTGAACAGAAAAATGCCTGCGCTCGTGGCCGTCTCTTCTCGCGTGTAGAACCTCAACACAAGTCCAAGATTGTTGAATACTTGCAAAGTATGAATGAAATCTCTGCTATGACTGGTGATGGTGTCAACGATGCCCCTGCCTTGAAAAAAGCTGAAATTGGTATTGCTATGGGTTCAGGAACTGCTGTCGCCAAGTCTGCCGCTGAAATGGTCTTGGCTGATGATAACTTCTCATCCATTGTGTCAGCTGTTGAAGAAGGTCGTGCTATTTACAACAACATGAAACAATTCATCCGTTATTTGATCTCATCAAACATTGGTGAAGTAGTGTCAATTTTCCTTACCGCTGCTTTGGGTCTCCCAGAAGCTTTGATTCCAGTACAATTGTTGTGGGTTAACTTGGTTAGTAATATAATTATATTTGATTTGCTTAAATGTATTCCAAGCTTAAATCTATAATAACTTGTGTAGGTAACTGACGGTTTGCCAGCTACTGCTCTAGGTTTCAACCCACCTGACTTGGATATCATGGAGAAGCCACCACGTAGAGCCGATGAAGGTCTTATTTCTGGATGGTTGTTCTTCCGGTTAGTTATTTGAAAGTCATCTATTATTATAATAAATTTTAAAAAATAATTTTTGTTATGTAAAGATACATGGCTATTGGAGGATACGTAGGTGCCGCCACTGTCGGAGCTGCTGCTTGGTGGTTCATCTTCTCAGAAGCTGGACCACATCTATCTTACTGGCAACTTACCCACCATCTGTCCTGTCTTGGTGGTGGAGACGACTTCAAGGGAGTTGATTGCAAGATCTTTTCCGATCCTCATGCCATGACAATGGCCCTCTCTGTTCTTGTAACAATTGAAATGTTAAACGCGATGAACAGGTAATATTTTTTTTTTTTTTTTTTTGTTGACACAGTCATCAAAACAAAAGCAACTGCTGACATAACAATTGAATGTTTCTATATGAAACTAAAACTCTTTAAAACATATATTTTCTTCCTTTCTTTTCAATAGCTTATCAGAAAACCAGTCGCTGATAAGCATGCCTCCATGGTCCAACATGTGGTTGATTGGATCAATGGCATTGTCCTTCACTCTACATTTCGTTATTCTATACGTAGACGTTTTATCGGTAAGCATTAAATTGAAACATATATTTATTTTAATTTAAAAAAAAATCGAGTAGATGCAAAAATGGTTTTGATTAGGTTAAAAATAACTCGGAAATTGTTTAAATGGCTCATACGCCGGGGAAATAAGAAGAAAAAGTCTAAATCATTAAAAAAGGTTATTATTTTTAGATACAATATCAAACTTGCATGCAGATATATATTTCTTTCTCTGATGTGATGATTATGGTCACCATTGTCTTTGATAGTAAAAAAGTAGTTAACTTTAATCTACGGCCACCTTACTGAAACTCTAGAATATATCAAGAATTCTTGATAAAAGAAGCGATTGTTGAACGAATGCATTGGTGATTACCATTTTTTGTTCAACTCTATTTGAGAAGAGGATTACTGTGAATAATTACCATTTTCCATGCATATTTGTGAGAATTTCTTTTATAAACGACCCTATTCATAAAACTGATTTTAAGTAAAAATTCCCGTTACAAGGATTCCACTTTTCCCCCGTTCACGGGAGCATAAGCGGTCAGTTAATTAAATCAGGGTTGTTGTTAGGAAGATAATGTCACTGTTCACTCTTACTGCTCTTAATGGAATTTCTCGTGATCAACGGTTAGGTTATAGCGATAAATATCAGCTTCAAATCTTCATAAAATCTGTTGATTTCTCATCGATCATTCCTTCCTTTCAAAAAAGTTGTACTAAAAATGTAGATTCTAACTTGCCATGAACTGGCATAGATATGCCCAAACGACCTGCGTTTTAATGGCTCAAACTTTAATAAGTCCTTAAGATTAGTTTTAGCCTGCCTTTATTGAGTTGAGAAGGGCCCTTACATACAACAGGCTTTGTCATGAAACAAAAGCTAAAAGTTGTCAACGTTTAGTCATTTCTTATGGTATGTGTCAGTTTGCAGCACTCAACAACTTTTTTTTGTAATCTCGTATGCGTAAGATCCTCTTATGACTGCTAAATTTTGCTGTTTCTAAATATCATTAAAATTCCTCAATAAAAGGTCTTTAAATTGTGTTGCTCAGTTAGTCGCTGGGTCGAAATATGGATTTGTAAGATTTCGTTATAGCATTTTTTTATGAAGCGGTTATTTGATACACTTAAAAGCGTTATCCAGAAGTTTAAGCTTCTTTTCGCTATTTCGTATATTATTAGAATAGTTCTAGTTTTTACACGAACTATATTGCTTTGCGTGTTGTTGGCTAGACCAAGTAATTTCGCCCAAAACCTTGTTTGTTCTATACTTCAATTTTACCTCCAGCTTTCAACACAGTATAGTACAGTTGATTTGATAGCTGATTTAAACACTAATCCGTCCATCCCAGTTTCCCATTTAAGAACTCCTTATAGTTGTATCCGCCGCGCCGTCGCTGTGCTATCCTTGTTTTTGTTTTGAATATATTTATATATTACGGTATAACCTCCGTTAAAAGGGGTTAAAACTAAATATTAAGGTTCAATACGCAACTGTAATCATACAGAATATATTTATGACTTCATTCCAGGATCCTGTGCGATTAAAGTTTACTCACAAATATTAAAAATTGTCTACAACTTCAGTAAAATCTGCTTTGTATAAAATTTTTTCTGGGCAAGGTACATTTTTCCTCTTAGCAATATTTGGCATAATTTTTGGTTTCTCCGTATTTAATTTCATATCCTTTGGCGCAAATTATTTATCCAGTGCTTGTAATGACTTTTCAGCACTAATTCAGATTTTGCAAACACAGCAATATCATCAGCATTATCAGAATTACGTTTGTGATTTGTGAGATGTTCATTCCTTCTTAGGAATTCCCCAAGGTCATTTGTCTACAAATTAAATAGCAGATCACTTGAAGGCTCACCTTGCAGTACACCTTTTGTGATATTTGACTTTTCAGTTAGGCTATTAGTTGTTTGAATAGAAATCCTGGTTTTTGAGTAGACGTTTTGAAATGCTCAGATTATTTTTCCACTCATTCCAATAGATTTTAAGTGCATCCATAATTTTTGATGATTGATGCCTCGAATGCTCCTTTAAGGTCAACAAATACAATAGTTATAATAGTTTTCATTTATATATATTGTTTGGACAGCAATCATTAGATATCTTGTTAATCCTGGTACCAGAGCGATCGCTCCATATTCACAAGCATAAATATAAAATCAGTATGAAAAATCAAGGTAAAATCTTAAATAAATGAAAATCATAGGTAAAGTGAAAGGATAAGTGTTAGGTTACCATAGTTAACAAAAATGAACAAAGGCATTTTGTTTCAACGATCCCAAGCAGATTGCATGCGTTCGGACAGCAGTGCAAAGTGTGTTGCAAGCTGTTTGCAATCTTCAATTGATGAAATAATTCATTTTTGATATCGATAAGGCCATACCATCTGAACTGAATTCTGAATGTATGATTACCCAAGTTGCGTATTGAACCTTTATATTTAGTTTTAACCCCTTTTAACGGAGGTTATACCGTAATGTATTCTGAATGTTCTCTGAATGTTGTAAAAAAAAAAAGAATAACTTATTTAATACTTAAACATTTCTTTTTTTTTTTTTTCTTTTCATTTAAGACTGTCTTCCAAGTGACACCGCTATCTGGAGAAGAATGGTTAACTGTCATGAAGTTCTCAATTCCTGTTGTTTTACTGGATGAAACATTAAAATTCGTTGCTAGAAAGATAGCTGACGGTGAGAATGCACTATATTCAGTGCACGGTATTGTTGCAATGTGGGGCATATTCTTTGGCTTGTTATATATTCCTTGCTTGGACATTTTTATCCGATAAAAGTTAAGATAATATAACACTAACAAAACAGAACATCTCAAAAAAAAGAACGAATATTTGGCTCTATGGTCTGAGAGTAGTGTTATTTTTAACTTAATTATTGTATTTTTAGTAGAACAATATATTTTATTTATAATAAACACCGAAAATCCACAAAAATAAAAAAAAAATCAATATATATAAATTTGCATGTTAGACTAATAAGTACAAAAACAAAAACATAACTAATATAAATAAGCCCATTAATTTAATTAACGATTGGGCTTATATATATATGTATAAGAATAACACTATACAAAATCACATAAACTGAGACGAAATAGAAGCTATACTATTCGACGACACGTTAATAAGGATACAGAGATTGGAAACTAATTTATTACAGGTCATTCATTCACTACTAAGTTGATATAATTTAGTTATAGTTTACATAATGTTATTTACATAACATACAACAACAACAACAAACAAACAAAAACAACCAAACATTATGTACATAACTACCTATTTAAAATGTTGTATATACAAAAGCAGTCATTTTTATCGAACAATAAAATTCCAAGTATACATTATTTTAGGAAGATTATTTATGTAAACCAAAAAAAAAAAGTCCCCACTTCTTCTTCCAATCAAACAACAATCATTTTTAAGAGTTTCATTTTATTCGTTAAAAATAATTTCTTTTCATTTAAAAACTTTCATCTTTTCAATCTTTTGCTTTTAATCGGCAACTACTTAAACAAACAAAAACAAAAAAATACATACATAAATATACTATATCTATCTATACTTTTTCATGCTTAGTATAAAAATTGTATTTTGTATTAGAATATAATTTTTTTTAATAAAACAAAAACAAACAGCTTTTTTTAAGTTAATAACATATAAATTCAAACTCTAGTTCTAACTAATGTATACCAAATAGCCAATTACATAAATTGAATTTACATTCAAAATAATTTGTAAAAACATTTTCATTAATAATCCATCGATTCTTTTTAATATACATAACTTTCTTTCATTTAAATAACAAAAACAACATTTTCCTTCTCGATCCACAGTCAGAAAAGCCGATTTGTTATACCAAATTAGATTTACAAATTAATTACAAAAATCGGTTGTTTCTGTAACTTTGTAGTTTGGTAGTTGTTTCACAGGAAGTTATCTTTTTTATTCAATTTTAAATATTGAATTCCATGCAACCAAAAAAGCTCAGATTGAATCTAGATTAATTTTTGCGAATCTCGATTCAGAGCCAGATTTACACATTCTTTCACACACACTAACAAAATTGACATTCCTAAACGTCAGTTGGAAATTTGTTCCATCCGATGATGGAGAATTTTTCAAAACTGGAAATTTGTTAAAGAAAAGCAATAGGCGGCATTCCGTCATTCAGACGAAGAAGTGGGTGACAATTTCGAAATCTATCTCTTTTTGTTTTTCATGCAACCAAAAAAATCTAGATCAAATCTGAGAGGAAATCTGAAAATGTCGTGGAAGTCACCATTAGATGAACGGTTTTAAGAAGGAAACAGTAAAAATTTTCCGGAATAGTTATTATTTCCGAAAAATATATTTTTAATTTATATTTTACATAGCTATCAGGATTCTTATTCCACCAGACTGAACTACTTCACTTAAAAAAAAACTAGTTATTAAGGAGTTTTCGTGTATTACGATGATCGACGTAAAGTGATTTTTTAATAATAAGATACCGACATGATCATGTTGGTCGAATTTTTTGGCTGTTGCCCGACGAAACGGAGTCCTAAAGACTTAAGTTCTTCCTTATTTGTTATATGTTATTCGTTTCTTATTTCCTCGTCGTATTTTCAAAACACCTTTGTTATCTTATGTAATCCACATGTCTTTACCTTCAATACATTCCCATGTTAAAATTTGAAGTTTACTAAAGTAAAAAAGTCATGGTAGCAAAATCTAAATCCAATTATTTAAAGTCTTTAAAATAATGTGATTTCATTCAATTAGATACTCAGCTCATTGTTTATATAACAAATCAATTTGTCTGAATATGCTAGAAGTCAAAAGCAGGGTACATTTTATGCGTCTCTGTTCAAAAATATCCGTTTGCAGTTAAAATATCTTCTAGGAAAAACTCTGAGTATAGAAATCAGATGCATAAATGTAAAACTCGCATAAATCGCTTTATCATTTCAATTGGTTTGTAATTAAAGAATAATCGAAGGGAATAAAAGAAGTGTTGGTACTTAGAGACCATTTAAAATCAGCTGCCTCTGCTGACGGCGCATTTCTTAATTTTTTTTTATCATAATGTTAGTATAACAATAAAACAATAATCTATAAAATACAGAAGAAATCAAATCATCTTTCTATACTATAAGAACATCAATAACTAAAATGTACATCAATTTTAAAAATGCATTACTTCATTATTTTGATGCATCCATAGAAACTCAGACTTGAATTTAGTATTTTCTTTGAAGAAAGTACCCTAGTTTATAAAAATACTTTAAATCTTATCGTCAGTTTAAATTTTTTAACAACAGTTGTTTGTAAAAAAAAAAAAAAAAAAATTTGGCCCAAAACTTTTTCCCCGCTCAATTTAACTTTCTGACATATCAAAAATAAATTGCTTTTTGTATCGTTGTGTTACCCCCCCCCCTCTAAACCACCACCGCCACCACCACCTCCTCTTAAACCTCGTGTGTTTTTCCCCAAAAGAGAAACAGCCTTTTTTTTTATCCTACTGACTGGGATATACAAAAAATAAAGTAACAACGACCCGATAATAAGATGATCCAGCCAGCCTCTAACATAAAACGATTGTGTTACCCGATCCCGTTTTTTTTTTTTCCAGAGTGGATGTATTTTATTCAATTTGATTTATATTTTCTAAACTTAATTTTATTTTTAAACATTGATTATAGTGCCTGACGTTGTCATTGACAAGTGGTAGAGGAAAAAGTATTACAGCTAGAAATCGGGACAATCCAAAATATATAACATAAGAATTTAAATCACCTCAAACGCAATAAATGGATTTAAGAACTAAATAAATGTTGTTTTTATTTCTAAAGGACTTTCTTTTTCTTTTTTTAGCAAGAAAATACTGGTGCCTCGAATATATGTATAAAAAAATTGTCATTAACTCAGAGGTGGAATCATTTAAGTTGATAGATAGTTGATTATCAAAATCGTGCATTTTTCTCAACGTTATTTGATAATCTACTATCGAACTATCAACAATAACTTTAAATGATTCAACACCAGATTTAAAGTGGCTAACTGGTGTCTCAAATATACAAAGGGATTGTCATTAATCAAGATTTGGACTGGCTAGAACGAAATTAGTAGTGACAGGAAGTAAGTTCCAAATATTTCCTTATCGAATAGATGCCTCAGCAGAAAAATGTTATACATATTGTCGGTTAAACCTCGTAAGTCAAAAAATTCGAAAAAAAAAATATTAATGCAAAATAATCAGAAAATTCAGAGCCATATTTTGGTATTTTCAGCTCAACAATATTGTTCCGAAAATTTGTCAGTAATGACAACATTAAAAAACTAGGATTTATAAATCCCATTAAAAAAATTAAGCAGTACCTCGTAAGTCTCATACTATACGCAAGTAAATCGAATTGAATTCTTATACAATTACGAGTTATTGCATAAATATACAATCAGGTATTTTTTGATTTCTGAAAAACTTGCAAAAACGACTTACAAGGTTTTGAAGTTTAACCGACGATATAGTTTATTCCAAGTCTTCAATCTTCAAGATTTTATTATGGAACTTTCTCTTATGATTCATTCTTGGCAAGAAAAAGAATATTGAAAAAACAATTAAGTTATAAATAATTTTAACAAATTTTAAAGAAATTCATGAATACAAATGGCATTTAAGATTGTAGCACACAAGAAAAATGGAAAGTCACTTTACATACACTTATCGAAAACTTTATCAAAGTAAAATATATTACATTCGGTTATATCCTTGTCAACTTATGGCCAATTTAATAAGACAGTTTTAAAACTAAATTTCTATAGCGAAAAACTATTTTACATACTTTCAATAAATCATTTAGAAAGTTTAATCAAAATTGTTAAAAGTTATTGAAGGGGAAATATACTATAATCAAAACCAAATTTTCTAGCAAGCTTGCCAACTTATGGTCAATGTTCATATTAATTCTTAATCGTATAAATATAAAATAACTAGTTTTTACCAGCGGCTCGCGTTTAAGCTGATCTAGAAGTAACCTGTAGCCTGAGGAGTCGTCTCTCGTAATAAAGCTACTTTAATAGCCCGAGCTTTCCAACCTAAAATATATTTCTGTTCTAAATTTCATCCAGATTTGTTCTGCCAATTTGGCGTGATTGGAAAAATTAAAACAAATCTATCCCACGGGAACCAAACATTTAACCGTTATAAAAAGAAGCCTTTGCTATTCCAGACTATAATCTATATCTGCTAAATTTCATCCAGAGCCGTTCTGGAGCAACAAACACCGAAACTTTCACATTTATTATATTAGTAGGATATTCATATTGAATGGATTGCCCGTTCACGAGATATTGCAGTTTTTGCGGTAACCCCGCAGATTTTATATTTATTAAGTGTAATAAAAACCACCAAAATTAGAAGAAAGTCTTTAGATCTTCAATCCTACTGCCAAGACAAACGCTCTTTGAAGCAATGACCAAATCATTAAGATATACTTTTCTATTAGACAATTTAAACCCTATTCCGCATACAACCCTAAGCATCATCCAGCAAGTTAGTTCTTCCCCGTACCGCGAACGCAGTCGTAAAATTCAAAAATGCTTCTTTGAAGTTACATTTCATATCAAGTAGGTACTTGAAAGTTTGTTGAGAAGAGAGGGTTTAATTCCTTTTCCACACCTTGGTGACCTTTCGTAAAATCGTATCTTTTTGGCTACTTGCGAGCACCTAAATACTCTTACTCTCCTCGACTCAGACAGCTTGAGCAATGAACAATGATCATCTTATTTAGCTTTTGGTAAAATATAACAAAAATTGGTTGTTGCTTTGAACTCTATGCAGGATTGACTGACAATGGTGTTGAAATACATTCTTTATTCAGCCAGCAAATCAAAATATACAGGGTGATTCACGAGCGTTGTGCCAAAAAGCTAGAGCGTGTAGGTTGAGTTGAGACAAGAAAAAAATCGTACGGGAGGGGGGTCTATTCCCCCCCCCCCGTTTAGCCAGGAGGGGCAATTTTCTGAAAAATTGCCTTATTTTGTTAAACAAATATTAAAAATCAACGGCTTCGTTTACAACACCGTATTATACCTTTTTGGAAAGCCAAAATTTTCTTCTTTCATTTCGTTTTTAAATTAAATTGTTTTAACAAATAGTTCAAAAAACATAAATTTTTAAACTCAAAATTTTGAAAAAAAATTTGAAAAAATAATTTTAAAACTAATTTTTTTCAAAATTTTACTTAATTAAGTATAATTTTTGTTCTCAGAATTCAGCGCTCCCATTAATCTTTAATCCAACACTGAAAAAATGGATCTGCGACTTTTTGTTACCAAGGTATTCAAAAATAACCGAACCTACTTCTTCACAAAAACAAGAAAACCTAGCCTTACGGGATGGCACAAGTGATCATTTAGCCAATTTTTTCGTGTTTTTGTGAAGAAGTTCGGTTATTTTTGAATACCTTGGCAACAAAAAATCGTAGAGCCAAACGGTTTTCAGTGTTGGATTAAAGATTAATTAGAGCGTTGAATTGTGAGAACAAAAATTATACTTAATTACGTAAAATTTAAAAAAAAATTAGTTTTAAAATTACTTTTTCAAATTTTTTTTCAAAATTTTGAGTTTGAAAATTTATGTTTTTTAAACTATTCGTTAAAACAATTTAATTTAAAAACGAAACGAAAGAAAAAATGTTTGGCTTTCCAAAAAGGTATAACACGGTGTTGCAAACGAACCCGTTGATTTTTAATATTTTTTTTTACAAAATAAGTCAATTTTTTAGAAAATTGCCCCTCCCGGCTAAACGGAGGGGAATAGACCCCCCCTCCCATACGTTTTTTTTCTTGTCCCAACTTAACCTACACGCTCTAGCTTTTTGGCACAAAGCTCGTGAATCACCCTGTATACATATTTGTGAACTACTAATGCTTTTAATTTTATATAATTAAATTTTTAAATATGTTCATTCCTTCCAATTCTAATTTCGTACAATAAAGACCTTTTATATTCTTCTTAATTTGTTCACTAGGGAAGTTTTTATTTTACCTAAAGGAAATTCCATTTAACGGCTGCTAATCTCTGAGTTTTTAAACATTTTTGGATTCTTTACTGGAAATCTGTTAGGTATTCTACCAACATACATTATGTACGTATGTCAGCCAACCCCTTTTAAGATATCTGCCTCAAGAATCACTATCCTAAGATTAGGTGGAATCGCATAAAGTGATTTACAACGAATATAGCCCAAATAATGAAGGCACTAATTGCCGTTGGCCCTTAGGGTTGGAATTGCAGACTCTTCGGGCTGGTGAGTATTCTTCCATGCGCTCCACATGCCTCAGACAATTTAGCCGCGGTGTTTTTTTATTTTTTTGTCCAGATTAATGTTACATACGGGACAGAATATCAACCGAAGTATCTTCCTCTCATAGCCTTCCAGTCGCTTGTCATCTGATCGTGTCAGGGTCCATGCTTCTGCCCCATAAAGCAGAACTGGTATATTTAGGGTCTAGTATAAATATCTCGTGAAATAGATAAGCGGTAGAAGGTCCATGTATTATTTTAATGTTAGTAAGGATTAGTATTTTAAGAAGAAAGCTTTATGGGTAAGCAACTTCTTAAATTAATACATTGCATATTTCAAGAATTTGGAAAACTATCAAGATATAAAGCGACATTTTACAGGACGATGGAAAAGTTCCGAATACAATACGCGTGGTTGTAAACGCGCAGGAAGTCGTTGAATCATTTCTGAGCAGTAGCAACACCAAGAGGATCAGCAAGGCTGCTGATGAGTAAACTTGACAAGAATTTTAATACAGTTTACGATTAGAATAGGAGAAGAAAAAAAGATTATTAAAAAAGCGGACTTTGATTTTGATTTCGATCTTTACAAAAGTTAATCAGTTAAGCAGCTTTATATCGTTATTTTAAACATCGATTTCGAAGCTGTGGAAAAGTTCCTCCGTTTTTTTATTAAAAGTACTTTCAGGCTGCCAAGTACGGCTCCAAACTATATGCTACATCTTGAAATAGGAATAGGACCACTCTTTTTGGACACACTTAAATTACATTTCAATTACGTGGCAAGAGTTATGGCGATGGGCGACAAAAGGATACCGCGACTAGTACTCACACAAGTTATCAATTCCGGAGGAACGTGTGTTAAAGAGTGGAAAAAGCTGGCAAGCGAATGTTCATCTACGTTGTCAATATCAGCCGATGAAAATATCAATGAGCTTAAGGTGAAATTTGATGACTTGCTGAAAAAAGCCGGAAATATGATGTATGATAAGTTTATGAGTGAAGCTGAAGCGTCCATTTACAGAGCATACTACAGTAAAGCAAACCACTTCTTGAACCACAAGACATACTTCTTAGCTACAAACCCTGTTCAAAAAATTAGCTTGATATTTAAGGTAAGAGGGGAACTCGTTGGTTTAAACTACATTCCTCATCGACCAGAGCTGCCAATATTGTGCGATTTATGCAACCGAAAAGAACGCGAAGATGTATTCCATTTCCTAGGAGTTTGCCCAATATTCAAGGAGTTCCGAAAGCGCTGTTTTGGAGTAGATATACTTAGTTTAGAGGAAACGATAAACATTTTGAATGGAGAAAGAGGTTGGGATCTTCTTTACGAGTACTCATTGAACGCTCTTCGTTACAGAAATTGTATAGTTCAGGAAAATTTTTAATGTTATGGAAAATTATCAAGAATATATTATTATAAAAAAAAAAAAAAAAAAAAAAAAATTATGTATTAGGTTTTTCTTATGCAGGTATTATTATAACATAAATGTCAGTCTGGTAGACGGCCTTCGGTCAAACCATTAAAAGGCTTATGTCATCTTACAATTATGAAACAATGTATTTTGTATTAACTTTTGAAGTCAATAAAACTAAACTAAACTAAACTAAACATCGATTTCGACTGTTAATGATTCAGCATTGACCCACAGCATTACTCGTTTTCAAAATTTGCGAATAAACATTACCTAATCCCTTTAAATCGTTGAGTTAACTTTCACAATACACCTAGCATCAAAGAAGGTAAAATGGGCGATTGGGAATTTTGAAAACTCGCTTGGCTAGCATAACGTGTCGTTCAACTGAGCTATCGTGCAACAAGATGCTTTTATTTCGTCGTTTTAATAACATGCTTTTTTAATTTTGTTTTTATTATAACGTACTACTGATACTTTATTTCAAATAAATAAAGAAAGATAACAATTTTTACATAAAGCGCGAGTAAATACTTGTAAGTAATAACACCCTTTTTTGCTGATCCAAAATTAAAACTATATATAAAACATGCATATTAAAATAAGTAATCAAATATAATTAAGAAATTTACAAGTTTAAAATCCAGTTGAGTTTTATTAACGATATCTCAATGAATAACCAATGCGTGATTGTAAATGTACAGAGGTATATTTTTATATATTCTTTTTTTATACTGTTAAAATGAAAATTAATTTATTAACTATAATGACGTGTTGACTGCAGTTTATATATTTATACGATTTTAAGTATGTAAGTATCAGAGATTTGACTGATACAATTATTAAGATACGATTAAAACGTGCTTAGCTTCTTACATTTGAAGTGTAGCAGTACTTCAGATTTAATTTTGATCTACTTAATTAAAATTTAAATTAAAATGCATCAGATATTTTCACATTGTTCAATTCTCCAAGTTTTTTGACTCGTCTTTTATTCCTTGAAGCTTTTCTAGTTTTTTAATTTTGTCGCAATTGTCAACAGGATCGGAAGTATTCTTTATGAACTGATGAACAACGGAACCATCCTCGTTCATTGATATTTTGTAAATTGTATGGAAGGAATTAGAGTTTTTTATTGTTAGTGGTGTTTCATTTACTTTAATGTCTTTGGGTTCGATCGTGCCAAGCGGCTCGAATTCTTTTATTGCATTTGAAACCTGACTTCCACTGGGATCTTCTTCATTATCATCTGATATATTCTTTAAAGTCATTTCAACAGGACACACACTATAGACATCATTAATTTCCAAGTTCTCATCTATGTAGTTGATATGAATGGGCGATACTTGTAAATTCGAAGCTATTAGACAATCATCCGGAGGAGTGTAGTAAATTGAAGTTTTGCTTTCATCCATTCTCTTTGCCATCGCGTACCTTTGTAATAACTTGCAATTGTAGTGAAGAGTTTCAACATCTATACTCGAAAGATCACCTCCCATTTGACTTTTAATGTAGGTTTCTAGGTCTGTAACAAATAGAAAAATATTGTTAGACTCTTTTCGATTTTTAAATGGCAAAAAAAAATTAGCAGAAATATTTTATTAGAGTTAAATTCATGAAACATTTCCGGTTGATTTAAAACCATCCAAGAAGCACAAGAAGCAAAATTCAATTTTAAAAATGGGTGAAAAGACTTGTTAGCAAATTAAATCTGAATGTAAGAATCCCTTTCGATATATAGAAACATTTCTCGCTTATAAGGTACGCATCTGAATCTTATTGTCATTTATAAATATAGTTAAAATGATTATGGGAAGATGGCTTTCATGGTGGACTCCAGCCCTGACATTAAACCCAACACACTGCGTTCAAGCCTATCAATTTCAAGTACCACAAAAGCTATATTTCGCCAATTTAACTTCTTCATTAAATTCTGGCGCACAAAAAAAAATAAATAAATTATTGGCACAAATGCTCCAAACGGGGTCGGGGCCAGTGACTTACACTCTTAACCATTCCTGTGTGTGCGTTGATATTCTGAAGGAATGGAAGGGACCTACATTTTTCCGCCGAATCCGAACGGCTAACAGATAAGCACTTTCCATGACATTAATTACTCTTGGAGGATTTGTCACTTCATCGCAAGAGGAAGTACCCCGGAAAAGAACTTAGGTGGAGCCGTCAGGGATCGAACCCGGACCCTCCGGAGTGGAAGTCCGAAACACTACGCCACGTTGTACTACAATTCTGGCGCACAAAGAAACAATTATAATAAAAGGGCCGATACAATGGCAAGGGTTTTGCCTCACTTACTCACTTAGCAAAGAGAATTCTTTTGAAATCTAATAAAGTATGCTTCAAACTACAAAATCAACCCTCTTAAAGAATGAATGCACAAAATGAGATAAGTGCAAGAGATCTCATCTGCAGACGAAAGAAAGAACTGCTCTAGAACATTAATTGAATCGTCAAAATAGGAATCAACTGAAAAGTCGCATTGGTTGGGATGTAGAGATTGCTCTTTCTCAAATCTATTTTGATATTTTGCTTGGATTCGGTTTGTAAAAAAATTATTTAGTCTTCTTTTTAAGAAATTGTTTTGGTAGAATCAAATTAGTTAGAAGTAACCGAAAACAACCTTTTCTTTTCACAAATAAAGACTTTAGTTATAGAATATATTAAATTGAAAAAATATGTGCATTTTTGTGATCTTGATGTTAGTCTTGAAATTCAAGTATGTACTTACTTTCTGTAATATCCGCATCACATCGCCCACGGCAGTTTTCAAAATAAAAGCTTGGAAGATTTTCGAGCACTTTATTTAAAGTCTGCTGTTGATATTTATAACCCTCTCGCAATCTCAGAACTTGGTGTGCACTAAATTTACGAATTTTATTTCGTTGGTAGACATAGTTTTCCCGTACCCAGTTCAATTGTGTGTTTGAATAATCTCGAACTTTTTTCACCTAAAATTTAATTAAAATTTCATAAGAAAGTGTTCAAACGCTACGAATTAATATTTTAAGTACAAACCTGATCGTAGTATTGATCCCTTAATGAAGTCAAATGATTCGAACCAATATCCCGGAAACCTTTTAGATTTTTTGCCTGTGATGTATAACTAGTTTGGATCCATTCAACCTGCTGATAACAGTTTTCTCTAATTCGATGAACCTATCAAAAGAATTGGGTTTAATATAAAAAAGGATCATTTTTTTTTTCGAAGCTGAAAACATATCCGATATCCCCGCACACCAAATTCTCAGAAAATCTGCCGAACCGTTAAGGCTTCACGTTCTAATACAGACACACAGACGGACAAAAAGAGTTATTTTTTCCCTCCATCGATTGATTCATGTCCAAAATTTGCTTATGAATGCTGAACTTGCAGTATATCCGAAAATTATACCCACTTTAATTTATAGTAGAAGCCAGTTTAATTTTTTATTTTAAAGTAGTTTCGGATTGCTTGTTTGTTTGTTTTCAGGGTCAAAAAGGATGAAACGAAAAATTGCTTGGTGAAACTCAAAGATTCGCTTTTTGCTATATAGTAGTACAAGAAGTAGGCAACAAAAGGTTTGGGGATTTCTTAAGGCGCGACGGGTTTTCATCTAGTGACTAGTAGCTAGCAATTGGAGACGATTTTCCCCCTGATCAATTGAACATTCTTCCGAAAAAATTAAACATGTTCGTTGAAGTTATCGTTTTATTGTTAAAATCACAGCAATGCGTAGAATTCTGTGGTGCATGTTTCCTTATTTTCTCACAATAGTAGTTTCGGAATTGCTTCCGATTGTGCCAAACACAAAACTTCAGTGCACACAAATAAATAAAATCAAATTTCTGAGATGCCTTTAATATATTCTATACTTAAGAAATTTATTTTTATTTTCATTGTCATGTTTAAAAAAAAAGAAACAAAATTAAAAGCAAAGATAATCAAGGTCCTGCACTATTTGATTTAATTCTTTGTGAGCTTGACACTCCCTGCTTATATATTTTATATACGAAACAATGCCCTGCATTATCCACGATGCTTTGAAGCAGATAATCATTTGATAAATATTTCATTTCAGCTTTATAAGTCAATACGCATATACAGGAAGAGGCAATATGTCGCCGGGCTTATTGCCTTTTATATTATGCATCAAAAAAGCACTTCAATAAGCAGAATATTCAACCAAATAATATCTTTGTGTTAGCATTGAAACGCATGCCGGGTAACTTTTTTTTTTTTTTGAATTTGTATTGAACCAGGTAAACAAATTTTTAGGCGGGAGGCGGTACGAAAATTGTGTTTTTCGTCTGGAGAGATGTTAGTTGCGTGTTCGACAAACTATCGGCACTATATTGTTTTCTCTCCGGATGGAAAAATAAAATGCACGACTGGATCGCACAAACTTGCTCTAACCTGTGACAGTGGTCTTGGGGCTTGAGATTTTGATAAAAATACAATTTTTCGGCACGTCCGAGATTGGGATCAAGTGTAAACTGGTGAGCATTACTAGCAAGACGAGTATTACGGGGGATTCGTTTAAGGGGAGGAACGCAGCTCTCTAAGTAGAGTGAGTATTTTTGAGAAAAGACATAAAAAATTTCGACGATGTTCAAGTGATGGAAATGATGCCACAATCCTTTTCTCCCCTATCATTTATAACGCTTTTTTCAACTCTATTGAGCATGTGTAAACAAGTTTGAGAAGCAACTGCCGAGAGATGGGATTTATCCTCGAGTTTAGGGCGTATAAACGCTTTGTAAATTGTAGCCATATCAGAAGGGGTGAATAACTTCTTTTTTTTTTACAGGTTAATTACTTTCTATACATCAAACGCATCAAAATATACTATTTTTGAAAGTTCAACTGATTTTAATTTACTAATACTGTAAGTTTAAGATTTCCATAGCCAGCTACATGTACACCCATTTGAAGCATAGGGTGCATAAATAGTAAAACTAACAATTCAGCAATTTCAAAAATGTTAAAAAAAGGCGGTACGGAGTTCGCTAGTACTTTATAAAAAAAACTTGTATCACAATTCGCATTTACCTATCTTCAATGTGCAGGCTTCTGTAGTGGGTACGATTTGCCGATTTTAGAAATGTCCATTTAAAGAAATCGATCACCATAATGTCGACTTTTGAAAAGTCGATTCGTAAAAATACCGACTGATCAAAATGTTGACTATTTGCGTATTTGCTAAATTTTTTTTATTTCTAAAATGTCAGTAACTACGCACGCTCAAGAAATATCCTCAAAACACTACACCTAATGAGTGCGAAAAACTTTTTTGGGAAGCCAATTTTCAAACATTTATGCAACCACATGCTAACTTTTTGTATCTTGCCTCTTAGCAGTGCAAATGTGGAGAGTTTTTCAACCTTTTTAACTAAAAAAAATGCTTTAAGAAATATTTTAAATATGTATTTAAAGTGTCGATGCAATTAAAAGAACTTTAAAAGGACACCTTGTCAAAAAACCATTAAATCCCGCTTATACATTTAATTACCTCAATGCAAATCACTATACAAAAATTCTAACATTCCTTTTTCGAAATACGAAAATGTACAAAATATTTATTAATACTTCTTTTTTCATGAACTAACTTATGATTTAAGTTATTTTTTAAAATTATTTATTTATACACATATAAATCCAAAAACGTTTTTCTAGACTAGTTATTTACAGACTTCATTGGAATATACGAATGCCTACTTATCTTTCCAGATGTAAGTTAATTGGTCTCCAGTTTATGGAAACTAGGAGAAAGTATTTTGAAATAATTTTTATTAGAGATATTCTCAAAAATCAAATAGATTGCTCTTTTCTCTTGTCTCTTATAAAAATATATGCTCCAACGAGAGGTCTACGAATGCGTAGTATGTTCTTTGAACCTTTTCACAGAGTTAATTATGGACTTAATGAGCCAATAACTAGATGTCTAAGAGAGGCCAACTCAATAGGAAATCATATTGATTTCCATAGTAATATAAGCCGCGATACTTTTAAAAGCCATGTTATTTATATATTAACGTTTTTGAACTCTAGTAGTTAAAATTGATGTGTACAATTTTTTATAAAATAATGTATAATTTTTATTTATTTTTCTATTTGTATATTATATTTATTTAAACTTGTAAGTTATCGCATGTTGCTCATATTTATTCAGTAGTCTATAAGATTTATATTATATTGTAATGTATATCTGATTGATGAAATAAACAAACAAATAAAAACATATATACATATCACATACATTTATGTATATATAATTGACTGAAAGGTTTCAATATATAGTTACATTATTTTTTGATTTCTTGGGTTTTTTTCTTTTTCGTACATAACAGTTAACTAAATTTTCTGTCAGCAGTCGATGAAATTTATATTTATCCAGCCGACATTTTTTTTGTCGACCATTCGTACTCTTTCCTTCTGCAGTTGCAGATCGGTTTAAGAATCCTTGAAACTAGTAGGTCTTTAAAAAAAATTAATCATATAATATGGCCATTATGAAGGCAAGCTCAAACTCATTAAATTGCTCATCATTTATAGATTATTTTTCTAACAGCAAAATACTAAACGAACTAAAGGGTCAGCCATCTAACGTTTTTTTTTCAACTAGTGCTTATTTCGTGAATGGTAACACTTAGCTCATGTCTGATTTGACAGATAATTAGTTTTATCCTTCCGCTGAACGAATATGGTTGTGTATACGCTTGAACAACGCTGGGAAATGTTGCGACATTACTTTGAAAATCATGGTAATGTTGCAGAATGTGTGCGAAAATTGCGTACGGATTTTGGAAGAAGAGAAGCACCGTCAGCTCCGTATGTTCGTTATCTTGTGAAAAAAGTGAAAGAAACTGGCATCCTCATCGATAAATCAAAGCGTGAAAAGCCAAAAACAGTGCGTACACCCGAGAATATTGCTGCTGTGGCAGAAAGTGTGCGTGAAGCGCCATCAACATCAATTCACCGTCGTTCTCAACAATTGAACATTTCGGAGACATCATTGAGACGAATTTTGCATAAAGACCTTGGTATGACGCCATACAAAGTCCAATTGGTTCAGGAGTTGAAGCCAACCGACTTAGAGAAGATGTCGATTTTGCCAAAAAAAATCATCTTTTCAGATGAAGCTCATTATGATCTTGGCGGGTATGTAACCAAGCAAAATTGTCGTATTTGGGGCACAGAAAACCTGCACGCATACATTTAAAAGCCGATACACCCAAAACGAGTCACTGCTTGGTGCGGATTTTGGCCCAGAGGCATAATTGGGCCATTTTTATTCGAAAATGAGCAAGGAGTGGCCGTTACAGTCAATGGCGATCGTTATCGGGCCATGTTGAACGAATTTTTGTTCACAAAAATTGAAGACGAGGATATTGGCAACCTTTGGTTTCAACAGGACGGCGCTACGTGCCACACAGCCGAAGCTACACTCGATGTTTTACGCCCTGTTTTTGAAGATCGCATTATCAGCCGCAGAGCTGATGTCGTTTGGCCACCTCGGAGCTGCGATTTAACACCGTTCGACTATTATTTGTGGGGTGGCGTAAAAGATAAGTGTTACGCCGACAAGCCAGAGACAATTGACGCTTTATAGGACAATGTTCGTGAAGCCATTAGTGAAATACAGCTGCAAACAATCGATAATTTTCTTAAAAATTGGACCGATCGTGTAGGCCAGCCGAGGCAGCCATTTGAATGAAATTATTTTCCATTATTAACCGGAAGGATTGTACTTTCAAATAAAAAAAGAAATTTGAGAAAATATTCAGGAGTTTTTTTTTATAGCATTTTCAAAAAAAAAAAGTTATTTGGCGTACCCTTTATGTATGTATCTTTGTTTGCGAAAATTCAAATGATCTTTTTTTGTTTCACCTTATATATAGCTACGAGTATGTTATGAAAAAATATCAAGTCCTTAAACCGTCTTCGGCCGATCTTTGCTCTTTTGCCAAAATCATCCCATTAACTGTAGTTGGGAAAATTATATAATATTTTATGCGATATTTGACAGCTGGGGGTCGTATAGTTGTCCAACGCCCATGCATTTATTTTTTAAATTGATTTGCGAGTGAATAAGTGTATCGCAGATATTATGTAGTTATTTTTGATATATCAGAATAACCACTATTACTTGTAGATTTGCGGTAGGTACCCGGGCAATAAAATGCACCAATATTGAAATTTTCGGCCCTGTCCAGTTCATAATATTAAAAAAAATTTAATTATGAGATTTCTCACTTTAAAAAGCTTAAAAATCCAGTTAAGAAAAAAAAAGAAAAAAAAATGTGTGTTTAATTTTGTGTTAACCCAAATTTACCGTATGAAATAAATAAATTTAAAAAAAATCCTTATCCTCTTAGCATAACCTTTCTTACAACTTTGTTTTTTCAAATCGGACCAGTAGTTTCTGAGATTACCCCGGACGAACAAACAAACAGACTTTTCCGCTTTATTAGTATAGATTACGAATATGGGCTCATCATAATTTAAATACTATCACAATCTACATAGGTCTTGGTCATGTATTTCAGAAATTTAAACTTTCAGAACAATCATTTCCACCTTTTGGAACTATGGAACTCCATCTTCGACATTAATCAAGCAAATTATCGGAGCTGGTATATTAAAGATTGCTGCTTCCACACGAAAAACGGCTTTAATTTCTTTTCTATACATTTTCTTGAAGGAAAAAAACTAAATACATATGAAAAGGTAAACAGAGAACAATATATGATTCCTATTTTTCTTAATTTTATAAAAATCATAGTATATGTGCTGTTCAAATGCATAAGATCTGTCTTGATTACGGAGTTGTTTCGTAAAATTGAAAAAAAACTATGTAGGCTTCAATTAAAAATTTCGAAGTCCCAGGCAACTTAAATATCTCTTTTTCTAGCCAGGTACTTCCAAAAGGTGCACTTATATAGTGATATTGGATATAAGAGTAATGTTTAATTTCGGAGATGTGTAGTCAGACAGAAACAATCCAAATAATTCACACTATTATCTAATTCATTTTTCTTTACGCTAAGTGGGTACAACCGAAAATCACCTTTTTATTTTCCTTAACCTAGCCCTGACAGAGTATCGAGATCGAAGGCAGGATCCTAATAATTCGACATACATACATGTTCGTGAACTTAGGTTATACCTCAACTCCCAAAATTTTGTTGCTGGCCCTCGGTCTGGTAGTGACAGCCCACTCTTTATATCAGTGGTCTAACTTGAAAAAAAAAAATAAAGTGATGTACCTAACAATAGCCACCTAACAGCTTAGATAAATCCATCTTCAAGTGAGGCAACATAAAAATGAAATTATGAAGATCCACGTTCAAAATAAATAGCGCAATCAAAATTTTAAACATGGTCAATTTAAGCAGAAGCAGCTGTCAATAAAGTATCTTACCTGTTGTGCATAATTTTCCCTTAACTTTTCTAGCTGCTGGGTTTTATAATGTTCAATGCTATCTAACATCGCATAGATTTGTTTAGCCCTGGGTGATTTTTTCCTTTCGACACAAACAAAAACATTGCATATTCTGAAGTAAAGTCCATATCTATTAAAAAGAAAGAAAAACAAAAATATAATATTTTTAACAACAATTTAATTGAAAGTAAGGAAAAACTGTGCTACTGTACTTCTAACAAGGATGGACAAGAACTAAGTGCTAAACACAGACATTCAATTCGAAGCAGGGATTTACTGAATTTTGGCTGTTAACCCAAGATATATAAGTGAAACAAATATAGCCAAATGCCAATACCTACTCTCCATTAAAGAAAACATTCTTGACGAACTAAGAGTTCAAAATTTCTCAGTAAAGGATTTTATCAGATAACTACTAGTTTGTATTTTGGCTCGGAAAAGTTGGATCAAAGCATGTGAGCATATCAACTGTTCCGTGGCAACATTTATTTCCTGGGCGCCTGGCCTAAGGGGATTGAGAAGGCAACATTTGGTGTATCATACGGCATTTTATGGAACATGTTTTCCTGATTGTAAACTTGGTCAATGGCGGCGCTAGTTGTCTTATCTACTTTACATCATGTCTTCTATTGTTGTTTTTGTTTCCCATGGCAATCTAGACAAAAACCACTCCTAACTCTCCAATCGAGCGTTTGTGAACTTCGTCCATAGATGGCGCACTTAACGTTCCGGTTATTAAGAGTACTATAGTTTATAATTATATACAATGCATACGGGCACTCTGAATTTAAAGAGACTATTATTGACCTGAAAAATTCTACAGAGCACAATGCAAAATGAATGAAACACTCGAGGGGTTGTTATCTTCTTCCTTAGTATAAGTAGCTTAGTGGAGTGGATCTTTCAAACATAGATCAATGATGAAAAGCCAATACTTTTTCCCATCATACTGTGCAATTTACAAATCTAAGCAGGTTTGTAATCGTAAGTTAAGATAGCTCTCTAATTCTTAGAAGAAGTAAATTCGTAGGAATTTAATGGTTTTAAATGCCAGAATCGGTCGTTCTGTTGCAGTATTTATAATAATTTTGATACAAGGCCTGAAGGTATTAAAAAATATCATAGTCCTCTTGGATCTTTGTTCGATGATGATACTCCATTTCAGTTTTCTATCTAGAACTACGCCATGGTATTCGACTGCATAATTATGCATGATATTGAAATTTCGGTCTATATCTAATATATGTAGCAGTAAGTGTGTTTGATTTTTGACTTTAGTACAATTATGCTGAGTTGAAGATATAACTTCCACTCATTTTACGGTAAATTAATATATGTGCCTGCTACCCGCCCTCACAATAGTCTTCTGTCAGTTAGTACATCTTCGTTGAATTCATTTAAATGAAATACTCTTTTCAAAACTAAGATTCAGATCGATAAGTTCGAATTTCTTGAAAAGAAGGAAACTATAAAACTATAAAAACTATGCCAACAAAATAATCGTTGTCTAAGAAATCGATGCTAGGACTCGTGTTATCAAGAATTTTGACTATGATATAACTAGAAAACGGCTCTTCAAGGATGTTTTTCTCACTTATCAAGTTATCTTTTGTCATGGGTAATGACCTTTGTCATTATAAATAAAAAGCTCACAAAAACATAAATAGACTTTAAACAAATTTCATATTTAAACTGTATTTTCGACTCACTTTGATAAAATTGCTCGGATTCCTTGCACAATTAATGTCGTCAGCAAAAATAACGCAGCACATGCAGTGCCAAATAATATACTTTCTATTTTCAATCTGTAGAATATAATAGGATCGATGTACAACCTAGGAGGGGAACAATAAATAAAAAACAAAGTAGTAATGAATTTTAAAATCATAAATACTTTACAAAAACTCATACCTTATACTTGATGAGGCACTGCCCATTAAATTGTATGCATAGCATGTGTACAAGCCACTGTCACTTCGAGAAAGATTAAATATTCTCAGAGATCCATTTTCGTACAAAGCATAATGATTGTAGACATGTCTCTTTTGACTTGTTGTATTCAGACTATTCATTTCTTCGATGGGTGCAGCGAACTCGTATTTATTAAGTTGATTATCATATTGCTTAAGGCGAATGGGTTCTTTTTCCGGGTCTGCAAGATGTCTGAGTATATGATTTTTTGGTGTTATCCAAACAACATCTGGCGGGGGACTGCCCGAAAACGAACATTCCAAATTAACCGTTGAACGAAGATGATGCATTCTGTTATCGTATGATTGAACAATAGTTGGTTTAAAACAGTGGAGATTCCTGAGCACAGGTATCATGTCTCCAGGATACCCATGATGACATTTCAAATGAGAAATAACTGTTTCTAAATCATATTCAAAAGAACTACTTGTAGACTGGTTTAAATTCTGTGCTGATTTTGTTAACCAATCAGGAAGCCAGTAGAGCTTGCAATCACAAATATAATCGTTGTTGATAAAATTAATAGACTCAATTTTTTCTAAATTTTTGACAGTGTCTGGTAGAGAAACTAATCGATTGTTTTCCAAATTAAGCAATTTTAGATTCTTAAGCCCACCAATTTCTGGGGGTAATTGAAGCAAGGCATTGTTTGATAGATGTAACTCTTCTATATTCAACGCATTCTCAAATATAGTTTTAGGAATTTTCATAAGACGTTTATTATGTTGAATCGAAAGCATGTTTAGATTTTTTAATATTTGACTATTTACTTCATCTTCGAAGATCGAAATCCAATTGCCTATTTTTTCTAAATTAGTAGAATCGATGACGAGTGAGTTCATTGACTTTTGATTTTTAAACAAACCACTTGGAAGCTGTGTAAATCCGTTCTCACTCAGATCCAATCTTTTAATATTTTGCAATGGATTAAAAAGCGGTGCTGGAATTATGCTTAAATTGTTGTGACGGAGATTAAGTTCAGTCAGATTGCTTAGCCAGTTGAATGCTCTCTTATCAATATACATAATATTGTTGTGTGACAAATTCAGTATTTGTAGTTTATTAAGTCCAAAGAATAAATTCCTATCGATTAATTGCAGAGCGTTGTGTTCCAATAACAATTCATTTAATTCTTTATTTAAAGCGAAGAAATTATCAGGCAAAGATAAAAGTCGATTATGTGACAAGTCCAAAACACTAAGATGTCGCATGGATTTGAATAATTGAAACGGTAAGATGGATAAATCATTTCTACTGATAAACAACTCCTCTATATTGGGTGTTGGGTCAAATGTTTTCCTCGGAATGTCTGAGATATTATTTGATGATATATTGAGAATTCTTAAGTTTGTAAAGTTTCTTAGAAATGATGTATTATTTAGTGTGTTTATTTGATTTTGATCCAAATACAATTCCTGCAGATTGTTTAATTGATCAAAAGGCGGTATAGTGCAGCTTTTGGTATCTATTTCATTGGCAGTTAATTTTAGAATTCTTAATTCTCGGACAAGGTGTGGATATATCCATCTTAAACAACCGAGTGTGTTATAAGACAAATCGAGAGTTATTAAATTTTTGAAAATATTTCTATATTGCGAGAAAAATACCACAAGTTGAGCATCTGTTAAGTAACTGTCACTCCATTTCATGTGCTTCACAAACCGAAATTGATGTAGTTTTAAATCAACGTTGCTGGTTTCTAGGCAACGCAGTAGTGTGATATTTTCATAATTCGAATGCTTTTTTGTCAAAAAATGTTCGCTTATATCGATTAAAGATGTATTTTCACAGTGCAATTTTGAAAAATTATATGGGCTCTCAGGAATTGATGTGGTAATGCATTTCGCATTTAGTTGTTGTTGATCGTTTGTGGCGTCACACCAATTGAACACACTTAACCATGCTAGGACCAAAGTAATTTCGGATAGAATCTCCATATTTCTGATTGAATTTTGGTTCTATTTAGTAAACTATAGTAACTGCGTAGAATCATTGTATCTAGAAAAGAAAAACATATATTTTTGGTTATTTTGAACTATATAAACAGTAAAGTGCACATGATTTTCTAGTAAATTATAATTGAAGTTATGTATCTTAAGGGAGTACAGCCTAATTCGTGAGTAATGATCAACTTTAGGTTAGGTTAGGTTAAAGTGGCTGTACACTAGATTTGGTCTAGCTGATACAGTTAGCCCAAAAGAGGACCGTTGTGATAATACAAGTTAAAACTTACACACTTAGAATCAATTTGAGTTCCTCAATGTCATCATTGAAAAAGGATTCTACTAAAAAGACTTTCCGTCTATAAGCAAGTGCTTGCATCGAGGAGACCGAAAACTTATCAGTACTCGGTATGTGTATCAGTACCAATCTTCGTTGGAATGACCACATACTTGAGATTGCCAAGATGCTTAGGCTTCCTTTATAGATGCAAGAAGTTTTTTACCCCTTCCGATCTGACTGAGCGTAATTTCGAGTATAACTCTCATCTCTGGGCAGGTGCTTTTTTAGCTTTTCTACACCTGCTCGACAGAGTTCAGAAAAAAGTGTTAAAATTGATAGGAGAGAGAAACATTATGGAAACATTTCCATCACTCGAACATCGTGGAAATGTTTCATGTCTTTCCTTAGTTTACAGATTCTCTTAAAAAAATGCTCACTCGCGGTAGCCAGCTGTGTTCCACCCCTTAAACATTTCCCCCGTAATACTCGTCTTACTAGGAACGCGACGTACCGTGAAATAATAGGAATTCATTCTTCAGCCGCACAACACGAATGTAAAATAAATTGCCTGGTACAATTTTCCCTTGCCATTTTGATCTTTAAATATTCAAGACCAATGTTCATCGACACCTCCTTTCCCTTCCTCCCTAATTTCTTATCGCTCGCGCTGCGACTAATCATTAAAAGGGTTATCCAAACCCCTTGAGCGCGTGTGCCTTATAAAAAAAAAAGTGCAGGGCATGTACTTAGGATGTGGAGAATTGTCTCCTATTCCTTCTCGTCCATGCAGCTTCTGCAAGAGTCGTTTGCAATCACACTAAGTCTTGCGACGTGCCTTCCTATGAGAAAGTCTAATGTAATGACACCTATAACGGAGCTTATGTTCTGTCTGCTTAGAGAAATCAAAGCCTTACCGCGTTTCGTATCCAGCTTTGCCTAAATCCACCTTGCCCCTGGACATTTGTTTCCACCTGTAAATCTAAGGTTCGTTCTCTCAGTAGCATCTTGCTTTAGCAAAAACTTACATGTAGCGATGGGAATACCCAGAAAGCTGTGCTTAGTTAAAATTGCTAATGTTGTGCCTTGCTTGGTAAATTCGTCAGCTTTGCAGTTCACGGGTCTTGCTACCCGAGAAAATGATGATCTCCTATGAGGTTATTACGTTTTCTTGTAGCAAGGATAAAACTCCTTTATCGTCAATAATTCGGGCTAGAACACAGTGGTTTAGAAAACGGGAACGGACTTAGATTAAATCTGTTAGAGTAAACACCACCCCAACCAGAAATCAGTGAAAAAGTGAATTTGATCATCGTCCAAGAAAGAGTAAGGAAAGCTACAGTAGCTCTTTGCTCTTTGTAGCCATTGTCAATAAACATGACCTAGAGAATTGAGGTGCTCGCAAGCGACTTTTGCAGAAGCTGTATGAACGAAGAAGAGGAGTTGCTCCTCTCCTATGTAAATGCTAATAGACGGAAACTTGAACACTTTGTAAAAAGCTCAAATTGGTAAATCTAATTTGTCAAATTTGTAAGTTCTTAAGGGTGTTTGTAGTGTTAAAAGGAAAGATCGCTCACACCATCAAAGGAGGTTTTACCAAAAGCTTTGCATCTAGCTCTGGCCAGGGCAGAACATAGAAACAAAGGAAATGCGGCAGTGGTCGTTGGAAAGGAGCGGCAAGTTCTTTTATGACTTTATCTGGTCGGGTCCTGCATAGAAGTTCTTTTGTACGAGATCTTTTATGAGAAGGCTACAAATTCCTTAATGTAGCACAAATATAAACATTTTGTCAACTTCCTTGGCTCTAATAAAACATCGCTTCCCAATAGATCATCGAAATCAAGCATTGTTGCGCGTGGTTAGTAGTTCGATGGCGGAACGTCAATTATACTACTAGCTGCGTACTGTTGGCATGTAGTCTGTTCTTCTCTATTCTGTTCCGCCTGTATCTCTCTGTCGTGTGAAGGAAGAGATGGAAGGGAGCAAAGAACATGCTGAGAATTGTCATTATTGAAAATAATAATGAAACGAAAGCTTTAAACAAGTGACAAGTGTGGTTAAGAGGAAAAAAATCAAATTAATTTTATTTTTTCCATCTTCGGCTTTCGAATAAATAGTATTAAATGCTATCCATCACGGCTCCAAGCTTAATGTTCACTTCTTCCGCTAGTGAGGAGAAAAAGGCAGATACTTGCCTGGCAAACTCGTCAGCTTTCATTTCCATCAAATCCACTATCCCCTGGGATCAGAAGCAGCGTAACCTTGATGTCGCTGTTCATGCTCGCGAGCTCTTTCAGACACTGCTGAACCATTCTGGAGGATATGGTATTTTGCAAGCTTCCGCTTGGAAAACGCTTCTAAATGAGAAACTTACGAGGACGTCGAATACTTACTTATTTCCTTAAGGTGGCGCAGACAGTCCATTGTGGACCACGGCCTCAACCAACAATCCTCGCCAGCTAGGCCGGTCCCTAGCCAGTGGCCTCCAGTTGCGCACACCAAGTTGGTTGAGGTCGTTTACCACTTGATCGCGCCACCTTAGATGGGGTCTTCCAGAACTGCGTCGGCCCTCCGGGTTGGAATTGAAGACTCTTCGGGCAGGAGCGTTTTCGTCCATACGCTCCACATGACCCAGCCATCTAAGCCGCTGAATTTTTAGCTTCTTAACCAAGTCAATGTCGCTGTATAGCCCGTACAGTTCGTCATTGAATCTTCTCCTCCATACTCCATTGATACATACAGGCCCGAATATCACCCGAAGAATCTTTCTCTCAAAGCACCCCAAGTGTATTCATCCGATTGTGTCAGTGTCCACGCTTCTGCCCCATACAGCAGGACTGTAATGATAAGGGTCTTGTATAGTGTCTCCTTGGTCCTTTGAGAGAGGGCTTTACTACTAAGATGCCTTCTTAGCCCGAAGAAACAGCGATTGGCAAGAGTGATTCTTCGACTGATCTCTTCACTCATGTTGTTCTGAGAGGTTATAGTGGAACCCAAATAGACAAAAGTCCTTGACAACCTCAAAGTTATATCTGTCCATTGTGACGTTTTGTCCGAGCCTACTGTGATGATCTACTTCACCCGAGGACAGCATATACTTTTGTTTTATCTTCACTTACAGCCAGACCCATTCGAGCCGCTTCCACTTCAATACTTGCGAATGCTCCACTGACAGCGCGCTTCATTCTTCCAAAAATGTCAATATCATCAGCATAGCCAAGTAATTGAACGGATCTAAAAAAAATCAACCGCTGGTGTTGACATGCGAGTTGTGTACGATTGCCTCAAGAATGATGTTGAAGAGGTTACATGACAGCGCGTCACCCTGTCGTAAACCTTTCTCGACATTAAATGAGTCGGTGGTGTTTTTACCAACCTTGACGGAGCAGCGCGAGTTCTCCATAGTCATCCTGCACAATCGAACGAGTTTGGCAGGGATGCCAAGAAGTGACATGGCTCTGTATAGCTCGTTTCTGTTTACGCTGTCATAGGCGACTTTAAAATCGATAAAGAGGTGGTGAGTATCGATCTGGAATTCTTGGGTCTTTTCCAAAATCTGCCGAAGTGTGAAAATTTGGTCAACGGTTGACTTACCGGGCCTGAAACCACACTGATAGGGGCCAATCAGTTCACGTGCGAAAGGGTTCAGACGTTCACACAGAATGGCCGACAAGATTTTATAGGCGACATTTAGGAGACTTATACCTCTGTAGTTGGCGCAGCTTAGAGTATCTCCTTTCTTGTGGATAGGGCACACAATGCTGAGGTTCCATTCGTCAGGCATACTTTCATCCGACCAGATTGTACAGATGAGTTGGTGTATGCTCCTCACCAAGTCATCTCCCGCTGCTTTGAAGAGTTCAGCCGTAAGGCCATCAGCTCCAGCAGCCTTGTTGGATTTAGTTTAGATATTGCTATCCGAACTTCTTCTTGGTCGGGAGGACGGAAATTTTGTTCATCATCCAAATCGAATGATTCATTTTGCCTGACAGCGATTAGTTGGTTGTCTTCGCCGTTTAACAGTCTGCAGAAGTGTTCTTTCCAAATTCTCAGCACCGACTGTGTATCTACAACGACATTCCCACCCTCGTCTCTACCTGCTTCCGCTCGGGCTTTGTAACCCTTGGACGAATGCTTTACCCTTTGGTAGGACTTTCGAACATTGCTTCTGCCGTAGAACCCCTCAATAGATTCAACCATTCGTTTTTCCAGTTCTCTTTTTTTTTCTTCTGAAAAGCCGATGTTCCTCTTTCCTCTTTTGCTGGTAAACCGCACCGGAAGCGCTCTTGTCAGCTCTAGTTCTAGCATTCAGAACTGCATGATAGGCTTTGTCTTTGGCCAAGTGTGCGAGCCTGCACTCATCATCGAACCAGGTGTTTCGTTGTGGTCGCCTAATGAAACCCAAAACATCCGTGGCAGCGGTTTTGATTGCCATTTTGCAATGTTGCCACTGGGCCTCTGGGTTTGGCGCAGGCGCCGGGCTTGTCAAGAGATAAGAGGCGACATGGTTAGCAAAGGTTGTCGGAGGACGTCGAATATGCTGTTAAAATATTTGGTTTTCCTTTTTTCAATATTGTAAGTTAATATTCAGTAGTATCTTTATCAGCAAAATAACATAAGTCCCTCCCTAGTACACCGACGCAACGATTCAAATACTTAATGAAATAAACATGAAAAAGTTTTCGCAGCAATTAGGTAAAATGTTTTTATTTTCTAATTTTATTTTAAATATTTCGCTCAATAATATTATTGTTAATATCTTCTAGAAAGTATTAGCACTTAGCCTATTCGACAATGTAAAAACAAACAAATATTTTACCATTTAGACAAAGATTTCGCTTAATCTCCCTCGTCCTTCCATTTCTAAAAGAAATCGAAGATCTCGGGTGTCCCAATCCCAACTCCCATCCAAGCTGTTTATACCACCAACTTCTCTTTCCTCTTCTGTACAATAGAAATGTTATGTACTATAGAGATTTCAGAGCATAATTTCGCTAATGTTAATTGAAACAACAATCACTGAATTAATCTTTATTCTAAAATAAAAATCTTCATACACGTTCCTGTATTATCCCTAATACTAAAAACAATGAAAGTTGTCTTAAATTAGATAAAATAAGCTAATCTTTCTTAATACAAAAATCGATATAACATATCGAAATATTAATAAGGTTGAAAAACAAACTTACCACCATCTTTGCCGCGGACTTTCGGCTTTTTAAATCATTAATTGCACTTTCACGCCAATTATTTGTATTTATTTCTATGATAAATTATATACATTTAAATATTTAAAAGATTATAAAGCTTATTACTTTACTTGAACATGACAGAAGTTATTCCTGTTATAGACATACAAGTTTATTTATTGCTCTGCGTTCCAGAAATATTACAATTTACAACATGAAAACAAATTAAAATCGGAAAATATTTTTAGGTAAGAAAAACTCCAAATAGCTATAAGCCTTTCCAGTTTCTATATTTTTGGAAAGTCAACGCATTTTCCATTTTCGTCAAAGTAACGAAACACTCGTTAAAATAAAATGTTTCTTTGCAGGTGGCCATATTAAAAACTAATGGCGATTTTGATTAGTACCACAGATTTTGCTCTCAGATTTGAGATATGAAAACAAAACGAGATTTATCTTTTTTTTTTTGTATTTTTGGTGTGTGTGTGTGTCAAAATAACAATACACCAAATCCACCAAACAACAACATTAATTTTTCACTTTCACAAAAATAAACTAAATCGTTCGTTGCTAGTTTATACCTTTTATAGCTAGTTTATACTTTAATTTGAAATGAATTATGAATAAAAATGTTTGCCCTTTTTTTATTTACTTGTAATTTTTCAACGATTACAACAGCTTACAATTAAAAACAATTTTCTTTTGACCATCAAAGAATTAAATGATTGAATTCTTGCAATGACAAAAACAAAACAGCTCGTTCGAAAATAAGATTTCAGATTTGCTCTAGGAGCAAAAAAACGAGTGCCAATGGAAATCAAAATTTCGGTGTCACAGCAAAAAATTTGTTCTTACTAAAACAAAAAAAAATCGCAACGACTGACTATTAAAGTAAGTGAGAAGAAATAGTTAATTGATTTGCTTAAAACATCATTAAAATATTTTGATTTTTGGTGTCCATCCATGGTGGATACATTGTATATATATTAATTAGTTTATATATACAAAGGTGGATAGTTCGCCTTTTTCATTCTTGTTTAACTGTCTCCTTTGCTACATAAACTATCATTATACAACTACTAGAGATAATGCCTTCCAATTTTCATTTTTGACTTGCTCTGCGCATCTACGTCATGAACAAATCTGAAGTTTGCGCCTTCTCGTTTTCGCTTTCCCTTTAAATCTGTTGATGTGCATTTTATTATGATCATGTTACACGAGTAAAATAAAATGCACAACTTTGTGATATACACATACCATGGTGAATAAAATATTTTAAGTGTTTTTGGCAAAGACATACAGAATCAGGCCGGCCACCAACACTCTTTATAGTTTATCACTTTGCCAACAAGCTTGATGTGTATTTTATACCATTGTACAAGGTGGGCCAAAAGAAATAACTCATTTTTTTGGAAGATGCTTTTATTTTTGCAAATGGCCACCAATGTCAAATCTGTTTTGACATTTGTAGACTAGACATATGCAGAATACAAGTGAACAAGCCATGGAGCTATATATGAACCGATATTCTGAAGAAGGCGTTCCCGGGTCGTCTCATGCCTCGTTTTGCGAATTGCACTGGCCCGCAAGATCGCCCGATTTAACCGTTTCAGATTTTTTTTTTTGGGGTTCTCTGAAGTCTCGTGTTTACGTGAACAAATCCCATTCGGCCGATATCATCTTCTCGACTTGAATAATACAATTCTAAAGGTTCAAATAAACATAATCAAAAAACAGAATCGAAGTTTTTCATTTAGAAAAAAAAGAGAGCCAAACAACATCGGATATATGACTTCTTTTGGTCCACCCTGTATATATAAACTATAGTGCTATCACTTAAGGTGCGCCATCTATCGACTTAAAACTAAGCTCTAGATTTTAGAGGTTTTTGTCTAGATTATCATCAAAAGCAACAACAACAATTAAAATGGTGGAACGTAAAAAAAATTGTTGTTGTTGCTTTTTATGGTAATCTAGACAAAAACCTCTAAAATCAAAAGAGTTTAGTTTTCCGTCGATAGACGGCGCACAATGTTTTATACACAAAAAAATAAAATGCACAGGCAGAGATATATATAAACGGTGTTGAATAAAATTTGAGGGTGTTTAACGCAAGTATATGCATGTTTGTGGTTTTTGGCAAGATAGGTGTACCGCTCACATAGAGTTGCAAATGCAGACGAAAACGCAACAACAACAATCATAGTGCAGACGATGAAGATGAACATGTTCGTCTTCACTATAATTTTCAAGCTGCATATATAATTTTCCTATGATCTGCATCCTTGAATACGTCTGCATTTTTGCCTTCCCTCTCTATCACACAAGTATGATTTATTGATTTTGCATCCTCTTTTTATGAAGAGCAGGGCTTGCAGCTCCATGTAAAGGCACCTTAAATCCCTTCTCAAAATGTACTGGGTTCGTTTTCACATGCAGTCCTAGTTCCAATCTAGCCACCCGTGGCGGTTATCTGGTTTACCAAATTAGTGAATTATAACCAATGGAAAATGACATAAGTATAATTTAATATTTTCCAAGAAACAGAATTCCAATTTCCAACGAGAAAGATATTTGTTCAACACTAGAAGAAATTTTTTGTAATTAAATGTTGGTGCTTGGGTTTTGATTTTCGTGAGATATTCTTTTTTTGAATTGTAAAATTGTTTAACATAAAAGATTGTTGTAGTGTTTCGTCAAAGTTATTATTTGTAATAGAAGAAGGAAGAGGTACAAACCAAATTATTTGTAAATATCTTTTATTTTGTTGACCTTGTCGGGAAAGAGTGCATAATCGACAGCGGCGTTTATTTACCAATTTTTTTTTTAATATAAGCCTCTCATTTTTTGAGATACACAAAAAATTTAACTTTCTGTTTTCAGGTGTATAATAATTATTGTGATTTTAGTTTTATTTTTCGATTATTTACAAATCAGTTTTTTGTTTCCTTTCCTAATTCCGGTTGAAGTAAAGTTCAAAATGGCCGTATGATGGAACTCCAAAATAGTATAATAAATTAAAAAAAAAGTTCTTGTCTTCATTTTCTTAAAGGTACCTCTACCTCGAATTGAATTTTGTTAAACTAAATAAATCAAGATAAACATAGGTCTTGCATTGAAGTACCAGCACCCAAAGTTTGAAAACTTTTTGACTGCAATTATTGAACAAAGCGCTCGGCGAATGTTGCTAAGGGGAGCGGTGGAATGGATAAAACCCATTCTGCTTTTTTTTTATATTCTATTTTTTTTTTACTGCTGATTTAACTACAATACTGTAAAAATCAATTCGGAGTTTAGGTCTTTTACTCACAGTCTCACTCTACTATTTCTTTTTATTATAACAACTCGCAGATCGAAATCCCATACCTCATACCAAAGTAGAGTACAGCATTGATTTTGAACACAGTATTTGGGTAATGGCTGTATATATATTTTTTATATATTGGATTTAAAGTACTTGGGATCCCTAAAAACCCACTCTGTGGTCCCTAGTTCAATGAAAAGGAAATCCTTGGTGGCAAGATTAAGCAGCCCTTGTCATTTTCACTGAGTAGTGTGCGGCTACCGCACAAAGTACGGCTTAGTGGGTTTCTTTCAAGTAATAAATATTTGTTCGTGTGGCTGGCTAACAGTTCTGTTATAAATACATATATGCAACAAATTGATACGTACCAGTTTCTACTTCCAGCATCGATAAATGGCGATGTTCATAGGTAGAGCTTTTGCAGAGGATTGATTTATTGATGACAAAGATTTGCAATTCTTCATCTCAACATATACTCGTTTTTGCGTTGTCTGGAGTTTCCTTCTATCCCGGTCTCTCGTGTGAGCCTGTAAAGATCGGTTATTGAACTCTGTGGCAATTCGATGTACGATGGTCTCGAAATAGTGTCTTCCGAGAGTAATATTTCTTAAATTACAGAGGCTTGGCAGGTACAGAGAAGGTGGGTTATATCTTCATGTTCATCCAAGTCATCGCATCCTTTGAATAGGTTTTCTCCAGTCAGTCAGACTTAATTTAAGTTAGGCCCAGTTAGCGGGCCTATTTAACTTTCAACTTTTGTCATAACTGTATTTCTGCTTTTTCTATCGCATTTTGGCCACAGTTCTCTTACAATCTCACACCTGTCTGTAAAGGTCCATTTAACGTTTGCTTCTGGCAGGATCACATTGTTTTTGAGGTCACATAAAAGGGTTTGATTGAGTCCTACACAAAAGCAAGGCCAAGTTCCAACCATTTTCGTCAGCATTCCCATTGTCCTCATTTTCTCTGTGAATGTGGATCCAGCATAGTGTAACATTGTGCTGCAAGCACAATTGTAATTGCTTTTATTGCTGCCTAGCTGTGAATAAAAAATGTCAATATCGTCTTTTGGGTTTTCCAGAGAGTCTCGTTACTGTCTTTCGTTACTGCAAGAACCTCTGATAGGAAAACACTGCTGGATTCGGGTAACCCGATCGATTTAGATGACTATATCTAAGAGGTACATCTTCAATCGCATCTCACTGCCTTAGAAGATACATTTGAAGGGCTGTTCGAACTGAAGTTGGAGTGCAAGTCCAACGTATATAGAACCATAATTTCTGAGTATCCGTTAAAAAATGCTTTCCAAATTGTAATTGACTTATTCTGACGGCACTTTTTGTTGAATTTTCTTTAATATAACGCGATAGTTAATTCCTCAACTGTCAGATCGAATTCCTTGGAGCCCGAAATATTTAGCACTTTTAAACACTCAATGGTGTTCCATCGATAAAAGATATAGCAATCAGGTATAGTTTTTTTGATCGTAAAGAGAACTACATTTGTAGTTTGACAGACTGGCTAATCTTTCCTATTGTCTCCTGACTCACAATAACCAATAACCTGCTGTTGTTGGTTCCATCTTGTGTGACTTATTTTTGTCATTTCCTTACACCACCCTTAAAAAGGCAATTTTGATATTGAATTGCAGATGGTCTAGCGTAACGGATACAATAATTGTTGGCACCCCTATCGAATACTTTTAATTTCTCAAAATTGTTTCATAATCGGTGCCTCATTTGTTATTATATGATGTATTCTTTTGAGCTGGCTGTCAGCTACTGGACAAGCTGGCACACCTTATTTCAAAGGACGAACTTTGATACCACATAGATTAATATTATTTCTCTCCTACCTTATAACCAGTTTGATCTTATTACGAAGCGAAGGACAGAATTAATATCAGAACTTACCAGTTAATTTATATCATTGAAAAAGTAATCTCAGTACAAAGGAAATGCACATGTGCCTCATCTTCTCCCTCATCCAAACAGCTTGTTCTAAAGGCGACATGTCTACCATGGAGCTATTGTGGGTTCTCCTAAGAGATTTTTGGATTCAGCTTTGACTAAATCTGTTTTGTGTTACCACTTGTACACCTAAGAATTGTTCTCTCAGCACCATATAGTCTTAGCAAATATTTACTTGAAGCGATGGATATTGTATTTCTTTGTTTTGTAAGTTTGTCGGTCTACAAATCCCCAAAAGTGAATGTTGAACTGATATTCCATTCCCCTGATGTTCGGCAGTCAAGTTGCTATTATAGAGTTCGTGGAGATGAAATCCAGAAATTCGAAAGCAGCCTGACTATCAGACAAAAAGGTTGATGTCCGTTGCAGATATCATGTTTTATTTGATCCGCAATTCATTTCGATTGGAACGGCGTTTAATGGTTTGAACAATTTGTATGTTTGCCGTCGTTTTTCGGCGCAACATCTCTGTTTCTTAGCTCGTAAAGCATGCATTTTTCTCCTTTGCCCTTGTTAAACTTTGTTGGATTCCAGTATCGACTATTACTATACTGCGGCTGCTTCTTGTTCACAATAAGTAAACAAACAAAATCCCGAGGGGACAGACTGCCATTTAAATCGACATCAAATCAGCAAAAAAATGCATTTTCATTTTTCTCTCAGCGCGTATCTCGACTGCTCCAATTTACTTTTGTATTTCGTTTTGACACTTCCTTCTTATGTTGGGTTAGGTTTTTCTTCAAAAGGTGCGGGAGAATCTGTTCGTTGAAAAGTAACTCACTTAAATGTCTCGCCACAAAGCTGTTAAGAAGAGTCGCAAGTTAGCCGGGGGATATATGCTTTCATGATTTATAGTGATGATCACTCGCTGGAGTGATTAGGACCTTATTCGGGTTTATTTTGAAACATTATTTGCTTGCTATATTTTTACAATTTTTTTATATGTATGTTACACTTTTTTCAACAGCAACAAGAAAGTTTTTGAATAATTATGTCTCCAAGAAACAAAAACAAAATAATATTTTATTCAATTCATAGTTGATAAGAATGTCTTCTACATCTGGAGCAAGCGGCAGTGGACGTGGACGTAATGGAAGCGGTCCAACTAACTCCACCGCCAATGAAGTCAAACCTGAAAGTAAGGAGACTAAAACGAATCCAAAAATTTCGAAAGCATTGGGTACCTCAGCTAAGCGAATTCAAAAGGAACTTGCAGAAATAACTTTGGATCCACCACCTAACTGTAGTGCTGGGCCAAAAGGTGATAATTTGTATGAGTGGGTTTCCACAATATTGGGACCACCTGGATCCGTCTACGAAGGTGGTGTCTTCTTCCTTGATATTCATTTTTCGCCTGAATATCCTTTCAAACCTCCTAAAGTAGAATCAATTTACATTCTTTCGAACATAACGTAACATTTACAATTTTTTATATTTAAGGTCACCTTCCGAACGAGAATCTATCATTGTAATATAAATAGCCAAGGTGTTATTTGTTTGGATATCTTAAAAGACAATTGGTCACCGGCGCTTACTATATCAAAAGTCTTGTTATCAATATGCTCCCTGTTGACTGATTGCAACCCTGGTATGTACAATTTATTTATTTCTTAAATAGCTAGGTATTTGCTTTTTTATAATTTTATCAATTTTTCAATTTAATTTTAAAGCCAGAAATTATTTGTTATGTGCCCTCTAATCTTTTGAACCTCATTGCATTCTATCATCTAAAAATGAATACACTATGCGCTCATTCAAATTGTTCATTTCTGTTTGGCGCACTAATCCCGGAAGTAAAAAATGGGTGTGGTGTGAGGCAGTTCGTTTTAATAGTTTCAATAATTAAAAAAAAGAATTTGTTGAATAGTTTTCTCGGTGTTATAAAATACAAATGTTCGGCATCGCGTGGTAAGTGTGTTGGACTCCCACGCCTAAAGTTCCGGTCTTGAACCGGGGCACCGCCGCTGTGGAGCAAGTGACAAATCTAATATCTAGTAATACATTTTAGGTCCCGCACAAATAGAGGTGTTTGAAAGTGTGACTCACTAGTCCCAGACCCCGCTGGAGGTTGCGCCAACAATTTATTTACTTACTTAATGACAAGAGCCTATTATGGCGCTACAAAGCGTCGTGCTCTGGAGCCTAACTTAATATGCGCCTCCAATGGTCTGCGGTTTCCAATTTCGCACTCCAAGTTGTCAGAGATCTCCCTCTAGCTGATTGCTCCACTGAAAATGAGGTCAACCTTGTCTTCTGACTCCTTCTGGCACGGCGTTAAAGACTGTACGAGCTGGAGCGTTGATGTACATTTTATCTACAGTTAATTTAAAATCAGGAACGGGACGATGAGTTTTCTGTACAGCTGCTGGTTCTTCTCGATAAGGCTTTTTTTCTCAATTGCTTATACAGCCCAAGAAAACAGCTCTTAGCAAAAGTTACTCCCCAGTTAAAAAAATTCACTGACTGCCTCGAAGTTATACCTATCAGTTGTCACGTTTTACTCTAGTCGATGATGGGATTCCATTTTGGTCGGCCGGGTTTACAGATGCGGTCAAAATAATAGTGCTACTACCAAATATTTTAAAAGGTGTCTAATTTTCGTGGTTAGTTAAATATTTGTTATCTTTTGTTGGTAATTCATGATTTAAAGAGTGAGCAATTTAAAATATACCGTTATGTCCCATGCTTTTGTTTTGGTAAGTTTCCGTTTGAATCTTTGTTTTGCATCAGTCAAAATAATAGTAGTGTTTGCAGAGATCCCACGAAAAGAAGTGAATAAGCTTTAAATTCATATCAAAAGGCTATAGAAAAGTAAATACTTAATGTTCTTTACTTTTTTTTTAAATTTGTGATTTAAATTTGATTTAAATAATAAGTTTGTGATGGGTCGCGAAAAGCACTGTACTGCTGAGCAGCGTACTCTTATTAAAAAAATGATTTCGGAAGGAAAAAGCTACGTTCAAGTGCAGAATCTAGTTGGTTGCTCACCTATGATGGTCCACAATGCAATTCTGTTTGTTTGCCGTTCTAAAACACGCAGATGGGAACATGTGATGTCTACCAGATAAGTCAAGAAGGTGGTTAGATATTCAAGGCGAAACCCAAGAAAAGTGCTCTTGCTATCAACACAAAAAATATAACCAAAAGACTTTAATTCGCTAAAGAGCATTTGAATTGGCCTACCGAGAAATGAAGAAATATTTTGTGGTTCGATGAATCCAAACTTGTGCTACACTTTAAAAAAGGATTACGCGATTATGTGCTACGGCCACCAAACACCGCATATAAGAAATATTTTTTTCAAAACACTAAAGCATATATTTTTGTATACACTACTATTATTTTGACCGCAGCTGTAGCTCATACATAATTGGGGTCTTGGCTGTCATCGACATTCAACAAGAGGTTAAAGTTGTTTCTCCAGTTGGCTAACATCGACTGTGTATCTACTATAATAGTTTTTCCATTCCCAACTTTGCAGGCTCAGGGCGGCTTGTAAATTCTGATGTTGAATGTTTCACTCTTTTACAGAAGTTTCGCATCTTATTTTCTTTTGCTTATCCAATTTCCATTTCAAGTGAGGACTCCTAGTTTCTGAGAAGTATACTGAGGTAACTAAAACCCATGGATCCGATGGATCGATCCAACGCTTGTCGTTATATGTTCGCTATCCATCGGGCACTACACACATGTGACGATGCGATCTAGCCATCCGGTAACTCAATAGTAATACGTTTAAATAAATTTGTTGTGTTTTTCTTATCCATTCTAATTTTTCCCTCTTAAATACAATTTGTTGAAACAGAGTATGACCCAACCTTAAGCGGCAAAGCTGTACAGATTTTAATCGGTTAAGTGACTCATTGTAAATCACTTGTCGTAGATAAGTCTTGTGCTGTCTCAAAAAAGAGTTAGTAGAGCTGTTCCAACGGATGTTTCACTTCGTTGAGCATAATAGTGTGTATCGATGCTTCAAACGGAAGAATGACGAATTGTTATGGCATCCTTATGGCTTCGCGAGCACCAGCGTCTGCTTTTTCGTTTACCGGGGCCCCAACATGGCCTGAGGACCATATAATGTGAATTTTGGGAAAATTGGAGCGAATAATACAATGTGTGAATTGAATAGCTGATGTTCTGTTTTTGTTGTTAAGAATGCTGCGCATTGAACTTAAGGAGTCACTGCAAATGGCTGTTTTTTGGTGGATTTCACATTCCTCAAATATCGCCATAAGTGCTCAAATTATTGGGTTTTAGTTTGGTGTAGTAAGCTGTTGTGTGATAATTTTGTTGTACTTGTTGTCGTACTTATTTACACAATAACTTACTGGGTGTCTGTGTATAAAATGCAATCATACTGACCTGAGCAGCAGAAATAATTTCCGCAAACTCTTTCCTTTAATTTAGTGGTAGTGTATGTTCTTTGAGCATTAAGTCTAGGGATATATTTGTGATTTTTGGAAAAAGCCAAGGTGTTGCGTCCAACTCGAAGGTCAATTGTTTAGGGATATGTATGTTTGAAGATTTAAGACAGCTAATGGAATTGGGGAGTGCAATTTTAGTTTTATTGTTAGTAGCTGTCCATTCAGATCTGTAGATTTCGTGTAATGGGTGATTATTGGATGAGGAAACCACTGGGGGAACTTGGGTAGGTGTGAGAGATGATGAGTGTTTGTTGTTCGTAAGGTAAGTGGGCGATTTTGTGTTTTATAGTAGATTGGTGTAGTTATTGTTGATGTTGAAGTTATGCTGTTGACTTAACACCCCGCCAGCGGTCAAACTGAGTTAAAGTTCAGATGATTTGGGGTCAGGAGATGAAATGGTTGAATTGTGAGTTGTTTTACTATTGTTGTTAGATGATGATGATGTTTTATTGTCTTTTGCTATATTTTTGTTTGTGTCTAGGTTGGCTGAATTTTGTGTGGGGAGATTTTTCTCCGTGACAGTGTGAGCTTCTTTAGCTCTGGATGCATACGTGTGTGAATTAAATTAGTATGGGATTTGTATTTCTGGTGGTAAATGCGCTTGGCTTCTCCCATGCTTAACTTGTTGCTTGTTTTTTTTTTTTTTTTTTTTTTTTTTATAATGCACTCGCACTCAAGGGGATATGAATACCCCTATAATGATTTAACATGTGCGAGCAAGGAGAGAAGGAATAGAAAGATAGGAAAGAAAGGTGGTACAGTGGATTGAGACTTTAGGTGATAATTATCTCGCGTAAATCGCACGGGTGGCATCCACTTGAAACTGGGGGAATAAATAAAAATTGCTGCCCAGGCTGGGTTTGAACTCACAGCTCTAAGGTTAAGCAACCAAGCACTCTACCACTGTACCATTGCCACCCGCATTGTCAAGATCTCTTTGTTTTGTAAGTGTTTTAGACAACTTTTGGATCAAGTGGGATGGGAGTCGGTGCAATTTGCGCACTTGATTTGGGTGCAAACGTGGTGTCATGAGGTTTTAGACTGCAAATTTCACATATCTTGTTGTTGTGTGTCCCAAACAATATCGATTTTCGGAGGGTAAACATAGTGAAAAATGGTGAACAAAGGGGAACAGCTGTTTCAATTCAATTACAATTTCTTCTTCTTTATGTTTATCGGGCAAGCTGCGTGTGCGTATACAATGCATTTAGATGAATTGAGGTTTTTATGAAGTTTTGTATTAACAGGGACTTGGGCAAGATTTGTGAATTCAAGGAATTTTTCTAGAATTGACTAGAGTTTGGTAAGGACTAATATATTCCCATCTCTGAGTTGAGAGAAGCTTCCATATTGCTTGCTCACTGCGTCAATAGCTTTGTAGAGGATGAACATACTTATAGATGTTAGTTGATCCGTTTGTCTTTCATCCTTCGGAGACATTAGTATAAATTTGGAGTTTTTGAATTTAGAAACTTTAGGGAGTTGAGGGAAATCTGAGAGGGAAGAGCTTTTATTCTTTTTCAGTCAGTCGAATTGATTCCCATTTCGAGTCATGGGGGAAAAACAACCTCGCGCCAAAAATCAAACACTCGGTTTAAAAGTTTATTTTTTTATTTGAAATAAGGAAAGAGATAGATGTGTATATTGATTGACAAAACTGTCGGGTAGACGATGACTAAAAATATTTATGTTTTTTTTAATTACAGCTGATCCCCTTGTCGGAAGCATTGCAACACAATATCTTCAAAACAGGGAAGAACACGACAGAATCGCAAGACTTTGGACAAAAAGGTAAATCTTATGTTATTTTAATATACGTTCTAATATTATAACATAACCCAATGATGGTCGGTGATGGTGTAGATATTCATTGACATCAGAGGATTCTGCATAAGTAACGAGCTTATCTTGGGTTGTAAACTCATGTATTGTCTGCGGGCACTCATTGAAACAAGTTCTATATTTTGCCTTAGCTATGTTGCACGTTTTTTTTTTTATTTTGATGACATTTTAATGCTTCGAACGTAGTATGTGAAGTGTAAAAACATACAGTATTTAAGGTTAGACTTTTAAAAAAAACTTTTTCAATGTGTAGGTTCCAAGATAAGATCCAAAAACACAAAAAGTGTCTTTAAACTTCATTGTTTTAAGCGCTATAAATATGGAGCAGAACAAAATCGTTTATGCACTTAGCCTACAGAAGATATCAAAAGCAAATTAAAAGTTGTCCACCCCAGTTGTCCAGGCAATCTCCAAAGGATGCGGCGCTAACCAATTACTACCACAGAGTCGAGCACTATCTGGTTGCCGAACTTCGCTTCGCATCTGATCTTTCAAGAAAACAAGAAACTCCAAGATTGTAAACATCAAATATTGTTACTCAATAGCATTTCATACAAAACACTGTATTAGAAATGGCCTTGTCGATTTATAAGACTACTATTGAGAAAACTGATTCAACCCACTATGCTTTTAATATACATATAATGCCAAAAAGGAGAACATCAGGTTGTAGCTCCAGAATACAAATGTGGCTTCATTTACAAATGGTAGACAAAATTCTGAACAAGATAGATCATCCGCCGTGGAGTCTGCGCTATGCAGCTTGGTTCAGACCATCAGAATAATGACCGAAAATTACAACAGCCCAAACAAAAATACCAGACGAAAATCGAACACATTATGATGGTGCTTTATAGCTATATACGTTGCATATAACTCGGTAAAATGTTTGTCGGGTGTCAAAAAGTCTGATTATTGAAAGTTCGATACCATTTCCGCGTTCTCAAAATGAATGTGGTGAACTTGACTCCAGCAAAATAATATGTCATCATTTCAACATCGAATAAAATATTAAATTCATCATAATTATGTGAAGTTGATTGATGGTAGTCCTTTGCATTTCGGTTTCAGGATGTAGGACTGAAAACCTACAACATTGACCATAACCACCCTGGTTGATCGAGTTCAAAGCTTCTATTAGTAATATGTTAGTTGATTCCTTGTGCTGCAGCTCGAGGTCATCATAATACGAAGATGCAATTTGTTAGTTTTATTGAAAGCCTAGTCCACGCGGTTTCTTGCGTTTTCATTAATTAGCAATTTGCTTTGAGTTCCGCTTACAAAATGCATTTACATATAGCACTTTCAATCAAAAGAAAAGGCGTCCATGTTGAGCCGTCATTTGACAAAACAAGATTTGTGCTTGATGTAATCAATTCCAAGAATTTTAGCTTGCTTTGATACTTAACTTTTATTTATTATTGTTAAAAGAGCAACTAAGTTTTAAAATAGTCTCTATCAAAAAACATCGAAATTCAAACTGCTGATATCATTGAACATTTTGGAAAGCGTAATTTTCTCTTCTTCAATTCATGTTTCAGAATAAAGGATATCATTTTTGATTTGAAGTCAGAATCCACATGCATAATTGAAATGAAACACATAGAATATTTTTTGGGAGTGTCTATTCGCATACCAGTGTACTCTCTGAGTGGTTGCATGAGCGGTTCTCATTACTAAAAAGTAGTTAAAATACTTTTAAGGACTTCTTAACACTCCCATTAGATATTGTCGAAAGTAGTGAGTGCGAACAGACAGCGCCAATATTGCAGGAGCAGTTTTGCTTGTTCCGTTGGTTTTCAGAACGATGTTTAACGGGAGAAAGCAATGGAAAGTTCTATGGGAGTTTGCTTTTTCTACAATTCGATTCCCATCCTCTTTTTGTTTAGGTTTAATGCGCATTGTTGTTGTGTTACAATCGCAAAAGAATGCGAAACAATATAAATCCTGAATTTCCTCGTTTAATGGACGATTTTTAGAAGGTTATTTATATGGATACACTAGAAAAATGTTATGATTTAAAAATAATATGGGCTTAAATATAATTATTTAAAATTATTAGTATTTAATACACATTCTTTATTATTATGCATTTCATCGCATAATTTTTGTAATAAACCAGCTGTAACTTTCTTTTCATTTGCTACAGGTATGCAACATGATTTTGTCCCGGGAAATAGATGATTTCACAGTTCTGCCAAATCATTAATTGTGTTCTTGTGGAATCTACAAGTATGGATGTACAATATATAATTTTACTACCTTAAATACAAGAGAAATCAATAAAAATATATCCTATAGTATTAAAAGAAAACTACAAAAAAAAAAAAACATGTTTAAATTAAATCGCATAAATTTAGAGCAATAATTTTATAGTTTTTTGTATAACGTACTCTCAAGTTGCTTTAACTTAAAACAATCTTAAACTATAGTGCGGTCCACTTGTTAGAACGCACTATAAATGATTAATTAAATTTTATTTTGTTTGTGCTTTTTGAACGTTAATGAACGAAGCAACAAATTGGTATTAATAAGAGTTTTAGGGTCTCCAGGTTTTGTATATAATGATCAAAAAAGAAAAACAAATAAAATTATATACTAATTTTATTTTATTTAACAGAACTTAGTTGATGTCAAAATCTTTTGTTTATTTAATATGTTGCGGCATGTTACGGAATTCATAAAGTTCCCTCTTTAGGCGCTGATTAAGAATTTATTTTAAATTAAAAAGTCAATAAATTGAATAGCCACTTCTGCAGCACATTAGCTAGCTCCTGAAGTTGGAAATTTCATTTCCGAAACTCTCCGAAAAAAAAAAATTGAAATAAAGATAAGTTGTGAAATCAATTAAATTTTGTTTCAACTAAATCTAATTTAAATATAAATTTGTTTTTATTTATTATTTCAAATTTAGATAACATTTAATTTTTTTTTTAGGGATTAGTGATGCATTCTTAAATGTATAAGAAAAGTAAAAAGATTGATAAGATATTTTCAAAGTAAGATTTAATAATTTGTATACGGTGAAATTGATGAAGAACGATTTTATTGCAGAATGTGCTTTTGTCATAGCTTGTCATTTGTGAAATAATTTATAAAAGTTTAAAGATTGAATAAAATTTTTACTTTAGAGATATCAAGAATCTTGGTTGCTTTGGGAGAACTTTCTTTTGTTAGGAATTGATTTAACCTTTACTATTTTAAAGCTGTGCATCCATATCGAGCAATCAAAATCAACTACTGGGCGACCGAATGCGCACTTCCAAAATTTTACAATATTCGAAAATCAAGGGTTCGGGCCTTTGCTGCAGCTATTTCGAAGTTTAATCCGTTCTCTATTTTTCGGAATGTAGGTAGTCTTGGCCATTGTATTTAAAATCTATAGTATTCCCAAGAAGCGGAGCGTTTTGCGCGGCATCTATGGACGACGTTCACAAGCTTTGATTGGAGAGTTATTTGAGTGGTTTTTGTCTAAACTCCATGGGAAGCAAAAACAACAATAGAAGACATTTGAAGTTAAGTAGATATGACAACTAGCGCCGCCATTGACGACGTTCAGAACTAAAATAAAATGTTCCATGAAATTACTATAAAAATGTATATACAATGCCTTGGCCATTGTATTTATATTTTTTAGTATTCCCAAGAAGCGGAACGTTTTGCGCGGCATCTATGGACGACGTTCACAAGCTTTGATTGGAGAGTTATTTGAGTGGTTTTTGTCTAAACTCCATGGGAAGCAAAAACAACAATAGAAGACATTTGAAGTAAAGTAGATATGACAACTAGCGCCGCCATTGACGACGTTCAGAACTAAAATAAAATGTTCCATGAAATTACTATAAAAATGTATATACAATGTCTTGGCTATGCGTATTTGTTTTTGCCTACCATAATTTTCTGAGTAGCAGCTTTTATTTATATTCGGAATGTGAAAACTCCGAAATATACTGAAATGTTCTTAGAAGCTAAACAAAGCTTTTCGAGCTTCTTATGAGCTTATCTGAAGCTCCGCCAAATCTGTTAAAATTTTAATTTGAAATTTGAATCAAAATTCGCCTTTTTTTAATTTATTTTCTTTGTTTATTTTTTAATATAATAAGGGTTATTGATACCCTTATCGTTTAGGAGACAAGGAATAGAGAGAATTGTTGACTTTTCGAGATTAAGGTGATATTTATCCCACGAAAGTCCCACGGGTGGCATCCAGCAGAAACTGGAGGAATGTAGAAAAATTGATAATGGTTTGTTGTTGTGAAGGAATCGTCTTAGATCATTTTTTCGAGTCCATTCCATCTAAATATATTCCGTCATATTTTATTTCCTTAACAATTAAAGAGAAACATTTAGATACAAAAAATTGCATTTATGATTATTAATGAAAAGTGATGACCACAGATGAGACGAAAACTGAACTATCAATTATGACAGCCAACAATCACCTCATCTGGTCCCACACCTGTTACTTAAAAGCTACAAAACAACTGATTCTTCAAGTTATTGTCTTATGATTATTAGAACTAAAATCGGAAGATGTGACATCACTAGCAAAGTCAGCATATTGTTGGGGGTCATTTTAAGAGATCAGAAAAACCAAACCGACAAAAATTTCAAATGGAAAATTTTGTATTTTATAATTATAGCTGAAAAACAAATACATTCATTTATAGCAAAAAGTATAAGAGATATTGTATTCAAATTTGTATATGCAAAATAAATTCTCTGAGTTAGTTACCATCGATCAGTGTAGCATTTCGATCCATAATATACTAAATTTCCATTTGAAAATTTTTTCGGTTTGGTTTTCCGTATCGCTATAACTGGCCCCTTATATAGCAAAGAAGACAGTTTCTCACCTCACCCTACCATAATAGACAAACTATGGTTCGTGTCTCTACTAATTTTAAATTTGTGCTATTCAAAAATAAAATCGTTAGGTGAGTAGAATAATTCAAAGCAACAATTAATAAATAGTCTTCTATTCAATTTATTATTTAAAAATTAAATGGTTTCTGTACTTTAATTTACTTTTGTATTTCAATGTTATAGTTAAAAATAGTGAGCCCTATTATGGTAACCGATCGGAGAGAAATTTTCATTAGATTCGGACGAAATGTACGAATTTTGTATCATGGTAGCCGTTCCGATTCATTAACCCGACATTTTTTCGAAAAAAATTGAAGCATGCGTTCAAATGTCAAAATCACAGCGACGCACATTGAATTCATGCGATCCAACGCGTCTTTATACCCTATTCCATAGAATGGGTATATTGTATTTGGTGTGGAGTTTGTAACATAGAGAAATAATACCGTTAGGTATAGAAAAGTATATATATTCTGACTCAGAATCAAAAGCCTAGTCGATTTAGTAATGTCCGTCCGTCCGTCCGTATTACTCTCTAGAGATCGCAATTTTTGAGCTAGAAAGCTGAAATTTGGTATACATATATAATCTTTGGTTCAAGATTAAGGCAAAGTTCTTGAACCGGTAAAATCCGCCCACAAACACGCCCGCAATCGCCATTTTTTATGAACAACCTCAATTTGGTAAAATTAAATTATGTTTTTTGTACAGTTACGATAAAAGCATAACGCTAAAATTTTGCACACGTAAGCTTTAAGTAAACCTTCTTCCAACCAAATAAAAATATTTCAGTTTGGGCTGACGCCCATTTATCATACAAAACCATCAATATTGTTTTTATAAAATAACAATTGTTATATTAAAGCGGAAAACAAACAAAAAAATTGATTTTGGGCGTGGCTGACGCCAACTTTTCATAAGAAACTATAAAAAAATTGTTTTTGTAAATAAACGGTATTTTTAATGAATCCGCAAGTCGAAATTTTGCGTCTCTTAAGTGAAACTAAACAGTTTGTGTATGAAAAGAAATTTTTGAATTTTGGGCGTTGCTTACGCCCGCCCACTTTTCATGAAAGAACGAAAAACGTAGTCTCAAAAATTTAAGGTACCTCCAATATTCAATTTAAGACTTTTCTTTCCGTTCGTTATTTAAAAAATATATATCTACATTTTCTTGTGTAATTTTTTTCAATACGCCCACTTTTAAAGGCGTGGTTTTTATAAAATACCTTTGTTTAGGTAAGATTGTTTAAAAACTACTCGATTCAGCTGTAGTTTTACACATATGCCTAAATACTGATCAAAGCTCAGTTAGCGCTTCAAATTTTTAAGACACGCCCACTTTTGAGGGGCGTTTCCGTCAAAAGTTGTATAAGGCATTAATTTTTTAACGACTATCGGTCGCAGTTTTGAAGTAAAAAGATGAACACATAGATTTATATTTCTGGTTACGTAGCAGAGTGTGGTCCAAGAATTGTTAAAAACACCCATAATCGCTATATTTCCATTCAAAATCTAATTTTTAAAAATTTAAGTTTTGTCTTGTTTTGTTCAAATCGATCTGCAAGAATAGAATTGAATATCACTGAGCTCATACTAATTGCTTTGGCAATAAAAAGTCTTAACTTTGCCTTTTATTATTGTGCCACTACTAATTGAACATCACACCACACAAAATTAATGTTATTGAATTGTTTTCTGTCTGCTAAAGAAGATTTTTGTTCCTGAAACTGAAACATCGGCTGGCTGCGGGAGGCGGACACATACACATACAAAAATATAGGGAATAGGGTATCCAACAGTTTGTTGCAAACGTACTGTAGCTCTCGCTTATGTTTTTGATTTGTGTTTCTTCCTATTCTCTTCGACAGTAAATCACATGTGGAACTTTGTCGGATGGTAATAAAAAAATATATTTTCAAATAAAAAGGAAAGACAAACTATTTAATTCCTTGTGTATTTGTTTTGTGATTCTCTTTTATTTGTTTGAGGTTCTCTGCTTGTATTAATATATTTCATTTTAATAATTTATTTTTCTTTTCCTTATGTCATGTGTGCAAGTCGGTACGCATTTTATTTCTCTTCCTATTCGGATACCATGAGCACAATAAATGCTCCGATCGGAACTTTTCTCCGAACGGATACCATGATAGGGGCCAGTATTAATAAGATTTGAAGCTTCTTATTCTTTACAAGTTATATTTAAATGGAACAAAATAAATAAATGTTTTTTCTTTTAAAATTGTGTACTTTTGCAAGATATTGTAGGATTTATAACATTGCATCGTGTTACTTTCGTCAATGTTTAGCTCAAGCTTAGAGGAAGGCACACTTGTTATAATTCCAAGATTTGGAGAAACTGTCGTCAATGCTCTGCTCATAGCTCCACCACTCGTGGATTCATTGACTAACTAACCATTCTAATATATTTTTGTTAAGGTTATTGTTTTGGAATCATTTCTTGGCGATAGCATAACCAATCTTCGTGACTGATGTCGTTTTGTAAGTTCGGAAAATCGTTCTAAATAACTTTATCCTCTGTCAAAGATTCCTGTTTGTGCTTTGATATTATGCAGGAATTATCGCAGATATCGATGGCTTAGCGCACAAATGTTTTAAGTGCTCAATTTTACATAGGTGATTTTTAAGATTTGGAGATCAATATCTTCGAACAAAATATTTTTTTTTTGTGTGTTTTGTACTTTATTAAAGACTTTATTTATTATACTTTGGTTTTCATCAATATCAATCAGTCAATATATTGATCTTAAAATCTTATAAATCATCTCATGTAAAATTATGTTTTGAGCACTTAACACATTTGTACACTAGGCCATCGATATGCAGTTTTTTCATGACAAGATACAGCATTGTATATGAAATCTATAGTAATAAGGATAGCAGGATCGACTGGCGACACCGTGAGCCTCCAAACCTTTTTTTTAAATTCCTCGTTTTGGAGAGAAAATGTAGGTGGGATAATTATCAGCGACATCTATGTGTCTCCAAACCCAGTTATCTCTTACTCGTTCCCCAGACTACTATAGATTTCATATACAATGGATACAGTAAATAAAAAAAAAATGTATAGGTGAAATCAGGGATTGCACGCGGAATCTTCGGAATGACAGTCCGACACCATCTAATAAAGTAGACTCGTGTCAACTTGACCGCCCTTTTTTATCGCAACTTACAAGAATCGTCATCAACATGACATCTTGAAGCTTATGTGTCGATTCTTTTGATACCTTACAAGATTAAGAAGTCTACACAAAAAAAGCTTTAAAATGAGTCCCTGAAATAATTAGCAAATTTACGCCAATTCTACGAAGTTATGAAAGGTGCAGAATTCGATTCTTTTGAGATTCCATAATATAGTTCTTTTGCTAACCGGTTCGAAAAATGTTGCGTTTTGTATTCATTTAGATAAATGAAATGAAATGCAATAAAAAATTATTTAAACATTAATTGTATTTCTTAGTATATTACATTTTAAATCTAGTTTTATAATACATTTATATAGAAAAAATAATAAAAAATATATATTTGATGCAGAACAAAGATAACACAGTAAAGAAATATGTAATAGTATCCATTAATTTATTAATGCAGTTCGCTCTAAATTAAAGCAATATTTGAGATATTTTTTTTTATATTAAAATGCAAGCAATTAAAGTATGTATGTATAATGCACTTTATATACACACACTAAGTGTACCTGTTTTATTTACATTTATATGTATTTGAATTGGGAATTCAGTAATAAGAATTTATATTTTAATAATTTTTAAGTTATTAAACGAAATAATTCAAAATTACGATATAATATTTTTAATTATACGCTCAATTGTTTCAAGAGACTTTTCCTCGATCAAAAATGTGCGATGATTTCCTTCGACTGTTAAGACGTCTACACTCTTTTCACACACCTATTAAAAAAATGATTTGTTTTACTATTTGTTGCAATAAGCTCATTAGAAGTTTGTTTGTTTTACTAACCTCAGACAATCCATAGTCTTCTTCTAGCTTGGCATAGTTTTCTGTGGGTTTGATAAGTGTGACATCACATCTCACCTTGGATTTTGGCTCGAATGTATCAGCAGCCTTAAGTTTTTTCCAGAATGTTACAGCCGCCTGTTTAATCTACAAAACGAAAATATTTTGTTTACATTTTATGAATTTCGTAATTCGATAAATCAACCTTAAAGTGTGATCTTGTTTGAAAAGTGACCTTTATTGGTTTATCAGTCAGAATTCCCATGCACCTTTTTTTGTACACCAAGTAAAATACAATAAATAGTTCACAGACATGTTCATTAGGTTCAATATTTAAATAATCAACAAAATTGTTTGGGTTTGCTAGCGACATTGGCGTGATAGGACAAACAAAGCTAGCAGTTACCAGCTCCTTCACTTCTACCAGGGAGTTAGCAGCAAATTATTGGGACTGATTATAAACAAGGACAAGATGCAGTATGTGCTATCAACAAAATTTTAGTGCACTCGCCGACATGATCACGACACGACTATTGGCAAGTGTAATTTCGAGGTAGTCGGTCGAAAGCTACCTTGTTGTATTCGAGAGAAAAATCATACTAACAATTTATGGCCTTGTTTGCGTGGCAATAGAAAACAATGTCTATCGAAGAAGATACAACAGCTAGTTTAACGTGCTGTACAGTGGCATAAGCTGGGACACCACGCTTTAACGCGCCCTTTTTGCTTATAAGTTCATAAAGTTTTATCATTCAAAAAACAGTCAAACGTCGAATTTTTTCCTTGCAAATGACCACAAAAACTTAGAAAAATGGATCAGCGTTAACCCGATATTTTAGAAGATTGAACTTTGATTATAAAAGCGTCTAACAATTGGGATGGTTTTTAAGTTAGACACCAACAAAGTATTAAAGGATAATGAAAGGATAACTACATGTTCTCGTTCTGGTAGAAATAGCATAATTTGTAAGGCGTAGCAAAAGGTATACATATGATATAATATTCAAAGCATACAAAATAACTGTTACAATTCTGAAGAGGAAAGCAGGAGTAAGGCTTACAAAGAACCCACAACATTAGTAAAACCTCTAAAAACCTGACTGATATTGAAGTTAAGAATTAAAAGAAAAATACTCACCAATTCTATTGGCTGTTCAATTTCGGCTTGTAGTAGTTCCGCACATTTCTCAACTTTATCTTCCCATATTGGAATTTTGATTAAAAGCCGGGCAATCTATAATAAAATAAAATTACAAGAATTTACATGACATTGCTAAAAAACACGTTTACTTACACCTCCATAATCAAGATTTCCACACACCATGCCGAAGTACGCTAACGCATAGGACTGATTTTGGTTAATGTCTTCTGATGAATTATTCCTTTGCTTGTGCGATTGTGTGTACCAATTCACATATTTGGGGGCACCATCAAGCATCACCAATTTGGCGATTTCGTTGTTGTTCTCCAGCTGTGTGACCATAACGAAAGCGACTAAAGCTCCGAAAGAATAGCCAGCAATTGCATATGGGCCTTTAGGTTGCACTGTTTTGATTTTCTTAATATAGAAAGCTGCTAAGTCTTCAATTGTATCAATCGGTGCATCAGCTGTACACTGTACTCCATAAACAGGACATTCAAGCCGTGCAGCAAGCCTTTCCAGGGGTTTAATGAATCCCTCAATTGGATGTACAAAGAAAATGGGAAGTTTTTTCGAGTTTTCGGACGCGGCTGACTTCAATTTAACAATTGATTGAGTTGGCATCAATTCAGAAGCAAAGACTACTTGTGTGCCATCTCCGAAAGGACTTGGAGTGTTTCTTGATGGCGATGTTGCTGGCGAAGCACATGCAACACCACCAGATTCCCCAGTGAGAGCGTTTAACGTTCCGAAGGTCAACATACGAATTTCTTGGGCGGACATAACAATATCGAAATTTCTCTCCAACGTCTGCTTGATTTCTGCTCCCATTAATGAATCCATGCCCAGATCTGCTAGGGTTGAACTATCTTGCACGTTCCTTATGTCTCTCAATCCCAAAATGTTTGCTACGCATGTAATCAAACTGACACCAGATGAAGAATCATTTTTGCGCTTTTCTGCCACCACCATTGATGCCAATACAGGATGAGGTTGTTGAAGGAAAACATCAATAGTTTGCAAACATGAAGACATTCTCTGAGGCAAGGTTCCACCAATGACAGTATTGTTGTCACCTAAATTCTCAATGACCAAACCAGTATCACCAATGGCTCCCCATTGAATGGCAGTACCTGGGAATCCAGACGCCTGCCGACTTTCACATATCCTCTCCATTGCAGAATTGGCCAATCCATAGTTTGTCTGTCCAATGTTACCACGTCCACATGAAACACTTGAGAAGCACACAAAGTAGTCCAGCTCTGGGCAGAGTTCACGTGACAATTTGTCTAAATGAATTGTTCCGTCTATTTTGGGTTTACACACAGCCATAAAATCTTCCTCTGTTTGATCTTCAATTAGGCCATCTCTTAAAACTGCTGCCAAATTGAATATTCCACCAACATGACCCAATTTATTTGCCGATTCCAATAGTTTGCGACAACCATTGGAGCTACAAACATCGTTTGTATCAATTTTAACGGTGCAGTCCTTTTGTGTCCATCTACTTATCATCAAGTTTTGATATCCAGTCTTAACACCAGCTCTGCTTGTCAGTATGACTTTCTTCGCTCCACGCATCACAAGCCAGTTGGTTAATTCCAAACCGAAACCTCCAAGCCCTCCAATAAGAATATACACCTTCTCTGGGTGCATATAGGTCCGGGGAATAGCGGTGTACATACGAAGTTCTGGTTTTAGCTGTGATTTCACTGGCTCTTCGGCACGAACTTTGATGACAACCTTACCGATGTGTTTACCAGAAGCCATAAATCGGAATGCCTGCTCAATTTGCATTTCGTTGAATATAGACGTCGGTAATGGGCGAACAGCACCACTCTTAATACCATCGGCAACAAGCTTAACAACTTGAGTTTGCATTGCTTCTTCGCCTTCCATAACACTGTCCAGCAGAATTCCATGGAATGAAGTGTTCTTTAAGAACACCGACATACCAAGTGGTGTGTTGTTGCTTAAATCAAATTTACCAATTTCCAAAAAGCGACCATTAAGGCCGAGGCACCGAACAGACGCTTGTAATTTCTCTTCTGACAAAGAATTAAGAACTAAATCAACACCTTTTCCTTTTGTTTCGTTCATGACGAGTTGTTCAAACGAGATATTTCTTGAGTTTCCAATATGACTGTCACGAAGTTGAGGGAATGTTTTTTTCAAGAATTGTCGTTTCTCGATACTTCCAACAGTTGTGAAGACCGTCAGACCGTGGCTTAAAGCAACAGAAATGGCTGCCTGTCCAACTCCACCGGAACCAGCATGAATAAGAATAGACTCTCCCTTCTTCATTTGGCCACGAACAACAAGTGCGTAGTAAACTGTTGCGTATACACAAGGAACTGTTGACGCTTCTTCCATTGTCCAATCATCTGGTATTGGCCACATCATACGTTTGCTAGCTAAACAGGTCGACGCAAGGGATTTCGCAGGAACCATAGCCATGATTCTTTTACCAGTTGAATCTCGTCCAGAGAATTCAAGACCCAAAACACAATCTTGCTGTGCCAAATCACCGGGAAGAGCATCTGCCGAAAGCTTGCCAGAACTAAGCATTACATCACGGAAATTAATCGGCGCGTAATAAACACTACACAAGTCATAATCCGCGCTTGAGGAGCCAGCAGATAGCTTTGGAACTGGACCTTCAATCCACTTCAAACTGGCAAGATCACCCTTGACCAAAGCATTTACATAGGCATGTTCAACCGGCAGGGTTGGGATATCAGACTGGTTTTCGATGACTAAATGTCTGTATGTTCCCCATAATCCGTTTTTGAAAACGTTCATGACAAGATCCTTACGCAATTGGTCCTTATAAACAGCAGATTTTAAAGAAAACTCTTCCGCTTTGTCTTGAATGAAGATCATACGAGCAAATTTGCCACCAGCTTCGTTTTTCAAGCAGTTGAAGAACCCAATAGCTCCAGAGAACTCTTCATTTGCTGCGACAATATAAATAAATTTATTTTCTGCCTCACAAGTTGCAAGATTGTTTTTCAGTCCTTTAACCCATTCAAAGTTAGTATTGTTTATGCGAACGACACAAGTGTTTCTCTTCTCGATGTCAACTGGCATTCGTGCCAACACGAACAATCGGTCTCCGTATTTTTGTTCAATTACAGGGACGAGGTTAAACTGCTTGAATATTGCAATACCAGTTTTCTGATATTCCAAATTACTCTCATCGAACAAAATGAAACCGTCTTCTTTGATTGTTTTAAGAATGTTTTTCAACATATCAAGGCTCTTCATCGATAGGAGATCATAAGCCATTACCAAGTGGCAATTCTTTTCAACTTCTTCTAATGAAATGTCCTTTTTAACTACACGAACTTCTGCATCTCCCAGAGTGGATGTAATATGTTCTTCTTGACCGGCAGTAGCGACTGCAACATCTGCTGTAATAGTTGGTTCATCTTCTATGATTCGTAGAATTGTTGGTGCTAAAAGTACATCTGCACTACGGTTATTGTCCAATTCAACGGCTTTGATTTTCAATGCTCCAGCTGAATTCTCCAAAACAATATGAAGAGCGCTAGTTAGTGCGTGTAACCGTGCTTTTGTTGGATTCTCATGCAAATCACACATATTTGTGCTTGGTGCGAATGAATATCGTTCGAGCTTTGGTGAAATTTGAGATCCTGAACGACGGGGCGCAAGAGAGGCTGTTAGACCTCGCATTTCTACACCGCCACTCTTAACTATGTTCAAGTACTCATAAGATCGAACTTGGAGAGACTTCTCCTCACTACCATTTTCAATTTCTTTTACAAGATTGTTGTGTTTCAGCGGGTTTATAATAACTTTCTCAATTCGTGTTGGCAAATACAAATCACGAAGATTCTTCCTCAAAATACTAAATTGCAACATTGTATCCATGAAGCTCACCCAGTTTCCTGCCCATGCTAGATTGCCGGCTGTAGCTTCAATATCCGATGAAATGATTCCTCTGAATTCTCCACCATAATCATATCCTCGTAGGCGCAATTCCTTGTAAACATCGTTCAGCTTGAGTTGCATAGGAGTATTAGCAGCATCTTCAGACCGTGGAGCCAGCTCATCGTTTATAACCTTCTCAGCAACGGAAATTTTACCCGAAACGGCCAAGGTTCCACCTTCACAAATTTCAAATCCACCAGTTCCGTCGAAGAAATTTACTCCTAGCTTTACAACATTGTCCTTGTTCAAAATCGTTGCACGATGGAAAACAACATTTTCAATTATCACAGGCGTTCGATTGAAATCGAATCCACGCATTTTGCTAAAGGCCTTCCATGCAAGGGTTATGTAACCTGTAGCTGGGAACAATATCCTTCCATCGATAGTATGACCAGCTAAGAAAGCATCATCTTCATTGGCCAAATTAATTTCTATAACAGTCTCGCCTGAATTGGTTTCACTACCATACTTTGGAACCATCCATTTTTGTGAATGATCCCAACCAAGTTTTGAGTTCAACATTGGAGTTCCACGTCCAACAGGATACGATATAGGGCGTACGATTTTCAAGATATTGGGTTGAGCTCCGGCAGCATATAATTTGCCAATGTTTGAAAGAAAGAATTCAACATTATTCTCGTGGTTTCGTTTGATCAAACTTAAGTTCGTGCAGGAACTATCAAGGGCACGCTTAAGAATAGCCTGAAGAAGTCCAGTTGGTGCAATTTCGATGCAAATTGCTTTCTTTGGAACTTTTTGTAGAGCTTCATAGAAAAGAACAGGCGACAACAAGTTGTTTACGTGATACGCAGCAGAACTTTGCTTTGCCACTGGAGTGTTCCAAGCGATTTCGGGAATGCTGGTACTTATCCACCTTGCTGACCGGTTTTTGGGATTCGGAATAATTTTTTCTAAGCTCTTGCGAAGTTTTGGGCCAGCTTCGGCAATATATTTGCTGTGGAAAGCGTATCCAGAAGAGTTAACGGCCTTGGCGAATATGCCTTTAGCTGTTAATTCTTCAACCATTGAAGTAATTTCTGATTCTGGTCCGGAAATGGTTACGTTATCTTCGCTGTTGTGACACACCGGAAATACGCCTGGGATAAGTAAACCGTTGCAATCCTCCCATTTTACTCCCACGGCAGCCATTTTTCCCTTTGTTAGCTTCGTATCTTGCAAGCTCTTTCCTCGCCAGTATGCAGCCAATACAGTTTGCTCAGGAGTAAAGCAGCCGTCAGCGTAAGCACAACCCAACTCACCAACAGAATGCCCAATAATACCATCTGGATGTATGCCCAGACTGGTCAGCATATCAGTTAATGCAATTTGTACTGCAGCAATGGCCGTGAAAGAATTCATGATGTTATCAAAGCTTTCATCGGTGGAATTCAGCAAAATGTCCATTAGATTCATTCCAACTTGACGCAATATATCAGCACATCGGTGAATGCTTTGGCTAAAGACTTCAAACGACATTAGATCCCTTGCCATATTAGCCCACTGGCTACCCATTCCAGAGTAGATGAACCAAAATTGTCTACTTTCATCTACATGTTCGATAACTTCTCTCAAAGCTGAACCTTTACTATTGAGGACGGTATACCCACGGTAATAGTGAAGTGGAATGTTTTTGGAATATATTTCGTTAATTAAAGCGAGATACTCGTCGTCGTTCCTGTGCTTTTCAACATCTTCGAGGAAATCCTGTACGGCATCAAAAGTTCTGCCTGAGACAGTGACAAGTTTGGGGGGGCCTTCTCTGGGAGTAACTGCTTTTGGTTTGGGATTTGATTTAAGAATCACATGTGCGTTAGCTCCTCCAAATCCGAATGAATTTATTCCAACTATGCCACCATTCCATGGCATGTTCTTATCAACGACTTGCAATCGTCCCTCGACCAAACCATACAAATCGGGATTTGGACTGGAAAAATGCAAGTTGGAAGGAATGATACCTTCTTCCATGGCAATCAATACTTTTGCAATGGAACAGACACCAGATGCGGGTTCAGAATGACCCATATTAGATTTAACTGAGCCAATAAGTAGTGGAGTTGGCCTATCCTTGCAGAAGAAATCCGTAATTGAATTCACTTCTTGTGGATCCCCAACTTTAGTTCCGGTACCATGAGCCTCTACATAAGCCACATCATGTGGATTCAAACCGATTTCCTCGTAAGTCTCTTTGATTAACTTATTTTGCATTTTTCCCGAGGGATATGTTATACCTTGCTCTTTGTTACCATCTGTGTTTGTGCGCACATTCAAAATTGATGCATATACACGTTTTGCTTGTTTGGGACTCTGTAGAAATATTGCGACACATCCATCAGAACGAACATATCCGCTGCCTGTTTCATCGAATGCCTTGCATTTACCATCCTGGCTCAACATGTTTAATCGCTTGAATTGCAGTGACATGGTAGGTTTTAAAATAAGGCCAACACCTGCTACAACAGCATTGTCACAAACTCCCCTTTTCATATCGGAAAAAGCTTGCTCAAGAGCGTATAGTGAACTTGAACACGCCGTATCGACGCAATAGCTAGGACCGGTAAAATCAAATGTAAACGAAATACGGTTGGCAAACATTGCCCTGGCACAGCCAGTCAGACCATATCCATTGACTCGATCAGGATCGTTACACCAATATTGTTCAGTCTCTGAGGAAGATACACCAATGTATACACCTGTACGGCTCCCACGGAGCTCTTGTGGATTGACGCCAGCGTCAATTATGGCTTCATAAGTGACTTCCAATAGCATTCGCAGCTGAGCATCCATGCATTCAGCTTGTTTCTGATGAACAGAAAAGAACTGTTGATCGAAGTGCTCTAAGTCCTCATCCTTAATTTTACCAAGTCTATCAGGTAAATCGTACAGACCTAATTAAAATTTAAAAAAAATAAAATACAAAAATTACGTGACTGACAAGTACAATTAAAAATAAATAAAATTACCTTTAGGCCATCTACGAGGATCATCGTTCACCATATCTACACCTTCGAATAAGTTCTTTTTGAATTCTTCAATGTTGGAACTCTCTGGTAAGCGACCAGAGAAACCAGTGATGGCAACGCATGGGTCCTTTGAGCGAGTAGCATTATTTCTTTCCTCCCTTGTGTCCGTGTCAACAATGACATCATCTGCGATACGGGCTGGCATTTCTTCAAATTTTTCTGATTCAGAGATTTTCAGGATACAATTAACGTTTTTATGGATTCAAAACCTGTCAAAAGAATTAAATTGAAATGTTTAAATATGGGTTTACTAAAAGGTTCAGATAATTATTTGAAAAATTAAATCAAGCTAACTTTTCCCCCATAAACTTGTTCTTTCCCTTTTACAGCAGAAGTTAGGCAAAGGTCTATAAGTTTATTTGAACATATTACAAAACATCATTGCAATTCATTCTTCTGTGACGGATCCGAAGAACGACATCTATCCAGATTCATTCATCACAAAGATATTAGCAATGTTAAATGAACAAAGCCGAGATGGGGATATATTAAAATAGCACAAGTGAATGAAACCAGCCAGTAAAAGGTAGCAGATCCCATCCCACGGCTTAATTTGAAATTTCAAAATGACTGAAAATTTGTGGATAATATGGAAAGATTTGTTTAATGAGCTTAGCAAAAGCTCTGCGCCAATATTTGACCTGGTACGGATCTTATTTTAGCTCGGACGTTTATCATTTAGTTCCAATAACCCCAGATCTATATAGGGCTTGAATAGAAATAGTTTCAAATTTCAAATCCACAACTATTATCAAGGCGCTAAAAGTATTAGGTTTTTGATAAAAAAAAACAAAAAAAATACTACACTGAATTAATTTCAAGTATCAGCAAAAAAATATGGTTTCCACTATCATCACTAATGGCTTTCTTTCTTGTTTTATTAAATAAATATTTGAATTTAAGAACGTATGCAAAACATCACAATTTATAATTTAATATGACCTAACCTTAAAGAACCATAATTTTCCATATTCCAAGTGCCATCTTTTCAAGAAACGATAGCTCTGATTTGTTACGCCGAGAAAAGCCCTGGAAAGCTTTAAGGCGCAACTGACGAATGCACGGGGCTCAGATTAAACAGGGTGCAAGTTGGACAAATTCACGGAACACAAAGTGACAGATTGTAGAAAAGAAAGAATTTTCCTCATAGATCAACATTATTCTGTGCTCTTTTTTTTATAATTTACGTCCACTCAAGGGGTTATTAATACTCTTAACATGAATTAACACAATGCGAGCGGTTAGGAAAGTAGGATCGGAGACAAAAGGAGATATCGATGCACATTGGTTTTGAACGTCTGTATATCACAATGGGAGGGAAAAATCGAGCCGGGTAAAGCATTCCACATTCTTGTTGTGCGGCTAAAAAAAGAGTCTCTATAATTAACAGTACGTCCGAAGTTAGGCTCGAGGGTAAATTGATGGGCATTCCTAGCGATGCGAGTGTTACGGGGAAATTGTTTAAGGGGAGGAGCGCATCTGGTTATTTCGCTGGAGCACTGTTTGTGGAAGTAGCGATAAAACAAGGTTAGACAAGAAACATTACGGCGATGTTCAAGTGAAACAAATGTTTCGGTAATGGTACTTTCTCCTCTATCAGTTTTAAGGCCCTTTTATGGATCCTATCCAGGAGACGCAAGTGAGTGACAGGAGCACCTGCCCAGATATGAGAATTATACTCAAGCTTCGGGCGAATGTATGCCTTGTAGAATAAAGCCAGATCAGAAGGAGACAAATATTTCTTACATCGATTTAATAAACCTAAGCATTTTGCGGCATTTTTGGCACGTCAAATATGTGATCGTTCCACAAGAGGTGGTTCGTAATACACATACCTAGAACACAAAGCTATTCGGTTTCCTCAATGCAAGTGCCACTCATGGATAGTGGCATAGGGGGTAGGTTATGCTTTTATGTCGGATACAGAACGGAGCCTTCTTCTAATCTTTCGTGTGCAGCTCAGATTGACTTAACACACTCAATATTATCAACTGCTCTTCTGCTCTAAAGTCTTTTAAACATGCCAAACCATGCTAGTGCTTCTCGTTTAGATTCTGACCTCAGATGTGGAATCAACGTTCTCTCAATTATAATTAGCTGTTATAATAATTTAAAATGGTTCCGGTTCCGGACGCTTTCGAACGACCAAACAAAAACCTTCTTATTGTACTATTGGTGGTGTACGGCTTGCGGGAATGCTTTTTAAGGTCCTTCTATTTCCCACCGAAAAATGGACCTTAGCTTGAAACCTTGGACCTTAGTTAGAAAAGTCGAAAGTTGCCTTAAACATTACATTATGTTTCATGAACAAAAACATGTCTCACAGCAGTAAGTTTGAAGTATTTGAGGCAATTCGAGAAACTCTTAACGCCCTATGTGAAGAGAACATTTTACCTAGAACCGAGCACTCCAATTTATGTGATCATGTTTTAAATGGGAATGTCTCCCTTATTCGTCAAAACTCGTCAGCAGAAAGCGGAATAAAGTCATTCACTACCAAAAACTGTAGCTCTTAAGGCTACGCACGATACAAACAGCTGGTACGAGGAGTGGAAACAACTGTTTCTCAGGGATGTGAGACAAACCGAAGTGGTGACTTATCTAACTTCGAAACCACCAGAGGGCTAAGACAAGGCGACGCACTGTCATGCAGCTGTTTTAACATTGTGCTTGAAAATGTAATACGTAATGAAAAGTCACTTGGTCACTTCAAGAGAAAAGTTCTGCGAACGATTTATGGTCCTGTCTGTGTAAATCGGAAAAAGAACATTTGGAGAAGAAGACACAACTACGAACTATACGAATTGTACAGCGACATAAGCCTAGCCAGACAAATTCGAACTCAACGACTAAGATGGCTGGGCCATGTAGAGCGAACGGATATTGATTCTCTAGCTCGTGAAGTTTTCAATGCCAAACTAAGGTAGACCTCATCTCCGATGGAGCGACCAGGTAGAGGGAGACCTCTGACAACTTGGAGTGCAAAATTGGAGACGGCAGGATAGAGATCGAGCCGGCTGGAGGGGCATTCTAAGCAAGGCCCAAGAGCACCACGCTCTAGTGGTGCCGCGCCATCATAAGTAAGTAAGTAATTTGAAGCAGGTGCATAGCAATTATTAATAACGTAATTTATTCACATTTCAGTATAAAATATTGTTGCAATGAAATGTAAATTTGGAAAACAATTTTTGTGCGTCATATTGTAAAATATCCTATAACGTAAATCGTTGTCATAACGTAACCAACGCATATAATGTTATTTGCATGAAAAATATTTGCAAATTTCCTGTGGTGACCAAAACAGAATATAAATTTGTTTCCACGGATTAAATTTGTCTCCGAGTTCGTATTCTTTTTTTTTTTTTAGAATTTCAACGTTCAAAAATCATTATGACGCGGAATTCATTATTTTTTATTAGCTTAAATTTGTAAAAAAAAAAAACATACAGGAAACACGTGGTTAAATAAAAGTTGTGCATGCAGTCGTCATGAAAAAGCATCAATTTTTTTTAATCCTACTTATTATATATATATATATTATAGTTGAAACGTTATCTTCAAGACGATAGGTATTGTTTGACGTGGAAAACTGGAGTGCCAAAATGAGATCGTCCGGACGATAGTAATGATAAAAATAACGCACGAAGCAAAACATCGCCTATCAGAAATCAAATTTCATCAAATCAATTTCACATACATATGTACATTTTATACCTAACTCAATAGCCCCAACTCGGTGCGTTTTCGCAGCACCAATCTCTGTATCAAATGTTTAGTTTGTAACACAAACATTAAAAAAAAAAAAAGGTGGTTAAAACCTCCAAAAACGGCAAAGCTTTTGGGACAGACGAGATAACCTTCCGAGTTTTAGGAAAAGATGTTTCAAAGATGTGATTGGATCCCTAATCAGTGGAGGAAAAATTACCTTCACCATTAAGACTGTAATAAAATTACACGGATGTCATGACCAGTGCGGTTTGTCGCTGGGAGGTCAAAACAGATGCAATCCAAACTCCAAGGTATTAAGATTGTATGGGGAAACATCGGGATTATTTAGAGGATTTCCAGATTGTCTTTTTGATTTGAAAACCCGTTCGATAGACAACTACGATACCTTATAAAGGTGTCAATCAGGCAACGAAGAGTTCTAGAACAGAAACCTATTAGCTGTTGGTCACGGACATTTAATAGTGAGCAGTGTCAAAAGTGCTTTCAACTGGTACTATTCACACCATTCTTCATCACCATCTTAACCTTTCAAAGGTCAGTGCAAGGTGGGTGCCACGAATGCTCACAGCGCCTCAGAAAAAAGTGAGAATCGCATGCTGTAGAGAGCTTTTGGAGATGTGTAGTGAGAACGCGGACGGTGTTATGGATCGAATTGTTACTGGGGACGAAACATGGGTTCACCACTATGACCCTGAAAGCAAACAAGAGTCCATGCAGTGGCATAAAAAAGGAACAGACCCCCCAAAGAAGTTCAAAGTCACTTCGTCTGCCGGGAAGCTCATGGCCACAGTTTTTTGGGACTCAAAGGGAATCTTGCTCATTGAGTACAAAAAAAAAGGTGAAACCATCAACGCCACATCCTACGCTTCCACTTTGCATAATTTGAGGGAGGAAATTAAAAAGAAAAGACGGGGTAAACTCGCAGCGGGTGTGTTGTTTCTTCATGACAACGCTGCTGTTCACACGGCGCGAGTTTCCAAGGCTGCTGCGCGAGATTGTGGTTTCGAAGAAATCCAACATCCACCCAAGTCGGCAATAAATGGGTATTTTGCAGGGAAAGAGGAAAATTTTTTTTTTGAGGGTTTAAAAAAGCTTATCTCAAGATGTACCTAACAAATGCATTGATGTTAGGGGAGATTATATTGAAAAATAAAAACAATTTAAATTGAATTCGCATTTTCCTTCATATCGATACCGAGAATATATTGAACGCCCCTCGTATGTAATGTAAGAAGGTAGATCGATTGAAGATTCGTAAACGTCAAACTAAATTATAGGTTTGATGTCGAAAAAACCAACATTATGCGATAAAACATTTACCTATTTCTAAAGCTAGAAATTGTATACAAACTAGTTCAAAAGATACAGAATTTACTTACTTTAAGGTATTAAAGAAGACTTAAATTTTCAAAAAAGGTATGAATGTATATGTGAATTTTAATAAAAATTGATAGAGCAAACAAATTTTATCAATATTGACTTGATTCAATTAATTAAAATGGGAAATGTAATGGTGAATTATTGCACGACATTTTCGAATTCGCCCTCAGATTGAATCTAGATTTCATAATTTTAATGGTTGCATGGAAAATAAAATGAGATTGATTTTGTTTTTGTTATTGTGTGTATGTCATGAACAGCTGAAATAATAGTCCACTTCTTCGTTTGATTGATATGCAACAACATCTTTGATGGAATGCCGATCGTTTTTCTTTAACAAATTTCCAGTTTTAAAAAATTCTCCATCATCGGATGATTTTGAAATATAATCAATAATTGCTGCTCCACTTTTAAAAAATAATTAAAATATTATTTTGCAAATAAAACACAAAACCACAATGAGAAAAACAAATTTCCATTTGATGACGTTAAGGAATGTCAATTTGTGTGAAAGTATGTGCAAATCTGGCTCTGAATCGAGATTCGCAAAAAGCGATCTATGTATATTCAATCTGATAGCGAGTTTCATTCACGAAAAGAATTGCTGTTTCTGTCAAAAGAATTGACCTTTTTCACTTTTGAGAGTTTCATTCATTCAAAAAGTGCAATTCTAGATCGATTCTCAACACGAAAGAATGCATCTCTCATGGGTTGGGAGAATCGTTCTGAATACTTTTCTGTCAAACGTCAGATGAGAAATAGTTTGTTATTTTTTGTTGTTTGTTGTGAAATTGTGCCAGTATGTAATAAATATAACAAAAATAAACAAATAATGAACGAAGAACTTAATATGTAGGTACTTTAATTATCCAATTAATTATCAATTATCTAATGATTACTTTTTGCAATGGCAAAAGAAAAAGATCAAATGACAAAAATTATAATTCAAATTGACATGGATACCCAAAACAAGTTTCATTCAAAAGGGCAATTCTCGATTTTGAGAACAATTCTTCCAAATTTGAATGAAACTCGCTATGAGATCGCATCTTAGATTGTTTTTTTTTTTTTGGGCTGGAAAATGAAAAGTCCTAGAGATCGATTCGAGAGTTGTTTTTTGGTTTCATGGAATTCAATATAAGTATATACCTAGGTAGGTATTCCTAAATGTAACTACACTTTCTTTATTATTAACACTATTTTGATAAAATGTTAGCCTAGTTAATGATGTTAAATTAATTTTTGTTCGTTTAGTCGTTGAGTACCCATTCGTTGCATGCTCTGATGTAAACAGTGGTTTAGTTTTGACCGTTTTCCTAATTGCTATCCATAATCGAGTAGTCCAGACAAACAATGCAGGCACCTAATCTCTGATTAAAAGCAATTGAATCTCACTTTAATTAGAACTGCGATTCGTTGGCTAGTGGTGGCAAAAAGTACCTACCTAATTCTATTGTGCAGTTATTTACTCAGGTTGACCAGACTGCAAATACCTACATAACATTTTTTGTAAATAGATTAAAGGTCAAACACATTAATCGTTCAGACTAACTTCAAATCTTGTCAAAGCATCCTGCAAGGTTATTGTGTACCTACATACCTATTAAGTGTTCGACTTTCATAAGCTTTCCTATTAAAGTATCACGATGATATCTGGTTCAAATGCATGGCTAGCTTCCTAGCAGAAAATAATCAAAAAATAATCAACAGCAGGTCGATCTATCTATCAATGTACATTTATCTATAAATTCAAATCGAATGTTTAATAAAATTCCATAATTGCATTTTTTTTTTCGTGTGTTTGATAAGAATAATCATCATCATGAATCATGGACAGAAAATTCATGCGACCAGTTCATGTTAAAATTAAATTTTATACGCACTAGACACCCAGGCCCCACACTGGCCTATCACGCGAGCTCTGGGTTTTCACCTTTGTAGTGTCGTTCTATGGAAATAATTTTATTTTTATTTTTATTTTTGTTTTTATTTTTATTCTGATCTAATCTAACCTATTGCTCAGACCTTGCTTATCTGAAGGAGGCATCTGCCAAACCAAGCGAGTTATTCGCAGTTTAATCGCAACTAGGTACCTACCTAATGCCCATAAAATTCCGCCACTTAATTGATTAATGAATGTGTATACCTAATATAAATCAGATGACTTTGTCATTGTATAAATAGGTATATTTTATTTAACATTGATCTTGAAATAATGTCAAGTGGGTTTTATAGGACTACCTTACAGCGTCTTAAGTTGAATGACCTATAGATTAGCAGCTGGTTAACAGGAAGTTAAAGAGGAATCCATTACATCTATGTACTTACAAAGTAGGTGTATGTAGGTAAATAGTTCTCGGTCATACCACTCTATAGAGCATAAATCCGGTAATGGCGTGATCATTTTTGAACTCGTGTAAGATGCTTTGAAGAAACCCAAGTACCTATAGTCACCTCTAATGGAATTGATTTATCTGCAGAGCTTCACACCAATTTTAATATTATGGGAGACAGACTAGGATAGGGTTTTCACGGTCAAAAGTAACCATCTCATTATGTCAACGAACGTACATGAAGTTGCTCAAACAAACGTTATAGGTGTGAACAATTTAAAAGGACTTTTTCTCACGTCTACAATGCGATTAGACAATAGGCAGGATAATTTAAGAAACGAACTCTCAGACAAGAATGGTCTTAAGAACTGCACAAAACCATCGCTGTGTTATGAGCCAATGTACTGTTTTTATTTCTAATAATGTTTTCTTTTAACTGAAGCTTTTTGGAAAGTTAGTTTAAATTAAAATAAACAATTTAATATTAAGAGTACACATTGAAAAAAAAAAAACACTTTAGTGAACTTCTCCTTCAATTTCAAATATATAGGACTTCTCAGAACCCTAAATCAAGGACCGTTCCAAAACGTAAGTATCAAAGGACAATATTTAAAAAAACACAAAAAAAAAACACAAAAAAAAAACATCAAAACAAAACATTCATTTATTTATATTATTGACCTAAAGCCAGCCCAACATCACCACATTTACATAATGTAAATGTAATAAGAACAAACAACAATAACTATTATCCTCCGAATGAAATTTGAAAAAAGAAAAAAAAGTAAATAGGAATTTGTGGTGTACCTGACAATGTGTTGTGCACCGCTGCCTGCTGCTTCAAGCAATGTATTTAACATTATAATATACACACTAAATAATTTTTTTCAAATATGAGGAGATAGTGGCGTGATTTTTAAGCTTCATTTTGTCTCACTTACACACATAATGTTGATAGTCACCGTTGACGCTCGCCGTCTCTGCTAAACGCCGATATGCGAAACCCAGTCTCTTACTAACGAAAGAAAACATGTTAACAGGGAAATCAGGCGATATTATTATTGCGTCACTTGTTCAAGGGGAAAGCATGGCTTCCACCATATTCCTCTATCTACCCTTCCGCCTTCCCCAATGACAATGGTTTGAAAGGTAAAATTGTTTGGAATAGTGTGGTCAGCAATCGGTATCGGTATCGGCATCATCTGTTTTTTTCTTTTTACCCTTCTGCCTTCTGCTATGTCTTGTCTGGACTGGCATGCATGAATCATTTTCATTATCATTATTGATTGTGGTAACGGACGCTTTTGATTTTTTTTTTGAAAAATATATTTCCTATTTAATTTACCCACCGCTAAAAAATGTTGCCCACTGTGCAAACATCAATGGCATGGTCTAATTTACGAGTTGGAACAATTATTGCGATGTAAAAAAAAATGTTTTCAGTTACAACAATAAGGAAAAAAGAAATTCGACCTATATATTTATTGAACAAGGTAGGTACTTTGAATAGTTAATAACAATAAACAAATTATTAACGGACGCAAGCTACAGCTTATCAGAATTTTTCTCCATCGTCGTTCAGATACCTACTCCTTTCTAATAAGAATTTGAATAGGTACCTATGCTGTCTTTCAACTAATTAGCAGAAAATAATGTATGTTATTTATTGCAATTTATAATTAACTTACCCTTAATAATAATTTATATGTTTAACAAAATTCTCGGGACACTTTTATTAATATTTAAATTCAGACAAATATACAATATTTGATTAGACTGCTTGCTTTTTATAATAATTAATTGAAACGCATTAAGTTAAATAAAATGTATGCCGATTTAATATATAATTTTCTTTTTATTATGTACTAAAGAAAGGACACCACTCTGTTTCCACTGTTATTAGAACACTAAATCGATTTTACAAGAGATTTCTACCTTTAAGTCCCTAGCCCGACCCGATGTATTTTATGAGAAATCACTTACTAGCGCCGTCTTGCAGATATAATTCTGGAAAAAAAATTATTAATGTACCACTATGTGCGGCTAATAAACTTAACAAGCCAGAAAAGTACCGATAACGAAGTCGAAGTTTTATAATACAATTGCAGGGAAGTGAAATGTTTTGAATAGATTTTTTTTTACGAAGTACGATAGAGATGAAGCATGTGAGAGTTGTGTTTGTTTATTTGTTTGTATAGACACGTTGAGGCGAGAACAACTGTTAATACTGTACGGATACGAAGTACGGTGTAAGCTTACTGCTCTTCATCAGGCTTCGCATTCACACAATCATAGTCGCAGATCGCAGTCACAGTCGGCAAAAAAAAAAAAAAAAAAACATTTCACCACACCATATGGTTTTTGTTGTATTTTGTAGTTTCTTTTGTTTTGCTTGGCTGCGCAGAAATTATACATTAATAAAAATGAGTGCGTTCAAGTGCTACCATAAGTTTGCAACCACAGAATATAAATCACAGATACCGGTGACGGATACCCCTACCCCCCTTGTCGAAAACACAATTAAATATTTTTGTATCGTGTGAATACGTGCTCACGAATTCACCGAGGTAAACAAACCCATTGTATATAGAATTTATAGTAATATCACTTGGGAGTTATTAGTATTGTTTTGTTTTGCCGCTTAAGAGCGCTGCTGATGCAGCAAATGTGTAGAAACAAAATTCATTTTATTTTTTCCTCCCTCAAATAATTTCGTCACTTTTTAAAATCGTTTCGTTATTATTTTCGATGATGACAATTCTCAGCATGTTAATTTCTCCCTTCCGTCTCTTCCTTCATCAAAAATAATCTGAAATGAGTTAATGCCTTGTTTTGCCGTCCGCGGCTACCCAGCAAAACCAACAAGTGATGATAGTAGTCATTATAGGTCACAAACCAATACAGACCGCGCCATTTATTCAGACAAAGATGTACACGTATTCACATACACGAAAAAAAATTCGAGGGTGTTTCAGGTAAGAGGAGTACGAGTTGGCGGTCTGTATTGGTCTGCGATGATAATCCTTGCTTCGTGGTCATTTTTGGTAGGTAGGTATGCGAATTTGAAGTTTTTAAGAAGACCGTTTAAGAAAATTGTTTAATGTATATTTTTAAACTTATACCATTGCTTATACATAGTTAATTTAAAAAAAAAAACATCTAATTTATGTATATGATTATGCTCCTAGCTCCTTTATGTATATATTGAGGACTTATTACCTACTAAGAAAAGATTTTTAATTTTTATATGAGTGAAGATTTAAGCCTACTAAAATTTAAAAAATTTTATTTTATTTACATATTTATTTAATGCGTTAAGAAACTAATGCTTAAATATAATACAGCAATCTTACATGACATTTCAATAGGTATTATTTAATTTAGATAACAATTACAAAAAGTATTTTTGTATATTATTTGTGTGACAATGGTGTCAGAAGTGGGATGTTTTTTAGTCTTAGTTTCGAAAAATAAAATTTATTTTCTTTTACTTTTAAATCAGCACTTCTATCTCTATAAATCAAACTCACTTTAACATAAATTCAAACTCTTTATTTATTTATCCTAGCACCACCTAATTATACACCATTTAACTGTTACCACGGTTAAGGCCCGACCCATAAAATCCGTTGCGTCCGTGCGTCCGGCAAATCAACTGACGTTCTTACGGGAAGTGGTCCATAGACAACGCATGCGACAACGCAACGGACAGAAGTAGCCGAACTTTTAACTTTTTCTTCTCCGGCAATCCGTTGACAGCTGGTTGACAGCAATTTTATTTCGATTTGAAGTGGTTTCGTTTTGGCATTGAAGAAGAGAAATATATTTCTTCTTCTAAGGGTTTTGATTAAAGTTGTAATTATGTAAAGCATAATTTTTTGCACCATGTTCGAAGACAAAAAGAGAAAAAAATGGAACATCAACGCATTCATTGGGTCGCCCCCAATCCGGCGATCCGGCAAACGTCAACGGATGCGTTGCCGCAACGGACCAACGGATTCTATGGGTCGGGGCCTTAAAGGCCTGTTTCTGTGTCTGTTTCCTTTTCCGTTTGAGATGTCCTATTTTCACTGGTATAAAAAATTCTTCAACGATCCAATTCAGAGTTTTCAAATTTCATAATGCTCAAGTACAGTATTGGTCGAACAGAATTATTACAACATAGTTACTGTAGTATAATTTTAGACGAATTATGACCAACGACAAAACCATTCATATACCTAACATTATATTATTTCCACCTAATTTGGACGAAATTCCGTTGCAAATCATTTTAAACATAATTCAACATCCCTAATTTCAATACCATTGTGAGCGGGCCCAGTGAAAACTGTCAATTTGGAGATAAAATCTATTTAACTGTAACTACGGTTAAAATCAAACAGATTCGATTGGGTTTGAGATGCTCCTATCCATTGCATATTTATAAACTATAGTATTCCCACTTGAGGTGCGCCGTCTATCGAGAAAAAACTAAGATCTAGAATACCATGGGAAGCAACAACAACAATTTCCACCATTTTATATACAATGTTCTATATATACTTAGGTAAATATCTCGAATATTCTATTCTGAAACCTCTCAGAACATTCAAGCTGTTTCCGAGCTTTAAGATTAAGTACAGTCACAGACAAAAGAAATATACAGATGTAGAATATGGGCTACGTCGAGTTTAGTTCACTTCTTTAGTGTAGATAGCACCAGTTACACTATTTTTCGTTGGTGGTATATTCACACAAGTTTAATAAGATCTTCATACTTAATTTTTCTAACGTAGCAACCAGCCGCAGGCCGCAGGAAAGCTAGCATACCTCAGGCTCAAACTTGTCCGAGAAGTTGACATCCTCCATACCAAAAAACCAGTTCCTAGTCCTATGAATACAAACCACGGCACGGTGGAGTGGTGGAACTGGAACCACGATCAAGGAAACACAACTCAACTACTGTTTGAGCTTGAGGATTTGAGGGTTGATTGAATATTTTTCGTGGTTCCAGTTCCACCACTCCACCCTCCACCGTGCCGTGGTTCGTATTTGTTAGACTAGGAACTGGTTTTTTGGTATGGAGGTATGGTATGATAATGGTATGTTTAATTTTTTCGAAGGATGTCAATTTCTCGGACATGTTTGAGTATGAGGTATGCTAGCTTTCGATTTTGGTATGCTAGCTTTGAATTTTTTTTTAGAACATGCTTTTGTTCTACTATTCTACATCTGTATATTTCTTTTGTCTGTGGTACAGTTTTGGCCGTATTTCTATTTCGACAGAATTATTGCAGCAGTAGTATAATGCAGTGTAGTATAATTTTAGGCGAAATGTAACCAAAGACAAAAACCATTCATATAACAACAATATAACAATTTTTATTTTGTTTTATCTCATTGCTGTCTTACTGCATGTATTATAAAAATACATACAAAACAACCTTAGTAGGAAGGTATTATAAAATTTTGGATTTGTAAATTGTTGTCACATTTTTCCCATCCTTCTCAATTTTCTGCATTTAAAGACAAACTAAACAGTCAAATTTTCAAGAAACCAAACTCAAATGAACTGACATTTGAGAATGTTTAATATAATTCTAAAACTCGTGAGTTTTTCAAAAATGCCTTTAGAAATTGAGGTACCAATCGGCTTCAATTTGACCCGTTTTTGGAAATATTCGCCTAATGGTTAGGGTCAGTTACAACAGACGGTTGAATTTTGAAAGGAAAACAAAAAAAAATAAATACCAAGAAATACCTACAAAGTTTCTATATATGGTATACGGTCTTGTACCACATTTTATTGATACTAAAAGTAACAAAAACACAATCTATAGCATGAAGTATCGCCCTTCTCCCGCTTGATGTCTCATTTAGGCATTACAAAAGAGATACAAAATACAAACTTATTACAAAAAAGTGTCAGTTGACCTCTTCGTGAGTTCTGAAGTAAAGTTAGTGAACGATTAGATATTTTGGATGACAGAAACTTTTAAGAGCAATCTTATTTTCAAAAACAAATTGAACTAAAATTTTGTATAGTAACTTTATGTTTAATATACCTAACACATGAACTTGTTAGCAATGAAACTAGGTATACATCATAGAAGAATTTTAATACTTACCTTTAAATTATTTTTCATCGAAATTAACACTCATCTTCATGTTAAGATGCTCAGTACTCAACAAATTTCGAGCTCAGTATCGTACAGTTTCAGTATTGCTTCCGATGTTTCCTTATATCTTTCTCACACTTTAATTTTCTATTTTTTTTTTAATCAAACCTTTTACATTATGTACATTCGCAATTGTCGACGAAATTTCAAACTGGGATTACATGAGCCAAAACATAAGATCGACTTTATTAGAGTCGAGTTGCAGAATCGACTGGTCATGATTCTGTTAGAAGATCCACCAAATATATTGAAGGTACGATATTTTTCTTAAATCTTACTTATCAGTTGGGGAATGTTCTTTTCCGTAGCACCGACTTCAAATGAAATGTTTTACGATGTTAATCTGGTCGTCTTACTTGATTAAAGTTTTAACTCACTCATTCAAAAAACACTTTCCAATTCAACTTTGAAGTAAGTGGCAACGCATTAAAACAATTATTTTTAAGTTAAAAAATTTGCGATGTCAATTTATTTACTTCTTTGCTTTCTTAACATCTTTGACTGCATCTTCTGGATTGTCTGCGTTCTCCTTTGCCTTCTTGGCACGAATTCCCACTAAACGTGCATCGGAGCGAGCCTATAATAAACAAAACATTTGAGTTTAGTTAAAACATAAAACATTAATTTGACGACGATACTGTTTACCTTTCGGAGAGTTGCAAATGCTCCAAATGCCTTCTCTTCCTTGGTCACCTCCCTGTAGGTGATAACAGGTACTTCCTTCGTCAATGGCATGATTCTCTTGGACTTGAGTTGTTGAGCCAACTTGCATTCCTCAAGAGTGGATTCACCCTTGGCAATCTTCTTCTCGTTGATCGGGAAGAGAACCAATTTGGTCTTGTATTCCTTCAAACGTTGGATGTTTGTTTGACGAGATTCGACCGACTTGTTGCGACGTCTCTTGTCAACAGAAATACCAATTGACTTGGCAAAACCAGAAGTTAAACCGGCACCCTATAGAAAATATAAACGTCATTAAAATAATATATAAAAAAAAAATTATCTTTTACCTTTAGTTCTTCCAAAGTGAAGCCTCTTCCTTGACGCAACTTGGTGTGATAACGAATAGTTGGGCATCTGACAACAGGACGAAGTAAACCAGCAGCTGGACGTGGGAAAGCTGCCTTGGCTTTCTTAACCCTATTTTGACGCCTCCTCACTTTCCTGGCAGGCTGGTTGAACCAAGTTCTGACATGCCTTTGCCAGTACTTGTGGAAATGGGCATTTGGAATCATATTATTTCCCTTACCCATCTTGAAAAGCTAAGTATTTACCTAAAACGAAGAACACAAAACTCGGATTATATTTTAATTGCACTTTAATTTAACACAAAATACTATTTTCACACGAAAAGAGAGAATTTATTTATTTTTGACAGAAAACCCACCTCTACTTTCCGACAACAAATTTTAAAAGGAAAAGGAAATGTAGACCACGTTTGTTTCAACCATTTTTAAAATCGTTCAGCGCCAATAACTACGACATAGCTTTATATCGTTTTCCATAAGAGAAAAATTTTCACTGAACACTTCCTATGTCAGACATATTGGTATGTCATCAAAAAATCTATTGCCAATTTAGTTAGGACATCACGTGCTAGAAACTTTGCAATGACATTTTTGACGTTCTCGTTGATGGAAACTTGCAGTGATTTTTGATATTGTTCGTTGATATTTTTGTGGCATCATTGTATATATTTTACATATTTAGCGATAGGTATACAAACTGGTGGCGGAATATGGTATATACCATAGACATATTATATATGGACTGCTAGTCGAATTTAGTTTCCATACAAATGCTGCTCAAAACCGATACCTTCGTATCGCGCCACTCGATTACAGAGGCGAATAGGAATACTAATATCCATCATATTTTTCATGATGCCGATGTCATTTTCAATGCAAAAATGTCAATCACTAGGTACTGTATAGTATGTCTATTGTCTATGGCAAAAATCAATTTATTTATTTTATTTTATTTATATTTAAATTTATATTTCTCATTATGCTCAAGTATATTCCCCGCTGTAATTGAGTGGCGCTGTGAGTTATGTTGGAACCAACGTGAAGTTGGTAACTAGCAGTCCATATAATAATATGTCTATGGTATATACGTTCAGCAAATGACTTTTTTCTACCGGACTTGAACTGGAGCTAAAGTGTCATGATTACTTATTCGTATTCAATCAACTCACTTCTATTTTATTTTGATCTAAAGTGCAGTTTCACTGTAGCGTAGTAGAACTTAACTCGTACGATTTCATGTAAAGAATACGTCCAGTTTATTGCACTGCAGTTATCAATAGTGTGGTTGTGCCTTTAAGATTCCAATTTCAAAACAATTTAAATCCAACACTTCTCTGACGCCACACATGCCAGCTACTGTCAAGACAGTTGCTGCATTGTATATAGAACCTATATTAATATCACTTGAGAATTTGGCTGCTCAGCCGCGGATGGCAAAATAAGGCATTAACTCATTGCAGATTGATGGTGAAGGAGGATATATGGAAAAGAGAAAGAATAATGCTGAGAATATTGTCATCATTGAAAATAATAATGAAACGAGAGCTCTACATTATGCAATTTCAAAAAGTGAGACGTATTCAAGGGCGGAAAAAATAAAATTAATTTTGTTTCTACACATTTGCTGCATCCGCAGCGCCTTTAACGGCAAAGCGTCAACTAAAATTGATTGCATCAATGGAAGTTTTAAAGGGGGTAAACAATTACTAGAAAAACAAAATAAAGACAAAATTAAAAGGTTGGTTAACCCTCTATTAATGAAAAGGTTTGTTTTAATTTGCAGAAAACTGTCCAACAACAATAAAGAAGTCTAGTAGACTCCTAACCGATCCTTCCACTCTGCTGATTTAGCATTCAAATAAAGCTGGCTACACTGCTGCTGGCGAATAAACTAGTGATTTCAAATATTTTGTCTAAGATACCGCTCGTAACCTAGGATTGGTGGTCCCTACCGCTCATAAGTCTTGCAAGCGCTCGTAAATCTGTACTAATAGTGCTTGATGAATAGACTTACGAGGCTCTTAAGTTGAGAGCGATCGATAAATACGAGCCTTAAAGTATAGGTCGGAGCACGATTAAGGGCCAGTTTAACAATCGTGGTTCAACCTCGGATCAAAATTTAAAAACGATTTACCTCGGTTCATGTTTGCATAATAGATGATGTTCAGACGTTGATTCAAGAGTGGTTCAAAAGTTAACCCACCGATTTCCGAGGGTTGAATAAAGTTGAATCACGGATCAAACATTTAACGTAGGAGGAAAAACCACAAGATTACCACTTCCAAAGAAAAGTTCTTCCAAAACGCAGCAGCACGACAACATTGCTGATTGTATATTTTTCACAACACACAAAATCAAGTTTCCATTTTGCTTTATTTGTTCGATTTGTATTTACTTTTATCAAAATAAATGCATTGACTTGCATTTCTTTTAGTTTTATTCTAAAAAAAAGATATGAAAAATCAAATGCAGAACAAAAATACACAAAAAATGCTGATTGTTTGTTAACTCAAATCGCCCCAGCTAAATACCAAGATCGACTTCTGGGCGACCCCAGGTTTAAAAAAATCAGAGAATTTTCTCTTGAGGGCGAGTTGAGGTATTTCAAAAAACGAGTTGTGGCGACCCCAGGGTGACTTCAGGGCTCAACAAATAAAGCTTTTAGTTTAGTAGTTTTTTCCAAAATAGAAATTCGGAAAGATTAGATTGAAATCTAAGAAACAACCAATTTTCAAAACTCCCGAAAAACTTTCCAGGTAACCCTTTCTTAGAGCACCAAATGAATGTACTAATCCTACTATCCTACTAATATTATAAAAGTGAATAAAGTTTCGATTTTTTGATGTTTGTTGCTCAATAACGCCAGAACGGCTGAACGGATCTGGATGCAATTTGGCACAGAGATAGTATAGTGGAAAAGCACATAGGCTACTTTTTATCTCGGTAAAATGTATGGTTCCGGTGGGATAGATTTGTTTTCATTTTTGAAATCACACCAGAATGGCGGAACGGATCTGGATGAAATTAATCAAAGAGATAGATTATAGTCTGGAATAGCATTTATCTCTGTAAAATGTATGGTTCCGGTGGATTAGATCTGTTTTAATTTTTGAAATCACGCCAGAATGACTAAACGGATCTAGATGAAATTTGGCACAGAGCTAGATTATAGTCTGGAATAGCATATAGGATACTTTTTTTCCCGGTAAAATGTACCTACCTGCAATTTGTAATTTCTTCGCTGACTATTTTCAATCAGTTTAACCTTTAGATGCTCCCCTTACCCAAAATCGACTTAATACAAGTAGAGTTCTCAATATCTGATCTTTAGTTTTTAGTCCATGTAAAATAGTAGAAGTTGTATCTAAATTGGATTTGATAAGAGTGAAGGGCCTAATGGGATTCGTGCTATTTTGCTTAGGAAGTGTGGTATTGCAATAGCTCAACCGCTTTTGTGGATTTTTAATCTTTCATTAGCTGAAGGGCAATTCTTGGATTACTGGGAGGTTTCTTATCTATCACCAATATTCAAATCGGGCTCAAAACAGGTTATAGCCCATTTTGTAAAATTTCTAGTATTCTAAAAGTAAGTTTTATAAGGATGATTAAATTAACTTAACAAAACTAAGAATTATCCTAGACACGGGATCCTGACAGAATCGGAGGAAAAGCGGAAGAATTCCAATGGAGTGGGGAAGAGAAGATTCAACCACAAACTCTACGGCCTACGGGCTATAATACTGCGACATTGGTCTGGTGAAAAAGCAAAAAATGCAGCGGCTTAGATTATTAGGGTATGTATGAGGTGTATTGACGAATAGGTACGCACCAGCCGAGCCCGCCGAGTATTCAATGTGAACCACAACGGACCAACGTTACTGGAAGACGTCATCTTAACTCAAACAAGCGTAGGAAGACATCTATCAACTTGGCGTTGGCGTGCGTAACAGGAGGCAAATGGCTTGGGACTGTATGCGTCACCATAATACATATATAAGTAAACATAGATTGTTACGAGTACTTTTCATTATGTATATCATTTCTGAGAGCTGAAAAACAGATGACTTACATTAAACAAAAATTTGGTTCGGAATTTTTTTCCCTCAAATGGTATCAATTTTATTTTACTAAACGAAATTAAAGTATACATTAACTCCTAATACCAAAAAATTAAAATACATGCTATTCTATCAATTTTTATTTAATTTCATTATAAGAAAGTAGATAACTTTTGAACAATTTCATTTTTTTTAAATAAAAATACTCTTGCTGTGATTTCTTGAAGATGTATTTCCTTTACAATTTTCTTAATATTATATATTTTTATTACAGTAAGCAATAATTAGTTTTGGCATAATTCCGATAACTTTGGCTTCTTTAAGGATTAGAGTGTATGTTAGACAAACAAATAGTCTGTTCGTCCAGAATCTCTAAACTATTATAAGATACCATCTATAGCCCTCGAGGACCACCAGATACCAAGTCCCTTAATTATATTATTGTGGATTGCTTTCGGGCTTCCAATGTGTTCTGAATCTTAAAACAGAACAAAAACAAACTCACTGCAGATCTATTTAAACTATATTCTAATAAATTGGATATTTCTAACTCAATAACTTTTTTTTTTAAATTGGAGATTATCCCAAAGCTAACTTTTCAGAAAACTGAATTTTAGTAAGTTTGTATTGGCTTTTGGATAGTGTGTCAACCCATTTTGCTTAAGAGAATTTGTCGATAATGTAAATTGTATTAAAGAAAACTTATTTTAAATAATTTTTTAGAGGTTAGGTATAGGTATTGTTTATTTGAGAATGTTGTTATTTATTATATTTTTTTTTTTCCTACATTTATGAGTTAAGATACTTTTATCTAGTATTACGTACTATTTAATGTTAAAAATCTGAATTTCTCTATACACCTTTTTTTGTGTAAAATCAAAAACTTAAAAATTGAATTCTAAGAAATTTAAACTTTATTTGCATTTCTGTTGCAATTTCGTACAGTCTTTTTTCAACGTAGAGACGGGAAGTATATTAAACTCATATCATTGCATTATTATATTTCTCTTATAAACCTTGCGATATCTATTGTGAAGTCGCAGAAACACTCTATTTCTCTTATGGAGACTTACTTAGAATGCCATAATTATGCAAAGTCTCCAATGACAAATTCAACAAACTTCCGCCGCAGTGAGCTATAAGTCTTACAAATACAAAATTCTGCTCCATGACGTAACTTTAGAAATATATTATACAACGATCACATGTCACTTAACGTCAAAATTTAACCTCAAACTTATTTTTTAGGCGCTGATGGTTGTTTGATTTATTTGATTGTTGAATTTTTGTGTCCCAGTTTTTGAGACCAAAGTTACCGGAATGTGCTCTATTATTTTGTATTTAATGCAGTATTTATTTTTGAAAACATTAATATAAACGAAACTATCAATGTTTTCTCAAAACAAACTACACAGAAATTAAAGATAGTTTGATCGTTTATAGTGTGTGTATGATAAAGTTAATCAAGAAAATGGTATTGTTATTATTATTTTTTTTTTTGGTTTGTTTCATTATTAAGTTTTGTAAGTATGAGTAGGTATGTATATTATTTGATTTCTATATTTCACGTCTTATTTTCATGTTTGAATTTTTTTTTTTTTTATTAATATCTTTTTACTTCGATTGTTCCTTTAAAATAAATTATAATTAACTTTGTTTTTAGACTACAGTTGCCAGCTCTTGGAGAGTTGCACGATGATGGCAATTTTGCATTTTGCCGGCAGCTGAGAGTCGAACGACAACTTCGCGAGAGTATTTATGTCAGGCTGTAGTATTTGAGATATCATTTGTTAAATTTTTTTTGGAGCAAATGCCACATGACTTAAGCTCTGTGAAGATTTCTGTAAAGAACCCTGGTTCAGCATTGATGCGCAGCATCTCTCCACTAAGTCTATTTACGATCAAAAGACACCTAAAAATAAACGAAGATTAAATTCAAAAGAATGTTTTTTAAACTTATTATTTTAAGATGTTTAAACAGCTAAAATAGACTTAAGTTTAAATGTATCAGTTTTATTTTATCACTAAAATACTGTATTGTAACTTATTTCGTTTCACTGATTCAAATCGATTCCAATGAACGGTGAATTTTATTTTTGATATTTGGATCGTTTCACTGAATGTGATTTTTTGTTCTGCACTCATGAACCGGGTTGGGTTTTTGTATAATCGAAATCGTCTTTTTAATTAATGCTACACTGATTTGGGTTTCAATGATGCATTTAAATGATGGCACTAAATGTCATCTTAAAAAGCGGCCAACACTCGGTCAGTGTTCATTGTCAAAGGATATTGGCAACATTGACAAAATTCATTGACAATGAGAGCATAAACTCGATCAATAATTCAATAAATACTAACAATCATGATCATGATACAACTACTAGAGATAACGCCTTCCAATTTTCATTTTTGATTTGTTCTGCGCACCTCGTCATAAAAACACCTGCCTTCTCGTTTTCGCCTTCCCGTTTAACTTTTTTGTTTCGCTCTACGTCATGAGAGCACCCGGGTGTTTGACAATAGTTTGACGTTTTGTTTGGCACCATGCGCAATGCCATATCTTTATTAGTTGTATTATGACTAACAATACGCATTGACATTAAGGGTCACCATTGTATATGAAATCTATAGTAGTCTGGGGAACGAGTAAGAGATAACGGGGTTTGGAGACACATAGATGTCGCTGATAATTATCACATATTCAAACCTTTCCACCTACATTTTCTCTCCAAAACGAGAAATTTGAAAAAGAGGTTTGGAGGCTCACGGTGTCGCCACAGTCGATCCTGCTATCCATATTACTATAGATTTCATATACAATGGGGTCACTAAACATCATACTCCAACTGGTATTTATAAATTATTTTCACACTATCCCATAATCTGACATTCAAATTTTTCAGATCAAAACTAATTTTCGCCAGTGTGAAATTGGCAAAATTGGTAATAGGTACTGGCCAATGAAAATAGATACTCTAAAATTTAGCAGAAGCAAATTTATTTTTTAAAGCATTTTCATTGGTTTCACTCGGGGAACCACTCATAACGAGTGAGTTTCTTTATTCATTCCGTATATTCGGAATATATGGAACGCCCTTTTTGCATTCGGAATATTCCGGATAAACTATTTCCTTGTTTCTTCATTCAATCTGGAATATTTGGAACGTTCACTGTCACCTATTGTTTATTCTTTTTATTCTAGTTCTGTTTCTTTATCTTTTCTATTCTGGATAGATATTTTTTTCTTTTCTGTCTTTTTTATTCCTTATAAGGAAAAAATAAAGAAACACACTCGCTGTAAACCAATATTGAACAAGCGCAATCGCTTCTGCTCAATTTCGATATCAATGTCCATACGCAGCGGCTTAGATTATTAGGACATGTATGAGGTGTATGGACGAATAGGTACGCACCAGCCGAGCCCGCCGAGTCTTCAATGTGAACCACAACGGACCAACAACGTTACTGGAAGACGTCATTTTAACTCAAACAAGCGTAGGAAGACATCTATCAACTTGGAGTTGGCGTGCGTAACCGTAGGCAAATGGCTTGGGACTGTATGCGTCATAATAATACATATAAGTAAGCATAGGATGTTACGATGACTTTTCATAAATGTATATCGCTTCTGCTCAATTTCGATGTCAATGTCTAAGCGCTAGCACAGGTGTAACCAATGTCAAACAACTGATAAGCGCCACCCGATTCGTGGTACAATGGTATAATAACTCGTTCGTCGTTTTAAACGCCGCTCGCTCAACTCCGTTGCTATGCTCGACGGGACGATGGCTATATGAAAAAAACCATTCGGCAATGCTGCATGCGCATAGACACTCACACTATATCCAATAAATATTCTGTGGCTGACATTTGAGTATATTTATATTTGTGTTTGTTAAGTGGATTCTGACTTCAAATCGAGAAGCGATGTTTTCTTCTCAAAATCATCAGCAGTTTCATTTTTGTGTCAATGGAACGGTTTCAAAAAACTTCCCTGGAAAGTGCTATGAAATTGAACTCTTCTCCGGAGAGCAAACAATGGAAATTGCTTACACAAAAAGTAATGGTCAAAACAGATGTGCATAATTTTCTGTGCAGTCAGCATTTGTGATTTAAATCGAACCATAACATACTAAATTTTCCGTACCGCTATAAGGGGCCAGTTATAGCGATACGGAAAACCAAACCGAAAAAAATTTCAAATGGAAAATTTTGTATGTTCTGATTCGATTTTTAAGATAAACGCTACACTAAACTTATCGATGGCAGTCAATGTTGAAGTAAATTCAGACCCTTAGACTCTTAAGTTTTCTCGATGTCGACACTAAACTATGTCATTGTAAATGTTATTGCTCATTGTATATGTCAATCTGTGATTTCGATTTTACTAATCTACATTAAAACGTTTAATATCAATTACATAATCTTTGTTTAATCTATGGAATCCCAACAGGTTATGGGCCCAGAATAATTGATAAACCTTCACAAAATCATTAAGTGAACTCTGTGTAAAAATTTTCAATAAGAAAATGTCGAATTCCTCGATTTTTAACATCGAGAAACTGCTCGGTTGTGAAAACTATCACACATGGGCATTCGCAGTCAAGAACCTTCTCCAATATGAGGATTTGTGGGACACGGTCGAAGGAACATATCCTGCCGCAGGAATGGACGCTAGATCTGATACGAAAGCGAAATCAAAAATAGTTTTGCTGGTCGACAAAATAAATTACGTTCACGTGGAGGCCGCTGAAACGTCCAAAGACGTATGGGACAAATTGAAAGCGGCGTTTCAAGATTCTGGTCTCTCTCGCAGAGTTGGTCTTCTGAGACAAGTTATTACAACTCGTCCTGAATCCAGTGAGCACGTAGAAGACTATGAGAGCAAGAATCGAAATGGCAATCACAGACGAGTGGATTGGTACGTTGCTGCTAGCTGGTTTACCCGAGGAATACGCTCCCATGATTATGGGCATAGAAAGTTCTGGCATTGATATCTCTTGCGATGAAATAAAGACCAAACTTTTACAGGATGTTAAGAAAACAAATATGCAGGGTGCATTATTTTCCAAAACGAAATATCATAAAAATTCTGCATCGAAGGGATTTAGATGTTTTAATTGCAATCGTTATGGTCATCGAGCAGCTGATTGCACAGTAAAACAAGAAAAGAAGCCAAAACAATTCCATCAAATTGGCCTGTGTTCAGTATTCCTAGCAGAAACTCTTAACAAATCTGACTGGGTTATCGATTCAGGCGCTAGCATGCACATGAGTATGCGAAAAGATTTATTCGATCAAATGCGGGATTCCCCAATCAAAGAAATTTTCGTGGCCAACAAGCAAAAGTTGGCAGTTGAAGGCGTCGGCAACGTCAGCATCAAAATATTTGACGAAAATCGTGATGTGAAACGAATTACTGTTTATGCTCCATGTTTCGAACCTGACAGCGAACTTAATATCTGTGAGCCAGATAATTAGCAAGGGACATACAGTTAATTTTTTTCAAAATGAATGCATTATTTCATCGAATGGCACAGTCATCGCTAAGGCCAGTTTGCAGAACAACATGTTCAAATTAGACTGTCCATCTGATCATGTGTGTATGGCAGAACTGTTGCATGCTATTTTAGGTCATCTAAACTTCAACGATTTAACAAGAACCCAAGGCATGGTGGATGGGATGAACTTCAACGACAGGATGTCAGGAATATGTGTGCCTTGTGTCAAAGGAAAGATGGCTCGAAAAGCCTTCAAAAACGAAAAGCATCAGAAACGCGATCAACTGAGATACTACAGCTTGTGCACTCGGATTTGTTCGGTCCAATGGAGGAACCCTCGATCAGTGGAGCTAAGTATTTCCTGACATTCATTGATGATAATTCTCGTAAAATTTTCATTTATTATTTGCAGACAAAAGCGAACGTACCAGCATTATTTGCGCAATTTAAAGCCAGTGTCGAAAATCAGACAGCGCGTAAAATAAAATGCTTACGTATAGATAACGGCACTGAATATTGCAACAAGCAACTGTTGACTATTCTCAACAAGAATGGAATAAGTCATCAAACAACTGTCCCGTATAGTCCTCAGCAAAACGGAGTAGCGGAGCGAATAAACCGTACTATCGTTGAGCGAGCCCGAAGTATGCTGTTTCATGCTCAGCTAGGGAAATCGTTCTGGGCTGAGGCTGCTGCAACTGCCGTATATCCTATAAACCGTTCTGATTGTTCTGCATTTCCTGATCGTACACCTCAGGAAGTTTGGTCTGGAGTCAAAACTGATCTTGGTCATTTACGTTCATTTGGATCAATTGCCTTGGTTCATATTCCAAAAGCCAAACGTTCGAAGTGGAACTCCAAAACGCAAGAACTTATCTTTATGGGATATTGCGATGGTTCTAAAGGTTATCGATTGCTGGATCCAAAAAACAATCACATAGTTAAGAGCCGTGATGTCGTTTTCTTTGAGGACACTTTTTACAAAAAAGAAATGGCCTCACCGCCGCATGAAAATGAAGTCTCTTTTGACCTTGAGGAAAATTCATGTTCAATGGAGGACAATAATGTTTTACCAGATCCGATTGAAATTCCATCAAGTCCTAATACTATTGACGATTCATCTGAGTATTTGGATCCCGAATCAACACTCATCACTGACCAATCTCCATTTGAACAGCAACAATCAATTCTTTCTAGTACACCGACATCGACTCATGACAATACACGTCCAGTTCGTCGAACGTCACGTATTCCGAGACCTGTCAATATGGAGGATTACTACTTGTACTCTGCTGAAGCAATTGATGATGATGCACCACAAAGCTTGAAGTAGGCATTGAATGGACCAAACAAGAACCAATGGAAACGTGCGATGATGGAGGAATACAACGCTTTTATAAACAACAACACATGGACTTTACAAGATTTGCCGAAGAATAAGAAGCCAATCAATTGTAAATGGATCTCAAAGTCAAGCGAAATGAAGAAGGTGACATCATTCGATTCAAAGCGCGATTAGTCATCAAGGGATGTTCACAAAAGCTAGGGATAGACTACCAGGAAACCTATGCGCCCGTTGTCAGATACACATCCATCCGATTCTTAATTTCAATTGCAGCGAGGTACAACCTAGAGATTGAGCAAATGGATGCTGTTAGTGCTTTTCTTCAAGGTGAACTTACCGAAAACATCTACATGGTAATGGTACATCCAATGAAAGATCTAGGTGAGGCAAGAACTTGTGTTGGTCTAAGAATAACACGCAACAAAGCAAAGCAGGAAATTTACATCGATCAAAAGCAGTATACAAGAGAAATACTCCAACGATTCAACATGAGTGACTGCAACGCTATTTCAACGCCGTTCGACACAAATCAGAGATTAAGAAAACCGTAAAAACAAGACTCATCAATGCGCGGAATACACTATCAACAGGCAGTTGGGAGTTGGTCCAAGGTTCTCGGCCAGACATAACATATGCCGTTAATTATTTAAGCCAGTTTAACAATAACTTTGATTCCTCGCACTGGAAAGCTGCCAAACGAGTGTTTCGATACCTTAAAGGAACTATCAACGCAAAACTTAAGTTTTCAAGAGGTGACTGCAACTTAATTGGATTTTGTGATGCAGACTTTGCAGGCGATGAAGACGAAAGAAGGTCTTGCACAGGGTATGTATTTATTCAACAAGGAATAGCTATCAGCTGGGACAGTAAGCGTCAAACAACTGTTGTACTGTCTACAACCGAGACAGAATATATGGCTTTATTTGCTGCTTTTCAAGAAGCGGAGTGGTTACGACAACTAAAGAACGAGTTGAATAAAGAAGAACTTAACAAAATAAAGGTGTGCTGTGACAACAAAAGTGCTATTTACCTTGCTAAGACAGATGCTTACGGTGCACGATCAAAGCACATAGATGTGCGTCATCACTTTGTACGCGAGAAAATAACATTGGGTCATTTTGAACTGGAGCATATCGGAAGTGAAGATATGGTTGCCGATTCATTGACGAAAGCTGTTCCCAGTCTGAAATATATCAAGTGTGGCTACATGATGGGACTCACGGATCTCAGGTCTGATTCTAGTGGAGGTGTTCAAGTAAAATCAGACCCTTTAGACTCTTAAGTTTTCTCGATGTCGATCAACACTAAACTATGTCATTAGCTTTGTTTGTTGAACTTTACCCAGGGTCGCCCTGGGTTTTCTTGACAACTCCAAGAGTTGTCAAAAAAACCTGGATTTTTCGGTTCTCAAAAAACGCATGACGGCTGCTGATTGTATATTTTCACAACACACAAAATCAAAAGTTTCCATTTTGGTTTATTTGTTCGATTTGTGTTTACTTTTATCAAAATAAATGCATTCACTTGCATTTCATTTAGTTTTATCGAAAAAAATACATGAAAAATCAAATACAGAAGAAAAATACACAAGAAATGCTTGACAGCAAAAGTCACTTCAACAGCTGATTCGTTACCTCAACTCGCCCCAGCTAAATAGCAAGATCGACTTCAGGGTGACTTCAGGGCGACCCCAGGTTTCAAAAACAGAGAATTTTGTATTGAGAGGGCGAGTTGAGGTAATTCAAAAAACGCGCTGTGGCGACCCGAGGGCGACCCCAGGGTGACTTCAGGGCTCAACAAACAAAGCTATTGTAAATGTCATTGCTCATTGTATATGTCATTCTGTGATTTCGATTTTACTAATCTACATTAAAACGTTTAATATCAATTACATAATCTTTTCGTTATGGAATCCCAACAATAATTTTAATTGAACAAATACTTTTTGTTAAAAATGTAATTTTTTCTTTTATTATACGTATAACAGAAAAATGAATAAATACATTTTTAACAAATAGTACAAGTTCAATTCAAAGTATTTGCAAAATAAATTCTCTGAGTTGGTTGCCATTGATCAGTGTAGCATTTGTGTTTTAGTTCTGATTATATTATACCAAATTTTCCATTTGAAAATTTTTTCGGTTTGGTTTTCCGTATCGCTATAACTGGCCCCTAACTGGCCCCTAAATATATGTACATAATATTTAAACGAAAACATTTAATAATTTTGTAAAAAAAAAAGTAATAAGCACTTACCTGTCCCAAAATTTTTCCTTTGATTCCTCAACTAAGAAAGGTTTTAGTGGATAGCTAATTTCGTTTCCCATATAAGAATATGATAGATAAAGACATGTCAGCACAGTGGCTTGAAGCTCGCATTCTTTGGTTTCATCTCCATCAACAAGTTCTCGAACAAGCATGTACACAAACACAACATTTGCTGGATTAATAAACGCAACGTCCTAAACAGTAGAATAATTTTAGGAAAAACATGAGTTCGATAGTCCATAACATTTTGCAATATTAATGCGAATATTAGAAAAAAATTTAAACCACGTTTTAAGGGGCCAGTTATAGCGTTACTGAAAACCAAACCGAAAAAAAATTCAAAAGGAAAATTTAGTTGGTTATGGTTCGATTTAGAACACAAATGTTACACTGATCGATGGCAACCAACTAAGAGAATTTATTTTACAAATACAAATTTGAATTGAACTTGTACTTTTTGTTAAAAATGTAGTTTTTTATTTTTCTTTTATACGTATAACAGAAAAATAAATAAATACATTTTAAACAAAAAGTGCGAGTTCAATTAAATTTTTTATTTGCAAAATAAATTCTCTGAGTTGGTTGACATCGATCAGTGTAACATTTGTGTTCTAAATCGAACCATAACATACTAAATTTTACTTTTGAAAATTTTTTCGGTTTGGTTTTCCGTATCGCTATAACTAGCCCCTAAGGGGCCAGTTATAGCGATACGGAAACCCAAACCGAAAAAATTGTCAAATGTAAAATTTTGTATAATATAATCATATTTAAAACACCAATGCTACACTGATCAATTACAACCAACTCAGAGAATTTATTTTTCAAATAAAAATTTGAATTGAACTTGTACTTTTTGTTAAAAATGTAATTATTCATTTTTCTGTTATACGTATAAAAGACAAAGAAAAAAATACATTTTTAACAAAAAGTATTTGTCCAATTAAAATTATTATGAACAAAAAACATTCTCTGCGTTGATTGCCATCGATCAGTGTAGCATTTGTCTTTAAAATCGAATCAGAACATACAGAATTATCCATTTGAAATCGGTTTGGTTTTCCGTATAGCTATAACTGGCCCCTAACAATCATTTTTAGATTAAACTTAAATTTTCAAAATTTAACTAAAGAAATTGAAATTTATCGAGCGAGTTTATCGCTTTTTATATTAAAAACTATCCTTTCTAAATATATTTTACCTGCCATCCTTGCAACAATAAACATCTATCAACTGACCGAAGCCACATAACTGCATCACAGGCTTCAAATTTTCTTAATTTCCTACACTTTTCATGTAAGAACATTCCAAGGCATTTAAGCAGTTCTGAAGTCGATGCCTTTTTAATATAAATTTTTCAAATTAGTTTTTAAATAAATAATTTATGAAATGCAAAAATCAAATAAAGGTAAACTGAAAAACAAATAGGAAGTTGAGACATTTTGAAAATTTCTTACTTTCAAAAAAAAAAAATTTATCGATTGTACCTATAGTATATACATACGATTCGATCTCGAGCACTTATCATTTTCCATGAAGCTAAAAAAAACAATCTAGATTCGATCTCAAATTGAATCTAGATCGCTTTTTGCAAATCTCGATCCAGAGCCAGATACAAATTGATATTCCTTAACGTCATCAGATGGAAATTTGTTTTTCTCATTGTGGTTTTGTGTTTTATTTGCAAAATAATATTTTATTTTTTACTTTACTAAAAAATTGTAAATACAAAAATTTAAACCACATTCTGCAGAAAAGCCTTTCTAGGCTTCGCAGATTTTTCTACATATGTAAACAAACTTTATAGTAAATTGAATTAAATGAAATTGAATTGAATTAAAAGTGGAGCAGCAATTATTAATTATATGTATTTCATCCGATGACGGAGAATTTTTCAAAACTGGAAATTTCTTAAAGTAAAGCGATAGGCATTCCGTCAAAGATATTGTTGCATATCAGTCAGACGAAGAAGTGGACTATCATTTCAGCTGTTTATGGCACACATACATTAACAAAAACAAAATCAATCTCATTTTATTTTCCATGCAACCAGAAAAATCATGAAATCTACATCCAATCTGAGAGCGAATCCAAAAATGTCGTGGGGTTCACCATAAGATTCAATGTTTATGAGAATCCAAAATTATTTCGTAGCGATGCCTACAATGGAAAATATGACACTTAGGGGCCAGTTATAGCGATACGGAAAACCAAACCGAAAAAAATTTCAGATGAAAAATTTGGTATATTATAATCAGATTTAAAACACAAATGCTACACTGATCGATGGAAACCAACTCAGAGAATTTATTTTGCAAATAAAAATTTTAATTGAACTTGTACTTTTTGTTAAAAATGTATTTATTCATTTTTCTGTTACACGTATAAAAGAAAAATTAAAAATTACATTTTTAACAAAAAGTATTTGTTCAATTAAAATTATTATGAACAAAAAACATTCTCTATATTGATTGCCATCGATCACTGTAGCGTTTGTCTTAAGAATTGAATCAGAACATACAAAATTTTCCATTTGAAAATTTTTTCGGTTTGGTTTTCCGTATCGCTATAACTGGCCCCTTAAGCAATTTCAGGACAAGTTTGAAACTAAAGGATGGCCTAAAAATGGATCAAAGCCAGTCTTATAGCGAGTTTCATTCAAATTTGGAAGATTTGTTCTCAAAATCGAGGATTGCTCTTTTCAATGAAATTTGTTTTGGCAATTTGAGTTTTTGTCATTTGGTTTTTATCTTTTGTCATTGGAATTGCTAACATTGGATAATTGCTTCTTGTTCATTATTTGTTTAATTTTGATTTATTTATCACAGACTGGCACAATTTCACAACAAACGACATAAAACAACACATTATTTCTCACTTGACGTTTGACAGAAAAGTATTCAGATCGATTCTCCCAACACATCAGAGATGCAGTCTTTCGTGTTGAGAATTGATCTAGAATTGCACTTTTTTTTTGCAATTGCAAAACTGAAAAAGATCAAATCTTTTGACAGAAAGAACAAATTTTTCTTGAATGAAACTCTCTATTAATTCAGAGACTCGAACAATAGGCAAAAGTTGGTGCAGAAAAAGGACCGCACTACAGTTGTGAACACAATTTAGCTATTACATCCAGTTGCAGTGAAGATATGCCAACAGATGAAGACCTTGGGGCAAAAGAATGGGAATTAATAGCACGAAAAGAAGAAATTATGGGAAACCGAACAATAAATATTAAGACAGGAACGCGCACTCGCTGCAAAGCTCAGAGCCTTGGATGAACGGGTCTCAGCAAGTAGCAATACAAATACAAAGGTTATATGCAGCATCAAGGAGATCTCTGACGGCAAAAGAGCACTGCTTTTGGCAGTGACATCTTAATTGCAGGGACTTAAACGATTTCGGTGGAACACTACACAAGAGATTTGGGGGTCTTGGAGTCAGCTAAGAGATGGGCTAAAAATCAACTTTCCACTTCAGTTTAGTGAAATAGATACACATCAACAGATGGTCAAAAAGATTAAAAAACCTACGGAGACGGCTGAAAGCTTAGGTACCTACTGTTTTGAAATAAACATGCTAGGAAAACGAATTAAATATTGTTGGATAAGACAATCAATTAAGTAATACATATTTACCCAGGATTAAATGATCCCAAAATGAGTTCAAGCTTAGCAGCGAGCAATTTCAAAGACATCGCTGAAAAAATGAGGTGGCATGAAAGCATACCTAACTGGCTGCGCACAATGGTGTAGCAGCAGCAGTAGCACGTAGCAATGACAAAGTAAATGTCAAAAAAAGTAGCTCACAAAGCAGCATACATGAATACAATGTACAGCACTGAACTCAAACAAAAATCATATCTGCCATTTTGGTTTGTTGTTGTTTTGCAGGGCAGCACGTTCGTGAAGTTCAAGTCGAGTCGACCTGTACACTGTACTTCAGCTGCTCTCTACTCTGCAGCTGCTACTTCACATTGTAGCCGTGCAATACGATTTACGTACATTTGACTTTGACATTGCTACGTACTACTGCTGCTGCTACACCATTGTGCGCAGCCAGGAAGAGCAAATGCACAAGCTACAGCACAACACAGATCATCGTATGAATACCGTCCTAGATGGTATTAGAGAAATGCATTTGTACAACAAAACAACATCAATTCCTACAACTGAAATCAACCAGGTAATTTCACAAGGCAATGTACCCAAACCAGAAAACGACCATCTACGAAAGCTCATGAGACTGTATTGGGAGAGAAAAATTATCGAGTGAACACTGTTGGAAGTAAACTAAATAGAAGATATTCCATTTGCACCAAAAGCCCAAAAAGTAAACTCCTCTATGTACGCGCTGCTGATTGAATGAAAAGATAGGTCCAGTTAGATCTTAGACGCTGAACTCGACGAGGGCGTCGATGAAGTTAGCATGGACGAATCTGTAATGCAGCACGGTAACACCGATGAGTAAATGATCGAAGTAGGCATCGACACGGTTAGGATCGAAGTAGGCTGCATCGGTTCCTATTATCAATTATCATAGACTAACTAATAATAAAGACAGGCCGCTTCATAGAAGCAAAAAGGAACCGATTTGGGACTGCCTCCACCTTTTTCCTTCAGAAATTGAAAAGGAAGGAAGGAAAAAGGTGGATGCAATCTCAAATCGGTTCCTTTTTTCTTCTATGAAGCGGCCTGAATCTATGCTATTATTAAGAACCGCGTTTAACAAAATCGGTGAAAGACGTATAATGTAGGTAAAGATACATTTTCACTTATACATAGAAGGCGTATAACGTATAAGTAGTAAATTGGATGCAAAATAACTAAAAGCTTTGTTTGTTGAACTTTACTCCAAGAGTTTCCAAAAAAAACCTGGGTTTTTCCGTTCTCAGAAAACGCATCAGGGCTGCTGAACTGATTGTATATTTTTCGCAACACACCAAATCAATAGTTTCCGTTTTGATTCGTTACCTCAACTCGCCCCAGCTAAATACCAAGATCGACTTCAGAGTGACTTCAGGGCTACCCCAGGTTTTAAAAAAAAACAGAGAATTTTCTCTTGAGGGCGAGTTGAGGTATTTAAAAAAACGAGTTTTGGCGAGATCAGGGCGACCCCAGGTTGACTTCAGGGCTCAACAAATAAAGCTAAAGGTACGACAGATAATATCTGACAGATAATATTGAGACGACATGGACATTTTTTAGTTAAACCTTTTTAACCGTAGCTCCCGGGCTAGTTTTCTAGAAAACGGCTGAAACAATTTTGGTTAAAATTTGTATAAATGAGCTGGAGGATACTCCCATCTACATAAATGTCTTTTTTTTTTTTTAAAGCGCATAGAAAAAATATGGTTTGAGGTGCATAAAGGTAATCTTATTAACTTTTTAGATAAATCAATATTTTGAAAGCCTATGTATCTGCTAACATGTGTGTATATAGCTCCTTAAACTAAAAATTTGGGGTTTCTTAAATAGAATTGAGCATATTAAAATTCCTGTACTCCTCAGGAATTATGAATGTAGACTAAATAACTACTCCAAACCAAAGCGAATGATTCGGGGACGACTAGACAACGATAGAAAAGCTGTGCACAGCAAAAAAAAAATAAAAAATAACCCGTCGTGTTTGGATAGGGGTGTTTTCATGTGTCGCCATTATACACATAATTTGACGTCTAATAGTCTCTCACTTCGGCAAGCCTTAAACATAAACACGATTTCTAGTTAAACGAGAGAAAGCTCTCCGTCTCTTTCTCGACAACAGGTTTTTATGTGACAAAATAGCAAGCGTAATCTCAGCTTTTGACAACTTAGGTAGCTGAAGTATGATTTTGAGAAACTATGTTTTGAAGTAAGAAAATTTTCAAAATCTCATAAATTTGCAAAAAAAAAAAAAAAAAATTTAAATATATGTATGTCTAATAGTCTCTCACTTCGGCAAGCCTTAAACATAAACACGATTTCTAGTTAAACGAGAGAAAGCTCTCCGTCTCTTTCTCGACAACAGGTTTTTATGTGACAAAATAGCAAGCGTAATCTCAGCTTTTGACAACTTAGGTAGCTGAAGTATGATTTTGAGAAATTATGTTTTGAAGCAAGAAAATTTTCAAAATCTCATAAATTTGCAAAAAAAAAAAAAAAATTTAAATATATGTATGTATGTATGTATGTGTGTACATACATAAATATAATAAAAAGAAAGTAAGACTTACCTGAATCACAGTTTTTCTAGCTCCAGATTGTATATGCTGAGCCTGAGGCCTAGAGCTCTTCAAAGGTAATGGTAATGGAAGTGACAATGGAAATTTCGGAGTCAATTTATTTTGCAACTGTGTTGAGTTTGTATTATTGGCCCGAACCAAGTCCAAGGCCAAGAAAATGCTCTTTGGAGTACCAGGAGTATAAAATATCTGTCTCTGTTGGTTTTGATGACCGAGGCTGTGTTGCATTTGTGTTTGGTTTTGAGACTCCTGGAACTGCTGCTTGTCCTGTAATTTTTGCTGTAAATTTTTATTTTTGTCAACCTCTATGTGATGTAATGTATCTCCTCCACCAATGGACGGTTTAAGGTTTGCTGTTGGCAAATTGGTAGCTTTGTTTTTGTTGTTATCTAGTTTCTTTCTGCTATGTGATGCTGCCAATCGCTTCCAGGACAAAGCATTTATGAACAGTGAGTGTTTCTTCAAATTTTTTTCCAATGCATTTTTTTCGGATAAAATTCGAGAGCTATCAATATTACGATCTGATGATTTAATATGATTGACATTATTGTTAATGCTATTGTTATTGTTGATAATATTATTAATATTGTTGTTGGTATGAACATTGTGGGTTTGTTCAAGTACAGAATTATTATTTTCGTTATTATTATATTGACTTAAATTATTATTAGATAATTGGTGCTGAAAATTTGGTTTTGCATTTTCTCTATTTTTCGCATTATTCAATTGTTCATAAGAAAAATTATTTAGCGGGTAATCAGTTGCACTCGATGAATCTATTGATCCTTCGGTGCAAGAATTATTCGAATTGTCGACACTATTGCGATGATGACGATGAAAATGGTGACTATGATGGTGTGCTGAATAAACGGGGCGCCTTTCCCGAGGACTAAAACTCAGCACTGTACCCATTTTTTCTTCTTTGTGTTGTTTCCGATCGTTGAATTCCGATACTGAAAACTGAATTATAAAAACTTTTTTACACCTTTACTTAACTGAAATCTTATAAGAAAAAATTTAAGTTGTTTTAAAAAAATCACTTATTCTTATAATCAAAAAAAAAAAAAACATTATTTAAAACACACATAAAGCTTTTTTTTAAGTATATACCTACATAAAATATTTCACTATGGACACTATGTAAGTAATAAATGACGAGGAGGAGGACAAGTTTTCATAGGATATTTTCAATCAATCTTCGCTGTTTCAAATTTGGAAAGTTAATATGTTTAACATAAGTAAACGGAGGACGAACCAAATGAAATTATACTGAGATCTTAAATCAATTACTATTATTTATTTTTTTATTATTTTATGAGGAGATTAAATTTGTTCCTTGTAGAGTGCAATTATATGCCCTCCACGCTGCGGAAAGTGTCTTTTCGAAATTTAAGATAGGTACTCATAAACTACCGATCGATTTAAATGCGCAGAAGTAGAACTACGATACTATAGGTATGCGCATTTACCCTTTGATTCTAGTAGCGAAAAGCACTGGTAAATATTTTCACGTTAAGGTTTGGGGTGAATTGGATAATAATGCGCATATACCGATTCAGGGCAGTCGTAGATGTCAGTTGAATTTTGCCAAAAAAGAAATCGCATTTTAAAACCTGAACTATACATCGAAACATGAAGTGCAAACTTGTACACAAAAGAACAAAAATAACAAAAAAAGCTAAATTAGGAATTGAAAGCTCGTCATGTTTGAGCCTTTACCCACAGCAACTTTAAAAAGTTTAGGGGTAGTTTCGCGATATCATATTTTGTAGAGTCAATTTTTGCAGAAAACAGGTCAAAGTTCCCAATTCTTACAACCAAATATTTGAAACTTTTTAAAATTCTTTAATATAATAAAATGCACAACTGGGTCGCACGAACTTGCTCTTATGATAAGCAATTGCTTAGTGGCTGCATATATGGATATTAAAAAAATTTAAATGATTTCGAAAATTCTTTTATTTTTTAAATTACATAGTTTAAGAGTTTTCTCGGCAAAACAAAATATGCAATAAAATTTCAAATCTATACGTAAATCTAGGAAAAAAAATATTGTAAATCGTTCGACCAGTTTTTTTTTTAAAGATTATTTTTGAAAAACTTTTCCAAAAAAAATTTTGAAATTTATTTGAGTATGCACATATATGGCAATCTGTGGTTTACATTTCAAAAAATAACTTAAAAAAAATTAATATACCCATTTCCAACATACATATTTCGAAAACCAAAAATTGTTTTGAAAAAATTATAAAAAATCAAAAAAAAAAGTTTTTGAAAATTTTGAAATGCCATATTAATAAAATTACGAATGACTTCCTGTCGCCAAAATTTTATTGAAATCGAATGTATAGTTTACGAGAAAATTTGATTTTGAAAAAAAATTTCTAATTTAAAGATAGACTGCCTTAAGAAAATAGCATTCTGAAAGTTTTATCAAAATCGTTAGAGCCGTTTTTGAGAAAATCAATTTTTTTCTTCCCGATTGTATGGCAGGTGCCGTTATTTTTGGGTCTAGAGCAAAAATAAAAAACTTGTTCCGAGGGACGGCCAAATAAATCCTATATACCGAATTTGAAGCAAATCGGCCCATCCATTCAGGCTCTAGAGGCGCGAACAGACATACAGACAGACAGACAGACAGACAGACGGACGGAATTCCCAGACCCACTTTTTTCGACTTCGCCATCATCGTAATGTCATGTTTGATTGTTATCTCAAATTTTTTTTTCTGCACGAATCCATAACTTGCCTTATAGTATGTACCTATAATCGCAAGTAAAAAGATATGGAAATGCGTGGGACCAGTATTTTTGAAAAACTTCGAAAAATAATGTTTAAAGTTCATGTTTGTAAATATACGGCAATTTAGTTTGCATCTGGGAAAATAAAATTCAAGAAATTCAATATATCCAACATACATATTTCGAAAACCAATTTTTTTAAATTTTTTTTATTAAAAATCAACAAAAAAAAGTTTTGTAAGAATTTGTATGTTTTTATTTATTTGTACTTTCTGTTAAAAATGTTTTTATTTATTTTTCTGTTAGGTATAATTGTTCTATTGAAATTTTTTTTTTGAAAAATAAATTATCTCAATTAGTTGATCAGTAAAGCATTTGTGTTTCAAATCTAATCATCACATACAAAATTTTCGATTTGAAAATTTTTTCGGTTTGGTTTTTCTGATCGCTATAACTGGCCCCTAAATATCGATCAGGAACCGAAAACACTTTCAAATAAAAAATGTGTATGTGTGTTATGATTCGATTTGAAACACAAATGCTACACTGATCGTTGGCAACCAACTCAGAGAACGTTTTTTGCTTTAAAAAAATTCTATAGAACAAATACTTTTCTTAAAAAATGTTTTTCCATCGATCAGTGTAGAGTGTAGCATTTGTGTTTCGAATCGAATCATCACATACAAAAATTTTCCATTCGAAGATTATTTTGGTTTGGTTTTTCTGATCGCTATACCTAACTGGCCCCTTTGCTAATTTATTTTAAACGTGAACCGTAAAGCCCAGGTTTTTGTTGGAGTTGTCAAAAAACCTGGGTCGACCAAGGTTAAAGATCAAAAAACAAAGCTAATCAAATAGTGAATTTAATAATTTAAAAGACAAATGTACACAAATAAAACTGGAAAAAATACCTTCTGTGAACTGAAGTGGTAATAACCAACTATTGAGTTTAATTATTGCTTGTTTTCTATTTCTTTTTTTTACTTTGCAAAGAATTTAATTTTAAATATGTATACTTATAGTTTAAATTGAAGGCCCGTCATAATCTCAAGAACCATAGTTTAAAAAGACTATTTTTCAGAAGACCCAATCCCAAAAGACTCAGTTTCAACTGACATAGATAAACACGACAAAGTTTCAAACTCAACGTTGCACGATTAAAAAATGGATGAGCTTAATTTCTATTGGTGAAATATCTTGGTTAGCTATGATATAATATTATGCATACATTGTCATTTAAAATGCCGTTAGAAGAGTAAGCAGAAAGAGAAAAGGTATAATTTTAAAAATTCTTTGCAATTACTATACTTAATACATACACATGTTGAAGCATCCATTTTTAGTGACATTAGCTTGAACAATTGATTGGTTCCTATTGAACATTTTAGAAAACAATGCTGACATGACATGAGAAGGAATTATTAATATATGTATGTATTTATTGTGATATATTTTTACGTAGCATGGTAAGAAGCGAGAAGAGACATATTTTGTTACGTTTAGTTTTTGGGGGAAAATTTATACATATAAAGGTGCAGGTAGCTCAATTTATACTGCATACCAATATTCAAAAATATTTGTTTGTTTTTTTTTAACATTTTTTTAATTTAAAATAAATTTTAAAAAAATTAATATATTCCAAACTTCTTAGTAAATTTTTTCCAAAAATTATAAATATGTAAATGTTTTCGCTGAATACCTATAAACTGGAGTTTTTGATTTTTTTTTTTGAAAAATGTTTTCAAAAAGTTTTTCAAATAAAACTTTTTTTCTCAAAAACCGCTCCTTAGATTTTTATAAATGTATTCTCATAAATTCAAATGTTTCAAAGAAATAAAATGGTGTCCTTTTTTCAGCTCAAATCAGATTAAGTATTTATTTAAGAATTTTAAAACATTAATGTTTATCAAAATCTCAAGCCCCAAGACCACTGTCACACATTAGAGCAAGTCCGTGCGACCCAGTCGTACATTTTATTTATTTAAATCTCAATTTTTTTTACACGAAAACTAAAAAAAGGTAGGAAGGTGAATTTTAATTATTTCCGTTGATTTGTGTCGATTTTGTTAAGTGTCTGAATGATGAGCGATTATTAACTTCCGATGTAATTTGAAATTATTTTTGCGAAATTAAGAGATCAAGAACAAATTTGATAAATGGAATCTTCTTAATGAGCGGCGATATGAAAGTGATCTCTTGTCTAAGCCCTTTAATACACTGAATTATTTAATGACGCCAGATGAAATTTATGAAATCCCACCGGCTTTGAAACAAAATCCCACTAATTTTGTACTGGAGGGAAAAAACCAACATATTCTTTACTTGCGATTAAAGGTACTATAAGGCAAGTTATGTATTTGTAAAAAAAAATTCTAACAATCAAACATGACATTACTATGATAGAGAAGTCGAAAAGAGTGGATCCGACAATTCTGTCTTTCCGTGTTTCTGTCTGTATAGTTACCTACAGCCTAAACGACTAGACCGATTTTCTTCAAACTTGGTACATAGTATTATTATGACGTCGTACAGAGGGATTTTTGGAACTAGCTCCAAAACTAACGGTACCTGCCATACGATTTTTAGTGAAAAATTAATTTTTCTCAAAAACGGCTCCTACGATTTTGATAAAACTTTCTGAATAGTGTTTTATGTGCAAACTTTATGTTTTGGTTAAAATAGATTTTTCAGGAAAAGTCTTATAACGGTACCTTCCATAGGACCGGTTTTTTGAAATCCGATTTTCTCGTAAGCCACTTGACGAATTTCGATGAAATTTTTAATGCAGAAGCCCTTTTATAAACGAAATAATATAATTACTTAAATTTTTGAAAAAAAATTTTTTTGAGTTTTTTTCAAAGTTTCAAAATTTTGTTTCTAATTTTTGTTTTTCCAAAAACGGTTTAGTCTATTTTTTTTTATTTTTTTTTTTTTTTTTCTGATAAAAACTACAAAGTGCTAGAAGTTGGCATACTCAAAAAAATTGGAATATATTTTGGAAAAGTTTTTCAAAAAAACTGTTTTTTTGAAAAAAACTGGTCGATCGATTTGGGAAAAAAAAATTCTTAATATTCTTAACAATAAACAAAATCATATGGTTTACTTAATTTTTTCCAAAAACGTTTTGACTATTGATTTTTAAGTGATCAATAAAATTTCATATACATACTTAGTTTTTTCCCTGCTTTTTTCCAAAATCTCAAACCCCAAGACCACTGTCTCACATTAGAGCAAGTTTGTCCGACCCAGTCGTGCGCTTTATTTTTTAATAGATAGTTTTAAGCTTTTATTCAGTGCATTTTCAAAAAATAAAACATTAAAAAAAAAAAACATTTTAGACCCTCCGCACATGAGTCAGATAATTTTGAATCGTAGTTTGAAACCATAGTCAATTTGATTGCATTGCACTTGACTCGTTAAGTTTGCGCATGTAAATAAGGTATTGAAATCACACGATTCAGCTTAAATGCAATCGATTTAACACCAGTTTGAAACTGAAATTACAAAATAGTTGATTCGTGTGGGGATAGCCTTATGATTTACCTTTCTTAAAAAGAAACTATAGTCTGTATTTTTTCATAATTTACCTAGAATATAAAAACAATAAATTATCATAATTTGGTTTTCGAACAACAACAATAAAAATTTAACTCTTTTGTGTAAACTATAAATAAATCAAAATTAAACAATTCTGACAACTACAACACTTATTTGCTTTTACTATTAAAATTTTATTAAAAATAAAAGTGTTCATAAATACACATTGCATACATAATATGTATATTACATACATGCATATATAATACACTGCACAGCTTTTTCACATTTTTTAGGAAGGCTTTAGACCTAAGACCTCATTTTTTAAATATACAATATGTACATACATAATACGTATGTATGTAAAAATAAATCCGTTACCGCAACGGATGCAACAGGTTCTTTAGGTTAGGGCCTTAATAGTAGATATGTAGGTACATAATTTTATTCTGGTGAGCAAGGGAGAAAAAATAAATGTGTTTTTCGCAAGGAAAATATTTTGGTAAAAGATAGTTGTAACATATTTATGTACTACATACACATGTAGGTATATGTATGTAGGTATGTTTCTAGTACTGAATTTTGTCCTACTATTTTATCAACCAAATAGTTTTTTTCCAACCATTTAAGTGGAAAAAAACCATCAATCTGGGAACACAAAATAATTTATTTTTCAATGCAAATGCAACCCATTGAGAACGAATTGTAAAATAATTAAAATACAAGACTGGGTCTCACGAACTTGCTCTTATTCTAGATATACATAGGTAATTGAAGATTATTTTTGAAAAAAAATTCGAAATTTGTTCGAGTATGTAAATACCTATATGGCAATTTGTAGTTCGCATCTGTGTAAAAAATTTTAACAAAATTCACCCGTTTCCAACATATTTCTTTTCTAACCAAAAGACAGACTTTCTTTAAAAAAAAAAGCATTCTGAAAATGTTATCAAAACCGTTGGAGCCGTTTTTGAGGAAATCAATTTCCTTCTTCACGATTGTATGACAGCATTGTATATATGAAATCTATAGTAATATGAATAGCAGGATCGACTGTGGCGACACCGTGACTCTCTTTTTTTTTTTTTTTAATTTTAACTATTTATGTGATAATTATTAGCTACATCTATGTGTCTCCAAACCCCGTTATCTCTTACTCGTTTCCCAGACTACTATAGATTACATATGTATACAATGATGACAGGCACACCTTTATTTCTGGGTCTAGAGACAAAATTAAAAGTCCTTTCCGAGGGACGTATAAACAATTACTAAACACCAAATTATAAGCACGTCGGCCCATCCGTTCCGACAAACAAACAGACAGGCGGACGAAATCCCGAGGCTCACTTTTTTCAACTTCTCCATCATCGTAACGTCATGTGTCATTGTTATCTCGAAATAGTTTTTTGCGCGAATCCATATCTTGCCTTATAGTACCTATAATCGCAAGTAAAAATATGGGATGAGTTTAACTGGAATCGAGTACGTATTAATTTAGTTCATGTAAATTGGAAACTTCGATCAGCATTTCACCGAACAGCATGGCCTTGAAATCTAAGACTACCTATATTACTATTTAGAAGGGGTCGTATGATTTTAATTTCAGTTGTTTTTATTGCAGATAAGGGTAACTGAAAATAGGAAATGTTGATGTCGTTTTGTTCGGCTTTTGGGAACATTGGGTAGTTGCCAGGATCAGTATGCTTTCATGTTATTTTGATATTCTATTCCAGAGAATGGGTCTATTGTATTTGGTGTGGAGTTTAAAATATAGAGAAATAATCCGTTAGGTATAGAGAAGTATATATACATATGTACATATTATGTATATTTTTAATCAGAATACAAAAGTCGATTTAGCGATGTCCGTCAGTCGGTTTTTTTTTTTTTTATAATGCACACGCGCTCAAGGAGTTTGTTATAGCCCTTTTAATGATAAGTCACAGCTCACAGCGCGAGCGATAGGAAGTTAGGAAGGAAGGGAAAGGAGGTGTCGATGAACATTGATCTTGAATGTTTGAAGATCAAAATGGCAAGGAAAAATTGTGCCAGGCAATCCATTCCACATTCGTGTTGCACGGCTAAAGAAAGAATCTCTATATTTCACGGTACGTCCGAAATTGGGCTCAAGTGTAAACTGATGAGCGTTCCTAGCAAGATGAGTATTACGGGGGAAATGTTTAAGGAGTGGAACGCAGCTGGCTACTTCGAGTGAGCATTTTTTGTAAAAGAATCTGTAAAATAAGGAAAGACATGAGACATTTCGACGATCTTCGAGTGACGGAAATGTTTCCATAATGTTTCTCTCTTCTATCAATTTTAACGCTTTTTTCTGAACTCTGTCGAGCAGGTGGAGAAAAGTTTGAGAAGCACCTGCCCAGAGATGGGAGTTATACTCGAGTTTAGGGCGTATAAACGCTTTGCAAATTGTAGCCAGATCAGAAGGGGTGAAAAACTTCTTGCATCTATTAAGAAAGCCTAAGCATCTTGCAGCATTATTGGCAATCGCAAGTACTCGTATATGATCATTCCAACGAAGATTGTCACTGATACACATACCGAGTACTGATAGCTTTACGGCCTCCTCGATGCAAGTACCATTCATGGATAATGGCATAGGGGGTATGTTTAGCTTCAACGACAAAAGACAGCATTGAGTTTTCGACGCATTAAACTCCACACGATTTCTAGTACCCCAATTCACTATGCTGTTTAAATCGGAGTTTAATGAGCTTATCATACGATTTCGTTGTAATAACACGTCCGAAGGCTAAGGTCGTGAATTATCAAACGTATATGAAAAGCTGAGGGTTGAGTCGTCAGCAAAACAATTTAATGGATTAGAAGTCACAGACAAGAGATCATTTATAAAAATGAGAGAGTCGGAGACAGAACGGAGCCTTGGGGCACACCAGCATTTATTTTGTGGAGATCAGACTTGAAACCGTCTAATACAACTTGTATTGAACGGTCCAGAAGATAGCTTCTAATCCAAAGAATAAGAGTATCATCGATACCAAATGCACGCATTTTCGATAAAAGAGCTTCATGCTAAACTCTATCAAATGCCTTTGCAATATCAAGCGCAATAATCTTGCTTTCGCCAAAGCGATGCACAGATTTGTTCCACTGTTCGGTGAGATATGCCATCAGATCACCCAGTGGAACGATTGCTGCGAAAGCCGTATTGCCGGTCATTTAAAAGCTCACGATCTTCGAGATATTTCTTGAGCTGACGATTTACCAGCGTTTCCATGACCTTGGAAAGAAGGGACGTAAGTGCAATTGGTCGGTAGGAGCAGGGGGAGGAGGAATCACCTTTTTTAGGGACGGGCTGGACAAATGCTGTTTTCCATCTACTAGGAAAGATTCCTGAACGATAGGAGCGATGAAAAAGCTTACGCAGTCTTTTTGCCAGAGATGAAGAACACTTCTTCAGAAGAATAGGGGGTATACCATCCGGGCCAGCGGATTTGTGTATATCAAGATCTTGAAGAACTCTTGCTACTGTACGAGTGCTGAAAAATACCTGTCCCATAGAAAAATTAACGTTCTCAAGTACAGAAGGGGCATTGTTGCTTGCAGGCAACGTAGAACTTGCAGCAAAATGAGCTGCGAGCATATTCGCCTTCTCTGAAGAGATGACAATAGGTTTATCGTACGATGAGCGTTGGAACTGATGATGACGTTGAGTTCTTGACGTTTTTTACAAATGACCAGAAGTTTTTACTGCCTTTGGGACATTGCAGAATTTTTTGCCGTAACTTCTGGTCATGTAAAAATTTCGTTTTATGGATAACGGAGTTGCACAAGTTCCTAACTTGTTTGTGTTTCTTCCGATTTTCCTCAGTTGGGTTGGCTTTATAGGATCGGAAGCTTATTTCTTTCAACCTGATAGCTTCTTTACACTCTTCGGTAAACCAAGACTTTTCTTTTGGTTTGATACATTTTGTTCTGTGAGGGACAAAAGTTCTCATTCCAAGAAAAATCACTTCTGTAATCATTTCAGCACTGGCATCAATGTCATTATCGAGGAAGCATAATGACCAGTTAAAGTTGCGAAAGAAATTATTCAGACCGTCCCAGTTGGCTTTCTCGTATTGCCAAACGGTCCTAGTGAGAATTTTTTCTTTAACTGGATGGTTGCAGATCGAGAAATTAGCTACACAATGGTCCGAGGTGCCAAATGGAGAAGTTACTTTAATAAAATATTTATCAGGGTGGGAAGTAAGGAACAAGTCAAGAGTATGGGCGGAATGCCCATCAACATCCGGTATTCGGACTCCTGTAAAGAAAGCAGTAATGAATGATATGCTTGCGGACAGTGAATTTGAGCCACAGGAAATTAAAGTTCGTATTAGAACAATGCCCATATTAGGGAAGGCTCTGGCAAGCAATATCATTCCTAACATAAACGACAAGACCATGGTGGGAAAAAAGTAATGGCACTAAGTTAAATCCAAACAAACAAAATTCTGATAAATCAGTATTCTGTCCAACATGGGTTTCACTTAATGCCAAAACAGCTGGCCTGTATTGCACAGTATGGGCGTACACAGAAAAGAAATTCTTTCTTAGCCCACGAACATTTGAATATACAACACAAAAATAACCATTTTGAAAAACTAAACACAAAAAATTCAACTTTGACGAAACTAAGTTCAGCCGTGAAGTATAGGCCCATATTAATTCCAATTATAAACAAACTGTCCTATGTGTTATGCCCATAAAACAATTTGCAAACGGGAACTAATCCAGACAAAAAACACGATTGAAATATACATCAAATGCTACTCACTTATCCAGTTCAAACCTCTTGCGATAAGCCTCACAAGAGGCTTGCACTGCATAGAAAGCAACAGTTATGGGTGGTGTGGGTCGAGAGGATGGGTATTGTTGGATGCTGTGCTGCGAATGAGCGAGGTTTGGTTTATTTTTTTTTTTCTTTTTATTGTTCACTGGTTTATTCTATTTATTTTTTTTTTCTAGTTTTGGGTAACGTAAAGGGCTGAATTTAATTTCTCATTTTAATTTAATTGCACTATGTATGTGGTATATGAATTCGATTTTGGTTTATTTTTTTTTCGATTATTTTTGGGTGACACACGCGCACAGAAGCAACGCGACCGCACACGACGAGTAGGTACTTGATCGTCACTCAAGGTGCAATGTTAAGCCTAGAAAGCTTACATTTGGCATATACATATGTATGTATGTATATATGAATATGGTTCAAGATAAAGGCTAAGGACCGGCAAATAGATTCTGCCCACAATTGACATTTCTGTTGAACAACCTCTATTTGGTAAAACTAATGTACAGTAGTTACAATCAACCACAATTATTGATTGGACTTCGCCTAACGTGTAATAGGTAAATTTACTGAAAATTAAATATAAATATTTTGGTGGCTACCCGCACGTAAAAGAATAGAATAGTTTTACTTTAAATTAAAGGAATAATATTTCTTAAAAAATGTATGGGGCAAACTTCTCCAATACGTCAGCTTTTAGGGTCGTGGTTTTTATAAAATTCAGTACAAAATTGTTTAAAAAAACGACTTGAGTCAGCTGATTTTACGCATACGCTTAAAAAATGCTTTACAGCTGAGCATAAATGCTCAGTGCTTTGATATTTTATAAACAAAAGTTTAGGGACACGCCCACTTTTAAGGAGCGTTTTCGTCAAGCCTAAATCTACATTAATGTTTGAATTTTTACTAATTAACGTTTGTAGTTTTAGAATTATGTGACTTAGCCCATAGTTATGGTTTTTTCTTGGCAATAAAAAATCAAACACACGCGTTTTCTATTGTGCTAGTAGTAATTGAACATCGGACGCATACAAAATAAAGTGCACGACTGGGTCGTACGAACTTGCTCTAATGTGTTAAAATGGTCTTGGGGCTTAAGATTTTGGGAAAAAAGCGTTGAAAAAATGAAATTTTATAAATCACTTAAAAATCAATACCTAAAACGTTTTTTTTGTTGAGAAAATGAAGTAAGCCATCAGGTTCTCTTTTCTTTTTTTAAATTTTTACGAAAAAAATTTTCAAAATCGTTCGACCAGTTTTTTTTTCTTCAAAAAAACAGTTTTTTTAAAAAAGCTTTTCGAAAATTTATTCAAAATTTTGTTTGAGTATGCCAACTTCTAGCACTTTGTAGTTTTTATCAGAAAAAATAAAATTAAAAAAAATAGATTAAACCGTTTTTGGAAAAAACAAAAATTTAAAAAAAAAAATTGAAACTTTTTTAAAAAACTCAAAAAAACTTTTTTTTTTTAAATTTAAGAATGTATATTATTTCTTTTATAAAAGGGCTTCTACATTAAAAATTTCATCGAAATTCGTCAAGTGGCTTACGAGAAAATCTGATTTTAAAAAACCGGTCCTATGAGTGGTACCGTTATAAGACTTTTCCTGAAAAATCTATTCCAACCAAAACATAAAATTTGAAAACACTATTCAGAGTTTTATCAAAATCGTAGGAGCCGTTTTTGAGAAAAAATAATTTTTCACTAAAAATCGTATGCCAGGTACCGTTAGTTTTGAAGCTAGAATGCTAATTCCAAAAACCCCTCTGTAGGACGTCATAATAATACTATCTACCAAGTTTGAAGCAAATCAGTACAGCCGTTAAGGCTGTAGGTGCCGATACAGACAGACAGACAGAATTGTCGGACCCACTTTTTTCGACTTCTCTATCATCGTAATGTCATGTTTGATTGTTAGAATGTTTTTTTTACGAATGCAAACCTTGCTTATAGTACATACCTACATACATATAATCTCAAGTAAAAATTTTATTATATTTTCTCCTGTCTGACATTTTTGTATATACAAATCACGAATTGAGCTGAGTAAACATAAATTTATTTATTTGTATAGCACTTACCAAAGTATACGGAAATCAGGTGATCACAGCAACTTCGATTAACTTGTTTTTTTTTTTATATATTATTCTCTTTTTTGGGCCCATTTATATATTTCTTTGATTAAGGCACATTACAAATGAATCACTTTTTAGAATTAGTAAAAAATGTATCAAACTTTGAATTTTTTAAGTAGGTACACTGTAAAAGATAACTGGGATAACTTAAGCGTATTTTTCTGATCCATATACCACTATGTACACTTTATTTTTAATGAATTCACTTTCTGTTATATGGATTTCGAGTTCTCCATTTCCATAATTAATTTTAAGCCGAGAGCCTTGAAACAAAATTCCTTAGAAATTTGGTTAACTTGAGAATAATGTAAAAAGCTAAAAAAAGCTTTTGCAAAAACAAACTGCTTATGTTTATTGATGTAGCACACTTTAAAACTACCTCTTAAAATAAACATCTTCCCTATTAATCGCTCTACCAAAGAGTCACGCGCTCAAGTCTATCCCAATGCAGGTTTTACAGTTAAAAGATTGCTTAAAACCAACTAGCGTTTTTAAAAGCTCAAACAAGTGATCTTCGGTTTCTTTCTTTACTCCGTACTCGAAATAACTGTTATAGTATAACAAGTATTACTTGGACTTATTTTACCGCACCCTACTTTATTTCAAGCTGTTAAAGAAATGCATCATTGATTTCTAAGAAAAATCCATAATTATCGATATTCATAATTAGTTTTTTTTATAGTTTTAAATTATTTATATTATTTTTGAAAAAATATTTTTTAGAGAATAGTGATGTTTTGTATAAAATGTGATAAATCCATGACTCTCGATATTATAATAATTTTTTTTTGAAAAAATATTTTTTTAGAGAATAGTGATGTTTTGTATATAAATGTGATTATGTCTTCATGATTATCTAAATATTCTGATCCTAAATGACATAATATAAAAGGCGATTATTCTTAGGCCAAGAAACAAGACCAACAAAAATAGTGCAGCTGTTTCAAAGCTTCCATTTTCCATACCGATATTTTTCAAAAATATTTTTGGTCTGGCATAATGGCAATATATTTTATGGCATTCCATTTTCGGTCGATTATATCCAAAAATAGCCAATGATGCTCCTTCTAGACCGTATTTGAGAAAAGATATGCTGAAAATCCATTTCAGCCATTCTTGAGCATCACTCTGACGTAAAAAGAATCCAGAAAACGCCAAAAATGGACAAATAAACAGCGGTCCCAGGATTGCCCCATACTAAAATTGTTAGTTTAACTTTTTGTTTTAATAAATTAATTATTACTAACAACTCGAATTTATCTTACCTTTATACTGAGAGAAGCTCCAACTGTGAGTCCAATACTTTGAGCAACCAAGGCAGTTAAAAGTGTTATCAGCGCGAATAATGATATTCGTGTCAACTCTATAGGTTGCCCAGTGAGAGTGTATGACACCACAATAAATGTCGATGTGCATATCATTTGAATAGGAATGTCCGCAAGCGTAAATGCTATGTAGTAAGCTCGTAGCGAATACCATCTATTGAAGTGTTCTCTGGTCACAATTGGAAACTCTAGTGGAACTAAAATATGACCGAAATTTGAAGGTTAATTAAATATGCAACTTTCTTGATTGTAACGCTACAGCAATTTTCTGAATATTATTTCATTTAAAAAAAAAGTTTTACAATGAAGCCTTAAAGTTTTCTTCCTGCAACTATCAAAAATAATTATCAAAATAAAATTGGCAAAATCGTCTTGTCAATTTAAGACCGTTTCAAGAATACCTCGCAACCACATTTTCGTTGTGTACAGTACCTACATGTTAGCCAATTTTGGAAAATACAATTTTTTTAAAGTTTTCCAAACACACAATGTTTAATTTTAGCCCTTCAGCCGTTTGTGAGAAAAGCGAAATCGTAAAGAGTTATCTTAAAGGAACTGTTTTTAGCAAATTTGTTTGTAAGTAAGTAAGTAAGTAAGTTCATTTATTTACATTTCAATATAAAAAAGAATACAAAGAATGAGTTTGAGAGCTATGGCTAAGCCGTCAGCCTGGTTAGCAAATTTATAAATATTTATTTTATTAATTTAATTAAATTTTCAATAATCAACAAAAAAGAAAAAAAAAAGGAAAAGAATAATTAAAGTTTCAAACGTATTCTGATATCAATAGCAATCTATACTTGTTAACTGTTTTTAAAAAGTCGCTTAAAGTTTTCCAGTCACACTCGTTTAGAATTTGGATAGTTTCCTGCATAGTTAGTGATTTTTTTCCAAAGAAAACCTGCCTTTGCTGTTTGAATATTGGACATATACTTATGAGATGGAAGCAATCTTCTTTCGATTTTAAGTTGCAGAGCGTACAAAATTGACTAAAGCTTCCATTATAGGGGTTACCATTTAAGGAAAGGAGCTCACACCTTGCTTTGAATATCAAGGATATTTCATCATAGCTAAGGGAGTCGTGAAAGTAGTTGTTTTTATTTAGATTAAAATTAAGCTGACTGTATAAAATTCTGCTTTCAGACTTCTGAGCCTTTTCGATGAACGCATCTCGAATGGAGTCTTCGTTTTTCTGAATAATGCGGTAGAGTTGATCTTTCAAATCGCGTTGGTTGTTCACATCAATATGTAAGGTTTCTCCACAAGCGTTGCCAATAGAAACCCATCTTTCATACCACCAGTCCTTGTTCCTCAACTCATACAAAAATAGTTTTTTGGAAAGTCTTGAGTCCTCATAATGAGAGCATACCTTTATTAAGAAGTCAGCCTGTGACTTGAGTGTACTCGTCAAGAGTTTTGGTAGTCCAGTTTCCAAGTAAATAGCGTAACTAGGCGTATTTTGGGGTAGATGAAAGAGCTTTTTTATGAAGTTCCTATGGAATTTCTCAATTTGCTCGTACTCATATGACCCCTAAACTTGTGAAGCATAGCAAAGAGTTACTTTGACAACTGCATTGAATATCTTATATTTTGCAGATAAAACTATTCTTTTGTTTGAAAACACATTTGTCCATGAAAGGTTTAGCAAGTTTTGAGAGCTATTGGATTTTTCGGTTAGGTGTTTGTTGAAATTTAAAGTTGGATTCAGTTTAACTCCCAAATATTTAATCTCCTTAGCTGTCTCCAAAAAATGGCCATCGTATGTCCATTGTCTTTCATTGTGAATTCTTGGATATCGCGCAAACACCATCACTTTTGACTTCTCTGTATTAATTGTTAGTCCCCATCTCTTGCAGTAACACGATAAGCGATTAATCATCATTAATTGCATATGTTCTGGTGATTCGGAAAGTATGACAAGGTCATCTGCATACAACAACACATTAATGGTAGAATTTGCAATCCTTACTCCTCCAGGAAGATCATTAGCTATATCGTTAATAAACAAAGAAAACAACAATGCACTGAGAAGACAACCTTGTTTCACACCAGTATTTGTCTCAAACCAATCTGAATAGGATGTGCCATCCCAAACGGCTGCATTTGTATTTGTGTACATTTCCTTGATAACTCTTATAAATTTTGAAGATATGCCAATTTGAGATAACTTATAGAAGAGCGCATTTCTGTTAACGAGGTCGAAGGCAGCTTTAAAGTCAACAAAAAAAGAATACACTTTTTTGTTCCTGGCATGAAACGCTTTAACAATGGATGTAAGAGTAAATATCTGATCAATGGTTGAATAATTCTTTCTGAAGCCAGCTTGAAGATCAGATAGAATATTTTTCCGTTCGACCCACTTTTCGAGTCTCTCAACAAGAACACCGCAGAATATTTTCGCTATTACATTCATAAACGAAATTCCTCTGTAATTTTCCACAACATCAAGAGGTCCTTTTTTGTGTATAGGAAAAATTACAGATTTTTTAAAAGAAGAGGGGATTTCAGCAGTGAAGTAAACTTTGTTGAACAGAATTTGAAGGTTGTTAAAAAATGTAGGTGTTGCATTTTTAAAAAACTCGTATGGTATCCCATCTTCACCTGGAGCTTTACCATTTTTCGCATTTAAAATCACAGCTTGTATCTCCTCAATCGATATATCGGCGTCTAATGTGTCATCAACAGTTAAGGGTTCAGCGTAGGAAAACATAAGATTAGAATCGTTGGAAAGAAGGAGTCTAAAATGAGCTGAAAGATCTGCAGCAGATACGCCTACACCAATTTTATAATTCATCCCATTGATCTCCCTCGCGATCTTCCAGAAATCCTTTGAGTTTCTAGTTTGACCCAGTGTAATTGCTTGTTGATTTTCAAATTCAATTTTCTTTTGAAGACAAAGGTTCTTATAATGTGTATTAGCTTCGATGTACCAAGTTTTTAGTTGATGACTATTCAACGGTCGCATGGCTCGCAGAAGAGCAAAAGATTTTGTTCGAGCTTTCCAACAGTCATTATCAAACCACTTTTGTTTATAAGATGTATTATGACTTATAATTTTGTTTGGTGCAGAATTCCGAATATATTCTGTGAGCTGATTGGAAAGTACTTCTGTGGGTTCAGTGATCAACTCGTTTTTAGAAAATAAATCGTCCAGAATACGCTGATAGGAAACTTTTTGTTCATTTTTCCAACAAAGACGAGGTAGCAGGCGAAGATTTATATCTCTTGGTGATGATTCGCATGAGAGTTCCACAACAATAGGCATGTGATCTGAATAGTTTTGACATTCCACTTCAAATTTATTGATCCGTTCAATCCAGTCATAGTTTACAGCACAAAAGTCAATTACAGATTTTCCTTGACCACCGATGAAAGTGAAGTGGCCTTCCTTATCTCCTTCCGTACAACCATTCAGAATTATAAAGTCGTACATTTGGAGTAACTGAAGGAGATCTACTCCATTTTTATTGGAAACTGTGTCCAATGAATTTCTGTCATCGTAAAAAATCGCAGGGTTTGATCCATTTTGTTTAATTGTAGTTTGTGAATTCCCGATTCTTGAGTTCAGATCACCAATCAGTAAAACGCTCATGTCAGCTAGGTGTTGCATTGTGTCATATAATTTTTCAAAATCGTTTGCCCATTTGTTACAATTTATGTAGAAAGGTACGATACACATATTCTTCTCTTTCAGACAATTAACTATTATTGTACCTTCACATTCACCAAACACATATGTATTTAATAGTGCTGTTCGTATCCCATATAGACAACCTCCACTTGCGCGTCCTTTTACAGAGCTCTTAACTGCATCAATCCACATAAGTTTGAATCCACTAAAATAATTCACAAATCTACTAAAATTTTCATTCGTAACGTGCGTTTCAAACAAGAAAAATATTTCAAAATTCTTAACGTAATTAAAAAAGTTTACAAATAAAAGCTTATTATTTAATCCTGAAATATTATATGATAAGATTTTTAAATTTAAATTATTATTAATTTTTTTGTATTCGTTTGTATTCGTTGCAGTCAGGGGTGGAATCGGCTAAGGTGATTTGTGATAAGTGATAGTCAAAATCAACAAATTTCGTCATTTAGCCAAATGAAATTTGTTGATTGTGACTATCACTTATCACAAATCACCTAAGCCGATTCCATTTTTGTTATGTGCAGTTTTATCCAGAAAAAAACTTTCAATTTTTTTTAAGTACTGTTCAGTTTGGAAAAGGGGGTTTCCGGGCTCAGAACCATAATGTATTGAAAGCCTGGTTTCCACTAGGATTGTACTTTAAGGTGAGTAGAAGGTCGGCGGCACAGCTGTTCCCCCAGGTACTTCCCCCGTAGAAACTTGGCTCAAAAGTAATGACTTTTACTGACACAGGCATTCAAAGAGATTACCACAGACATACAAAACAGACCAGAGACCGAAATTTGGCACTCTCTTTTTGCCTAAAAACCTAAAATCAGCTGATGTGCATTTTATTACGAGTATATGAGCGTAAAATTTTGATGGGAACAGATAACAACACGAGTAAAATAAAACGCACACCCACACGCAGGATTGTATATCGTGATAAATGTATTCACACATATTCACGAAAGAAATTTTTATACATATTCTCAAATAACTCAAATAAAAGAGCTCGATAAAGCTGAAATTTAAAAATAAAAATATTTGGATCTTAGTGGTCAGCCAAGTAGTAATCAAAACCACAAAGTCAAAATTGATGAATTTTTGTGGCAACAAGTTGAAACATCTATAAATCTTATGATACGGAGGGCAGCTTTCGGAAAATTCGTATCGAACAAACCACTTAACAACATCCTTGAGTTCCTAAAAGGCATAGCCCTATCGTGGAATCTATGGCCAACCCTTTTAAAGAAAGAAAACATAGTACTTACTCAAGCTGAGCAGGCCTCAACTGCCACCGTCACCCACATAAGCAGAATGGGCACATGTGACTTATGCAGAGGTTGTCAAGACAATGCCCCAGCTGACCACGGACTAGAAAAGTAACCCTGGAGAATATTTCTTTAACGAACTGAGAAATATCTCGATTCGGAACTTAGTTCGGTTCAGTGGAGGCCCATACATTTTCAAAAACACACTCTTGATTCTAATAATTTCCCATATCATTCCCTTTCTATAATCACTATCTAATCTTGGGTAGCACAATGAATTGATTGAGATCCGAGTGAGGTAAGGCGGTTTCAAGGAATCACCACCCCTTAAAATCCAACATAAACTTACACATACCTAACAGTCCACTAATTTATTCTTTCTTATCCCTTCCTTAAATCTATTTCATACTGAATCCTGTAGAGAACAACCAACATCACCTAAAACGAGTTAACGTGGTACGTTTAAATATTTGTATCTTCGTAAATTTCTGGTTATAGTTATCATTTAATTCTTGTTCTTAAGCGGGTTATGAGGATTGTGTGCCATGTCCTTTTTTTTAATATAAACGTTAATTTTTTTAAATCTGCTGATGATTTGTACTCACAGTTGACTAATATTGATGAAAATGCTGTATACATGACGAACATGAGCGTATAAAAAATGTATCGGAAGTTGTTCAGAGCATTGCCGGCATCATTCCCAATTCCATAATACAATATTCCAACCAGAGTAGCCATAATCAAATGTATAACGATTCGCATTAGCGTCAGTGCTTTATCTCTCCAAAGTATTAAAAATGTCCTTTCTAATAAAATAAGGGTTTGCAGATAAAATGGTGTGGCATAAACATTTTCTCTTTTGCAAATTTTATTTGCATCAATTGTTTTCTTTGGTTTGTAGCGAATTAAATTGGATTCTTTAGTGCTATTATCATTTGAACTGATCTTCTTAAATAACATTTCGTTTGATTTAAATAGTGTTTCTTTGGTACAAGGAATTTTAGATGATTGATTCTTGTCTGTAGGAATTAAAAAAAAAAAGTTCTTATTATCCTACAAAATGCACTAAAAGAAAACTCACCAATAACTGGGTTTTTTATCACATCGAAGCTGGCATGATTTGATTTTATGTAATCCCGATTTCGTCCATTGTTTATTTTTTCAGTTAATCTATGGTTTTGTTTCCCGTAGTCATCTGTAGCAATCTCCATTACTAAACAAAAATTAAATATATTTCAACGTGTTAACGTTCAAACTTTTAATGTTCTAATTTAAATAAACTAACAATAGTCAACAGGATTGTAAATTTCAGGGCAATTTAAATCAAGTTGCGCTAAAAATGGAACAAGGTTTCGTGTGCCTCCCGAATAGATACATTTGCCTTCAGCAATAGCATAGAGGGCATCAAACATTTCTATGGCCAACCCCGAAGGCTGATGAATCGTACACACGATGGTTCGGCCTTCTTGGGCTAGTTTCTTTAGCAATGATATGCATTGGTTGGCAATTGAGCTATCAAGTCCGCTAAAACAAAAAGAAAACATTGTAAAATATTGGATTTTAATCTCTTTAATAACATCAATTTAAGTCAAATAAGCAAATTACAATTCAGCAAAACTGGACCTGTAGCTACAAATTATTGCATACATGCGTGCATTGGTGTAGTCTGTAGTAGATATAGTGCTTGGTAGCTATCCTAGAGTTTTAGGCTCGAGCTCGAGCTCAGCCTGCACAGCAATTTTTTTGTATGCCCCTAGTATAAGCTGGATGGTATTTTCTTAAGATAAATATTATCAAAAAATTCTTTCCTATCTTTCTATTCCTCCCCTCCTAAACGCTCGCACATGACATATCGATGATGGAAAACTCGAAATAAGTGGTTCTGGAAATTCCGTCCGTCCGTCTGTCTGTCTGTCTATTCGGACCTCTACAGCCTAAACGGACGGGCCAATTTGCTTCAAACTTGGTACTTAGTAAATATTTGGAATTCCCTCGGGGGCTCTTTCTTCATTTTTGCCCTAGGTCGAAAATTAACGGTATCTGCCATACGATCCGATTCAGATTTTTCAAACTCTGTCTCATAACGGTACCTTCCATAGGACAGGTCTTTTTAAATAAGGTTTTTTCGTAAACTGTTCTTCCGATTTCAATCAAAATTTTAACACAGTAAGCCATTTATAATAGAATTTATGTTGTATTTCAAAATTTTCAAGAACTATTTTTTCGATTTTTATTAATTTTCTAAAATAAAATTTTAATTGTCAAAATATTTCAAAAAAAGATGGATTGAATTTTTTTTAAATAATTTTCCCAGATGAAGACTACATATTTTCTTATAATGACATACTCGAAAACCGTTTTCCTTTAAACTGGTATACATGACGTTTGAAGAAAATCCGTCCAGCCCTTTAGGCTGTAGCACAGACAGACCGACGGACGGAAAACCACTTTTTTGAACCTCTGTATCATCGTAATGTGGATTTTTTTCTACAAGAAATCAATCATATTAATACAAGGATTCTTAAAGCTATGCTGTGCTAGGGTCTTAAACTCGGTTGTTTTCCGTCCAAGCTTTTGAAGTTTTTTTTAACTATTGCCATCCAAAAAGATATTAAGGACGAAGAGCGAAGCTCTAAGTGTAGAGAGAATGCTTTATAAAGAAATAGCAGGGCCAATATATACAACAAAAAATTCTAAACGGCGTTCGTGGTTGGATCATTTTGTACAGTTTTTGCAACCATGCCATGACTTATCGTAATAGCTTTCTAAACTTTTGATTAAGTTTTGTAGTTTTTTTTTTTATACATAAATATTTATTTTATGTTCATTACTATCGTTTTTTAAAAATCATGTTTATTTCGTCCGAATAATCTTAATGTCATTAATCCAAACTGTAATATTTTTGAAAAATTTAATAATCCCAATCAATCTGTAACATTAACTTATTTTTTATTATGCTTGTTTTCAAGTTTATTCTTTAAAAGCAAAATATTTTGTAACCTAATCTTTTGTTAAATTATATAAAAGTCCTTTAGCTTTACCGCAGGTACCAATATGAAATCTAAATTAAGCTTTACGAATATTAATCTTTATTAGAAGAAAATTTTTTTCAGATTGATTATTTTATAAAACAAAACTTGATATTTACATTATAAAGTTTTGTAGTCAATTATTATAAAGTATACAATGTAATCTATTGAACGTTTAAGAATGATCTTCAACATCTTTATTATCATATTATTAATTTATTAAAAAAATGTCATATCCGGCAGACGGCAGAATTGTCAAGTCCGTATTCTAAATCAAAAACATTGTAATACCTTTTATGAAATAAAGAAAATAATAATAATAATAATAATAATAATAATAATATATACAACAACCAAGAAGTAGACGTGACTTCTTGTGCATATGAATAAATAGGATGCAATGAAACTGCCATGTGTCACCAGTGACTCACAGTAGCTTTTACCACGCCAGCAGGCCCATTCGTAATCAAAGAAACTTGCTTAGCACTTCTTATAGAAGGTATAGGACGAATGAACGCGGACAGAACTAGCCAGGATTGATGGAAACATCAAAAACAAAACAAAATTCAATTTGATTTAGGAGGCTTGTTCGCGTCGATATCCTTTCTCAAGAACTTTAAAATTCTACATATGTACATATGTACATCATTTATGTGAACAATAAACAATAGAGGATGATGTTTTTGTAGAAGAATCAGAAGTTTCCAACGATGTTCAGGACCCAAAAAAATACCATATGAAAATAACTTGTATGATATTTATAATAAAGAAAACTATGACTACTTTAAATTTCGACAATGAGAGAGATGATGAGATTTGACAAAGTATTCTTAAGTATAGCATTTTGAATAAACTCGAACACGTTTGATTCTCCAACAGTTTTTAGTGTCAAAATATTTGTGTAGTTTTATTTTAACTATCTTTTCTATGATTTGTTCGTATACTTGAAACGTATCTTTGGATACACACAAGACTTCAAAGTAATCACAATTTTTTAAGAATTCAATTAAAAGAGACTCCCGAATTCGTCAATTTGGTTAACATACTGAATAACGTCAAATGACTTATTGATTTCAGTTACAATTTCAACGAGAAACGATTAAAATTTATTTTAAAAAATGTTTAATTCACACCCTGATGTTTTCTTCAATTGAATCTTTCTTTATCCCTATCACATACTTCTTTAAAGTTATCTATATTATATTTAAGCGAAGAGGGAACATCTAGCGAAACAGATACAACTATGAACTTTACGTGCTGTAAAGTGACATGGTTAAGATAATTAGCCATGTAGAGCGAATGGACATAAACGCTGCAGCTCGTAGGTCTTTAACACCTTACCAGAGGTGGTCAAAAGCCAAGATAGACCACATCTTCGATGGAGCTTCCAGGTAGAGGGAGATCTCCGACGATTTGGAGACGACATACTGGATATCGATTGAAGCTCAGGAGCAACACGCTTTGTAGTGCCATCAAAAGGCACTGGCCATAAAAAAGCCAGAAAATGTCAACTGAGTATAAGATAACAGGAATCCTACATAAAGCACATGATTGAGTATAATGTTAAGAAAGTTTTGGTGTGTAAGTATTAATCATCAGTTGAAAATATATCAACATTTGTAAGTTCAACAACAGCAATTTATTTTTCTATAAAAAATAATATTATGGAATTAAATAAAAGAACAGTAAATATCGTAAATGGTTTCAATCAAAAGAAAAACATCTATTTTCTATGTAAGACGATATTCAAGGCCGATATCTTGCTGACAAATCTCAGAGAAGTATAGATGGATTGACCTGACACCGCTTCACCTCACGTAATAAATCGACCAAGTTACAACCAATTTCAAATGCAGTTCTTAAGGCATGTTTTGACTCCGAGAGGACAGTATCTGAACCTTTGATATCTCAAAACCGGATCGCTACCGTAAAAAGCCAATAAACCTGTGGCTTTTCACTGTCTGGTTTTCCAAGGCAAATCACATACGTTCATTTCAAAGGAGAAATAATAGGACATTAGAGCTTTAGTTAGTTTAGACATTTCAGAAATAAAATCACACAGTATTCACCTAGCTGAAGCTGATGGAATTTAGAAATGCCCCATAATCAAACGTTAAATTGCTTACAAATATCATTGCTCTTTTTATTTTTAATTTAAACAAAAATAAGTTTATAAAACTCACGTTGTAGGTTCGTCCAAAATTAACACAGTTGGGTTATTGACTAATTCCAAAGCAACAGCTAATCTTTTCTTTTCTCCTCCAGATAATTTTCCAGTTGTATTTTTTCTAATTTTATAGATACCTACAGACTGCAGAATATCTTGCACCTGTTAAGTATTATAAATATTAATAAAAAAATGTATTAATTATTATTTCAAAGATATTATTACCCTTCGTTTTTTCTCGCTGGCTGATAAAGTATTTCCAATTTTAAGATTAGCAGAAAAGTGCATTGCTTCAGAGACTGTCAAAAACGGTTGCAAATCTGTATCTTGTGTGATGAAAGATAAATTTTTTCGGAATACATCAATATCTCTTTTTGTTCCATTAACACACACATTTCCACTTGCTCCGAATAGTCTTGAATAAATAAAAAGGTTTAATACTAACAAATATTAAATTAATTCAGTCGTATTACTCATAGCCGGATAAAATATTAAGCAGAGAACTTTTGCCAGCTCCAGAAGGTCCTACTATCGCACTGAGCTCTCCACTTCGGAATTCTCCTGTTATGCCTCCAATAACTGTCTTGTTTTCTAAATTAAAACAAAAATTAAAAAACATGTTTTTGATTTGAAAGACTGTTTTAAATGAGATAAAAGAAAGTACTTAAAATACGTTTATAAATATTTCCTTATTCCATTTGTCCGCGATCATTATAATCTATCGAAAATCAGAAAAGATTCACAGAACTTAAATTACAGATATTAAAAGGAATATGTCATGTTTTCCCACTCTGGGATTCCTTAGCTCAAAATGAATTTATACGAAATATTAAAGTCAATGAAGAAAAGAATTTTTGGCATTAAAGGCAAACAAAAATTGGTCAAGTGCATATTAATTTACGCATTCCATTTGGTTCATACATATTTTGGGTTGTAAATGTGAAAACAAAGAGGGGTGATATGTTTCATTTAAAAGCAGATAGTTCGCCTCTCAAGAGGCATCAAGGTGGGTTGTGTCGAGTCGACCACATCAACACCTTGCGAATAATTCTTCAACAATTACCGGAGCGGAGTATTAAAATCTACCAAATCGTGGTGTTATTTGGAGGTCTCTTGCAGCTAAAAGCATCCCTAATAAAATGTTTGCTATTATAAAAGAGCCACAACAAAATAAACAAAACTTTGACTGCATTCTGAATCTTTTCTCTAGTGTGGAAATCCAGAAAAACTCCGTTTTGTACCAAATTAAAACAATGTAGTCTAGAACGTGCAAATCTGTGCTACTTTTGCTCTATTCCTGTAAAACGTTGAAATGCTCTGACAACATCTCGAATTAACTACAAGCTGTTGCTAGCCTTTGTCTGCTTTACATCTTAAAGATCGGGTGACCACAAACTATATCCAAGAACGAACTGTGGCTTAAGACTGGACCAACAAAAATTGATGTCAACTCAGAGAAAGTCATGCTGAGGACACACCATAGCAAAGTAAACATGAAGTCCTAGAATTTAGAGTCGTAGTCGAGGTAACGTATTTTTCCATCTATGCTCTAGCTCGAGTTAAAGTGTTGCTACAGAAAACAGCTTGTGTTGGTAGTGCTTGATGGGAGACGTAAAAGATATTTTTTTTCAAAGGAGCCCAACATATTTGTATCTACATCTTCTTGTTATTTGCCTCCCCAAAGGTTTTCCATAGCTCATAATAGCTAAAAGCAAATTTAACTTTGATTTGATACCGAATTCAGATTCCTTAACGTTGTATTTTTGGTCTTTTCTTATTCCACAAGTCTTAAAATCAAGTATTGTATCATCGTGGGATCATAATATTAATTCTAAGTACTTTACTTTTTTGTACTTATTATTTGCCCAAGGACAAGTACCTCCATTTGTATGATACACATTGGTATCTTCATTATTATTTATTGGAGACTGTTACATAATATCATAAATACTAAATTTAATTATAATTTATTGCTCTAAAAAACAAAGTCTTGAATGTAATACATTTCAAATTGTCATTTACAGAAGCTATGAGAGAAATTTATTATATATAGCAATTAATTGATTCAAAGGACTATTAACACCATAGTTTGACCTACTACTACTAATTTGACACAAAGGCTGCCGTAATCTTATGCTGGTAAGGCTAAAGTTTAAATTCAGCCTGCAAAGGACTAACGAAGATGAAATATTTCCATTTATTATACTAGTAATGAAACAGAACTGGATATATTTTTGATGGCTTTGAAGTGATGGAAGATTTATCAAAACTAACCTATGCGAATACAAGGGAAGTGGTGATTCCTGAGACCAAGAAAGAAACGGAAACAGAATCGTAAAAACCTTCGTTGAACTGCTTCAAGCCTCGATGTGTATATAGGGTAGTAAGGTGCCCAGACCACACAGCCGTACTCAACAAACGAAATGAAAAGAAGCTTGAGAACATGGGGATCTTTAAAGTCGCGTGAGAATCTTCTAATGAATTCTAGTGTTTTATTGGCTCTTTTAATTATATGATCTACTCGTAAGTGATCGATAAAGGTCAACTTTCAATCTAAAATTATTCCTAGATCTGAGAACACTGAAACTTTAATCAAAGGATTCGAATCAAATGAATAAATGAAAGTTATTGGACTTTTCTTGCGTGTAAAGCTCATAACCTTACACTTGTCAACGTTAAGTATAAGTCTATTAATATTGCACCACTCCCTGAATCTTAATAGATCGTCTTGTAAAAGTATACAGTCTCTTTCAGATTTCATTCTTTTGTAAAGCTTAATGTCAACAGCATAAATAAGAACACAAGAATTTTGGACAAATGAGACGATATCATTTATAAAAAGTAAAAACAAAATAGGTCCTAGATGGCTGCACTGAGGTACACCGGAATTAACAATAAAATCATTAGAACATACATTGCGAAAGATTACACTATATTGTCTGTTAAGTAAATACGATGTAATCCATTTAAGAAAATGATTGACAAATCCAAAGCTATTTAATTTATTAATGAGGGTATTATGACACAGCTTATCATGGTCTTCAAAAGCATCTAAACAAAAAGAAGTAAAATTAAATAGGTTTGTCGCAGTGGACTTTTTTTTTACAAAACCGTGTTGACTACTACATAAAATTGAACTACAATGAAAAGAGAGGACATTACATACATACACAGGATAGTTTTTGATTTCGGTTTTCAATCCCTTTTTATGTATCGGGGTTATATAAGCATTTTCCCATAGATTGGGGAAAAAAAAGCTGCTCAGTGATTCATTAAAAAGAATAAATAGAGGATAAGATAAATGAGAGACACATTTCTTCAAGATAGAGGCTTGCACACTATCATCTAATTTTAAAATGCCTTGAGTTATTGTATGTTCATTAATGTGGAAAATAATGGAACTAAGATGAGTAAATGGAACGGGGGAAGAAATCTTAAAATTAGTGTTAAGGTCATTAGTATCCGCGAACGAATTTTTAAAAAAATCTGCAAACATTTGCGATTTTTTCTGAAGTTTGACCTGTAGAGTTTAAATATGTCATAGAGCTTGGATAGCCACCGTTTTTTCTATTTGCATCAACAAGTTGCCAAAAGAATTTTGGATTGCTTTTTAATTCCATTTCTGTTTTCGCAATATAACTTTTATATAAAAGTTCGTGATAATCGACGAAAAGGTCTTTCAAATTTAGGAAAGTATAAATACTTCAAATAATTTACAATAAAATACATTACACATAACATTTATATCACAGTTAGTAAGCAATTGATTCCATTCAATATTTTGTAGGAGATTGGAGAGTTCAACAAAATTACATTTTTTGAAGTTAAATTCAAGTTTGTTAGGTACTTAATTTGTTAAAAGAAGAATTCATGTTCAAGTTTAGGGATAAGTCTAGTGCTGGATCGTGACGATCCTCTTTAGTTTAGTTAATTTAGCAGCGGTGGCCAAAACAGCAACATCAGAGTTGACATTGGCAGAGAAAAAAAAACAACATCCAATGTTTTGCCTGAGAAATTTGTTATACCATTAAACTGAGTCATTCCAAGTGAAGGCATCCCATCTATTACAGAATATTCTTTGATATTTGAGGCAGTTATTGGAATATAGCTATTATCGTCTTCGTTCCGTGTCCAAATCAAATTAGTTAGGTTAAAATCACCTACGAAAAGAATCTCATCTTCAGGTTCCAGTTCTAAAAATATAGCTACTGTCTAAACAGTTTTTCAGTTTTTCCTCATACAAATCATTAGAAGAGTCTTCATAGATCATCTTATTTGTGTCCGGCTTTACATAGAATTTAATAAATTAATAAATCTACATACATATGTTTATATTCACTTTCATATTCAAATAGAATTATCAATCTAAGATTTGATAGCGAAATGCCCAAGGTAAACATACATAATAATTGACTCGCATTGAAAATCCTAATCCTAATATTTTCTATCTTCAAATTGGCTACTAGGCAAAAGCTATCAGAATAATAATTATGACAGCAAATAAAGTTTGTAACAAGAAAACATAATCACCAATTAAATAAATACTGTAATATTAATAGATGTATACATATGTACTCGAAAACTCAGTTCCCTGATTACAAGAGTATCATTTTTGATTATAAATATCTTTACACACCTAAAGTTTATGACAAAGTAAGTGTCAGTAGAGTACCTAGCTACATATAAAGCGATTATTATTTAACCATTTAACCTTAGGACTCGAAGTTTTTTTTTTTATTTTGTTTTACGAGACTGAATTTGGTTTGCATTGCCTTTTGAAGAAAAAAAATATATATAATAAATTGCAACATAAGAATTAGTTAGGAGAAAAGATAACTGGAGAGCATACTGCGTAGCGTAATCAACGAGTTTAATTATTACTTTCGAGATTATAATGAATGACCTCGACAATACTACTTGTTAATCGGACACAAATGGATAGAATAGATCAAGATAAGCAAGATATTTTTTCAATGCAATAGGTATAACATCATACATGGGCGGGCGATGGGCTTCTTTCTATTAAATAATTAACATACATACCTTTTTGAAAGAATCCAGTACGGACAACATATTTTAAATCCTCAAACTCAATATTAAGACGTTTAAGTCGATTTTTGTGTTCATATGCCGGTGATGTCGTGATGTCCGTTGATGTTTTGATCCCATCTAGTTTTTGGCAACTTCTCTGCACTGGAGGAGCAACAATTGTTTTCTTGAATAAGAAGATTTTAGTTTGTTGTTTTTAATAATTTACCAGGCTGGGACTCCAATTTGCTAATGAAAATAGATCTTGTAGTCAACTCCATTTCAATTGTTCTTTATGGCACGGCATCTATTTATGTATGTACATAGGTTTAAACTAAATTCAAAGGCAGTTCTTTTGTAATCTCTACAAAAGTTGTCTCACAAATTAGATCATTTTAAAAAAGCTTGCTTGTTTGAACGTTGGAAACATAATCTCGGTTATGATGTGTGTAGGGCCTGGACTAGTCGGTCGTGGGTTGGAGAATAAGGAAGCAAACAGCAAAGCAAATTTCATGAATGAAGATGAACGACTTTATATCTTTTCTTTGTTAATTTATTAAATGTCAATTTGGGAACTTCAATGTACTGTCAATGTCTTACATTTATGGTTATCAAAACTTAAAATGAAATAGACATATAAGGTTTGTTCGTTGATCGTTGACCCCTGCGGTTGCCAAAAATCTTTTTCTGAAAAACCTCAACTCGCCCTGGCGAAAAAATTATGGATCTCTTGGTGGATTTTCAAAGGGGAGTTCCAGTTTTCGTAGAACGCACAATGCTTTTGATATTAATGGGGAGTTGAAATCTATAGCACGAATGTAGTTCAGTAGTGGTTTCAGTTTCTGGATTCGATCCCTGACTTTCGGGGGTACTGCCTCTTGAGATGCAGTGACAAATCCTCCAAGAGTAAATCATGTCATGCAAAGTGCTTCTCTGTGTGGACTCAGCGGTAAATTGTAGGTGTAGGGAATGTGGATGAATTGTGTGGAACCAGATCATTGTATATAGAACCTTTAGTAATTTCACTTGTGAGTAATTAGTAATGTCTTGTTTTGCCGTTGAGGGCACAGCGGATGCAGCACATGTGTAGAAACAAAATTTATTATATTTTTTGCTCCCTTGAATACTTGTCACTTTTTGGAATCGTATTGCTAGAAGGTGAGAAAGAGACACAAGGGTGGGAGTATTTTCGTCGGACATGGGAAATTCATATTCCTTTTCTTTTTACCCATTCATAAAATCATAAGCCAAACACGCAGGATATAGAGAGTGAACCACAGATACAATAATTAAACAACAGCAAGTAATTAAACAACAACCAGTAAAAGGCAACATAAGAAGACATATACATTTAACAAACAGAGTGAAATATTAAAATATTAAGTGCCTTTTGTGTTTTCATTTATGAAAAATTTTTAGCCAATAATAGCCGCCGCCGCCGCCGATTACACTTATAATGTAGAGCTCACGTTTCATTATTATTTTCAATAATGACAATATTCTCAGCATGTTCTTTTTTCCCTTCCATCTCGTTCTTCTTCACCAACAATCTGAAATGAGTTAATGCCTTGTTTTGCCGTACTCGGCCGAGCAGCAAAACTCCGAAGTGATATTACTTTAGGTTTTACATATAATGACCAGCTACCCTGTCCTACTGGATCGTCCCATAATGTGTGCACAGGTGCAGAGTGCACATCTTTGTATATGAAATCTATAGTAGTCTGGAGAACGAGTAAGAGATAACGGGGTTGGGAGACACATAGATGTCGCTGATAATGATCATATATTTAAACCTTTCCACCTACATTTTCTCTCCAAAACGAGACTCACGGATCACGGTGTAGCCACACTGCCACAGTCGATCCTGTTATCCATTATTACCAAGATTTCATATACAATGTGTTGAAGAAAATAATAAAACACCGAACATCTAAACACTTTGTCATTGTATTTACATTTTATAGTATTCCCAAGAAGCGGAACGTTTTGTGCGGCATCTAGGGACGACGTTCACAAGCTTTGATTGGAGAGTTATTTGAGTGGTTTTTGTCTAAACTCCATGGGAAGCAAAAACAACAATATATGTAAAGTAGATAATACAACTAGCGCCGCCATTGACGACGTTCAGAACTAAAATAAAATGTTCCATGAAATTACTATAAGATATAAATACAATGACTTTGTTCATAATTTGTATGTATAGTAAATTATAAATTATTAATCGTTTGTCAATTATTTTTGAAAATATTCGATCTTGAAAAACCTTACTAATAGGAACGTTTGTTGTCTCAAATATATTGTTGTTCTTTATAAATTTATTTTTCTTTTATTACGAAAGATCCTTAACGCAATGCTGTCTGTGAATACGTGTACATCTCTGCCTGTGCATTTTGTGATGGCAACCATGCATGCGTATGCCTAAATGGGTTTAAAAAGCAAGGGACAAGGGAGAGCGTCATACTCTGAAAATAAATGGCCTATCAGCTGATTTTCAGCTTTTAGGCAAAAATAGAGACCATACAGCGAGTTGGCGGTCTGCCTCTGCATCTAATTGGTCCGTGCCATAAACCACACAGTGAATTGGCGGTCTACATAATACAACTAATAAAGATATATATGGCATTGCGCATAAAGCAGCGTTCACACGCAGACAAGACTAATAAGGGACACTTATCTTGTCCGAGCTTCTTGAACGGGGTTGGACAAGAACAAGACAATGCCAGCCAGTCGATATATCGATATTGTCCTCAGATATAGCTCGGCAGGCTAGCTCGAAAGACAATATAATGACAATAAATTGTCTTGTCCTGGAAACAGTTGTTCACATGGAACAATGTTTGTCTTGGCCTCTGCATTGTCCCATCTGAACCCCACGTAGAACGAACCAAAAATTAAAACGGAAATGCGCTATCTTGTATATTTGTATCATGGGCGGTCTTTATCTTATTGGTCCGTGGCCTATATAGATACCCAAACAAAATTCAGCTTATTTAATAAAATTAAAAGTTTTTTTCTTCATTTTATTTCAATGGGTTATCTTGCCGTTTCATTTACTTAACTACCCTCAACTGCAATTTCCACAACTGGCATCAAGTAGTATGGACCTTCGTTAACATATTTTTTTAACTGCATTTGTGTTTGTACGTCGAAAACATTGCTCAGAGACAATATTTCTATAATTTCAAATTTCGCATACTTTGCATCTTTGTCGAACTCGATGCGTCTATCTAATAGATACTCTATAAATCCAGCTGTGTTTTTGAGAGCCACTATCCCCCAACGGTAACGACACAACGCCTGAATAAAATTTAAACAGGAAACCTTAATGTCCGGAAACGGGTTGCGACAAAAGTCCATAAGAAACTGTAGGTTTTGTCCTCCAGCGAGGATATGACACCACTTTTGCAGCACCTTACTGTAGAAAAGGAATTATAATAACTAAAAGTTGTATTTAGTGGGTCACCGAACAGTTGACATTAACTAACCTTACGTCCTGAGATGCCGCACCTTCGCACGAAAAAACAACTTCAAGAGCATTAAATGCACGATTCTTCAGCTCTGTTGGAAGGTTTCTCAAGTAGGAGAGGAAGTCCTCGAATGTTTGTCGCAGATAATCGGAATAAGTGGCTTCGAGGAGAAGTTTTCCTTGTTGGGAGTGGGCTAGGTTTCCCAATGTATCAAAAGCTGTCGGCAAAACTGTTGGATCCGCTGAGTGGAGACAGTCAAACAAACAAAGTACCATATTAGGATAGCCGGAAATAATTTTTTGAGGCTGGAAGAATGCTACCTTTCCAAAGAACTTCATGATCCCTGGCACTAGTAATCGATCAAGTGGATTCTGATCGATTCCTTCGACTCTTTTTGATATTCTTTCAAAAACCTGTTTCTGTTCTAAGAAAACCAGCCCATGATTTTGACCAGCAAGAGAGACTAGAATCTCTAAGACGTTCACTTGGAGGAGAATATCATTGTGTTCTAAATCCGCTAGAGCAGCGTTAAGAATTTCTTCTACATTGCTCAGATTGGCTGGCGATATTTTAGCCAAATTCACCGCGACTTCATATACACGGCATCGTACTATGTCGTCTTGCTGGAGTTTGCTAAGTAAACATTCTTTAATGTTTCTATCACACAGCTTTTCCGCCAAAATGATTGAGAGTATTCCTACAGCAGGAATTCCAACACTAGTGTCATGTTCTTGAATGCAATTCATAACCACTAAAATAAGATCATCTGTAAGAATGGCACTGGGGAGCTTGACAAGTTCTTTAAGAATTGTATTAAGTGCAAGGGCCCGGACCTTGGGCTTTGGGTGTAGCAGAGCACGATTAAGAAGACTGGAAAGATCAGCCTGATTGATTTTAAGATGGGACATGCAAATAGAGAGAATTTCTATGGCCAAATCGCTCTGTTCACTGAAATTAAAGATTGAATCACGGCTTAGGTTCACAAAATGATTGTTTAAACATACTCAGTCGTGTTGTCTTCCAAGCAACTGTAAATTTCAGAAGACTTCAATAATTTTGCTGTGACTATGTTTTCTAATGAAATTTCATCGTTTAGGCGAAAACGAATTTCATTCAATGTTTCAACACGGTTTTCTTTGATCCGAAGATTTTCGAGCTTTCCCAGACACCATTCTTCACCCATTTTTAATGAATTCCGTTTTTATTTAAGAAAAACAATCAAAACCAAACAAATAAAATCACGTAAAAAAATACAAAATCATCTGTAATGACATTTGGTCGAATAGCAACCACGCACATAAAAGCGACTGGTACCCCCTTGCCTAAAATCTCCTTAAAATGTTTCTTAATTTTTTGAGAACACAAGTAGTGTCAAGTGCGTACGAATTCAATCCATGATACAACTACTAGAGACAACGCCTTCCCATTTTCATGTTTGATTTGTACTGGGCATGACGTCATAAGAACACATGAAGTTTGCGCGTTCTCGTTTTCGCCTTCCCGTTTAACTTTTGTTTGGAACACAATAGAAGAACGCGGCCGGAACTGCAGCCGCAACCGTATCGCATGCCGTACGTACCTAATTAGAAGTGCCCACAATGGAGTCGTACGTACTCCACGTTTTTTGTACAATTTCCACTGAGAAACATACATATATATGCATATAAAAGATGATAAAACATATATCGCATCATGTATAGTCTTTTCTATAAATTTTTAATTACCTGACCTAATTTCTAAAAGGATTTTATTACCACGTTGCTCTTTTTTTTTTTGTATGGAATGTCAAAAATACGCACGTATTTATTAAACGTTGGCCAACTCGTCCGTCGCCGTTTGCGTCTGCGTTTGCGGATCCGTCTCGTTGTGTTCACAACATTGAATTCGTGTGTATTCAATATTTTGACATGCGATACGGATGCGATTGCGGATCCGGCTCCGGCTCCATTGTGTTCCAGCAGTTACTCTCTATACATTCTACACATTGACATAATATATATGTGTATAGTATGTCAATGTAGTTGTGCGCTCTACGTCATAAGAACACACGGAAATTGACAATGGTTTGACGTTTTGTATAGCATCATGCGCAATGCCATATCTTTATTAGTTGTATCATGAATTCAATCCATAAAAAACCAAAATAGAACAACGTCCAAAGTTTTGTTCTCTCTTAATGCCTACAAGCTTAAAACCAGCTGATATGTATTTTATTATGGGTATGATCACAGACTTCCGACCGAAGCTTGGATCTTTTTGCCAACAAGACTTATTATGCGTATGGATACCTCTCCGTGTATTTAAAAAAAAGAATGCAAACGTGTTCGTCTTCACTATAATTTTCAAGCTACCTAGAGCTCTCATTTCACTATTATTTTCAATGATGACAATATTCTTAGCATATTTTTTTCTCCCTGCTCTACCATCTTCACCTACAATCTGAAATGAGTTAATGCCTTGTTTTGCTGTCCTTGGCCGAGCAGCAAAACTCCTTAGTGATATTACTATAAGTTCTAATACAATGGTTGAATCACAGACTAATACAGACCGCCAACTCGTACTCCTCTTATCGAAACACCCGCGAAATATTTTTTGTGTCTGTGTAATTTGGATTAAATTAATGCCTTTTTGTCTACTAATGTTTAACAATTTATTGTTGACTATGGTTGGAAAAAGAACGCACAACAGACTGGACGTAAAGGAATGTGTGATGGTTTTACATTCAATCCTAAAAAAATATTTTAGATCTAAACACATGTCAAATCGTATGAGATCTGCGCTGTCATATTCTGTTTCCACACTATTATACACCTGTTTCATCACACATTTTTGACTTGTCGTATTACACTGTTGGACAGTGTGGAACTACCTTAAATATCACCCGTATCGTCTATATGTGTACATGTGCCTATTATAAATGAAGAATAAATTCTTTTTCATTGCCTATTATCTTTGTAAATAGAACCTATAGTAATATCATATGAAAGTTTTTAATATTGTCTTCTTTTGCCGCTTTAGAGCGCTGCTGAGGCGCTATTTTCTATCCAGTCCTTCACAAAAAAAACTAAAATGAGTTAGTACTTTGTTTTGCCGCCCTCGGCTAACCAGCTAAACTCTTAAGTGATAGTACTATGGGTTCTATAAACACTGATACAATTTAGCAGATATCACAGAAATAATGCAGCTAGACTGTGAACTCTAATTCAGTTTGTGAGCAAATGATTTTCCTCTGCTGCTTTATTCTTTTTGTTTGCTTGTTTGTAGTTAATTTTTTTTTCTTCTTTTTTTTAATGTGAATTAGTTTTGAACTTACAAAACTAAGCTAGTTACTAGTAACGTTTTCAATCAATTTAAGTAAAGCAGATGGAAAAAGGCGATGAGATTTCAAATAAAAATGAAGTACCAATGGATACTGTGCAACATCTTCAATGGCCAAAGAAAAAGAAGCCCGATTTAAGCTCCTTACCAACACGGCAATATCTTGACCAAACAGTAGCCCCGGTTTTATTGCACGGACTGCAAAATCTAGCTCGGGAAAGACCTCCAGATCCAATAAGCTTTTTAGCGGCGTATTTGTTAAAACACAAATCTCGCGTCGATGAAACTATGGCGGACGCATAAGGCATGGCATAACAGATCTAAACCTGCATTACTTACAAAATTCTTTAGTTATTATTAAAAATAGTGTACCGATGTCAAATATAGTGTATTTACATACAAACTGTTTTCACTTTTTGTCTTCTATTTCGGTTCCTCAGAAAAATTACACATAATAGCCCTCTAAGTCCATTGAAGTGTTGCAGTGAGGTGGTCTTTGGAATTTTATGAAGTAAATCAGATTACTCTAACAGTAGGCATGATTATGGAAGCTCTTCAACAGTCAACACTCAATTCTAATGGAGGACGAAAAAATAGTGCCGACTGACCACGCAGCCCACCCTTTTATGCTGTGTACAACATTATCTGCATACAAAGATGTAGATGTACGTTGTTTGAATGGTTTTATTATATTTTAAAACGACTGTCCTGCCACCCATAGCTTTTTGATTCCCAAGTATCCTAACTACAATTAGCTACATAATACGCATTTAATTTAAGTGATTTTTTGCAGAAGTCCAAAGAGAAAAATCAACATTTTAAATGCCGTCAAAATTTCTATTGTTTTACAATTTACATACAAAACATAACCATCAAATAAAAATAATTGACATTCTCGATTCATGTTTCATGGTAGGAAAACAATGTGATTTTTTTTGGTACGTCAACGTCGGACGTGCGTTCGTTTAATAAAGTTTTTTTAAGCAAACGGCTATATACTTCTGTCTGTCTCACACTGTATAAGGAACCTAAAGTACCATCGCTTGGAAGTTTTAGGTATTGTCTTGTTTTGCCGCTTAAGAGCGCTGCTGATGCAGTGATTGTGTAAAATTAAAATTTTTTCTATCATCCTACCATTGTGTACAGAACCTATAGTACTTTCGTATTATCACTTTTGAGTTTTGCTGGTAAGCCGCGTACGGCAAAACAAGACATTAAATCGTTACAGATTATTGGTAAAGATGGAAGGGAGTAAAGAACATGCCGAGAATTGTCATCATTGAAAATAATAATGAAACGAGAGCTCTACATACGATTTAAAAAATTTATTGGAGGGAGGAAACAAAATAAAATTAAGATTGTTTTTACCTGCATCTGCAGCGCGCTTAAGCGTCAAAACAAGACACTACTTAAAACTCCAAAGTGATATTACTATATTCTGTATACCATGGACCCATGGACCTAATAAGTACTTATTAGGTACATGCTGTATACAATGGTCCTTCTTTAGATTTGTCCTTTTCCTACATTGAAAAATTGCAATGTTGCAAATTGAAAAAAATCAATTCTTTTGAAAGGAGCAAATTTTTTATTAAGGAAATTCCTATTAATTTGACAGAAGCAAAAGTGATTAGAATGCTGTGTGTTGGTGGACACCTCCACTAAACGTTGTCAATAAAATTTGACTAGTTCAATTTCAATGCGTGTGTTGTTCTAAAAGAGTGAAGAAAACGTTGTCCGATAACTATAAATCAGGACGAAACAGGTGCCGGCTTGTGATAAGGAATATATCAAAATGGACCTAACGCTTGCCACCACTTTTATCATATCAGTTGGAGCATATGTAACATCCGTAAGAATTATTCCAGCCTTCCGCGAAAAACTTATAAAAGCCAACCTTTTCGGTCATGACTTATGCAAAAAAAATAAGACTAAAGTGTAAGTCAAAAATCAATTTTCAAATGCCAATAAAGTGATGGTAAAATAAATAGATTATCATAGGCCCGAGTCTCTAGGTGTTGTCACAGCATGTGTGTTCCTGGTGGCAATGTTCTTTTTCATACCAGTGCCCTTTAGTTTTTTCTTAAATGCCAAACATGACTTTTCACGCGAAGAAGTAAGTAATTTTATAAATTTAAGTTCGACTAATCTAATTAACAATGTCCCAGTTTGCAGAGCTAATTGTAGCCCTCTTATCAATATGTTGTATGATTCTGTTGGGGTTTGCTGATGATGTTCTTGATCTCCGATGGAGACACAAAGTGCTCTTACCCACAATAGCTACACTTCCTCTTTTGATGGTTTACTATGTGAATTATAATTCGACAACCATTGTTGTGCCAAAATTTGCCAGATCGCTTTTGGGAATTTCATTAGATATAGGTGAGTTTATTGCTTGCTAAAAAAAAAAATAATATAAAAAACCTCAAGAACTTCCTTTTCCTTTCCAGGTGTGCTTTATTATTTGTATATGGGAATGCTTGCAGTTTTTTGCACCAATGCAATCAATATTCTAGCCGGTATTAATGGATTAGAAGTTGGTCAGTCCTTGATAATTTCAGCTTCAATTATTGTTTTCAACTTTACTGAACTATTCCTGGGAAACCAAGTGCAGGCACATAGATTCTCATTGTACTTGATTTCACCCTTTTTAGCAACAACATTAGCTCTATGGAAATATAATAAGTAAGTTTGGTTTAATTTGTTTTTAATTCTGTTTGATATTTTAAAATACCAGAGAACTCAAGATGGCAAGAAATAGAAAACATTTTGTGCTACTATAAAATTCAAAAACAACTTTAGTTCCGGGCCTTACCTATGCTGCTTTTTCTTATACATTCATACCACGCTATACGGCCCCTGTCTTTTATGTCCTTTTTATAATTCCATTTTACGAATTCCCCACAATGTTGCAGGGAATTCAATATAAGTCTCAGATAAGAAGCCTTTCACAAGTTGTTTGGACATCATATGTATGTTATTTTCAGTTAAGGCTCTTTAAATTTTTTAATTTTATTTTTAATGACCTCAGAAATCCATTGATTAAAGCAATCAGGTATTTAAAATGGCTGTACTTAGCGATGCAGATACAAATTTAAAAAAAAAATATGCATCAAAAAGTTAATTTCAAAAAAACCATCGCTTTGCCTTGTCCTTGTTTATGAGCATAATTATTGAGACGCACAAACTGCACTGTAATCCCCGACTCTTCCAATGTGCTTGTTTATATATTCACAAGATTACTGGCACAATAGAAAGTTAATCCATTTTAAATTGAACAAAATTGACGAGTTCCAATAATTATCAGTCCCGCTTATAGCAAAAAAGATGTCTAGCTGGTCGAGGATTCCAGCCATTAAATTTCCGATTCTATTTGTTTTCTTTTTTATTGGTGAATACTTATCACTGTTTAGAAAAGCACCATTGTGGATCTCATCAACAAACAAAATGGAAAATCGAACATATAGAAAGAAAGAAGAAGGTTTCTTTTCAACTTTGCCAATCTCGCTAACGGCTTTACCTATTTTAAACAAATTGATACCTAACATATTTGTTCTAAGAAGGTCTGTTCCGCTATCGAGTGCTGAAAAATTGCCCAGATAATTGAATAGCGAACCCTACTTTATGGTTCTCTGCCTCAGATCATTATTTTGCTCTTATTTGCGTTGACCCTTAAGCCAACCAATTTTTTATTCAGTTGCAGCGACTTAAATACTTGATTTTAACCAGCCGTGTTCTTTACTCTGAGAGATTTATATCGTCTCCATATATGACTAAGTTTGAAACGGTCTCTATTATAAACCATGTCCCACCCACCGTGGCAGTCATCACAATTTAATTGCCAACAAAAACAGAATTGGTGACAAGACATCTCCTTGTCTCACTCTCTGACGCACATCAACACGTTCTCAAAATATACAAAGATGAGATATAATGGTGTAGAAGACCAGTGGATACACTGTGAAGGGGCCATCCGAAGTGCCGCAACTGATGTGCTGGGTTTCACTAGGCGACCAAACCGAAACCCCTGGTTCGACGAAGAATGTAGGCGAGCGCAAGCAGCCAAGGACGAGGCCTGTAAATCCATGCTGTAGGCAAGAAATAGAACTGCTGAGAGAGCAGGTCGTGAGATCTACATCCAAAAAAGGAGAGAGGAACACCAAATTTAAGACTGAAGAAGAGACAACATGAAAAATAAGCGGTCTAGGAAATGATCTGGTCAGGAGCATACACCAACTCATCTCTATTATATAGTCGGAAGAAAGTATGCCCAATAAATGGAAACTGTGCCCCATCTGCAAGAAAGCAGACGCTCTGAATCGCGCCACATACGGAGGTATAAGTCTTCTCAACATCGCATATAAAATTTTGTCGGCTATATTGTGTGAACCCAACGACCTGATCGGCCCCTGTCAGTGTGAATTTAGGCGGGGCAAATCTAATATCGACCAAATCTTCACACTCCAATAGATTTAGAAAAAACCCAAAAATATCAAATTGGTACACACCATATCTATGTCGATTTTAAAGTCGCCTATTATCGTTAAGAGACGAGCTATATAGAGCCATGTCGCGGCTGGGCATTCCTGCCAAACTCGTTTGCTTGTGCCGGATGACCATGGCGAATTCTCGCTGCTCCGTCAAAGTCGGCCAGAACATCACCGAAGCCTTTGATGTCGAGAAAAGTTTACGACAAGGCGATACGCTACCATGCAACCTCTTTAACATCGTGCTTGAATCAATTGTGCGCAATTCAGAAGTCAACACCTGTGGCGGCCGTGACGGAAGGTTTACATTTTGGTTCTGAATCCAAGTTTTTGTTGGTCTTGCGCTCTATTGTCCTGTAAAAAAGTCCATCGCTGTTCATCAAATACTTCAACAAATTGTATTTGCTTTTAGTTGATTACATTATTTCGCTTTGAAACTCAAGCTCTGCGGGCCCGTAAAAACTAATTGCATCCACACAATAACATCACCTTCAAGATGTCCTTCTTCTTTTTATCGTGAAAATAAATATATCCATCAGGTCCGTTTTTTCTGTGGGCTATCTTCAAATCTTACCGGCTATTAAACGTATAGATTTGCCTTGTTATTTTGTTTTCTAAAAGTGAACACAATATGCTTTGGGTAATTAATTCCGTATATGTATAGATGTTGCTTCTATGAAGTAATGTCTTGAACTAAGGTTCCCAATACTCTAATTGCATTTAAAATTTGTTTTAAAATTTAATTAACACCTCACAAAAATAGATTTCATCCCATATTTTTTTTACAGCATAAACATCCTTCTTTCTTTCATATTGAATATGGTTTTTAAAATCTTTAAGAAAAATCCTTAAATCGAATCAACAACATTTTTTTCTCATAACAAAGTGAAATTATGTAAATGTTTTATAATAGCTTAAACTCAAACAACTGTTTGAAAATTAATTATTAAATTTGATCGTTATTTTGTTTTTCAGGTATCCAGCTAAGATATTTGTTGGAGACACGTTTTGTTACTTTGCCGGAATGACATTCGCCGTTGTTGGTATATTAGGACACTTTAGTAAAACTCTACTGTTGTTCTTCATGCCTCAAATTATCAACTTTTTGTATTCATTGCCGCAGCTTTTCCATTTTGTTCCTTGTCCACGTCACCGACTGCCTCACTATGATTCCAAAACTGATCTTCTAGATATAAGTACAACGACATTCCAGAAAAACGAAATAGGACTTATAGGTAACGTGTTTTTAACAATATTCCGAAGATTAAAACTAATATCGTGGAGCGAAAAATCTGATGGAACTGTTGTAACGAATAATTTTACACTCATAAATTTTGTTTTAGTTGTTTTTGGACCAGTGCATGAATCAATTGTAACAAATATGCTCATGGGCTTTCAAGTAGCATGCACTTTAATTGCATTTGTTATTCGTTATCCACTTGCAAGATATTTTTATGATACATAAAACTAAACTGAATGTAGAATGTACAATTTATTTTTGTAAAAAAACGAATTTTAAAGTAAACCAAATAAATCGATATTTAAGAGCAACTTTTTAAGAAATCGTGTCCTTGTTTTTCTTTCTAATCATCAGCGTTTAAAAAAAAAAATTGTCATATTTTTTTTTGAAGATGCATAAACTAGGCACACAGTCGGTGCTGAGAATTTGGGAAGAAAACTTCTGTAGACTGACAATATGATGAACAGGACCTCAGAGGACTGGATCAAGGCTTCTGAAGTGGATGACCTTTGCGGCCGAGCTCTTCCCTGCCTGCCAAATAGAACCTTAAAACTGCGTTCTCCATGCACAGGAAATTACCTCAACTACAGAGATATTAATCTTTTAAGCTGTTCTGAGTAAAGGACTGAACCCTTTCGCACACAACATGCACGTACATGCCATAGACAGCGTGAACAAGAACGAGCTGTACAGAGCCGTATAGGCTTCTATGTCAAATTCGTTTCATTGTTTAATATGACAATGGAAAACTCTAGCTGTTCTAGATTTGTTTTGAGACACGAACGTCTTCAACATCATACACTAGTGTAACGATGTTTAATAAATCCGTTCAGCTTCTTGACTACGATGATGGTATTGACATTATCGGAGAAACGATGTCAAGCTGTGAATGCAGCATTCTCGAGATTTTAAGTGGAGCCGACGAGAATGAGGCAAAGTACATGGTGTCCTTCAGATGCAAAGAATAATCGGGGAAGGCTTGGAAAAAAGTTACGATACTTGTTCAGTTTGCCATTTAAAACTTTTTCACTTTTCATTAAAACAACATGATTTGAAAAGAAGAACAAATACATTTCTGTGTTTTAATAAATTGCGTTTCTAATAATTATTTTAATATTTGTTTGTAATTTTTTGTTTGTTTTGAAAACTGTCCTTCAGGCCTAACGGGTAAATAGACATTCTTTGCCATATTGAAAAAAAAAAGAAAAAGTAATTCACAAATTCCATACTCCTTGAGGGCCCTCAAAGTTTTCCCACCTGGCGAAATTCAAAATATGGGCGTTTAAAAGGCTGTGAAAAGTATTCAAATTTGATTTCAATTAAGTAAGTACAATTATTAAAGAAACAAAATTGTACAAAATAAATAATAAAAACGAATTATCAATCAAAGTGATCCGTGCTAGAGTATCTCAAGGATCAACCAATCAACACTCCAGGAACAAAGACGAAACTCTATGCATTTGCCACTTCTCCGTCACGGCAAATTACAGTAAGGAGAGTGCAGACGTTCATTAAAAACCTATGGGGACTTAAGATCAACAGCAATAAAACGGAACTCATCTGCTTCTGGACACCAGTGACTGCCAATTGAGGACGAAGGGCATTTACTTCTCGATGTGGAAGTATACGCATTAAGCTCCCAGACACCACAAGTAGCAGTGAAGACATCCACGGAGTACCTGAGTATCCTTTTTACCAACAAGTTTTAGAAACGGGTAGACATGATGTTAAAGAGAGCCAACTTTTCTCTGTACCTGGTTCATCCGCTACTCAGAAGGCAAAACGGGTTAAATAAGAAAACAAAGCTGCTTATATATAAACAACTGATCCGACCAGTCTTGACATACGCTGTTCCCATATAGTTCACCAACCGCAATCCAGTGACGAAGAAGTATAAACCAACATTGAAACTGTATAAGGAAGGTGAATTCATTCCCATAGATGAATACATGCTTAAATTGCAGGAAGGATCATGAGAAACCTGGAACATCATCCGAACTTGGACATACGACTCCGCCAGCAAGAACTAGAACATAGTCACAGGTACCTCAAGGCTCGCACAACAACGAAGCACCATTCTATGAAAGGAACAACCACCAACACTACTGAGGATGAAACCAGCTTCATCAACTATCACTTTACAGTTTTTTTTCTAATTTTCTAATCCGCTCGTAGAAATTTATATTCTCTTTATGTAATATTTTACAACATGTAATAGAATAAGTAAACACTAATATATAAAGAGCATTGTATTAGGCCTTATTGAGTACGTTGGGTCCCTAATGCTGAGCCAGCAGTATTTTAAGTAGTAATGAGTTTAGCTTTAGGTCAAATTGTATATGGAACAAATTGAAAATTAATTGATTAGAGCCTAATCTAATAAAGAAGAATAGAAGAATTGTGTACGGTTCTGTTTTGCTATTTTGAATTTTAATGCTTTCAGTAATCGTTTTGAAATCAAACAAAAAGCAAATATGTCCATAATTGTAGTTTCAAATAATGTTTTCTGTAAAAATTACCATAATTAATTGATATATTTCAACATATTCGTTTAAATGAAAACTAAACTATAGAAACAGGAATATGGGTTGTATATAATTATGTATGATATAACATAATATAACATATATTTATTATTTTCTTTTATATACATACAGTTTCTTACCATTATTGTAATTCCTTCGAAAACATTGCAATCAAATTCTTAACACCTATTTGAAGTAGATTTATTAAAACTTATCTTAAACTCTTATTTTAATGATTCTTGTTAAAATCTAGACTGTTTTCAGTAAGTTAAAAAAAAAAACAAAACAATTAAATCGAATATGATTTAATTAGTTTTGAATAAAGAAATAAAAAGGCACTATAAAAATAATTTATTTGCCCTTAGTAGTCTGGATTTGCTTGGATTCAGTTTACATTTGAGCTGCTGTATTAAGTCGAAAATTTTTAAAGCAGGCCCGACCTTCATCCCGAGCAATGTTATAATTTCATCCTTTGATAATTGTAAAAGAAGTCTACCATCAATTTTATTTCTACTGAAGACATCGCAGTGGGCGATGCAATCATTTACCCGGAGAAACTGAGATACGTCATATACATTCCATGTCTCGGGCATAAGCTCCCCGCTGGCCTGGCTACACATTGGATCTTGTCCAACATCTAATAGGCGCGGAATATACTTGCTATTTGAGACAGTAGAATTCTACCATAAAAAAAAAAAAAAACAATAGACAAATTACTGGAATTTAAATAATTCTAAGATTTCTTTCCTTACCCCTATGTAACTTGTAGCTTTTCGCTCGATTGGAGGCGCTGGTGAGTTTGAATTATGATTTATATTCAAGGCAATCACACACTCAGTGGATGAAATGTTGCTTCTTTCTCCATGTTCTGGTGATGTAGGTAGAGGAGTTGAATGATTTGAATTTCTCATTTCATCGTTTTCTAGTTCTTCTTCGTCAACTTCGTCATCATAATACAATGGTTCTGATTTCATTTCAAGTTTGACACCTAAACGCTCAGACGAAAAAATTCTTTCACTGCACTGCTGATTATCCTGTGCTTCTCTTTTAATGTTAACTGGTCGACCTAGAGTTTTACCACCTAATTAAAAAACATTAATTTAATACATGTTTACAAAACCTTTTTAAATAAAATAGCGCCTTACCAAAAGAATTGTCCGGTTTAATAATCTTTTTTCTTTTTTTCTTGTGTTTTGGTTTTACAGGCATTTTTAATGTTATTTTTGAATGCGTCGGTGGACCTTCCAACTTGTGATTGACTAAAACACACCATCCAACTGGATAAACATCAGGAGACTCACAATCAAGCCACTGATCATATTCATCGGTCCAACCGTCAAAATGGATTTTAAGTAAGCGTCCTACGACTCTTGCAACTGTTGCAACGCATACTAATCGTGGATCCATTAGGTCAGCACATTCCAAGCTCATACCATGCTGAAACGGAAGTGCTTATGAATAATTATGTTTACATTATTAAAACCAAATCAAATTACTTCGAATCCGTGATTTGGTACTATGCGGTGAAACAAATGCTCTCCAGCTGCTATACTTTGTGTTTCCTTAAGATAGTTGATCCAAACAAATGTTTTGGGGTCGTAACCATTTGGAGGTGTGAGACATATACTATGGGTCTCGCAAAAACCTACTGGGAAAATACTCGGAGATTTTTCATGGTAACAGAACCTGAAAAAATAATTTTCAGTATAATCATTATAAATGCAATGTCTACTGGGTAGTGTTTTTTTTAAGATGAAACGAGCTTTTGTTTACTGGCGATCACGGATCTTTAAAGAGATACTATATATAAAACTGTATGCGTCGTTATACTTAGAAAAATGAAAATTATCCGCCAAGCACTCCCACTTCTTAAAACGTGCAGGCACTCTTGGGTTAGAATTATACGGATTACTCGGGCAAGAAGAATAATGCAACAGATTGGGAGACATTTTGAAATCGCGATGTTGGATATTATGAATGGTCGAAACTAGGTTAGGTTGGGAAGGTGCCCGTCAGCTAGAAAGGTTTTAATTTGAGTATACATAAATTTGTTTTATTGGTGTATGTATTAAAAAGAGGATTTGATGAATGATTTCTTTTTTTTAGGATAATGGATGGGGGTTGCTTAAATGGAAAGATTATAAGAAGATGTGAGGAAAATGGGGAGTTTAAGTGTTGCTTAGGTGAGTACGGCAACCATGGCAGGTTGGGTTTAGATAAACTTCTCGTGCGTCACAACACCTCGACGCAAAGTCTGGCATGAGTTTTGTCTGCGCGGTTCTGATAGGGGTCAAGTTCCTACTCCCTCCGACGAGAGTGAGGCCGGTCAAGCATGCCAGCAACGACCCCGACCGCAAGCAAAGAACCCACAACAATGGCGTTTCATATCCCTTTTTGGCCAAATCCGCTTTTTCGTTTGGCATGTGTTACCACCTGTCCAATTAAAATTTACAAGTTGCGATGCGAATAGGCATACAGCTGTGCTTAGTTAAAATGAGTAATGTGGTTCATTGTTTGGCAAGTTGTTCGGAACTCGCTACAATGGCTTGCAATACAGAAGGAGAGACTTAGATTTAGTCTGTTAGAGTTAACACCACTCCACTCCATCAATTGTTAATTAATTTAACGTAATGTTAATTAATTGTAAGAGAGTGGTCGAAGCTTAAAGCTTGAAGAGATGATGAGAAGGACGCGCATATATATCTTTTTGCCCAAAAAACGAAATAGGTTAAGAACGGCGTCGTCCTTGGGTGATAAAATATTTGTCTGCCTCTTGCAAGGAATCGACAAAACGTCCATGAGTAAGTAAAACTTGACACGAAAAAGTGCAGGTTTCCTACTTTTTAAAATTATTTTTGCGAAAAAAATTGAAAAAAAGACAAGTCGAACCAACTTACCAATCAGACCCTGTTGCATCGGGCTGATAAGAATCAATCCTTATCATCATATATCCAAACTTGAGAACCGCCATTACAGTTGCAGCACATATGGCTGATAAATTTAGAGGATCGACAGCTTCCAATTTCATTCCTTCTGTGAACCCATTCTTTTTCCCTTCGATGTAGTACTCTTCAAACGTAAAGTTCATTTTAAATAACTCTATCGTTGCATCATCATCATGGACTTCAATCATTTGTTCCCTGCCAGCTATAAGAAAGTGGAATTTTTAAATTATATATATTTTTTTCTTAACATTTCGTATAGACTTACCCAACATTCGCTCTAAATAATCTTGAGGAGCAGCTAAGTTGTGTCCTACTGTAGTTGCCCAACCAACAGGATGTATAATGGGTGAATCTTCATGGCACCAAAAGCCATCATCCGAATCGAAGTACTTTACAAACAGACGTTTGCCTACTATCTTACTGACAGTAGCCAATTTAACTTGAGAAATTTTGTCTTTATCCACGCATTCTAAATGAAGACCTAGGCGGAACCTAGAAGTCATACTATCGCTTATTTTATTATAAAAGCTAGAGGGGAGCGTTCTTGCTCCGGATAGTCTCTCCACTAAAAAGTCTTTCCAGTCGCTGTATTTACTTTCTAAAGTACGAGGAGGTATTAAAGGCTTCCCACGAGTAGCACACCATCCAACTGAATGCACCTCAGAAGAACAAAGATTTACCCAAAAGTCGTGCGAAGGTTCATCAAACCCTAAAAATAAACTCATTGTTAAAATGGGTAAAGGTTTTATAAAAGTATGAAGCAAATGAATATGGCACCAAATATATGTTACACACAAGATTAAGAAATAGTATACCATCTTGAAATTGGCTCAAAATAGAAAGGTTGAGGTGGTTGTCAGCTAGAAAATGGATAAAATTACACACTTTGCCCTGTCCAAAGAACAGGGCCCTGTTCTTCTATCACGCACAAACATTTAATTATGGCTTCTTACGAAGCGCAAGAGAGAATAAATGCCTGTGTTTATAAGTTCATAAATATAATATTAATATTGTATAATAATAAATACACAATATTAAAAGGTTCTTCTAAATTCTGGCTAAGCGGCAAATATAAGGTCATATGTGTGCCAAATGATAATAAGAACCATCATTTTAAGTATGTACATATATATGTATATAGTCAGAACTTAAGCGAAACAGAAATATAAGATATAATTCGAACATAATACTGTGAGTATAAAATAAAAGTGCAGGGCTTAATAATAATTGTATCATTTTTTTCTCATTTCCTGAATGAACATAAACTTTTAATATGATTTTTAATATTCTTTAAACTGTATTTGGACTGTATATTTCAAAAGTTGTATCTTCGCACAGACAGACTGAAGTACTAAAATTAATATTGAATTCCATGCAACCAAAAAACCACTCTCGATTTTATCTCGAACAATTTTCGTTTTCCATAAAGCCAGAAGTTAGATTGAAACTAGATCAATTTTTGCGAGTCTCGGTTCAGATCCAGATTTACACACACTAACAAAATTATTTTTCTCATTGTGGTGTTGTGAAAAGAAACACATTTATTTGAAAAATATTAATTTATAATTAACTTAAAAGTGGAGCAGCAATAATAAATTATATTTAAATAAGAAAAAAAATTGCTATAAAAGCTATAGGCATTCCGTGAAAATTTTTTTGGAAGTTGTTGTCCAATATCATTCAGACGAAGAAGTGATCATTTCATTTATAGCATTGCAAACCAGATGTTGATGGCATACACACAATAACAAAAGGCAAATCAATCTCTTTTTGTTTTCCATGCAACTAGAGAAAACGTGAAATCTATATCAAATCTTAGAGCAAATCTGAGATTGACATGGAATTCACCATTAGTTTAGAACAAAAAGAACGTTTTTAAAAAAATCTAACCGCTGTCAGCACTGCTAACGCTGACATGAAATCAACACTTTATATTAATAGCACTTTCTACTGGAGGAAAGGAAGGATCCAGAAGCATCCGGAAGTCTTCTGAAACCGTTCCATTGGTAAGCAAATGACACTTCTGACGATTCTCAGAAGAGAATTTTGCTTCTAGATTTGAAGTCAGAATCCACTCAAGAAGCACACATACAAATACAGGGTGGCACACCAATTTTCTGGCGCAGTCAGAACAGGTGACCTTGGGAGCCAGCGAAAAGTGGAGTTCCATAACTGGTATGGCTTTATGTGCAGTTGCTCCATCTTGCTGGAACCAAATGCTGTTGAATGGGATATGTCTTCGGCGCAGTTCTGGGTAAAAAAAAACTCCTTCAACATCTTTAAATAACGGTTCCCATTGACAGTTACTGTATAACTCGAATGTCATCCAAAGCATATTCAATGGGGACAGGTCTATTCACATGCAGTAATGACGTACGAAATGTTTGATAATGTCGTCAAATGAGATATATTGTTGAATCCAAATTTGATGATGAATACGTCGAAGGTCAGCAACGAAATTTAGTGAGTGATACTTAATACGAGGAAAATCCCTTTATAATGCGAATTTGGCTACATACACCACTTTGACATTGGCCAAACTTGTGTGAAACTGATGCTGCGAATACTACTACAAAATTGAACAGAAGCTATTTTGCTTATTCCATTGGTCTTTCCGTTTCCTCATTTCTCATGCATCCCCATGCTTGAACTGCATAAAACATGATGGACTTGGCTGTTGCTTCAAAAATGTATAGCTACCTTAGACATTGCATCTTCCAGATGCGGCTTTAGGGACATATTGTGTGTAAACTTCAGACCTAGATATTTGTAGTCATTAACTACTTCCACCTCTGACCCTCTATAAAACCATTTTTCGCTCAGGGCTCTCCTTCCTCCCTTCCTAAATATAAAAATTTTTGATTTGGCTAAGTTGACCTCCAAATTCCATGTGTCGCAGTATTCCGCCAGACGATCTATCATTCTTTGTAAGCTTAAAGGATTGTCTGCTAGTATTGCTAGGTCATCTGCATACATAAGAATTTTAAGAGCCATTCCGCAGATATTTACACCTGCAGGTAGCTCCTGCAAACAACCCTGCCTTAAACCCATTTCCGTATCAAAGAAGTTTGAAATATATTATTCAATAACCTTACTAACTTTGATGACATTCCTAGACTGTGCAGTTTGTAAATGAGGGCCTTTGATTTTATTGAATGCAGATTTAAAATCTATAAAGAAAACGTAAAGTTTCTTTTTCCTATTATTTAACGTTAAACTTATAACCGAGCAGTACCCCCGTAAAAAATGTATACAATGTATCTAGAAAAGACAGTCCGCGGTAATTGCTCACATCATCCAATTATCCTTTTTTGTGAATTGGAAATATGATGGAATTCCTAAATGAGCTCGGTATTACTTCGGATTGAAAAATTCGGTTGAAACTTTGAGTTATTTTTTCGATTAATTTAGGCGCTGCATTTTGAAAAACTTCATTGTGATATGGTCTATGTCTGGAGCCTTTCCACTTTTCCCATTATTGATAACCATTTCCTCTTCCTTAATAGTTATTTGACTTTCCATAGCTGTGTCAATTATGTTAGGTGCAGCGAATAAGATTGGAGGTGAATAATTATTTGAGTTGAGAAGCCCTTTAAAGTACTCTGTCTGTCTGTATTGGATTTAGAATTCTAGCTCTAAAACTAACGGTACCTGCCATACGATTTTCAATGAAAAATCATTTTTTCTCGCTCCTACGATTTTAATAAAACCTTCTGAATGGTGCTTTCTGTGTAAACTTCATGTTTTGGTGGAAATAGACTTTTCAGAAAAAGTCTTATAACGGTACCTCCCATAGGACCGGTTTTTTTTTAAATCAGATTTTATCCAGCCCCAAGCACCATAACACATTAGAGCAAGTTCGTGCGACCCAGTCGTGCACTTTATTTTATTAAAAATGTATAAATTTATTATCTACATAATAACGACGCAGAGCCCCTTGAGTGCTCGCAGATTTTTAAACTTTTTTTAGTCTAAGGAAAAAAATTAATTGCAAATAATCTCTGACATGTAAATTTACTATGAGCAAATAAAAAAATATAGCTAGTTAATATAATAATAAAATAGGAAGGGAAAATCTGTTCCTGAGACTACCTAAGTTTTTTTTTCGGGGTATTGCCTCTTGCGAGGAAGTTGAAAACAGAACAAGTGTACAATTTGTCGAGAAAACTTCAAGTGAAAGTCGTTCGGATAAATTGTAAATTATAGTTAACTTACATTCCTGCAGATTATCTACGTACAAACAGGAATGGTTGAGAATGTAAGTGAGCTTTGGTTCTCCGGAGCTGCCACAGTATTAATTTATTTTTAGAATGTATGAAAAAGATAGATAGGGTAAAGGGTACAAAAGATGCATTATTGAGCATAAGGACGATTGTTGATTGTTGTATTGAAATAATGAAAACAGGGAGTGACTTTTTTGTCACCGTATAATACATAAGAATTAAATGTTTAGTTAAAAGTGCCTTCTGAAATCAAATTTCAACAAATTGCGTTGGTTGGTCGTGGGTTTCAAGTCCAATGGCAACGTATCCCTAACACTACATGGGTAAGGAGAATCTAGTTTTTTAATTTAAAAGTTTGTATGTGTTGTATTATTAACTAATATTGTGTGTGAATTATTTTTGAGAAATGAATTTCAAGGAATAGATCGTCGTCGTTCTATCAAAACTCCCTAAGCTCTACGTTCCTCTATTATCAAACTATATAGTATTAAAACTCCCGAAATCCAAAAAATTCTTCGATTTTTTATATTGATTACTAGCTTTAAATGCAAATATCTCAAAACACAAATAATGGCCTTAGGGAGTTTTAATAGAACGACGACGAGATATTGTTTGTGCCATAGTATAATTATTAGGCTATATAACATATTATATATACATAAATGTCAATTAAATACTTCATTTAGAATATCTTTTAAGTAAAATTACCTTCATATCGCATTAACGCTTTGTAACCACATATATTCAAAATAGTTGCCACCCAAAAAGAGTGAGGGGTTTGTCCTGGCTGCACTACTTCTTGGCTGTCGCAGTCTGTGTTCTCGACTTCAACCTTCATGTCAATTCCAATATTGTCCCATACATCATATCCGGGGGCATGTGGAAAACATGTTACTGGTGCTACATAACAATCCGGCTGAGACAGTCGTTGCGTCCAATCATATGATTGCAATGGATCACCTTGTCTCCGACGAACACTACAAATTTTTTCACTCTGCGGACACGGCGACGGAAGACGTTCATATTTTTGTATTTGTGGTAATTCATTGTGAGGAATTGCATCTCGGTACATGAAATTTTTTTGATTAAGATTTTCGTCACCATCGGCTTGCTCTACAATCTCATTTGGAACATCCATCAGCTCGTTGTCATTTAAATTTGTAAGCGATTGATTTGTTATTTTGAAGCGATAATTTGAATCTGGACTTTTTATATGAGACACACGTAAAGCCAATTCTATATCAGAGCGCTGGTGATTTATCGAATTCATAAGACTTTCTTCAGAAAGTGAAGCAACTGAAGCTGAAGTTAATGTTGTTGTTGGCATTGTTACTGAACACGTTGACCCGATCATTTTGCTGCAAACCAGAGAAAATAATTCACCTCTTGCACATGACATACTGCAGAATCTTCTGGATTTGGTATAAAAAGTGTGTTTGACGCCTATTGCTCCACAACGTTCACAGACAGCTGAAAATAAGGAGATAAAAAAAGCATACAAGTTTAAAACACAAACGCTACTTTTTTTTCAATTAACCCAAAGCCCATTTATATGGCTAGACACTGCCTTTTAAATAATATTAAAACACGCGTCTACAAGATACTTTTTATTTTGTTGTGGAACAGTTTTGATACTGAAGTGATTATTTTATCGAAAGCCCATAGTAGTAACTTAAGAATCCAAATTGTTATGTTAGAAAAATATGTATAGTTCTTTAGCGATTGGCTAAAGATTTTTGTAAGCTCGCTTATGAACTAGATTATTTTAAAAGTAGAAATTGTCCTCTGTGGTGCAAATCTCTAATAATGTACATAATGCACTTTCTTAATCATAAAAGAGCAAGACATTCGTAAAGAATGTGAATACAGGCTTACCCAGCATCGTATCAACTTCTGGTGAACCTTGAACCTGAAATTTTATGTTATTAATGTGGTGGAAAAAACTGAAAAATTTCACATTGGTATCGAGATTTTATTGTTGGCTTAACAGACACCCGCACCTATACCTCTTGGGTGTAACCGAGTCGTTATGAATAGAATCAAATCAAAATAAAGTGTTAAAAACAACTGGTGTTCTGGGATTGTATTGAATAAATTTTGAGAAAATAATATGTCTTTCTAATCAATTTATAAATCAGGTGGTTGTTTTGTAAACTGTTTTGATTTTATGAGGCACTTTAAATATTACTCCGAAATGGAATGTCAACCTTGTAATTGGCAGATAAGCGATTACAATATTTGTTTCACTCAATATATAAACGATTATGGCTATGCTTGTCAGATTTTACAGACTGATTTGGTTTAAGAATAGGGAAAAAATAATACAAATACAAAATCTAAGGGATAATCAATCATTTGTCTTCCGCCTATGAGTGACAGCAATTAGCATACATCATTTATTTAGAACATCCTTAATAGAACTTAATTCACTTCATACATCAAGGGCTAAGATGGTTTGATAATTTGTTTGTTAGAACATTGTGAATACCTTTGACAAAATAGTTGGGCATAATCTGTACTTGGTAAAAAGTGGACACTTCTTCGAATAGGTAGAACTTTTCCAAGCATTTAGCTACTAAACACTCATAGACCTTTCCTTCGTTACTTCAAGACGATTTAATTATGTCCGAAAAATTCACTCCAAAACTTATAATTTAGGTGCATCTTGCAGGAGTAGGTATAAGTGTTTTGACTCAACCTATTTTATATCGAGAAGGGAAGCTAACTATAACTATGTTAAGCAAAAATAGTCGGCACAACGAAGATGAAACGTTTTCCCCTCAAACTGGTTGCATTGGCTTGTTGCATACATATTTCTAAAGTTAAAGCTTCTCAAATATATAGTTTCCATACAAGGCATTATAAATCTCCGCAAATCGGAGGGTTACCATCTGCTGGTTTGAAAACATATTATGTATCTTTTCCACAGTTTAAGCTATTCATAGATGTATTTAGGACCTATTATTAGGACTAAACCTGGGGTCTAGCTTTAAAAGAGGGTGATGTTGTGTTTAAGTTTTTTCTAAGCTACTAAATGTCGTTCAACAATTGACAAGCGTAGGTACTTTTGTCTGGCATTAGTATGTCGATATAAATAAAATACCTTGAAACAAATAATACATTTCTGCCAGCCAACGTTAGTAGGGTTATTTCTGTAATTGCAAGAAAACTGGCAATACAGTTCCCCGACTTTGTGAAATTCCCATCGTTTTTTTTTACCACCTTTAATTTTGATGTGTCTCCTTATTACCTCCCGCAGAATTTCTTTTTCGTGTTTTTGTTTTCCTAATTCATCAAACATTAAATTGATGATTCTTTATTTTAATCAAAATGTATACCTATTTCAAATGTGAATTTTGAATATTCAAATGTACCAGTTAGAGTCGGGCTGAAACGGGGAAAAAATCGTCAAACCGTTCAGGATCTGACTCATATCTGTATGCTTTTCATTCATTGAACTGTGAACAACATTCCAATGGTTTAGATTTTTTAAGTTTTTGAAGTGAATTTCTTCTTTGAATTGGACCGATTGTGATGAAATCTTACAGAAGCGTTATTGACACTGCTATCACGATAACACTAAAGATTACTTAAAATGTTAAGCTAGCTGGTTTATTTTTTTTTTATGGTAAGCATAGGGTGACCACAATTATTAGTTTTTTTCATTGACAACGACATTGAAGAGTAATCCTACTTATTTTATATTATAAATGTGAAAGTTTCGATGTTTGGATGTTTGTTGCTCAATAACGCTAGAACGGCTGAACGGATCTCGATGAAATTTGGCAGAGATAGATTATAGTCTGGAATAGCACATAGGCTACTTTTTAAAATGTATGGAATAATAAAGCTCGGGCTATAAAAGTAGCTAGATTACGAGAGACGACTCTTCAGGCTACAGTCTACTTTTAGATCAGCTGAAACGCGAGCGAAGCCGCGGGTAAAGGCTAGTGTAGTGAACCACAAATTTTACTTTGACACTTTACAGTAAAACTTCCATAATAATACCAAAGATTGCCTGAAATGAACTAAAGCTCTATCAGTTTAGTGTTTTCGGAGATCAAAGAATACATACAAACATACACTCAAGTACATACATTTTTGTAAATATAGATTTCAAATGAATAACATTATCTGTAATCTGTATTTTCTTGAAAGGTCTAGCTTTTTCTTTAAAAAATTCGCTTTAATATGGCTGTTGGTTGGGTAACAGCTAGTAACATGAAAGTGTTCGCGATCTGTTATACAAATTACGTTCCTTTGCGTGGCATGAACTTAGAGAAGATAAGTTTTGTGAGAAAAAGCTTCATAATTTAGATCAAATTAACAATTGATGCAGTGACAGGATCACTCATAAGGATATGCAGTGCCTCAGTTGCAAAATGATTACCAATTAGAAAAAAATTGGAGTATAATTTCTCGTTTTAGAAATATCTAAAGACAATTGGAAAAACATACTATCGTGTTGTTATAGAGTTGCAGGGGAAAGGTTAAAAATATTCTTGAATTAGATCAAAGTTTTTGAAGAAAAAAGTGTTTTTTTTTTAAAGATAATAATTTATAGAATTGACAAGTTGCCAGAATTTTTGTTTGCAAATTATCTTTATATCCCTCTGCCAGTATTGTTGAAAACATGGTAGAACAACTACCAATAGACCTCAATATTTTGCCATCGTGTAACCGTATCTAACATTGTTTGTCAATATTCCCTAAAAATTACTTGCAATTTGTGTGTAATATAGAGGGCCACCAACAAAAACACATTAAAACAAAATTAAAGTATTCTCTTCGTCCTAGTGACATTTTAAATTAATTTGTACAAATATTCCAACACATTAATGTAGATTCAAGGTGATTTTTAAGCGTACCGCACAATACTAAGGGACAATGCAATGCATACATGTACTTTGGTTGTGGCTTACTGTAGCTCGTCTGTTAAATACAATAAATTCGAGAGACAATTCATTGAGAACTTTGCAATTCCATGACTGCATGCCATAAAAGCTATCGCAAAATTTCGCAGATTCTAATAGAAACAATAAGTTGAATTTTGCAAATGCTTTAGAGAAAGGTTCGGTTGTTAGGACTCAGTTTTATGTTTTGATGAGGTCGCTTACTATTTATGATGCCGATATTTCCATAACTAATTTCAATATTTAATAAGTTTTCAGATAAAATAACACTCGCGGTTCAATAGAAGCGAACACAAAAATTGTTAAACTAAATTCAGTTCCCTATGCAGTTTAAAAATATTATAAAGCATTCACAATCGAAGTCACAATCCCATCTCCAATTAACTCAAATTGGTGTCTAGGGGTGATAATGCAAAATATGTCGTATTAATCATTCTTACTTTTAAGCTATCAGACTGCAGGTCTTATTTGATACAAACTTTATCGGGCACCAAATAAAAATAAAACCGAATACTTAGGAATAAAAGTGCTCATGCACATCAAATCGAAACTTATAAGCTTAATTTAAACTGTGTGATTGTAAAACTTAAGTATGTATTATGTAGAACAAAAGAAAAACGTTTTAAAAACCTACCCATGCCATCCTTTTGAATTGGGATAACGGACGGATCTATATTTCCTTTGTAGGCGATTGGTGTTTTTAACACCAATCCTGGCCGACTGACTGGTTCAATTTTGCGAGATTTTCTTTGATTTCTTGACTTATTTGGAACTACGGCTCCCTTTTCAATGGGTTCTTTTTTTATATCACCAATTCCAATAATGTGTTCAGTGCCGTCGTATGAATTGCTATCAGTCATCATGACGAAATCATCAATGTTAATAATTTCTTGTTTGCTGGTGAGACCAACAATTTCGTCATCATCCCTACTTTCGCCAATTGGATCGAACACTTGAGTAACATAATGTGTACCGGGGTGCTCAATACTTTCATCTTGATCAATCATTTCTGGATATCCTTGGAATGCAGAAGATTGTTGTAAAATTTGATGGATGCCGCCCACTTGCGATATCCCATATAAATCATTAGCATTTGAAGCCGATATTAATGCCGCCGTAGGTTGTACACGTAGCGTAGCAGATGTAACTACCGGAGATGTTGTTCCTTGGCTGTTATAATCTCCGCTAACAACACTCATCATTGGATTCATATCCTGTTTGATGTTTTATTATTTTCATACAGTGTCAACAAAAAAATGCATCAAAATACGCAAAACGATTGAAACATATTGTATTTCGAATCATAATAACGTACGAATTGCATTTTGTTTTTAGAGTTGTATTCATTGTAAAAGGAAGGAACATGTGGGACATAAAAGAAATCAAAAAGTAAATAAATCAAATTATGTATAAAAGTATTTAGTAAAATAAAATAATTCAACAACAAAATAAAAGAAAGTTTGGGACATGCAATCGACATTAACAAGGATAGACGATATATAAAAGTGCGCAAAAGGCTTCTTTCATTTTTGACATCGTAGTAATTATTATATTAAAAATAATGTATGTATGAGATTTTATTTAAAGTTTACCATTGTATTTTCTTGTTGAGAGATTTCCTCCATGACAGATAATCCAACGGAAGGGTGACTGAAGTAAGAAGTACCATCTTCAAGCGACAGTCGATCTGGGTTATATTGGCTCATCCACATCATTCTTAGTTCAGATGGATTCATTTTATATTTCTAGAATTAATATATTGAAAGGCAAAAAATTAATTATAAGATTATATGATCAATATAAAAGTGGGCTATCATAGGAGGATAGGCTGCAGCTAGTTGTAAAGGTTATAAAAGAAGAACAAGAACTAGGTACTCTATCATCCCAATGTTAATATTAGGTCTTTAAGCTTACATTCTTGGATACAAACAAATCAAGACCTAAACATATATGGAATTTGGTCAGCCCGGTAATGAGTTATGAAATATCACACTTCAATATACTGCAAGAGCAGGGGCTTTATACAATGACTGAAACATCGACAAAATTGTGCCTTTAATAACTAATTTGTGGAGGATATCACATAAAATGTGTTTCTTTTTATTTGAATTAATTTTAATCAGGCGCGGGCAAAAACAAATGGAGGGGCGAGAAACGTTGCAATTTCGAAATATGAAAACCACCGGAAATGTTCCCCAAGATTTATCAATACTTTCGAGAATCCTTCTACAGACAGGCAGTGAAAATCGTTGGTGTATTTAGAAAAATATAAAATTGCTGGATATCAGAACAGGCAAATATAATGACGGCAAGGTGTAATTCCATAACTCAGTTACAAACATTCAGTATTACAATCACACAAACGGACAACGTAGGCCTTGATCACGTCATGGATAGACAAACATGGTTTGATCGAGCGTAACAACAATTCTAAAATGCTCGTCAATTTTTGTAAGGCTTGCCAGCTGGCTGGTGGAAATCTGTTCCCTAACAAGACCTGCCGGTAAGTCACATGGATGTTCCCTGATGACACAAATCAAAATCAACAGTTTTGTTATCCAGATTTAAGGAAGAAGAGATGTGAGGATGAAGGAATATTGATTTGTTGTAAAAATACAGCAACCAGACAAAAATTCAATACAACTGCTCTTAGTGACCTCATGTTCCCAATGAGACTGTGTGGGACAAGTTTGTGCCGGAACCAACAACTCAGTTACTCATTTTAAATATCTGGGTTATATTAGCGCTGGATAGATATTATAGGTATGTAAGTTGATGGTTTGACGTACGTTCCGGTATAATAGAATAACTAAGGCATATGGATTCTCCTCTCCAGTCTTGAAGTGGACAAACTTTCTCTTTAGTTAAAACTGAATATAACTTGAAATCTGTGACGCTAAATAAACTCTCTGCCGACATCTCAGATGGGTAACAAACTTTTGATTATTTGTTTCTTTTGCGAACGAATTGGACCTTAGAAATGGACTACTGGAAACACGAAAGTTGATTTTATCACAAAAAAAAAGGCAAAAAAGTGAGACTGATTGGTCGTTTACTGGTCGATGATACATGAAGTCCCAGATTTTTAAATTGTGGGCACTGCACAGGTGTGTGTTACAGTTTTGTTGCCAAAAGCACTTTCCGAGAAAGACTGTTTTATAGCGTCATAACGTATTCCAGTTTTTTCGTTAAGCTCTTCCACTATCTTAAAGCTGAGGTTGGTCATAGTAGAGATAAGAGGAATACCTACGTGTTAGACTCATATACAGTGTATGTGAACGAGGTACCGAAATATGAATTACAGTTTGTACTTAATGTCATTTTGCCGAGGTGGGATACAAAAACAAAAATTGAAGTTAGTATCTATCTATCTGTAAGGGGCAGATTCTTTTTAATTGGTGATAGTAAGGCGCTGAGACTTCTTTAAGCCCCCGTAGTACGAAGATATTTTAAAATAGTTTTTTTTTTGTTTTGATTTTTTACATTTTTAACTAGTTAGTATGTTATCAAAATGTCCAAAGAATATGTTATGAAAATATAAGAAAGTTAAGTAGTAGAAGTGGAAGAGGATATGCAAAAATAACCTTCCAAAAGCACGCAAAGTATTCAAAGAGATGGAGTAGGCTTTAATATTTCCAATCGTATTGTAAGTTTATAGTTTATTGATAATTAAAAAAAACTCATTCTTAAACACGAATCTAGTATGACCGAATAATTAGTTATAAACACTCAAATTTTTTTAGGGCACATCAAAAACTCTGGTCATCTAAAATGATAATAGAAATATTTTTTGAAACCATTAAAGACCAAACTTTTATAGATATGGCACAAGAAGCAATAAAGTTATCTATAAGAATAAAAACTGAAAAACAGTAGGTACGTTTCAGGGGAACGTAGCCAGTAATTACATTTTGGACGACAACAGAAAACGTTATTTATATTTAAATAAAAGTTGAACAAACTTTTCTCTTTCAAAAGACTAGAAAATATATATATAATTTCAAAAACTCTGCTTTTTTGCATTTTTCAGTTTCCGGTCACAGGGGACAGAAGAAATCCAAAATTAAGAGTTACTTTTTATTTTCATTACACACCTATTACTTTTTTAGTTGGCGCCCCCAAGGAATTTTACCCTACTGGGCTTCGACCTTGCGTCAATGCATTTGTGTTTGTGGCAACTCACACTAGTTAGAAAAGTGCCGCATTTCTATTTCAGAACACATATTCCTCTTTTTCGTCTTCATTGTAAGAAACCGATCTGAAATATTGATTCGCTGTCTGGTATTCTTGTAGGCTCGTCAATAAGTTGATTCAAAATTATTTAATACACAAAAATATCGGCATGACCTCCTTCGGACATTGTAAGTTCCCTATGTTATAAAAACGAACCCTTATAAGGGAAACCGAATTATTAAGTTTAAACAAGCTAAAATGGCATATATATAAAGTTGATTTATGTGCAGCATAGTTTGCTGCTAATTCGATGCTATTACAGTGTTATAATTGTTTTGCACTTTAGAGCGTAAACAGTTTTATGGGATACATTTAAAATTATCGAAACACATAAATACGCCTTGTTCCTAAGGAATGTGATTCTTCTGTGGCAGAACCACTTTGTAAGTGTTTCCAGGTAATCTGCACGATCTTTTCCATTGGACGAAAAACAACATTTGTCTAGCTTTCACTCGAAAACGGCATTTATTCACCCCCCTCTGACAACGGATCAAATGCGCTGAAATAATTTCTTGCCAAGGTCATGAAAGTTCTGATAAACTACCATATCCTAAAATATTTTGAGAAACAAAAACTTCCCAATGACCGGCAGTACGGTTGTTGTAGCAATAGGTCCGCTGGTCATGTGATGGCAAAACTCATCGAACAGAGGAACCTGAAGCATTTAAAAGTCTGGCCAGGCTCTCTTATCGAAAATTTGTGTATTCGGTATTGACAAACCCCTTCTTCGAGGGATTGGAAGTAACCTTTCGAATCGCTCCATTCGCGTTTTTTGGGAACTTTTAAGTCTGATATTCACAAAATTAATGCTGGCCTACTCCAAGGTTCTGTTCGTGCTCCCACTTTTTTTGTAACCTTTATAAATGATCTCTTGTTCAATACTTTCAATCTATTAAACTGCTGACTTTTCACATTAAATTTCATATTTACATCCTTGTTCATCGGATGTGGTAATACAACGACAGCGGCATACAATTCTGACATGGACGCTGCACGGCATTGCTGGAAATTTATTAACCGTGTGGAATTTAATGCTTCAAAAACTAAATGCGGCCTTCTGTCGTTAAAGTATAACTTACCCTCTGTGCCAAAACTTTGCATTCTAGGTATAAAATGCGTAATACAAACTTTGTCGCAAAAATGCAGCGGAATATTTTGGTTATCTAAGACGCAAAAACTATTTGTCTCAATCTCATCCTGAGTATTATTCTCATACAGATTACCGTATCACACATTGGCATAGATAGTATTCAGAAGAGCTTTACAATTGATAAGTGAAAGAACTATAATGGAAGCAATATTTGTATCACTCGATCATTGTCGTATAGTGTCTTGTGTAACCTTATTTAACAATAATTTCAAAATCAGCACTATTCAGTACTCCATGGCTAATCTCCTAGATGAAAAATTAAGTCAAATTCCCACTAAAAAGGACTTTGAAGGAATTACGGCGCAGATGAATAATTTATCATCGCAGCCTAGCGAACTATCGGTAGAAAATCAGAATCTGAAAAAACAAATTAACCTTTTATCAGAGGAGAGGGAGAGGGATAGGCAAACTATTTCCTGGCTGGAGGACCAAATTAAAAATAAAAATATTATATTTAAAGGCCTTGATGCAACAATTTCCATGCCTGTAGCAGTAAAAAATATTTGCGAGGATATTATCAAATGCCCGCAGTCAGTGGATGTTCGATCGACCAAAAAGATATTCCAAAAGGACGGAAAGATGTCGGTCATTGCTGAGTTTGAATCGGCAGAAATAGTTGATGACATTTTTAAACGCACTAAAAATTTAGCGGGTACATCCTTCATCCTTGAGAGGGACCTTAATTCAACCAAACAGCAGCGGAAAAAGGCCATGCTGGTCCTAAGAAGGAGTATTCTATCAATAAGCAGTCGGCACAGAGTAAGCGTTTTGAACGATAGGATGAGAATAAACGACAAGTGGTTTGCATGGAACAAAAGCGACGAGCTAGTATGCGGAACTCATAAGGGGGATGCTGTCCTTAAATCTCTGTACAACGAAGAGTTAAACTCTATTTCCTGTCGTTTCTCTGAGCTTCTGGAGCAAGCCAACAAACAAAAAAACTAATTAAAATCTGTCGGCGTAAAAACAAAAATCAAATAAAAAATATTATTAACATAGATTTAAGAAAAAACATTAATACTGGAAATATTGAAGAATCAGTGATTAGAATATTAGCATATAATATACATGGTCTAGAAAATAAAAGTCTTTTTACACACTTTTTTAAATACGTAATGTCATGCGAAATTTTCATACTAACAGAAACACATATAATGAAAGCAGAAAAAATTGAGCAATTTAAAAAGTATTTTCAAGCCGAGTTTCACACATATTGGAAACCCGGATCGAGAAATAATAATTTTGGAAGAGCTATAGGTGGATGTGTTTACGGAGTTAAAAAAAATCTAATTGAGAGGGGCATTCAACATGAATACAAGATCTTTGGTAATGTGGATAGTTTACAATTAATCATGAACGAAAAAGTAGTTACAATTCTTCCTTTATATTTAAGAGCCATTGATTGGAGAAATGAATTCAATATTGTGAAAGATTTCTTTATAGAACACAGCATAACAAATCCGATTCTTATTGGAGATGTAAATGTTAGATTGGGCGACTTGCAGCAAGATATCGCTGACGTTTATAAATCAACCTTTCACTCGGGACTAGAAATAAGACGCTCCAAAGATACTACTGTGAATGAAAGAGGAAGAAAGTTTTTGGAGTTTTGTGACGATATTGGCTTAATAATTTTAAATGGCAGAACCAAAGGTGATGAAGAAGGCAACTTTACGTTTATAAATAGCATAGGAAATTCGGTAAACGACATTTGTGCTATATCGCAGGAGCTGCTTATGTCCGCGGAAAGATTCAATGTAGAGGAAGCGATATGGTCAGACCACATGCCGATAAAGTTGTCATTGAATAATATTAGTACCCCCACGGGTTCTAACACATTCAACCTATTACCGAAATTACAGTGGAATGACCGAAAAAAGGCTGAATACCAAAGTAAGCTCAACACTAACCTACAAAACCTTAAACTTCAAAAGGACCTTATTTGAACTAAAAGATCTGAGCGAAATAATCAAAAACTCGGTTAAAGAACAGAACAATAGCTCAAAGACTTTTGAAGCCAAACAAAGATGGTATAACTATGAATGCGAGGCAGCCAGGAAAAAAAGTTATAAATCGCTTAATGACTTCCGAAAAAATGGAAATCAGGAGGCTAAAGAAAACTACACAAAGGCTCAAAAAGAATACAGACAAATTTGCCAAAGAAATAAAACTGATTACTATCTCCAACTTGACTTCAAATTGAGTAGGGTGAAAGACAGTAAAGAGTGGTGGAAACTCGCTAAAGAAATAAGAAACCAAGAACAACAAATGTGTCCTCAAATCTCCGCTCTCGAGTTCAGAGCATATTATAACTCACTGCTAAACCCAAATCAAAGTGAAAACCAGGTTCTCTACGTACCCTATCTATCACAGGATCGTGATTTGGATAAGAATATAACTGTGGGAGAAATACAGAATATTTAAAAAAAAGTAAAGTTGAACAAAGCATCTGGGGAGGATAGGATTACCTATGAATTTTTCATAAATGCAACGAGTGACTTTCTGCAAGCTCTGGCGGTTGCCTTTAGTGGGATGATGAATGACTGCATTATAGGAGAAGCTTTCTGCAAAACAATTATTTTTCCCATATTTAAAAAAGGTGATATAAATCAACCCAGTAACTACAGGGGCATTTCTTTTATGAACTGTGTTGCGAAGATTATGATGGGAATCCTCAACGAGAGACTGAACTTGTGGGTGGAACAAAATGAGATCTTGACAGAGTTTCAGGCGGGCTTTCGAAAAAAATATTCAACTGTAGATAACATTTATAATCTGGCATCAATTGTTCATCTGAAGCTAGCAGAAAAAAATAAAGTATACGCTTTTTTTGTGGATTTGAAGGCTGCATTCGATAAAGTTTCGAGAAAATTGCTTATCTATAAGCTCCATACCATGGGAGTTTCGACTAAATTTGTCAATCTGATAGAAGCAATATACGCCAATACTCAATCTGCGGTCTGGACAGGAAAAGAGCTTTCCGAATACTTTGAGACACTCTTTGGAGTTAAGCAGGGATGTTTGCTCTCGCCATTGCTTTTTGCTTTATATGTAAACGATCTGCATGAAAGTCTAGGAGGAGGACTGTATATCGACTCACTCAATATAAGATTGCTGCTGTATGCGGACGATATGGTTATTCTGGCGGATGATGTCAAGGTGTTACAGCAGATGATAACGAGACTTGAAGTGTACTGCGAGAAATGGGGCCTAGAAGTTAACCTATCGAAATCAGAGATCATGGTGTTTAGAAATGGTGGGAGGCTATCTTGCCAAGAAAATTGGAAATTGAATGGAGAAACCATACGTATTGTTTCTAATTACACATACCTAGGAGTCTTACTGTCACCGAAAATGTCGTTTTCAAAGCATGTAGAGAAAAGAAATAGTGCAGCGAAGAGCAGTATAAACTCGACGTGGCAAAGCTTTCTGGCAAAAAGAAACATAAACCTTAGTGCAAAATGGAAATTGTTTCAAGCTGTTTGTAGAGCCGTCCAGACTTACGGGGCTCAGGTTTGGGGTTTTGGAATGTTTGAAGAAGTGGATAAATTACAGCGCTATTTTTTGAAACGAATCTTAAAACTACCTTCATCAACTCCAAATTATGCACTATCACTGGAGACAGGAGCGCAAGACGGTCATTACTATACCCTTGAACTTCATCTGAGATATTTAGCAAAAACGATGTTCGAATACAGTGAAGGAAGACTACCACACCAACTAACTAAAATTCTTTTAAGGAAAAAACTGTTCTGGGTAAAAGAGGTAAACATGCTTGGGCGTAGCTTTGGCCTATGTTGGGATGAAAGAGACTTTGCTCATGGTGGATTTATTCAAAAAACCTCAGATCTACTGACACAGCTGAAATTGGAAGGCATAAGGGAAAACTAACGGAGGGCATCCGAGAGCAGTACAAGAATCTTCAAACATCTGGATCATTCAAGAGGACAACGTTACATCACCGATGATTTCGAACTCAGCAAAATTACCTGGATTTTTAATGCAAGATGCGACCTAATTCTTTTGAATGGCAACAGATTTGTGCAAAACGAAACGTCTCTATGTACAGTGTGCAACTTGAGGGAAGAAGAGAATATCCAGCACTTCTTAGGTAGATGTCCAGGCTTAAGGGAATTCAGGTTGAATTGCTTTGGGAGTGTTTCGTTAACAGAAGTTGAAATTATCAATATACTCAATGGTGAAAGCAGTACCGATTTTGAAAGGCTCACACGCTATATAACTCTAGCATTACCATATCGTAATGAACTTATTAGGGAATTTAACCAATAATAATTTTCTTAATCACAAATAATGTATAATACAATCTTGACTTAAGCTATTATTTGATATAATGTTACCCGACAGACGACTTTTGTCATTGTCGTAAGTTTTGTATTTTGTACTTGTATAAGAACATAATATGTATCTAATTTAAATCGAAAATTGTAAAATATTTGATACTAAGTTTGAAATAAAAAACATTCTACTACTACTACTTCTTTGCTCCAGTAAAATAGCCAGTTGCGGAATGCTCATGAGTTTTATCCTTGAGTCTAACTCCGCTTAGTATAGAATATAGGCCACGTGAATGTATGTAGTTTGGATCAAAACCAGAATGTATAGGTATCTCATTTTGCTTCCCTTTTAATTTGTCTAACCAACAATTAAGAGAAGTCTTGGCTTTAAATCAAAACTGTTTAATGAAGGACTTGATTTTATTTTAATGTGAAAAATGGTATTTGTATGTCTTTGTGTTGTGTATCAGTTAAACATTTTTTTAGATTTTGAAAGTAAATAGAAGAACAAACAGCAAAGGCATAGTGGGACATTGGGTTCAGGTGTAAACAAATGTTGTCCGTTAATAACGTTCGCAGTTCTAAATACGAACTGTTTTATGCGGGTTGTTTTTTGGTTTTCGCATCGGTCGGGCATCCTTAGGATTCCATTCACAAACGACAACCTAATGATATTGTTGTAGTATGTACTAATACAACCATCTATTTATAACACATCATCAGCATACCTGCGTTCACTTAAACAGAAAGCAATGCGATATTTGTAACTTAGTTAATTGGAAAATCAAATAATGCCCGGTACTCTTGAATACAAGGTCAATTTCCTTTTCATTGTTTCACCAGTAGAGAACAAGAACACGCCCAAAGAATTTAAGTATAGGTAAGCGTTTTCTCCTGTACGATAAAAAAAAAAAACTAAAACCAACTTTATGCATTAAAACCCCCCAATAACTTCAATAACTATGTATGTAGTTTAATTACAAAACAAAAGCCTTTCAATTCCTGAAACCATTGATATTGCTTTAATGCAAGCACAAAGCCTGTATATCAATCCACTGGCACTTATTTTCAAATGTATCTTTGTCGGAAAAATACAACAAATTTAAAATAAATTTATTTAAATATTCTAATCTATGTATATACATATATAAAATATAAAAACCTTAAATTTTTCCAAAGAGTGCAAAACGCATGCAAATATCTTTGAAATACCCATTAACCCATTATTTCCTACAAGACTGTGATCATTGTCTCGCAGGATCACAGAATTTAACTCTCAAGAGTAGTTATACAGACGATCAACTAAAAGATATAAAAGAGTCCTCGATTGTTTTTATGAATATTCACTTATATGTATTTAGTTTTAGTTTTGTAAAAAACTTGTTTCATGAAATGAAATATACGAAAAATATTTTTGTCAACTAACCACTTGGTAGGCACATTGAGTACAAACTTCCTGCAGACGGCGATGTTTAAAACAAGGGATTTGTATTTATGTATATATGAATTCCATTGATACTATCTTTAATTTATCCATCAAGTTAAGTTTAGAAAATAAAAATAAGATACATTTATAAAGAATACCGCGGCGATACGGCCTAACAATTGCGAAATTTACTAAACGTGTGGAACTGAAACAACTAGCAATTTTAACACAATTTTTTTCCGAAAAAAAGAAAATATATCAGAGCAGACAGCAGCAGAGGCTTTTACAAATGAGTTTATAGTGTTGTCTCATAAAACTGGAAAGGAAATTATATAGTTGTTGCCTTTTTACAAAGCGGGATCATTTAGATTTATAACGAGACGTGAGCGTCTGAGAAAGGGACTTGACTGAAATTGGCGATAGGCTGAGTCGCCACAGTGTCGAGAAAATAAACGAAAACAGCGTAATTTTTCACATTACTTATAACGAGTTTCATTCAAGAAAATATTTGCTCTTTCTGTCAAAAGATTGGATTTTTTCAGGTTTGCAAGTTTCATTGCAAGAAAAAAAACAATTATAGAATCTCTGATGGGTTGGGAGATTCGATCTGAATACTTTTCTGTCAAACGTCAAATGAGAAATAATTTGTTATTTTTTGTCGTTTGTTTTGAAATTGTGTCAGTCTGTGATAAATAAAACAAAATTAAACAAATAACGAATGAAGAACTTAATATGTACTTATATTATCCAATCAATTACCAATTATATAATGTTTACTTCTTCCAATGACAAAAAGTAAAATTTGTTGAAACAAGTGTCGTTGAAAGAGCAATTCTCGATTTTGAGCACAAATCTACCAAATTTCAATGAAACTCGCTGTTAGTAGCATTTGCTATATAAACTACAGTGGTGAGTTTGTTTTCTCCGGATGCTTGTTATGTCAAAAATAAGTGTTAAAGTGTCATAATAGAGATTGTTGGGATTGTTAAATTTCATTTAAGAACTACAAAAAATGATCTGTCAAATGAAATTTAGTAGTAAATTTAATAAAAGGAAAATGTATTCATTAAAAACATTTTTTCTTCAAAAAAAAAAGCAAACAATGCATTGACATACTATACATGGACGCTAGTGAAATGTCATTTTCATACAAATCGCTTGGAAAAATTGATAATAATGATAATAATCACATATTTAAACCTTTCCACCTACATTTTCTCTCCAAAACGAGAAATTTAAAAAAAAGGTTTGGTGGCTCACGGTGTCGCCACAGTCGATCCTGCTATCCATATTACTATAGATTTCATAAACAATGATGCCAGTGGGCTGAACGAGATGTGTCAAACTTTACGGGTGAAAGGAGAATCTCGCAGTCTTAAAATGAATAGCAAAAAGACAAAAATAATGCTAATAGGCCCCCCAACAGAACAACGTATTATTCTGAATGACACGCCTGTTGAAGAGGTCGAACAATTTAATTACCTCGGAAGTATTGTATCAGCAAACGGTGGTAGGGATTTGGATATAAAAAGTAGATCAAATAAAGCTCGCATTGCCTTTGGTTCTCTGTCTCAAATTTGGAAATCCAGTCAAGTCTCCTTACGCACAAAGTTGAGATTCTTCGAATCCAATATCACACCCGTGCTAATTATATGCTTGTGAAAGTCTCGGCCACCATCTCAAGGAAAATGGTAAGCTTCTATGAATCGCTGTCCACGTCACATCCTCAATATTCGCTGGCCACAAACTGTATCTAGCCTGGAATTGTGGCACAGGACAAATCAAAAGCGGTTGAACGTCGACATAAGAAAACGCAAATGGCAATGGATTGGTCACACACTGAGGAAACCAAACGATGATATTGCTAAGCAGTCCTTTGAATGGAATCCTCAGGGGTCACGTGGGATTGGAAGACCAAAAACAACATGGAATCAACATTGCTAGCAGAAGCTAATTCCCAGCGAAAGACGTGGTCACAGCCAAGGTATCTAGCTTCAGACCGAGAAGGATGAACACGTTTTGTTGAGAGGACCTGATGATGATGATGATGAAATTAAACTTACCTGTGAAAGGACACTTTATCCAAATACGATACGTCGCATCCTTGGATACAGCACTTCATTTTTATTTAGAATATTTGAAAACTTTTCTATATTTCGGAGAACAATAAACACAACAAACTTTTTGGATTTAAAGAAAAATAAAAAGTAAAAATTGCCAATTATAATTTACGACGACGACAAGGACAGCAACAAATGAAATGTCAAAATAGTAGTTCTACCTTTTTGCCGTGTTAGAGACAGTGGCGCTGGCGTATAAGTGGAACCATTGTATATGGTACAACTACTAAAGATAACGCCTTCCAATTCTCATTTTTGATTCGTGTTCTGCTCATCTACGTCACGAACTCACATGAAGTTCTCGCCTTCCCGTTTGGTGTAGTAACAGAGAGAAGATACTAATCTTCTATCTTCTCTCTGGTAGTACAACAAAATGTCCTGTCCCAAAGGAATCTTGCGCACTTGTCCTGAAAGGGTGACGCACTTTTTAGAAATGTAGGTACTATTGATTTTTTTTTTCACTTATTTCAAAGAATAAAGATGTTAGTTACCTACAACTTTCAAGGCACAATAGCATTCTTTTTCGCTGTTGAAAATATTAGATGTTAATATCAAATAAAGCAGAAGATATAAATTATAAACTGGCTTTGGAAAACAGAATCAGAACGCAGAATAGCAAGGTACATCCAAGTCCGGGGGCCGCCCGTAGTGTGTGGGCGCTACCCTTGACTGCATCCTGCAATATGGTAGCGGAAGAAGACAATGCATCCCGCACAAATCAAGAGGTAGACCATTCGCCACTTGAAGAACAATGTGAAAATACTTTGCTCAAAGATAGTGCTGATGGCATAATGGCAACAAATACTGATGATATATTTGAGGTGTTCAAGAATGGAGAAGTTAGCGATGTGGAACTATTAATTGAAAAGTATGGCTTTGAATACTTGTCCGCGAGGGATTCGCATGGCTACACTCCTGCACACTGGGTTGCCTTGAACGGAAATGTTGAAATTATGCGTTTTTTGATAGAATGCAACGCTCCTATTGATTTGCCATGCTTAGGAATTCAAGGTCCACGTCCAATTCATTGGGCATGCAGAAAAGGCCATGCAGACGTTGTTCAAGTTCTTCTTCAGACCGGGGTTGGAGTTAATGTTGCGGACTTCAAAGGACTTACGCCTTTGATGACCGCTTGTATGTACGGACGGACGGCAACTGCAGCGTTTTTGCTTGGAATGGGAGCTTTGAATCATTTAACAGACATTAATGGGGATACTGCTCTTCATTGGGCTGCATACAAGGGACACACTGATTTGATGAGGCTACTTATGTATAGTGGTGTGGAGTTGCAAAAAACTGATAATTTTGGATCAACTCCCTTACATTTAGCTTGTCTGTCAGGCAACACCACTTGCGTTCGTCTTCTTTGCGAAAAAAATAGATTGGATTTGGATCCAAGGGATAAAAATGGCAAGACTCCCATTATGTTGGCTCAATCGCACCGTCATCATGAGATAGTTAAAATATTATACAACGAAGTGAAAAAGAAGTCCCGATGGATACCATCGATTTCTGAAATTTGGGCAATGTTATTTGGAGGAGCTGGTGACACTAAGGGGCCATTGTTGATGTTTCTATTTTCAGTTCTACTTTGGGGATACCCAATGTACATGATAAGGGTGAGCGATTCATTTATTTCTTACTACTTGTGACTATACATATATGTATATTAATTTGAATTCTGGATTGTGTGAGCCCAGTGGGCAAAAATTGAAAAAAAAAAAATATTAATTTTAATCAAAATCTCCAAAACCCAAATCCTTAAGCACAGATCCACCATATTTTGAGTATATCTAATGGTGAATTCTACGACATTTTCGGATTCGCCCTCAGATTGGATCTAGATTGATTTCGTTTTTTTTATTGTGTGTGTGTCATATATAGCTGAAATGATAGTCCACTTCTTTGTCTGATTGATATGCAACAACATCTTTGACGGAATGCCTATCGTTTTTCTTTAACAAATTTCCAGTTTTGAATTCTTCATCGTCGGATGATATTGAAATATAATTAATAATTGCTGCTCCACTTTTAATTCAATTCAATTTCATTTTATTTAATTTACTATAAAGTTTGTTTACATATGTAGAAAAATCTGCGAAGCCTAGAAAGGCTTTTCTGCAGAATGTGGTTTAAATTTTTGTATTTACAATTTTTTAGTAAAGTAAAAAATAAAATATTATTTTGCAAATAAAACACAAAACCACAATGAGAAAAACAAATTTCCATCAGATGACGTTAAGGAATGTCAATTTGTGTGTGTGTGTGAAAGTATGTGTAAATCTGGCTCTGAATCGAGATTCGCAAAAAGCGATCTAGATTTAATCTGAGATCGAATCTAGATGGTTTTTTTTGGCTTCATGGAAAATGAAAAGTGCTCGAGATCAATATTCAATATAGATATTCAATATAAGAAATTATGTTTGTCATTTTTTATACCCTTTTCCATAGAATGGGTATATTGTATTTGGTGTGGAGTTTGTAACATAGAGAAATAATACCGTTAGGTATAGCAAAGTATATATATTCTGACTCAGAATCAAAAGCCTAGTCGATTTAGCCATGTCCGTCCGTCCGTCCGTATGTATACTCTCTAGAGGTCGCAATTTTTGAGCTAGAAAGCTGAAATTTGGTATATATAATCTTTGGTTTAAGAGTAAGGCTAAGTTCTTGAACCGGCGAAATCCGCCCGCAAACGCCCACAATCATTTTTGTTGAACAACCTCAATTTGGTAGAATTAAATTATGTTTTTCGTACAGTTACGATAAAAGCATAACACTAAAATTTTGCACACGTAAACTTTAAGTTTCCAATTAAATAAAAAAAACTTCAGTTTGGGCGTGGCTGACGCCCATTTTTCATACAAAACCATCAATATTGTTTTTATAAAATAACAATTGTTATATTAAAGCGAAAAACATTAAATTTTGTGGGTGTTACTTGCACATCTTGTGTGTGAAATCAAAAAAAATTGATTTTGGATGTGGCTGACGCCCACTTTTCACTAGAAACTATAAAGAAATTGTTTTTGCAAATAAACGGTATTTATAATGAATCCGCAAGCCAACATTTTGCGTCTCTTAATAAAAACTAAAAAGTTTGTGTATGAAAAGAAAATTTTGAATTTTGGGCGTGGCTTACGCCCACTTTTCATGAAAGAACGAAAAACGTAGTCTCAAAAATTTAAGGTACTTCCAATATTCAATTTAAACCTTTTCCTTCCGTTCGTTATTTTCTACATTTTCTTGTATAAATTCTTTTAATACGCCCACGTTTAAAGTGCGTTATTTTGATAAAATACATTTGTTCAGGTAAGATTGTTAAGGACCTACTCGATTCAGCTGTATTTTTACACATATGCCTAAATACTGACTTATGATCAAAACTCAGTTAGTGCTTCAATTTTTTAAGACACGCCCACTTTTAAGGGGCGTTTCCGTCAAAAGTCGTATAATGCATTAATTTGTTAAAGTTTTTTAACTATCAGTCGCAGTTTTGAAGTAAAAAGATGAAACTTAGATTTATATTCCTTAGTTACGTAGCAGAGTTTGGTCCAAGAATTGTTAAAAACACCCATAATCGCTATTTCCATTCAAAAACTAATTTTTAAAAATTTAAGTTTTGTCTTGTTTTGTTCAAATCGATCTGCAAGAATAAAATTGAATGTCACTGAGTTCATACTAATTGCTTTGGCAATAAAAAGTCTTAACTTTGGGCGTGGCCCATGCCTTTTTTTTTATTGTGGCACTACTAATTGAACATCACACCACACAAAATTAATGTTATTGAATTTTTTTCTGTCTGCTAAAGAAGATTTTTGTTTCTGAAACTAAAACATCGGCTGGCTGCGGGAGGCGGACGCATACACATACAAAAATATAGGGAATAGGGTATCCAACAGTTCGTTGCAAACGTAGTGTAGCTCTGGCTAATGTTTTTTTTTTTTGTCTTATTTGTTTGGTTTTAATTTTAAGGCATGTTAAGAAATTTCGCGCGAAATAAGACAAACAAAAAAGCCAAACATAATTTCTTAGATATACTCGAAATATGGTGAATCTGTGCTTAGGGATTTGGGTTTTGGAAATAATTCAGAACAAAATTAAGCAAGACATCGTCAATAACGATGTCTCCGACAAGAATTAACGGCGTTTGAAAACTTTAAATTTGGGGATTTTGTGCACGGGGATTTAGTTCCTGGCTTCCTGGGGTTTTTTTTGCTGGAGATTTTGTACTTGGGGATAATAAATTAGTGGATTTTTTCAAAGTGTGGGGATTTTGAACTTGGGGATTATGTCGGTATCCCATTTTTAACTATAAGCCTGTGATATTTATCTCACGAAAATCCCACGGGTGGCGTCCAGTTGAAGCTGGGGGAATATTGGATAATTGCTGCCCAGGCTGGGGCTCGAACGCACAACTCTTAGGTTAGCAACCAAGCCCTTTATCCACCGTATCTTAGCACAACTAATTATAAACCATTTAATTGTCACTACGGTTAAAATCAAACTGACATGTTTGGGTTTCAGAGATGCTGCTGTTTTTACATGGGTTAAAGTCTCAAATGTTCCAATTCTAGAACCCCTCAGAACTTTCAAGTTGCTTCCAATCTTCCAAATTTCTCAAAACTCCAGTACAGTTTTTTCCATAGTTAGTGTAGTATACTTTTAGGCGAAAATGTTAAAATATGTGATACTACCAGCGACATCCAACGACAGCCCAACAACCGCATTATTTTGTAGTCGCTCTCCAGACTACTATAGATTTTATATACAATGGTTCCATGAAATTACTAAAAAAATGTGTATACAATGATGCCGTGCAGTTTGCATTCAAAAAGACCTTGGGCCTAACAAGCATATAGTTAAAATTATTATTATTATTATAGTTTCAAAAAGACTATGGTTAATCTTTTCCCAATTAACTACTACATAACAAACGCCCATTATTGAATTTTTTGTATTGCAGGCAATCCCGATAACATGGAATGTTCTTCGACGATCACATTATTGTTTTATATATTGGAATGGTATCATGTGGATAAGCTGGATAGTTGCAAACCGCCGAGATCCCGGCTATATTCCACTAAGCTCAGATGCTTACTATTGCGCTATCAAACAAATTCCATTTTATGATAAATGGAAGAAACGGAATGTTATACTTACAAGATTATGCCATAGTTGTCGCTGTTTGAGACCTTTAAGGGCAAAACACTGCCGAGTTTGTAACAGATGTGTTTCATATTTCGACCATCACTGTCCATTTATACATAACTGCGTTGGATTGCGTAACCGCATGTGGTTTTTCCTTTTTGTTTTATCAGTTGCTATCAATTGTTCATTTACAATCTACTTTGCTTGTTATTGTGTTATGATTGAAGGATTCTCATGGCTTTATGTTCTTGGTTTAATTGAAGCTGTGGTGTTTTGTGGCCTTGGATGGATTCTTACATGTACATCTGTAAGTAAAACTCTCAATTGAATGAAAAGATATCAAGTATCAAACTTTTCTTTTCAGATACTTCATGCTTGCATGAATCTTACAACAAATGAGATGTTCAACTACAAAAGATATCCATATTTGAGAGATAAACGAGGACGTTACAACAATCCGTTTTCAAGGGGCCCCATTTTGAATTTATTAGAGTTTTTTGTATGCTTACCGGATCACGGAGACCAAAACGAGCTATTATCTGATGATAATATTTAAAATCTGTGCTTACCTTACGCTGTCGAATTTACTTAATTTTTATTCAATATATAAAAATCATAAAAGATTTAGAAATATCGAATAAGTAGATTATTATCTCTTTTATCCTTAATAAATAAATATCACATGCTGGAAACACGCACTGCATACCGTTATAATGCCTTTGTTAAGAAAATATTTCTTTTATTGAACTTATTAAAAAAAAATTAAAGGTGTTTTACATTAGAGGGGTACCGGTCGTTGTCTGTATTGTATGTCTGGTCTGTGCAGTCAGGCATTTGTACATACATACCATATTTAATATAATATTTTAAAGATGTTTTGTGCCGATCAGTGGTACAAATTTGTTATTGGAATTTATAGAAGTTTATCGTTGGTTTAGCAGATAGAAACTGTGGAGCTGTGAAGTTATGTATGTAACTTGACTAACAACATGCAAGTAGGTACACTAAAGTTCAATTTTTTCTGGTAAAAGTGGAATACGGAGAGTACCTAAAGTACAGAAATTGTGGAGCACGTTGAATAAAATCTTACCATAAGTGAAAGATGCATAATAGAAAAATCAATTGCCTCTGAACATACCCATAGCAATTCTTGAACTTTCAAAAATAACCGCCACATTTTTAAAATAACTGACAATTTAGTAGTGAAGTGGTGAATCCTTTGTGTGCTTATAGCAAGTTTCATTTACATACATATGTATATTTCGAAGATTTGTTCTCGAAATCTAGAATTGCTCTTTTCAATGAAACTTGTTTTGGGTATCCATAGCAATTTGACTTTTTGTCAATTGGTTTTTGTCTTTATTTGTTATTGGAATTGCTAACATTGGATAATAATTGCTAATTGATAATTAATTGGATAATTAAAGTACATATTGAGTTCCTCGTTCATTATTTGTTTATTTTTGATTTATTTAGAACAGGCTGGCACAATTTCACAACAAACGACAAAAAATAACAAATTATTTCTCATTTTTGTTTGACACAAATTGTATATTATAACCACGGACCAATAAGATACAGACCGCCGATTCACTGTATGGTCTCTCTTTTTGCCTACAAGCTAAAAATCAGCTGATATGCCATTTATTTTGAAAGTGTGACGCCCTCCCTTGCTTTTAAAACCCATTTAGCAAACACACCTAAAAAATAAATGGCATACGCAGGTATAGTTGCAATTACAAAATGCACAGAGCGAGATGTACACGTATTCAAAGACAGGAAAAAATATTTCGAGGGTGTTTCAGGCAAGAGGAGTACGAGTTGGCGGTCTGTATATTGGTCTGTGATTATAACCCATGATACAACTACTAGATATAACGCCTTCCAATTTTCATTTTTGATTTGTTCTGCGCATCTCATCATAAGAACACCTGCCTTCTCGTTTTCGCCTTCCCGTTTAACTTTTTTGTTTCGCTCTACCCTATGGGCTTTACGTCATAAGAACACCCGGAAGTTTGACAATAGTTTGACGTTTTGTTTCGCACCATGCGCAATGCCATATCTTTATTAGTTGTATCATGATTATAACCTATAGTTATATCACGGGAGTTTTGCTGCTCGGCCGCGGACGGCAAAACAAGGCATTAACACATTTCAGATTGTTAGCGATGAAGAAAGAGATGGGAGGGAGAAAAGAACATGCTTAGAATATTGTCATCTTTGAAAATAATAATGAAGGCAGAGCTCTACATTATACGATTTCAAAAAGCGGTAAGTATTCAAGGGAGGAAAAAATAATAACGGCAAAACAAGACATTACTAAAAACTTAAGTCATATTACCTACTATAGGTTCTATATACAATGGGAAAAGGAACGCATTTTGGAAAAGTGATCAAAGTTTTTAAATAATAATTATAAAGAATTCGCAAAATTAAAATTAATTCACGTTTTCATTAGCGCCGAAATAAGGATAGGTATTTGAAAATTTGTTAAAAAGTGTTTTCATCTAGGTTTGCACATTTGGTTTGACAACGGGCTATCTTCTTTTTTTTTTTTTTCTTCTTTTTCTGGAGTGATTTCAAAAATTAAACAAAAAATTAACTTTCACATTTATAATATTAGTAGAAAAGAGCAACAATTCTTGATTTTGGGAACCAAATCTTCCAAATTTGAATGAAACTTGCTATAAAATTTATAGGTAATATTTTATTGTCGTACAAAATTTTGAATTTAGATAAAAATAATAAAACAAATATGAAAATAAAAACGTATCGATGTAACTATGAGTTTGCAGCACTAGCTAAAGGATTTATTGAATTTTTTAAATCTCTATTTGCAGTCTTTCTTAATTCTATTGCAGAATGTTTTAACTGCAGTGTACATTCTGGATTGGTTGAACTCGGAAGCGATGCGAGTTCTTTTTCGAAAATACTAGCCAAAATTTCCATAAGTTCAATAAAACCTATAGAAAGAGCTGCTCTTCGTAAACGATTCAGTTCTTTGTAGAAATGTTGAGTCTTTTCGGGAATCTTTTTCGCATGTCTAAGTACTTTTTGAATATCTGATTGTAAGCTCGAGTGTTTAATCCATATGACAAAATTCTGCGAATAACTGCGCTTCTCTGACTTAACTGGAAAGCATGTACTTTCACCAACCAGAAAATCTTCTATCGTTCCGAACTGCCGTAAGTCACCCAACCAAGGGATAGCATTATTTCCTTGAGTTAAGACGTTTAGCATAAGGTTTGATTTCTTTTTGCTATCTGCATAGGTGTAGATAAAGCCAAACCAATTGTCCGACAAAAGGACAAGTGCAGCCATGTTTTCGATTTTAAGTGCTCCGTGCAGCAAAACACAGATAGATTCTCTCTGGCTCTCTGATTGTATCGATGACCTCGTGCAGTCCTCCTCACTCCCATCGGCTTTCAAATAAAATGAGCGTATTTCACTTTCGAGTTTTTCGAACTCACTTGTAGTAGATATCGAATCAGCTTTTGCATTTTTTGCAAACTTATCCGAACCTCGTTTATTGTGTTTTTCCTTTTCTATTTTGGGAATTATCAAGTGTCTGCTGAGTGATGCTGGTGATCCAATGTCTGACAACCCTACATAGCCACAAATCTGGATTGTACTCGAAAGAACTAGTGACTGGGAAGCAGTAAGGTTATTGTTCCAGTTGCAAAGAGTTGGTGAAGGCCAAATTAATATGGGACATTCCATTCGGAAGTAACCACCACATTTCAATAAAGTTTCGAAGGGCTTATAGCTGTTTTCGCAAAGGCGCTCGATAATTTCATACATAACTGTGCGCCCGAGCTCACTTTTGCGAACATTCAGATTCCTGCTGTCTTCCTGGACAGATGAATCATTTGACTTAGGCTGAAAAAGAACTCCTTTCAGCCCACTCAAGTCAAGAAATCTTTGATACAATTGAACAGCTTTTGAAAAGTAGTATTCACTATTGAGGCCCATGCAAACAAAATTTAGTTTTGTGGAACTCAAGCCATTTAACCAAGCCAATTGTGTTTGCTTCGCTGATATGCTTCGAATCGTCGCTGGCAATGACTTAGCTCCAAAGCCAATGCCACAATCAGTGAAGATCACTACTTGACAGAGGTTTTGCGCACCCCAGTTGCTGGATAAAATATCATTTAAACCAACTAGTAAAGTCTCTAAACATGAACTATCAAAATGCATCTGCTTTTTAACGGCTTGTCTTATTTGGTCATAGTCGCGTGTGAAATCAACACGTACCTCGAAATCTGTTGAAAACGTAACGAAGGAGACAAATTCTAGTTTAGAGTTATTTCCAAGGTGCTCCAAAAATTGATTTATTCCTTTGACTGCTAGTTGATAGTAGGACAAAGCGTTGTCCTCAGCCCGGCCAGGAATGAAACGCTGCATTGACAAGGAGACATCAAGAGCTATCACAGTAGGCATTGTACTGTATATTTTTGTCAGCAGTTGGTCTACAATTAATTATTAACTAATTGTTATTCAAGTTATTGTTTAATAGCTTCGTTGGACAGTTTCAACAGGAACACATATTTTAAAACAACTTTGATGATTGATGTTAATGTGTGAAATCTAAAAAAAAGATGAGACATGAGAGGAAGAAAATAGATGAAAATAATTAATAGTGTAATTCCACCTACTGTCAGTGAAAAAAAATCTCAATAGAGATTTTAATAGCGAGTTTCATTCACGAAAAGAATTGCTCTTTCTGTCAAAAGAATTGACCTTTTTCACTTTTGAGAGTTTCATTCATTCAAAAAGTGCAATTCTAGAACGATTCTCAACACGAAAGAATGCATCTCTCATGGGTTGGGAGCACAGTACACTTATTGAAGGTAATATATTGCGCAGGTTGTCAAAACCTGATCTGTCACTTTGGCAGCTCAAATTAAAAAAAATGGCTGAACAGGGAGACATAATGGTGGTAAAAATCAACAAAAATTTATCTTTTTTATTAAATATATGCTTATTTATATAAATTTAATCATCTAAGACAATCACTTTTAAAAAAACCACGAGATTTCTGTACTATTTTTACATGCAAAAAAGTTAAAGTGTCTCCAGAGCCAGCCATTTTTCTTTATTTTGACAGATGCGCAGAAGTATGCAAAAATAAAAACGCTAAAGATATTACCTTTAATATGTGTACTGTGGGTTGGGAGAATCGATCTGAATACTTTTCTGTCAAACGTCAGATGAGAAATAATTTGTTATTTTTTGTTGTTTGTTGTGAAATTGTGCCAGTCTGTGATAAATAAAACAAAAATAAACAAATAATGAACGAAAAACTTAATATGTACTTTAATTATCCACTTAATTATCAATTATCTGATGATTACTTTTTCCAATGACAAAAGACAAAAATGAAATGACAAAAAGTATACTTCAAATTGACATGGATACCCAAAACAAGTTTCATTCAAAAGGGCAATTCTCGATTTTGAGAACAATTCTTCCAAGTTTGAATGAAACTCGCTATAAGCAAACGGCAATATACTTCTTTCCCTCTCGCTCCTAAAGTCAAAGTCAAATGTGAAATCCTACTTTGAAGGAAAACAACAGGAAACAACAGAATATTTTATTGTTTTCCTTCAAAGTATTGATTTGACATTTCTCTTTGACGTTTTCGGATACTGTTCAAGATGACAGACGGTTTTTTGAAGGGTTTTCTCTAGGACCAGATCATATTTTGCTTTGATGTCAGATCATATTTGAGATCCAAAATAAAATCTCATTTAAAATCGAGATTTAACACAGATTTGCACACACACCACAATAATTTGACATTTGTCAGGCGTGAAATTTGTTTGTTTGCTTATTTTTTAGCATTCCGTGAGATTCATTACCATTAATCTGATTTGAGTTAATGCCTGGCTTAGCCGTCCGCGACTAACAATGAAAACTCTTATTATTAGTTGGTTATACATACAATGGACATGCACAGTCACGGACCAATAAGATACAGACCGCCAACTCACTGTATGGTTTCTCTTTTTGCCAACAAGCTAAAAATCAGCTGATATGCCATTTATTTTGAGAGTTTGACGCTCTCCCTTGCTTTTAAAACCCATTTAGCAAACACACCTAAAAAATAAATGGCATACGCAGGTATAGTTGCCATTACAAAATGCACAGAGAGAGATGTACACGTATTCACAGGCAGGACAAAATATTTCGCGGGTGTTTCAGGCAAGAGGAGTACGAGTTGGCGGTCTGTATATTGGTCTGTGCACAGTAGAGCTCGTTTATAATCCGGCCACCAGTGCCGGCTATCATGTTTTCATTGGACTTGATTGATATTGATACAGTTACATTTTCATTTCACACTTTTGACAGATGACTTTAATCTTTGATGAAGTATGAAATGAAGGAAAGAATTTTTGTTGCTAGATCATTTATTTATAATTCAATTAGTAATACGTAAATAATAAATTAAATTAAATTGCTATTGTACAATTTAATAAAATCATACAATTATTGTACCTATTAGTGATTGAGTGCTTTGAACATATATAATTTAAAATAATGTTAAGCATGTGGTACCCCCGGTGTATTAATATCCCCTGTTTAACATAATAATAACATGAAGTTATATGGTAAATAATAATTTGTTTAATTTTTGGACTACCTACTAATAAGAGTTTAATATTAAAAGCCCTTCATTGCTGTGCAAATGGAAACAATTAAAGAATTTGGAAGTGAAATTGGGCGACGAAAATATCATGCATCATTTTTCGAAGAGACTGTTATCAACAACAGTGTAGATACGGTAGATACGCTAACTGACAATCACAATCAACCTACCAGTCCACGCTTTGATACGAACCAAGCAAAATGTATGCTTTCCATTCCTGCTACGTCTGATTCCAGTGCTCAGGTTGATAACGAGTCCTTAGGAACAAAAAACAAATTTGTGAAATTTTTCAACATTTTTAAGTCGACTATGCTTCTTCAATATAGCAAAGAATGTCTGGGCTTTATTGCTCTTATTCTTACCACGTATGCAACTCTTCTAAACAAGTTTGTTCTTTTTAACTTAATTACAGCATAAAACCGCACTATATTGATTTATTTTCTTAGAGATCCGGTCATCGGTGGAACAGTATCACCAAAACCCATCTTTCCACTGGATTCAATAGTACAAGAATGGCCTTATGGCAATTTAGCCGATGTCCAGCTAAAAGTTGCTGTATCAGAGCTTACACTCATATATTTTTACGCCCCCTGGTGCGCTGAAAGTTTGTTTGCTAGAGAAGTGTACAATTCTTTAGCCAACTTGTATAGTAAAGAGGTGAATATAACTTTTTTGTTTCATTTAAATCTTAAATATATGTAAATTTATTATTAAAATTATTCATATAATTCTCAGTGACGTAACTTGACTTAAGGGTCCAAGCATTTATGTTATCTTAAAAAATTACTACAGCTAAAAAAAAGTGCTTTTGCTGCGATTTTGAATGTACACATTCAAAAATGAGAACTACGTATTTTAAAAAGTAATGCTTGGGATACTAAATAAAGGTCAAACATTTATGATGTCTTTTAGAGGGGTAAAATAACTAGGATGCTGTCATACGAATCATCTTCATCTCAGCTACTGTTAATTTACTCTCATACGTTTTGAACAATATCCAACCGTATGAGAGTGCTGAACCCACTAGTGAGGCGTAAAGTCTTTCCTTCACCCTATAGTGCATTTTTCGGTCACAGAAGATACCGGGATTGTCCCGCCACTTCATCCAGCCCACACTTTTTTTTTATACGGCACACTCGCTCAAGGGGTTTGTTATAGCCCTTTAATTAATGATTAGTCATAGCGCGAGCCATAGGAAATTAGGGAGCAAGGGAAAGGAGGTGTCGATGAACATTGGTCTTGAATGTCTGAAGATCAACATTGCATGGAAAAATAGTGCCAGGCAATTCATTCCACATTCGTGTTGTACGGTACGTCCGAAATTGGGCTCAAGTGCAAACTGATGAGCTTTCCTAGCAAGGCGAGTGTTAGGGGGAAATGTTTAATGGGTGGAACGCAGCTGGCTACCTCCAGTGAGCATTTTTTGTAAAAGAACCTGTAAAATAAGGAAAGACATGAAACATTTCGACGATGTTCGAGTGATGGAAATGTTGCCATAATGTTTCTCTCTCCTATCAATTTTAACGCTTTTTTCTGAACTCTGTCGAGCAGGTGTAGAAAAGTTTGAGAAGCACCTACCCAGAGATGGGAGTTATAATCGAGTTAAGGGCGTATAAACGCTTTGTAAATTGTAGCCAGATCAGAAGGGGTGAAAAACTTCTTGCATCTATTAAGGAAGCCTAAGCATCTTGCAGCATTTTTGGCAATCTCAAGTATGTGGTCATTCCAACGAAGGTTGTCACTGATACACATACCGAGTACTGATAGCTTTTCGGCCTCTTCGATGCAAGTACCATTCATGGATAATGGCATAGGAGTATGTTTAGCTTTAACGACAAAAGATAGCATTGAGTTTTCGACGTATTAAACTCCACACGATTTCTAATACCCCAGTTCACAATTCTGTTTAAATCGGAGTTTAATGAGCTTATCATACGGTGTCGTTGTAATAACGCGTCCGAAGACGAAGGCCGTGAATTATAAAACGTATATAAAAAGCTGAGAGTTGAGTCGTCAGCAAAACAGTAATGGATTAGAAGTCACAGACAAGAGATCATTTATGAAAATGAGAGAAGCGGAGACAGGACAGAGCTCTGGGGCACACCAGCAGTTATTTTGTGAATGTCAGACTTGGAACTGTCTAATACAACTTGAATTGAACGGTCCAGAAGATAGCTTCTAATCCATTTTCGATAAAAGAGCTTCATGCCAAACTCTATCAAATGCTTTTGAAGTATCAAGCGCAATAACCTTGCTTTCGCCAAAGCGATGCAAAGATTTGTTCCACTGTTCGGTGAGATATGCCATCAGATCACCAGTGGAACGATTGCTGCGAAAGCCGTATTGCCGGTCATTTAAAAGCTCCCGATCTTCGAGATATTTCTTGAGCTGACGATTTATCAGCGTTTCCATGACCTTGGAAAGAAGGGACGTAAGTGCAATTGGTCGGTAGGAGGAGGGGGAGGAGGAATCACCTTTTTTAGGGACGGGCTGGACAAATGCTGTTTTCCATCTACTAGGAAAGATTCCTGAACGATAGGAGCGATGAAAAAGCTTACGCAGTCTTTTTGCCAGAGATGAAGAACACTTCTTCAGAAGAATAGGGGGTATACCATCCGGGCCAGCGGATTTGTGTATATCAAGATCTTGAAGAACTCTTGCTACTGTACGAGTGCGGAAAAATATCTGTCCCATAGAAAAATTAACGTTCTCAAGTACAGAAGGGGCATTGTTGCTTGCAGGCAACGTAGAACTTGCAGCAAAATGAGCTGCGAGCATATTCGCCTTCTCTGAAGAGATGACAATAGGTTTATCGTCGACGATGAGCGTTGGAACTGATGATGACGTTGAGTTCTTGACGTTTTTTACAAATGACCAGAAGTTCTTACTGCCTTTGGGACATGGCAGAATTTTTTGCCGTAACTTCTGTAAAAATTTCGTTATTTTGATAACGGAGTTGCACGAGTTCATGACAAGTTACTTACGCGATTATTGATGTCTTCCTCACATGTTGCTTCGCCGTTAATGATAGATCCCACATGTTTAAACTTTTTGATCTTAAGAATCTCAGTGCCATTCAAATAAATGTCTGAATATATTATGCATTCATAAATGACAATCTTATTGAGCTTTTACAGAGGATTGTACTTGAGAAAAGGAAACTAATTTATTGATGGCTGGGCTTTCCCATTCTTTATTTAACCATACTCGTTTTTGCGTGTCTGGAGTTTCCTTCCATCACGGTTTCTTTTGTGAGCCTGTGAAGATCGTTTTTTGCAGTCTGTGACAACACGAGAAATAGTGTCTTCCGAGAGTAAATTTTTGGCGTGCATGCCTATTTCAGTAGCAACTTTTTTCATAACTATATTTCTGCTCTTCCTGTCACATTTTGGCACAGTTATCTTACAATCTACCATGTGTCCAGAGTAGTCCATTTCGTGTTTGCTTCTGACAGGGTTTGTGTATTTCACAAACTCAAGGCCAAGTTCCAACCGCTCCGACCCTTTTCTTGATATTTTCTCAGCATTCTCATTATCCTCAATTTCTCTGTGACCATGAATCATAGTATAACATTTTGCGTCAATGCCAGAACCTTAAAGACTTTGCGACTGCTCTTCAAAAGATTGGATTTTATATCAATAATTGAAATTGCATTTATCGCTGCCGGTCTGTCAATAAAAATGATGATATCGTCCCGTGGTATTTTCAACATCGAAGCCATTCTGAGTGCTTTGATTGAATACACTGCTTGATTTAGATAACCAGATTGAGCTGCTGATTTCTAAAGCTTCCAAGTAAAACCCAATTTAAGAAGATACATTTGAAGAGCTTTTTAAAATAAATATGGGATGCAATGTAGCCAACACCATTATTTGTTTCAAGTTATTTTATAATATTTGTAAGGGTCCCGTTAAATGTTCTTCCAATATTGGGATTGAACTGGTCTCATGGCACTAAATGCTGCTGTTTATTTTATCTACAGAGATCAATTGAAATCATGTTAAGAAATGTGTCATGACTCACTCTTGGTGTGGTCCAATGCATGACAAAACTGCCAACCATACGTCAAGCGCTCGTTGCAGGGTTGAAGGATCCTCGCCTATTGGGGTCCATCATTGTACCTTTAAGCGTTTAGTCAAGAATTGCAATAAAGAGCACGGGACTGAAGACGCTTCCCTGGCGAGAAAAGGACTACATCATGTTTTATTGTTTATCTATTGCATTTGGCCCTTTTTTATAAGCTTTGTTCAACAAAATTATTCGTTCCTTGAGACTTCTGGTTGTCCTGAAATCTTCCATCAAGATGATTGAAGAGCGTGGAAGTCTCGTTCGTTGTGAAGCACAAAGCGTGGATGCACGTGATAGAATTTTTGTTTTCATTTGATTTTCTTCTAAAGACTATTAGCTTACGCAAACGTTGTTGTTTATTCGATTTTTTCAGAATAAGCTTTGAAAAAATTGAGATATTTATAGCGTAGAACAAAGAAAAGGAACAAAGTTTTTAATTTTAGTTCGAAAGTTGGGATTCAATTATAACGAGTATATTCACAAACTTATCGATTGAACATTTTTCAAAGTCAGTGGTAGAGTATTCTCCAGAATTGTGATTGAAACAAGTTTGAGCCATACTTCACACATCTATGTCTCTGCTGAGAGAAATTTCTAGCTACAGAATAATATCGCGTTTTGTAATTTTTAACTGGCGGTTGGAAGATCGCTACATTTACACGAATAATGTGTATTGCTTAAAAATGAATTTTTATTTGATTTAAACTTACCACAATTTTTGATTGCTATGCCAAGTTAACGACAATGACGTTTTTGACCACAATTTATAAAATTCCGACACAAATTTTGGACACCAGTTTTGTAGTTGTAAATTAAATTAAAATAATAAATTTAAATATTTTTTCCTTAAAGTGATATATTTTTTACTTCTTTTAGGCGTATTTTGCTGCTGTAAATTGCTGGCAGCCAAACAGTGGATGTCGCACGCTCTATTCTAATGTTTATAAATGGCCAGTTCTAATAGCATACTTACCAAATGCTTTATCCGTGCAATATAACGGCGATTTGAATTTTCATTCGCTTGTTAAATTTATAGATTCATTACTTACTCCAATTGTACGAATTCACAACACAAAAGAATTAATTCACCTTCGCATAGCCAATGATGCCGTTGTTTTTGGAGTATTCAAATCATGTAATACCAAGGAGTTTGAAATATTCTTTAAAACTGCTATCAAATGGCTAGAAAGCAGTTCTTTTCAGAACACTAAATTTGCTGTTTACGTTGGAGAAGATACTTCAATGTTCTTGAATTCAGAATACATTCAATCGACATCTGTGATAAAATTGTTCACTCCAAATGATACAATTGTAAAATAAAACAATCAAATTATCTTATTCATACTTAATTTTTTGTATAATTTAGATTTATAATAGGACCAAATGGGCATCAGCAAACATAATTAATTTCTTGAAACATCAAATAGCTGAGACATCGATTTGGATAAATCTACCCAACATAAAATCTTCAATTATTTATAAGCATTTACAGCGTGGGCCTGTGCTTTTGATGTTTTCACCAAGAGTATCACTAAGTAATCATTATTTCATTGTAAGTTTTTTCAAAGTTAAGTGATAATTAATGGAGTTTTTAAATATTTCATTTGTAGATGAAACAATTAATTAATGCATTTAATAGCTATCGAATTGATCTCAACAACTCGGTTCTAAACGAATATATTTCGGATATCAGAAGAGGTGTGTGAAATGGTAATAATTATTGAAGGGACAAATATTTATCTTTTTTCTTTGATTTCAGAATATCCGCTTTCGTTGAAGAGACTTTCACATTTTTGTGATTATTCAAATCCTGATTTGCAAGATTTTGACACAAAACTTTTAAATATCGAAGCTTGGGGTGATAGACTGTTTTCTATGGGAGCTCAAACAACTAATATATCGAAACAAGTGTCTTCCATCTATCTTCACAACATTGACGTATTGAATAAAAATAAAGTTCAATACTGTCAAGCGGAGAAGTACCAAAACGGATGCCCGCAACGGAATTTGGACTACTTGGATTATCGAACTCCCGCAGAGATACTAAGGAGTCATGTTCAAAAACGATGTTTGAATCTGGAGAAACTACCAAAAAATTATTTCGAAAAAGGTGTCGTAGAGCCCATTGTAAGTATACGGTTGTGTGAGAAAAGAATCTTATTGATGTTGAGTTATCCTAAGAAAAGAGGACACTACTGTCTCATACACATTTTAATTATGTCTGACAGGGGCCTTGGGTTTGAAAATTTGCAAAATAGTCACATCAAATATCAATGCAAATACAAATACAAAGATTTTTGCTTATCCCACAGCGGTAATAACAGGGAAAGTCTATTAATAATTTCAAGAGCATTGAAGATACTATTTTATTTGACACCCCTAGTTATTTTAAGCAGCAAACTGCAGTTGGCAGTTGTATCGCTGAAAGCGATATCTATAAAAATAATTATTTCGCCAACGTATTGAACATGTTCAACATCCTACAAATTAACACCATAACTAAATTTGATAAACATTCCATCCTAGACCAGTCAGGGAGTTAATTGACTTCTTAAGTGACGAACAAATTTGGTTTAACATCGCTGGTTCGAAAACAAATCAGGGGGAAGGGGAAGCTTTACTATAACATAGTTAATAACAGCCTCTGATTCCAACTTCCCAAGAATTGTAATATGTTTCTGCGGATTTTTTTTTTTTTTATAATGCACTCGCACTCAAAGGGATATTAATACCTTTATAATGAATTAACATGTGCGAGCGAGGAAAGAGAAGGAATAGAAAGATAGTAAAGAAAGGTGGTACAGTGGTTTGAGATTTTGATTTTAGGTGATAATTATCTCATGGAAATTCCACGGGTGGCATCCAGTTGAAACTTGGGAAATAAATAAAAATTGCTGCCCTCGGCTGGGTTTGAACGCACAGCTCTCAGGTTGAGCAACCAAGCACTACATCCACTGTACCATTGCCACCCGCATTAATGGCGATAAAGGAAGTTTTATCCTGGAGGGTTATCTGCCAAGTACATCATCATTTTCTCGGACAGACAGGCTGCAGTTTAATCCCTGGATTCCATATCTAGAAACTATTTTCACTGCTTGTGTTAGTTTATGGAGATATGGCGAAGCACCATTGCTGGGTGCATGGGCCAGGAAACTGTTAAGCTGAAAACAACGTCAACATATTATATTATGGCAAGATGGTAATGAGAGGATAAATCGTAGATAGACGAGTGGTAAAAAATGCGGAGGAATCATGGCGATGATTGACTGCAATATTAATAATCGCATTGAGTTTTCTGTCTGGTAATGTGATCCAATCATCCAAGTTTTGATAAATTACTTTCGGTTTCCAGAAGTTTGACTATCAATTTAAAGAGCAGTCGTTATTCAGCTTTCAAACGTTATAATCACCTTACACATACGAAGTTTTTAGTAAGTTGTGACTGACAGCTGGCACCTTAGTCCATTAAACTCCTCGATCCAAAAAGCTGACAAATTTCGATATCTTTTACTGTCTCATAAGAATTCACGCAACAAGACTTGTGCTCGAAAGTTCTTTTAAATGTAGTACTGCACTAATAAGAGGGAATCGATAGGCAGGAAAGCATTTTTTTTTTGGTTCAGTTTATCTCAAAAAATATGACCAGGGGTGCATCCAGTTGAAACTTGGCGAATATACAAAAATTGATGCCCAAGTTGGGTCTCGAATCCAAAAATAAACTATCAATTAACCACGACATTCACTTTATCATTCCCCTAGAAAGGTAGGTAGAAATGGCGGTTTTATTAGCTGGAAAAGCTCCTTAAGAAAAACCCAATTAGCGCTGGTGTACACTGTTGTAAGCATAACTTAACAAAGTATAAGAAGGATGTCATAGGATGATTTGTGCGGGCGGTTGTTCAGGTTGCAGCGATTTAATATGACGGACGATCCCCCAGATGAAAACAATGTGGCTCTGGCTAGTACCACTCCATCATGTTATATGGCACTTAGCCCAAAAATGGGTCACCTGCTTTAATAGCCAGGCCAAAAATATTTGATGTATTCACTTTATATTTTTTTTTTCTTTGTAGGATTCATCCAAATTGCCAAACCCAGAGAACATGATAAATCGAACTTTAACATTCCTGATGTTGGACAGCGTTATGTACCCTGACTATGTACGTAATTTTATTGGTGATAATGGAATTCAAGGTGGTCCCTCTTCTCTTCCATCAAAAATGTTCATCATTGAAAATAATGTAAGTTTTAAAAGAGTTATATAAATTATGTATTTTAAATACAATTTCTATTCTTATTAAGGGAGAAACATTACACACGCAAAATGGTCCAATTTCTACCAAGAACGCTTTTAATTTTGTGAGCGACTTTTATCAAGGAAAGCTTAATCGTCATTTAAGGTCGTTAAAAATCAAAGAAAAGAATTCTTCAGATGTGAATTCGATAAGTATAAAAAAAATCAATTCTCAGCAGTTTTTAAAAATCGTAAATAGGACAAATGTTGTAAGTTTTATAATAAAAATAATAATAAAAAGCACTTGCAATGATTCCTAATATCTTCGCAGACATCGGTTGTGTTGTTTTATACGCCTCAATGCTCCCTCTGTTACATCATGTCGCAAACATTGCTGCATATATCTCAGATAATTAAGTTACGAGATGTAAAATTTTACAGAATTGATGCTAGTGCTAATGAAGTGCGTTGGGAATACACAATGGACAAGTTTCCATCGCTCATTATATTCCCGCAAAATAGGTATGTTTTTAAATTTCAAATCGATGGCTTATAATATACTTAATGTGAATTTATGACTCTTTCTAGTATTACATTGTTTGTTAATGTTTTTATGATTTGAATGTATTTTTAAAATAGTTGAGTTTAGTTTTTAATTTAAAACAGGCTACCTGAAAAAACGTGGTATTAAATATACTCTAACTTGGTTTTCCAATAAGAAGTGTTATTTTGAATAGCCCGCTATTTCGGTAGTTGCCATTTTTGAAGCTATAATTTGTTGACATTTGACAAGTAGAAACTACGTTATTAATAAAAATGGAACGATACACGATTCAACAATCATCATCAACAACGTCGCGACGTGTCTTTTCTGATTGAGGCCCATTTCCACATCGGTGGCTACGTCAACAAGCAAAATTGTCGCGTCTGGGGCTAGGAAAACCCAAGTTTTATTTTTGAAAAGCCTCTCCATCCTCACCGAGCAACTGTTTGGTGCGGTTTATGGTCCGGCGGGGTCATTGCATACTTTTTCGAAAATGAGACTGGGAGCAACAGCTACGGTGAATGGATTGCGCTATCGAGAGATGATTAATAATTTTTTACGGCCGGAATTGAATGGTATTGATCTGGATAACGTTTACTTTCAACAAGACAGCGCAACGTGCCACACAAACAACGAAACCATTGATCTTTTACCGGAAAAGTCTCCGAACCGTGTTATATCTCTAAGAGGTGATCACAATTGGCCACCGAGATCTTGTGATTTTACACCTTGCGACTTCTTCCTTTGGTCTACGCTAACAGCCCAGCGTCGAAGTCCATTCAAGGATTCAAGACCTCAAAAATGGAATTGGTGAAGATATTGAGGGCATACAGCAGCCACTTTGCGATTTGGCGATGGAAAATTTCATGAAAAAGATATTGTTGTGTAAGCGTAGCCGTGGCGGCCATTTGGCTGATATGGTTTCCCTTTTATTAATGGCATACTTTCTTTTTTACATTGAAATAAACATCCGATCATTTATCTCAAAAAATTCCATTTTTCTTTGAATATCAAAATAACACCTCTTATTGGAAAACCCTGTATAATGGCGAATTTGTTTATATATTTTTGATGACAGTTCCAGCAAAACAAAATTAACATTTTGTGGATAAACATTTTTCAACAATATCTACCAAATAATGTGCCTTAACACTGCAAGTCGATTTCATTGGTGTCTTATGAATTTTGAAAAGCACCACAAATTACATTTACATTTTAATAAGTAAGATTTTTGAACATGCAATTATTACGTTTTAGGTTGCTGTTTGTCGAAACTAAATGTACCACTTGATCAGCTTCAAAATTATTCTTCTCTTACTTTATTGAACTGTACTTTTGCAAACAACGTCTCTTAACATTTCAATTTGAGTTGCATTGCTCGAAAAAAGTATTTTGAAATTTTTCTGATTTTTAAAAGAAATCTCTAAATTTCATTTGGAAAAATTAAAAAATAAATCAAAACTTGTTTCAAAATTTATTCAAAAACAATAATTATTGTACAAACTTAAAATCTTTTTTGAACATTTTGAAATACTTAAAAGACTGCCTATGTTTTAAAATGTCATTGCTTTTGTTAGCTAGAAAGTCTAATTCTAAAAAAAAGGTCCTATAAAACGACTCCTTAAAAAAATAATTTCAAATCCAACTAGTAAAACCTGCTGAGATCCTATGTATACATATCTCGATTACGAATATTAAATCCTAAATCTTTCAAATAACAAATCTATAACTTTGTGTACCAAGTCTATGCAGAAGAAACTAATGTTAAATTTAACAACAAAATTTACAATTTCAGCCCAAGCGAAACGAACACATTTCCATCAACACTACAAATAAGTGTTAAGAATGTTTTTAGTTTTATTCTGTTGAAATTAAATGCAGAGCAGCGGGTGAATTCCTTAATCAATGCTTGTTTTTTAACCAAGGTAAGAATTAAAAATTACAAAAGATCAAAATTGTAGTAACAAAGGTTTTTTCTTACAGCTAAGTTTCGCATTTCAAAACTGCGTGGGACAGGTTCGTGGAATGATTAGTAATGAAATAAGTCATCAACTGCGAAGTTGGAATACTTCTCAAAGTAATCAAACACGGGTTCTGACTTGGTTGAAAGAGTTAAAAAGAATATATTTCGGTTTGCTGCGAGTTAGGAAGGCTGAAGACTTAAAGTTTGTTTTAAAAGACATTGTTAAATATGAAAATGAAAGGCGGCCATACCTTAGAGCTTACCCTTAAAAAAAAAGTTTTAAAAAAAATGTATAATGCTACTTACATATTTATCAAATTGATTGTTGGTGAGAAGACGTATACCTAAAATTCAAAATCAATTGACGTTGGATTGGAGATGACAAAATGCTAGTGCGGTTGATTAAATCAACACAAAACGGTAGAGATTTATCTAAGCGAATCTTCTAATAAAATGCTGGTAAAAGCCAGGTGAAAGTTTAATTCGAAAAGTTGATAGAAGAAAACACAAATAGATAGTGTGCCCTAATTCGTAGACAATATTTCAGGGCATGATTGTTGGGTATATTTTAAGAAAAAAATCGTTATATAGTTAGGGCCTATCTTCAATTTTGACATCATTTTTTGGGAATTTAAGAAAAGGCTTACTGTTGTTTAATTGCTAAAACTTTTTAACGGTAAATGCTACGTTTAATTGCTATATTTTTTAACTTTAAATGCTACGGAAACTCTCATAACCAGTTGCGTTGGAAATTGCCTCAACTACACATTTTGTTCTAAAAAAAAAACGAGTAAATAAAAAAAAAGCATTTTCGTGACCTTTGACTCCTCGTAACTGACCTAGCGGTCATCGGTCATCAGTGAGGAACTCTCTCAGTTTATAAATCGTGCCAGTTTTCAGCCATTTTTCGTCTATTTTTCCTGGGCAACAAAGGTTATGAATAAAAACAATTTGTTATTGGGTATTTTTAATCGTACGCAACTCGCATGTCAACACCAGCGGTACGATTTTTTTTAGATTCGTTCAATTACTTGGCTATGCTGATGATATTGACATTATTGGAAGTACGATGCCCGCTGTCAGTGGAGCATTCGCAAGTATTGAAGTTTAGGCGGCTAAAATAGGTCTGGCTTCAAATGAAGATAAAACAAAATATATGCTGTCCTCGGGTGCAGAACATCATTACCGTAGACTCGAGCAAAACGTTAAACGTGGACAAATAATAGTTCCCCTATAACCTTTGAGAACAAAATCAGAGAAGAGACCAGTCGAACAATCACTCTTGCAAATCGCTGTTTCTTCGGGCTTAGAAGGCATTTTAGTATCAAAGCCTTCTCTCAAAAGACCAAGGAGACACTATAGAAGACCATAATCATCCCAGTCCTGCTGTATGGGAAGAGTGGACACTAACATATTCGGATAAATACAGGCTGGGGTGATTTGAGAGAAAGATTCTTCGGGTGATATTCGGTCCTGTATGTATCAATGGAGTATGGAGGAGAAGATTCAATGACGAACTGTACGGGCTATACAGCGACATTGACCTGGTAAAGAAGCTAAAAACACAGCGGTTTAGATGGCTGGGTCATGTGGAGCGTATGTATGAAAACGCACCAGCCCGACGAGTCTTCAATTTCAATCCGGAGGGCCGACGCAGTTCTGGAAGACCTCTTCTAAGATGGCTCGATCAAGTGGAGAACGACCTAAAGCAAATTGTTGTGCTTAACTGGAGGCCACTGGCTTGGGAACGGTCTAGCTGGTGAGGATTGTTGGTTGATGTCGTGGTCCACAATGGACTGTCCGCGCCACCTCAAGTAAATAAGTATTTTTATTTTATGTGTGTACTAACTAAAACAGGAAAAAACCCATGCATTTTATGTACTTGGAAAAACTTGTTTAAGAAGTTTTTATTTTATGTCCCGCATTTTGAGCAAATTAATAGTTTCCATTTTGCCAGTTATTTCGTTATACTAAGGCATAATTGAAGTCGTTTATAAATAGATATCCGTTACTTGTATTTTTAGCCAAAACCTTAGAACGCAGTTATCTTTGATATGCTCCCAAAAAAATACCCACAAGTTATTCAAAATTGTCTGATCTATTTTTGAGAAATTTGGTAAAAACTAAAAAAAATTGGCTAAAACTGAAAGGGTCATTATATGGGATCTACCGTTAAGAAATCTTTAAAACGAAGCTGCCATCTTGTAGGAGTTATGCAAGTGAGAACAATTTTGTTTGTCTTTGTCCATTTATCACCAAATTAATAAAACTGTTAAAACCAATTTTCGTAATTATCATTTGTAGAAAAAACTAAAAATGCTATTTTCTTCAAATCTGTCTATGTATATTGTATACAAAGTTTTTTGAGCAAATAAGAAAAAACGAAAAAAATTTGGCTAAAAATTTGAGTGAATTCGAAACAGCCGTTGTCAACTTATTTGAAAAAAAGCCATTAAGACCAGATATCCGTTATTTGCATTTTTAGCGTAAAACGAAAAACTCAGTTTTCTTAAAAACACTAAAAAAAATAATACATAAAGTTTAGTTAGATCGTAGGGAACCGTTTTTGACCAAAATAGATATAAGCAAAAAACAATGGCTTTAACTGAACGGTTCGTTGTTAAATGGAAATGTCATCCTATAGGAAATTCTGAAGAACAATTCCAGACACAGTTACATTTACAAAGGCTATTATTTCTCCTGAAAAAAAGACATAAACAAAGTTTCTATCGTTAGTACTTACAGCGCAATTACCGTTAACGTGAGTCCAGATACACCAAAGCAAGAGCATTTTCTTAATTCTCCAAAAAATTATATCACAATTGGAGATAGGTTATTACTGTAGAACGATTTTTGTTCTCGAAATATACCCAAGAATCATGCCCTAAAATATCGCCTACTAATTATGGGACACCTTGTATTAATAGGTATTAATAGTTTTGATCGAGAATTCCTGCTAAACTGGATTATGAGAATGGCGTTCTAGGATGCTCACTGATGTTCCTTAAAATTTGGTAGGGATTCTATTGAAACCTTTTACACAACCAGAGACGCACTCTGTCAGTGCCGGAAGTGGTTCCATGGGGAATCCTCTTGAAGACTTGACGATTTGTCAAAGAACCGAACACAAATGGTTAACTGAACAATCCCGGCCATGTTGTACCATCCTTTAAAAATGAAAGTCCTTGGGGTTCATTCACGTTGTTAACAGTCAGTCTTATTGGCAGATTGCAAGTATTTCATTTAGACTGTTTTTGCTGGTCAACATGGCATTATGAGCAATACACTTGAGACGCTTTTTCAAAACTACATCAGACTTATTTAAATTGCATAAATGTTTCTTTCGTCTATCGTCTCGATACGATAGTAAAGTGACTTTCAGAATGATGATCACCCCTTCATTTTTAACAAACAAGTTTGAATCCATATCTTTTAAATGTGGAGCCCCCCAATATAAAAGTAAATTTCTAACTGTCAAAATGTATGCCTTATTGCATTTTTGGCTATTGATTTTTTTTTTTCAAATATACATCAAAGAAATCTTGGATCCTCTACGCACGTCATTCAGCTGTTTCAAAATTGTGCTTGAAAAGTAGTACGGCACGCTCAGACCTCAGTATATTAGAAGCTGCGAGCAGTAACCAGAGCCTTTACTACTAAAAGTCTCTTTCACTAAAAGCAATCAGAATTCGATTGGATGGGGATAAATAAGCAATTGAAGAATAACTCCCTTTTAAGAAAAACCAAAAACAAGCTGCAACGAACACTCACTATCCAGGTCTTGCTATATGGCGCAGCAGCATGGACTCCTAAAGTCGGATGAAAGCTCTCTTGATTGTCCTACAATTATGGTCCTGTTTGCGGAGATCAAGAGAACAATGTCTAGCTTAGAAGATACAACAACGAGTTGTAGTGCTGGACAGCAACAGAAGCCTAGTAATGAATGCAACTGTTGATCATGGCTACGATCTTGTGCGTCTTTAACAAAAGTCAAAAGCCAAACTAGACATAATCTATGATTTAGCGACTGCGTAATTGGAGCCGAAATCTGTTTGGCATATTAAGTAAACCGCAGAAGTTTCACCCTTTCAATGTTAACTACATACTTTAAAAAAAACAACAATTTAAATTTGATCCAACATAATGACTGGACCAATTTTTTTTTTGCGATATTTTATTCGGATATCCACACATTTTGATTGGTTTTTGCAAAATAAAGTTATTTCAAGTAAATTTGCACTAAAGTTATGATTTAATGTTTAGATTTTTTTAATTACAACCAAAAACACGATCGATAATCGACCTAAGTGTTTGAAATGTTTTCGATTAAATAATTTAAACAAATAATAATTTTTATGAAATGGTTAATCAAAATCAAGTATCATTTATTTCAATTGTTTTTCATCATTTCATTTATAAAAATAAAGTTATGTTGATACATTGTAATGTTGATATAATGATAAAAGAAAAATAAATGATGTGTGTAGGCTTTACAACAAAAAACGACTTATAAAACTAAAATTGAAAGATTCTTTATATCCGAAAGAATTCATTTCTACATGTGCTGCTGAATATTCCGCGATCAATTGCGATTAAAACCTTTAATTATTATTATGCAGAAAATATTTTTAAAAATAAGTGTATTGAAACTTGTTGAAAAAGTTAAGTGATATATTTTTTAACTTGATATTTCTTTTAATACTTTCAGCAGAAATATAATATTTAATATCCATCCTCCTCCATTGAGAAATCTGAGGTTTCGGCACTGTGCAGTGAACTGTAATAAAAGAAAATGAAATAAGATCAAATAAAATACAGTGAAAATATAATTAGTAAGTTTAATCGAAGGAAACATAATAAAAGCTATTTTTGGGTGTGAGTCAAAGCAAAAAATGGTTGGTGTTTTTGGATAGGAGCTGGCCTTGATGTCAACAAGATTAATTAAAGCATGGTAGTCGGAACCCTTTCTTCAGAGTGCAACTCCAAAAAATTTCGCTTCGTACCAAATTGAATCCATCTGAAGTGTTCTCTCCCATAAGCTCTGCTTTTGCTATACACTGTCTTTCAATGGATTCCTGGAAGTGAAAGGAGGGTTGGGACTTGGTAGACCAAAGAAAATCCGGAAGTGAACTGTTTTCGAGGAAGCTGAGTCCTTGAATTTAAAGTCGTGGACAGCTGAAATATGACGAACAGAGAGAGATGGTAGGATCTGGTTGCGGCCCTACGCTTCAGAAGGAGTCCAGTTGTTGCTACCGACAGTAACTTCCGGAAACCAAGAGAGAAAGAGGCATAACACACAATTAGTGCTTTTTCTAAGATCCTCGAATTCCAAAAATATAGATATGCAACTCTTGCAAACTATGTCGTAGGCGCAATTGTGAGATTGAGTAAATTCCATTTTAAGTTACGAAATCCAAGCTATATATAAGTTACACCAAAAAATAGGTGTAGGCTTTTATTATAAAACGTTTTGCAAGACATCCGGAGAAATGAGATCAATCTTTGAATTTTTTTTTTAATAGACAGTTTAAAATAGATACAAAAATATTAAAAAGGAGGAGCTTATAAAATAACAATTATTTCAGCACCCTGGCAACATTTAATATAACCCAACGATTTCCTTAAAACCGCATTTACATATCGAAATAATTCATAGTTAAAGCATTGATAAAGATATGCACAGGCAATTGTAAGATCTGAAAACATTGTCATTTTCCTTTGGACATGAACTTCAACGAAAATCCAACATGTAATATTACCAAAACGTCAGGAATGGTCAGCCAATGTTCTGCAACAGTGTAAAATTGTCGTGTGGGATGAATGTTCTATGGCCCCCAAGAGATCATTGGAGGAATTCAATAGTATACAATTAAGGATGTGAGAGGAAATCAACGGATCTTTGGTGGCGCCTTATTAATTATTAAAAGCTGATTATTTCCGCAAACTTTGCCAGTAATTCTGCGATTCACCGTTGCTGATGAGCTTAATGCGTGTTTAAAGTCATCAATTTCTTGAAAATATGTGAAAACACTTACATTTACCACAAAAATGTGCGTGTTCAATCAGGCAATCAATTTTCGGATCGTTGTTGAAAATTAGAGATGGAAAAATGCCGATAGACAATGAAACTGTGATTGACGGAAGACACTCCTCCAGCATTATGAATGTCCGTACATTCCGAGGAGCAGACATCGATTCGGACCACTACCTAGGCGGTGCAAAACTTAGGGTAAGGATCTCCATGGAAGTTCTTAGGCGAACACCGACTACACCTAGGAAATTCAATGTTGGACGTCTTCAATCCGAAGAGACCGCCGCTACCTATTCCGACCGCGTATCTCTTGAGCTTGCGAGAAATCCTTCGACTGACGACATGAACCCGGAAGACCAATGGCAGCTATGTCAACAAGCCATAAGAAGTTCTGCGTCAGAGGTATTGGGCTTCTCACAGCCTTCCCCCAGAAACAACTGGTTCGACTCCGAATGTGCTCAAGCAAACAAAGCCAAAACGGAGGCATACAAGTCGTGGCTCCAGAGATATACTAGAGCATCCAGAAATCTCTATGTTGAGCGAAGGAAAGATGAGAAACGTCTACTCAGGAGGAAGAAAAAAGAACACCAGCAACGCGAAGTCGAGGAGATGCAGAGATGTTTTTGCAGAAAAGAGGTACGAAACTTCTATAAAAGGGTGAAACAGTCTACGACCGTTTTCACAAGCCACCCTGGGTCCTGCAAAAATCAGGATGGAAACACCATAGTGGAAACGCAGGCGATGTTAGCCATCTGGAGAGACTACTTTAACCGGTTGCTAAATGGCGATGACATAAGTCTTTTAAACATCGCCTATAAGACCCTGTCCAGCGTATATGCTTTCATCAACAAAAGTCTAATCTCACCACCGACTTGGTCAGAATGTGACCATTGATAGGTATAACTTCGAGGTAGTCAGTGAATTTGTATACCTGGGCCCTGCTGTAAACACAAGCAACAACATCAGCGCTGAAATTAAACGCAGACTAACTCTTGCTAATCGCTGTTTCTTTGGGCAGAGTAAGCAATTGAGGAATAAAGCCCTATCGAGAAGAACCAAGGTGACACTGTATAGAACACTCATCATCCCGGTCCTGCTATATGGTGCGGAAGCATGGACCCTCTCTCAATGGGATGAAAAGTCACTTGGAGTCTTCGAGAGAAAAGTTCTGCGTACGATTTATGGTCCTGTCTGCATAAATCGCGAAAACAACATTTGGAGAAGAAGATACAACAACGAACTATACGAACTGTACAGCGACACAAGCCTATCCAGAAAAATTCGATCCAAAGACTAAGATGGCTGGGCCATGTAGAGCGAATGGACATCGACGCTCCAACTCGTAAAGTCTTCAACGCCAAACCCGAGGGAGTCAGAAGCCAAGGTAGACCTCATCTTCGATGGAGCGACCAGGTAGAGGGAGACATCCGTCAACTTGGAGTGCGAAATTGGATAAAGCAGGCTAGAGACCGAGCCGGCTGGAGGGGCATTCTCAGCAAGGCCCAGGAGCACCACGCTCCAGTGGCGCCATCATAAGTAAGTAAGACAATGAAACTGACTTAAAAACGTTACAAAAAAAAAAAATATAATACACACTGCAGTTCAACATTGAAATTTATATATATTGTCGATTTTATCTATCATTGTAAGTTTTTAGGCCTAACCATAAGGAAGCAAGTTTCAAAACCGAATGAAAAAGTGTTTTCTAATTTAGCAAACAAATAAAGACAACGTCTAGCAAAGCGGACGGTGCGACGCTAGTCTATATAAATAAAAATGGATGTGTGTATGTTTGTATGTATGTTGTCTATGAACTCCTAAACCGCCCAATGTATATTTTTGAAATTTTCAGGGTAAATATAGTTTAGTCCAGGGATGGTTCCTGTGAAGGTTTGGTTCCGATCGGGTGGAAGACAAAAATAAAATGCAGGCTTTAAGCATTTTTTGGTCAATTTTTTGTTTGGTTTTTTCATAAATTTTTTAGCTGTTTGAAACATCAGCAAAAATTCCGGAATGGCCAATCGGGTCGAAGACAAAAAAAATGCAGGATTTAACCAAAAATATTGTTTATCCGCTAGCATTGATATGAAATAAATAAATAAATTTAATGTCATATTAAATAAGTATTTTTTTTTTAAGCGTAGCAACGCGCGCCGGGTACCGCTAGTTAACAATAAAATAAAGCATGTACATTTATATGAAATTTTTTGGATAAGAAGAAATATATTATATATAAATAATTTGTTATCTAATTATTAAAAAAAAAAACTGTAATAATTTTTGTTAAATAATTTGGGCTACTTACTTAACAGCGCGGCATGTAAAGAACACAATTCGCTTAAGTTTTTTATTATAGAAGAAATAGTTGAAAGACCATAAACAGCCAGGTTCTCCAAACGGATCCGAGCTTAAGTCTGGATTATAGCTGTAAATATCGCATTCGGAAATATTAATTTCATCATCAATAGCTGACCACAATGATTGTCGAAGCAATTGATACTGATCTCCAGCCAGTGCAGACAAATTTGAATGCACTGAGTTCATGACCCAATGGACTGATGGTTCTTTGCTAAATTCATGTGACTGAAAATAAAAAAGGATATAAATGTATTATTATTATTATTTTTATTATTATTGTGAAATCTTTAGAGTAATAATTTACAGGCTAATACTTAATTAATGGAGCTTCTAGCTTGCTATTTTGAGTTTAATCAAAATCGTTGAGCAAATTCAAAATGAAAAAAACCGTTACTTGAAAGGTACCAGTTCGAGCCGGGCTTAAACGAAATAAATAAAATCGTTTTTCTTCAAACTGCTATATATCAAGTTTGAAGAAACTCCGCCCTTTAGGCTGTAGCATGACGTGAAAAATCGCACATCCGCACAGACAGACCGACGGACGGTATGGCAAAATCCACTTTATTGGGTTTCTCTATCATCGTAATGTCATGTTTCATTAAAACCTCTATTTTTTTCTTAACTTGCCCTATATAGAGCAAGTAAAAATCTAGAGCAAACAAATTTAGAAAAAAATCTAAAAAATTTGGCCAATTTGTCGATGTACCAAATATCATATATAAAAATCAAGACTCAGAACGTAAGTCCGAACGGCTAACAGAGAAGCTCTTTGCATGACATTAATTACTCTTGGAGGATTTGTCACTTCGTCGCAAGAGGCAGTACCCCGGAAAAGAACTTAGGTGGAGTCGTCAGGGATCGAACCCAGAACCTTCGGCGGCGTGGCAGTCTGAAACACAACCACTACGCCAAGGGGTACTACTTCTATTTTTTTTTTTTATTTGCTTTTAAATATAACTAAATAAATAATATAATAGGAAATATGAAATATAAAAGATTAAATGCGAGCTACGTAAAACAAGTGCAATCGAAGGGTTTAATAGTCGACTGAGCAATAAGTTGGTAAAATAGGGGAAATTTCTTTAAATTTGTTGACTGTATTTTAGAAGAGGATCAAGCGGTTACCAGAGATTTGTTGATACCCATTATTCGACAAAAGGAGTCAAGTCATCACCGATTTAATGTTTTCACTACTAAACGCAATAATGCCATCCGAGCGAATTATATGATTTTTGTTCATAAATGGATTAAGATTTAGCAGCCGAATTTTACTAGAAACAGATTCTTTTCTTAAAAGTTTAAGGTAGTCTGGTTGATAATAAAGTTTTTGTGTCAAAGAACAAATTACAAGCCCTTTCACATAATCCATTAGAAAAGATTGTTGCTGAAAACTTAAAGAACTGTCTGTAACGAGAGTGTGTTAGGTGGGAAAAACGAAGAACATAACTCTTTACTCGTAAAAGTCTTTTCCATGAGAAAAATCTACAAATAATTGTTTCAACATTTAGCAAATTTAAACTGTTATAAGCTTTGATTGTTTGCCGGTCCAAATCATCTTCGCCTGCAGTTTTTAAAAGAGACTGGGGCCAAAGAGAATGGGTCCAGATTGTCTTTTGTTGCTAAAGCGGCAGGATTGCTGACCTATAATTTCTCCATTTTGGTTTGAATTTGAGAAAACGGTTAGCTACGAAGGTTTTCCAGGTACAGGCTGGTTTATATAACCAAGCCAATACCATTGAACTATTCGTCCAGCAATATAGATCTCCGACTAGGACATTTTAATTGGAAACGGCGCCACAAAGTTCAAGCCTTGGCGGGGGAATTTGGTTAATAGGAGCTACTTTACTTTTACAGCATACTAAATTATAAGACCAGCTGTTTTCACTGGTTTTAATGCGTAAGTAAAAAGCTGTTGCGTAGGCAAGTTCGGAAGAGTCTCAAAAGCTGTGAATTTAAATTGGATTCGTTATTTGGATGTTTTCTATAAATGACAAGGAAGTAAGAGAGAATTGCCAGCGTCGACACGTTAGGGGCTCAATTGCATGATCCCAGGACGTCGCAGTAGTAATCACTGGGGCTAGCCAGCCAGCAGTCAAATAACCTTGCAATTACACAAAAAGCACAGATCTTTTCGTCAAATTATGAGTAGATGTAATTGAAGTGTTACACTTTTTACTTCAAGATTTAAAATATCTGCATTAAAGAGATGAGTTTTTGATTTTGTTCATTTTCTTAATGCAAATCTTGCAGATTTTAGAGCTTCAATCAACTCTTGTTGTGCTCTAAATGCAATATCAACCTCATGGGCACCAGACAGGACATCATTAACATACAAATTGTCTTTTAAAATTGCAGAGGCAAGAGGAAATGTATATTTAACATCATCAGATAGTTGTTGTAGTGGTCGACTATCCAAGAATGGTGCACAGTTAACACCAATAGATTTTTTTTATGATTTATTAGTTTCAAACATATGGGCCCTATCGGCAATCTCCCAAGAAATTTTGTTTCCCAAGAAATATTTTGTTCCCAAGGAACATTCCCCGCGATCAAGATATACAGAAAACAAGGTAGTATATTGCGCATGTCGTTATCCTATCTCTCTCTTTTGTGTGACGTCACTCGAATTCTATTTCTTGAAGTGAGTGCAGACTTCAGTATAAAAGTGAATACATGATTGTGTCAAAAGATGCAGATTGCAATAAGTTTTCATCTCTCAACGAATAACTGCGACACCTTCAACTTACCCACTTATGTATATTTCTGCGTAAATTATCATACTTAATAAAAAGAAGTACAACACGTTAAAACTTTAAGCACAGATTTTATTAAATTTTCTTTTAAGTTGATCTTTCTTCTTCCAAACATTGTTTATTATATTTTGATTTTGAATTCTGATTCTAAAATACATTTTACATCGAAAGAAAGTTCTTATAATTTCAGGATCCAAAGTGCAGTCGACTGCTAAAGAAAACAAATTTTGTATGTAGCCTTTAGATGGTTCGAGAGCGTATTCTTCTTCGTGGATATTGTTAAATTTGTTGAAAATAGAATCTAACTTCTTCAATTCCATGATAAATAATCCGCTTGGCTTCTGAAGACCCCCTTCATTGATTTGTCCATGTTAATCCTTTAATATCTTTCTTATCAGCAAGAATTCCTATGTTTGGTGTTTTTGATTTAAAACGCTAAGGTAGCCAGCAAGGTACTCCAAGGCATCGTACTTTACATCAGACATTTCTTTTTCATTGCTCGGAACAGTTATGCTTTTTTCGTCATCATGTACTCTCTCGCAACCAGAAAAACAGGATAAGAAGTCTGAAGTAAGTAGGGTGCTCTCCTCGTCCACTATTACTGAGTCATTGTTGAGGTCAACATCCATTTTAACTTCTTCTTCATTAAAGGACTCTACGTTTGAAGAGTCTGATATTATGCCTTAATTTCGCTTGTTGTTTTGGTCAATATTCTCCTTATTTGAAAAACTGGTGAATCGAAGATTTTCTGTGGGAATTGTATCGGATCTCAGTTTTTTGCAACTTTTTGGTGAATATACCAAAAGTTCGTGTTGCAAATTGCGAATATATTTGTCCCGAGTGAAATGCTTTGAACAAATGTAGGCCGTTCTCACATTTATTGTATCCTTTCTGCAAACATTTATTCTGCCAAACTCTTGCCATTTCCAAATCTTTGGGAAAACGAAATAGTTTCACAGGCACATTATTAACTCTATTTTTATATTGTTTACTTTTCTTATTATTATTTGAATCACAAACAAAAACTGAACAAACCGCCATAGTTTTTATTTAACAAAATTATTCTTTTCGAAAACACAACACACGCGCTATATTTCACAATCGAAATGAAAGGAAGGAAAGCGCAGCTGTCAAACGATAATAATTCAAATGACGTACATGCGCAGAACATACACAAAATAATGCGTGGGAATATATTACCTTTCTATTCTGTATATCTTGCCCCGCGATCGTGAATCACCCAGGGAATGAATTTCGCACGAAATTTCGAAGATAGTTTTCGAATTTGTTTTGTAGTGCTCTAGAAAGCATTAAGTAGAAATTTCCCTGGATTATAAAAAAAAATCCCATTTTCATTAATATTTTAGAACCAAATATCCCAAACAAATCCAGAACCACAGACCAATATACAGACCGCCAACTCGTACTCCTCTTGCCTGAAACACCCTCGAAATATTTTTTCCTGTCTGTGAATACGTGTACATCTCTCTCTGTGCATTTTGTAATGGCAACTATACCTGCGTATGCCATTTATTTTGTAGCTGTGTTTGCTAAATGGGTTTTAAAAGCAAGGGAGAGCGTCACACTCTCAAAATAAATGGCATATCAGCTAATTTTTAGCTTGTAGGCAAAAAGAGAGACCATACAGTGTGTTGGCGGTCGGTATCTTATTGGTCCGTGTCCAGAACTTGCAAATCGAAATAATTGATTAAAAGTTCATACTTAAGGCAAGACCACATTGGGCGCAAATGCGCTTCAGCGAAACGACACATCAGAGTTGGGTATACGACCATTTCTACCAGTTTCGCTGCCGCTTAGTGCGGTTTAACTCTTACAATTCCAGATGAAGATTCAGTTGCAGTGAAGGTCCTCTGCAGTGCAGCAGTGCAAAATATTAATAAAGTATAAAAAAGCTTGGGCATGCATGTTCGATTTGGAAACCTTGTCCATTGTATGTATATATAAACTATAGTACTACCACGTGAGGGGCGCCATCTATCGACGGAAGACTAAGCTTGATTTTAGAGGTTTTTGTCTAGATTACCTACAACAACAATTAAAATGGTGGAACGTAAAAAAAATCGTTGCTTCCCATGCTAATCTAGGCAAAAACCTCTAAAATCAAGAGCTTAGTTTTCCGTCGATAGATGGCGCACTTCAAGTGGTAATATTATAGTTTATAATATATGCAATGCCTTATCGCTTCTCTTATATAAATCTGAACAGTCATCCTTTTAATCACCCAAGTCATGTCAATTAGGTGTTTTTAACTATTTGATAAACTCCCTAAACCACCCTATCTAGTAACACTGTTTTGACAAATGAGAAATCTTCCAATTTCCATTGTTGTCTTTTTTGTATTTTATTTAGTAGGTATAAATTATAAGAACAGTGTTATAAAGAAATAAATTACAAAGTTTTTTCCATGCTGATATGCATTTATAATTGGTGGGCCTTGGCTGTTTTCAATTCGGATTTTGTATTTTTCCAAAACTTTTGGATATTCTCTATTTATCGGGTTGAGGTAAATCCATTAGCTATATCGGTGATTTTTCCATTATAAAAACCAATAATTCAAATTGTTTTGGGTTTACTGAACTCGCCCTTGAATAAGAAAATGCAAATGAATGTTTTATAAATATAATTATCAAAATAAAAAAAGAAACAAAAATGTTATTGCACTTACAATGTTTGTGTTTATTTTATCTCCCATCCATCTCCCTACAAAAATATATGGGAAACAAATCAAGCAAGATGACAGATGATTTCCCATGGGAAATTCATTCACGATCGCTAAAATTCCGCACGGATTTTCGAACATTGTTCCCGATACCAATTTTCCGAATATGGGAAATGTTTCCCAAGGAATTTTATTCCCGATAGGGCCCAATATGTAAATATAACATGATTGTGAGTACAATATACTAAATCAATTTAGACATACGAATTCATATAGGTACATAATTATTATCTATACAAAATATCTGGAGCTAAAACATTTGGTTGCTCTTTTCCTAATAGTTTCCCTAGTTTTTTTTTTTAAGTTTCCATTTTTAATTTGTTCACGATATTTAACAGTATAGTTACTTAGGTTTGCAACATCCATTTCATTTAACAAAATTTGTACACCTTCTTCGTCCACAAAGTCTGTGCCAAAGCAACATGGACATGCTCCCAACATAACATCTTCTCTTGCTCTTAGATTACATATAATGCATATAATTGGTAGATCATCCCGGTGTGGAATATGATTAAGCTTGACTAGTTCCACTCTCAGCTTTAACATCACTAAAATTTTTTGGATGCTATATTCATCTCGAAAATAGATTAGATTCGTTAAGATTGTGTTTAAGAACACTACACCTACGTTGCTCTGTATACACCAATATAAATGTATTTAACTCATAAGTTTTTGCTTTATTGTCTTCAGTGGCAGGATTGCGGAACCAAATTCGTTGATACGGAGTGTGTTCAGAGTTAACTCTAATTTTACGGTAAATTTTTTCGACATTCGCATTAAAAACACACTGATGAAAACGATAATTCAAAATAAAGATTGTTAAGTCAGATGGTAACAGGCGACTTGTGTCCAACAAGTCGTTTAAACTTGCACCAGTGCTGGATTTGTTTGACGCGTTGAATAATACTCTTATTTTTGTTGAAATACTATTTGGTTTAACAACCGCATGATGGAACAGAAAGAAAGAGCACACCTTGTTTGCAAGAATGATTTCATTAGAATGAGCCTCTCGACAAAATGTACCTTCATCGGAGAGAGGTTTGTGATCAGAAATATTATTTCGACGTCTCAACATTTTTCAATTTATTGACCTACAGAAACTTTATTGAAATATGAAACCAGAGTTGAGCATGAATGTATATTTATATTTTCTTGAATGGGGCCAGATAAAATCTAGCCAAGTATTATATTATCACTAACAATTGAGGGATATATATCCATAACAGGTTCATTCGGGCATCAGCGGTGTATAGACGTATCGCAACTAGCTTAATAGAATGCCGTCTCTTCTTCTTACTAGCTTTTTCCAGCTGGCATGAACCCCCTGACCGCAACCAGTGCAGCCTTCTGGAATCAGAGGTTTTCTGAACCACCCCAAAAAAATCAAGCGAAAAAACAACACCTCTGACCATTATCCTCACCTACCAACAACCACACAAAACGACAACATCCCACGATATCTAGTCATATCTGCAACCGAATCCACACGTCCCATTGCCTCCTACAACTCCTTCCAAATCAATAGAGGTTTGGAATATGTAATTAAAGAAATCCTAGAAGTTCCGCACGAACTGCAAACAGGAAAACCACACATCCTAGGACCCCGTGTGCTCATCTTTCCTAAAACAAAATCAAAGCCGACCGATGCTGTACGGTTCGTGAAGCCTAGCAAATATACAACGACGATCCGGCACTCCACCAACTTCCAGCTTCGAAAAAATGACAAGCAGCAAGCAAACCAATGGTAGAAATAATAAAAGATCGCATCCTAACCAAAAAAACAAGCACTAATCCCTCATCAAACGAAACCTCCGAACCAACGCCAACGCCTGAAGAAAATATAAATTCAACCACTCTCTCACACTCTGCAACTAATAATACAATCCCAAACACCAAACAACTCCCTCGCACACAAATCAACTTAGACAAACACCACTCACCAACCTCACACAATTCTGTTGAAATCGAAAATACTCCCCCAACAAAGTACAACCACTTAAACAAATCAAACCAACAAAAAAAAAACACCAACGAAAGTTAAAACGAAGAAATGGAATTGGATGAAAATCCACCCATCAACCTAATCCTCGAAACATCTCCCACAAAAATAAGAAAAATCGGAATAACCCCCACACCACAGCCCAAGAAATCAACCCCTTTAAAAACGCACAATGAACCAGTTACTTAACAATTTACTTTTACTCCAATGGAATGTGCAAGGATTCTGTGATAACAAACATGCACTTGAAATTCTGATTTCAACATACAACCCTCACATCATAGCACTTCAAGAAACCCACATCATATCAAAAAACTAAAAATTCTTCAGTATCAAAAATTATAAGTCCCTCCATCACAACAAATACTATATGCCAAACCAGGTTTTGTAGTTAAAAAACAAATACCCATATTATCCCACACTATATCATCTGCACACCTCTTGTTTCTAGCTCCCCTTCTTCTCTGGGAAGTTACCAATCTAGGAAAAAGAAAGGACCATATTCCAATAATACTCCACAGCTAGGAAAGAAGAACTAACAGAATACATACACCACGCTTCAAGGAAAATCTAGCAAACTGGAGTTTATTTGCACAAATATCCGCAAATCTTACATCAGCATCACAAACTAAATTAAACATAAACCAGGAAGCTGCCAAAATAAAGAAAATCATAAGAACAGAGCTGCATCCAAAAATATTCCAACAACCAAAAAGAAAAACATCAAAAAACAACCCTATATGGTTGTCATCCACCATAGGGAACCTAATAAAAGAAAAACAAACGACCTGGTCCCAACTATGCCGGAACCCTACGACTGTCAATTGCTAAGCGTATAGACAAATTAGTGCTTAAGTTAAAAAAGAATGCATCACATCAAAAAGGCTTTCTTGGGAAGACTTTGCAAATTCTATGGACCCAGCAATTGATTCGAAGACCCTATGGTCCAAAATTAGATCGATTCGATCAAACAAACAACCTGAGATGTTAGCTTGTATGATGCTCAACAATAATCTACACAACAATCCGGAATTGATAGCCAAAACTTTTATAGAAAAGTGGAGGTCATATAGCTTAGACCTATCCTACCCACCCAAAATCATCCACATTCAAGTATGTAAATTAAAATTGAAAATCGACGATCTCCCAGACTTACAAAATTACCCAGAGTGTTTGACTGAATTTATTTCCCTGCTTAAACTTATAATGACACTTCCAACGACAAAGGGAACCTCGCCAGGATAAGACAAAATTACATACAAAATGGTAAAATCGTGCGCTACAAACATCAAATTGAAAACCTGCTCCCTCTACTCAAATATAATAAAAACAGGTATCTCTCCGCATGACTGAAAAAGAGCACTGCTTAAACCCGTCCCCAAAAAAGTCTCAACTGTCACTCCTACTACGAATATCGGCCCATGCTACCCATTCTCTCAAAAATCTTGGGAAAGATTATCGCACGACGAGTATCTTGGCATATAGAAAACAAGATAAGTACAGAACAACATGCCTTTAGGCCTCTAAGAGGAGTCCATTCATTGGTCCACCTTCTTGAGCACAATTTGGTGAGTAATCTACAGCAAGCCAAACATAGCGTAGTAGTTTCAATCGACTCGAAAAAGCAAAAGGCCGTGTTATATCTAACCCCGTCGCCGTCATACGCCAACTCCACCATTGGGGAATTCCAAAGCAAATTCTCAGATTAGTTCTATCTTTCCTCACCGGAAGAAGACAAAGTGTCAATAGAGATGGACACAGCTCACATATTTCAAGAGTAGACAACGGAATCCCCCAAGGCTCTCCCTTATCGGTAATTACATGCAACGACGTACATCGACTGCTTCATTGTAGAAATCACCAAACCATCTTACAACCTAGACTTCGTGGGAATCTATGCGGACAACATATGTTCTTTTGATTTTGATTGACATTTTATATCTCTAGGATTTGCTAATGTTTGTTTCCATATAGATAGTGTTTTTTTCTGGAAGTTTATTAAAACATAAATACACAATAATACGATCCCAAGAATCTGTACTAATTTTATCAGTCTTAAGAATTGAATCATTTATTTCGCGTTGTAAATTTCAAACACCCTTTCCGGATTCTATTGAAAAGTTAGATAAATTAAATAGATTTTTTAATTGTTTATTAATAATGATTCTTTTGTTTTCAAATTGAACAGTTAATGGAGCGGCAATTTTGAAACAATGTTATTTGCCTCACCCTTTTGTTTTCGAACGAAGATGAAATCATTTTTGAACCGAGTATAATTAAGGATGATTTATATAAACGGCTGCAAATATATCTTTAAATGATGGTCAAGTTAAATAATCGCCATAAGATATGTCAGTCACACGCAGGAGCTTTAATACACTGCATTGAACCAAGACGTTGATCTTGAACAACGTCAGCATTTAATGATGTACCTTGAAAAGGAGGCACTGATTGAGTTGCTGAGGGATGCACCGATTGAAATTTGATTAGGCTCAACAATTTTTAAATTATCAGCTTTTATTATATTAAGCTTTATAATTGACTCTATGATTTCACTTAAACATAGTAAGTGAGTTTCTTTATTCATTCCGTATATTCAGAATATATGGAACGCCATTTTTGTGTTCTTTATTCAATGGAATATTCCGGATAAACTATTTCCTTTTTTTGTATTCAATCTGGAATATTTGGAACGCATTCTTTTCATTCCTAGTGGAGAGGTGGTTTAAATAGAATATTCTCTAGTTTGACTGATGCAGTTCACTGTCAGCTATTGTTTATTCTTTTTATTCTAGTTCTGTTTCTTTATTTATTCTATTCTGGATAGATATTTTTTTCTTTTCTGTCTTTTCTATTCCTTATCCGGAAAAAATAAAGAAACACACTCAGTATGTATGTATGTATGAAGGCTTTCGACAGCTTGATGGTGATGGAAGCTTTTTATGAGTCCCTTGTTGTACACGGTGACTGGATGAAGATCAATGATAGTTTTTGATTTTCAACGATCCTTTTGTAATTATCGATGCGATAGTGGTTTTTTTTTTATTTATAAGCTAAGTGTTGCGGGTTCGAGCCCCAGCCTGGGCACCAATCTTTTAATATTCCCCCAGCTTCAATTGGACGCCGACCGTGGGATTTTCGTGAGCCAACAAAAAATCTTTGCTATCTTTCTATTCCTTCTTACTATTGCCGTGCAGTTTGCATTCAAAAAGACCTTGGGTCTTTAGCCGATGGCTCGTATCAGCTGACCGTGTAGCATTTATATTCTCACTCATTCTTGCACGTGCTCCGCGGTATGTGTGTGTTTTGATCAGTGTATTGATGTAAACCAATACAGCTAGCGAGTCAAATAAACTTGCCAAGAATAGTGCGAAATGGCAATGATCTGAAAAATGTTTCACTCGCATCGTGGTTTCATAAAACCAGACATATTTTTGTATTATTATTATTATATGATGGCTGAGTTCACTGAATGATTGATGTGGGGCAAGTTTATATACGTTGTTAATGTTTACTGCAGAATTTGTTGACAGAATGTCATTTAATTTTTTTGTTAAAAAGTGATGTGCTTACGTAATTAATTTTAGAGCATTCTGGTGTAAGGTGTTTTATGGATAGGATTTGATTTGCTTGGCAGAGGTGACAGCTTGGTGGGTTTTCCTTTTTGAGAAGACGGCTATGCGTTAATTGTGTGTGTCCTAGGCGAAGGCGTAGAAATCATTTGTTCATGGTAGTTGTTGTTTCTGTCGGATATGTGGCTGGCTCATCCTTTGGGTTTATGGAAGAATAGTGGTGATCGTATGATTTCCATTCGACTGTTCTGTAGCTGTATATATATATGTATATCTCCTGGGCGTTAATCGTCTTTGATATGTGTAGTTATAGGGAACTTTGACCTCAAAACGATGGTTGAGAATAACACAAGTAATAGGGAACTTGAACGGGAATTGCGACGTTAATATGACGTGTACGATGTCGTCTGACGATATTGGAAGATGATAAATTGCTGCACTCCAAAATATTTGATCTGAATGATCGTAGCGAAACAAGATGTAGGGATCCTGTCAGTTGAGTTAGGTGTCTAATTCTGAGGCAGCAATACGATTCGCAAAAAAAAAAAAAGATATGAAAAGAAAAATTCCTTTGCCAAAGTGAAAATTCTTTTTCTAAGTTTAAAGTCACGTCCCACATCTTTGAGTCTAATGATCGTGAAATGCATAGCTTTAACTCCAGCCTATGAACTTGGTGGTAGCACACAAAAGTTGTTATTTCATTCAAAATCTTCATACAAGATTATTCTACCTATTTGTTTTGATTAAGCCAGATCAAACGCAGTTGAAAAGTTTCATGCTCCAGGAGTTGTTAGTGAAGCAATAGAAAAAAAGATGCACATTGCTTAAGGCTAGGCGCGCACTAGACGGCCAGGCCGCAGCAGCCAATGAATTATTCTAGGAAGCATGCAAGTATGTACGCGCATTAGGCGGCCAGCGGCCAAACTCATATAAAACCTGGCCGTTGTGGCCTGGCCGCGCGACCTGGCCTAGTGCGCGCTTAGCCTAAGGCTTCAAATTATCAATATTGTAGAACCTCTAATAAATAAAATAAAATAAAAGTAAACAAACAAACCGACACTCGAATAGGTACATTGCACAACACAAGAACGCAAACAATAACCAGATCCAATACCCACTAGCAATAAAAGTGCACAAACAACTGCCACCGCTAGTTAAACCTCAGTCTAATCCCGTGAGAAGGAAGAGTGAAAATTCTTTGAAATGTCGGCGTCAGGTAGAAGAAATTTTAAATATTTCTATATTTCTTAAAATACAAACGGGGATGAGTTCCAAAATAATTTTTTAAATCTCATGATGTTTATGATCCCTCAGAAGGGTAGGTAGCCTAGTTTTGTGACGGGCTGTTTGTAGAGTTAGTGACAATCATGTGATTAATTGACCTTGAACGTTGTGTTGATATTTTATTACTAACTGTTGAATAGGACTAAGCCGATCTCCAGGAGATTCATGTTACAAGACTTCAGTTGACACAGTTGGCTTATTGGCGAGGATATCAAAAATAATACTTGTTTTACAATTTTTACAGATTAAAATTTTTGAAAGCATATCTGTACTTTAGAAGAAGGAATATTTACCAATAAATAAAATTAAAAACAAAAATTACCTTAGCATCAGAGAAATCGTAGTCCGGTTCAAAAGCAGCATTCAAAGTTGCAATCAAATGGAACAATGTTTTCCTCGAAATAGTGTCGCACAGAATGATGCCTTCATCGCCCGACTGGCTATTTCGATTAAAGTTTGGTGATAAATCTGCAAGCGTTTGCGGCGGTGACAAGGCTTGCAAATCATGCGGACCAATTCCATGAATTTCAGAGGTGAAGCGCTTGTACAACACCTTGTCTGCTGCAACCATTTTGCATGAGTAGCTCTCTATGCGTCCAAAAATAGTGCTATCCCCAGTTTGTATTGACAAAGCATTATTAATTGCCTCAAATCGCGAGCTCTCAAGTAATTTCATTTTTAATTATTATATATTTAATTAAATTTAAGAACGACGACGACTTGTTTTATTTAGTATTAAAAAATATAATTTTGTTTTGTCCCTCTCACTTCTTCTCAAATATACTATACTATTTGGCTTCTAGATAACAATAGAAAGATTCGAAGCAATTTGAACTCGGAAACCCATTTTGACTGTGTTTTATATTTTGAATTGATTCCGAATGCAAACTATGATTTCTGTTTGTTTTGAATATTACTTTAAAACTAGTTGATTTTTGTTTGTTGTTGTTTGTGTTGCACGTTATTAATTTATTATTTAAACAAAAATAAACGTTAATTTTATTAGTTTCTCTCAACGCAAATTAATAAAGACCAAATATTCAAATTATATCCTTGGTTGGTGTCGTCTTGAAGCCGAGAGCAGAAGCGAAAGCGTAACTATGAGTTATATTTTGTCTGCAGTATCTATTTATCGCGGCGGCAAAAATAATTATTGTATTTGATCCGCAAAAGTTTCTGAACATCGTAGAAGGATGCACTACAATTCTTTTTTTTGCAGTGGCTTTAATTTCACTTGTTTTCCCGATTTGTAGAATATCGTACATCACACTTCTGTGATAGATTCTTTTAGAGTATTTATGGATGTACTCTCGATAAAGATTATTTCATAAACAAGTCTTCTTATGTGAAGAAAAAATAAATCGCACTATTGTTTGTTACAAAAATATGTCTTTGTTTTAAGTTTTATAAATAGTATATATATAAAATGCTAATAATAATTCACACGAAAATCCCAGCGTTTATCGACTTCTATTTATTTTTCCTTTTGCCTTTTCTTTCGCAGAACAGTAATACAAAAAACTATAAGCGAATCTACCAGAATTTGGATTTTTCAATTTAACATTTTCGTCAAAATTTGTGGCCAAGGTTATAAATGTTCTACAAAAACTACGTATTTATTCATATTTGTGATTGTTATATAAACTTTCTTGATATTGAATTGAGTTTTCACAAAATATTTTCCACCAAAATTTGATAAACTTTGATCAATTTGTTAGGAATAAAGAAATTTTTTCTTAAAAGATTACTACACAACAGCAGAAGCAGAACTAAGGTCTAAGAAAAACGCAGAAGGAGATCAGAAAACTAGAAAACGAAAAAATATATAAAGTAGGCGTTGCTATGTTCAACTAATGGTAAGATACGGACGGCAAAACAAGGCATTAACTCATTTCAGATTATTGGTGAAGATGGAAGAGATAAAAGGGAGTAAAGAGTAGAACCATTGACATACTATACATGGACTGCTAGTGAAATGTCATTTTCATACAAATCGCTTGGAAAAATTGACTCCTGTTCAAGTGCTTCCACTAACTCAAAAGCGGCAAAAGTTGTAATTATATTTTCAAAAACATGTAGTGACATCTATTGCCACTTGCCGAAAGCATAACAAAATCCTTATTATATGTGTCTATTCATACGTAGGCAATAAGATGAGTGATGTGATTGAAAATTTTTCTTTCACCTTTCAATACAAAATTATATGACTAGACATACGCTTAGTGCAGGTAGGATGTTGCGTGCGTGGGACTGACTACGCAAAAGTAATAAAAATCTTTATTCCACAATGATGTAAGTGTCATACTGTCGAAACTATTAGAAGAATGCGTGCGAATAGACAGTACCAAACAGGGACATCTATTGTCATTTTTATAAAGTGCAAGGAAGAAATGAGAAATGTCAAAAGACGCCAAAGTTAATTTAGAGTAAATAAAATTTGGTGTTATTTTTCTTTTATTTTCGAATTTTACTTTTTAATTCAACGAAAAAATGATGAGTGATATGCAGAAAATGGAAGAAGTTTTCAACACCATCAACGGAGAGGAGAGAGTCTTTTGCCCTAATTATATAGAGACTCATGTTGTTGACTAAGAGACACTAAGGAGACGTGGGAGTTGTCCATCGCTTGCAGCTGAAATGGTGGAAAACATTTTATTAAAAACACAATTAAAGGAAGTCATGAACTTACTTGAATTCCAGAATCAGTGCATGCGAAAGTTCCTTCATTAAGGAGATCCTTGATGGCATCAAGGACTTTCTTCAGTGTGATAGCAGAAAGGAGGCGTGCTTCGAAGATTTTTGTTGCATAAAGTTACAAAATCAAAACTTGAGGACAGATATAAATAAAGGCACTTTATCTTTCTGAACATTTTGTTAATTAAAGTAAAATGTGGTTTATTAGCTAAAAATTGTTTGAGATCAAGACAACTTTCTTGTTGAAAACTATTTCACAAAATTAATAAATGAAAACATCTCGAAAAACGTAAGCTCCATGTGATTTTGGTCAAACTCGAGTGAGATGTTTTGCTTTTTTATAATTAAATTTCATTTGACAGAACAACAGAAGTCGTTCTAAATGAAATTGTTACAATCGTAACAATCTCTAACATGACACTTCAACACTTATTTTTGACATAACAACAATGTGGAGAAAACGAACGCAGCTCAGTGGTACTTCCCAGTTAGCCACGGACGGCTAAACAAGGCATTAGCTCATTTTTAGTTTATTGGTGATATAGGAAGAGATGGAAGGGAGTAAGGAACATACATTGCATTTTGCATAAGAACGTAAAGTAATATCACTTGGTAGTTTTTCTGCTTGGCCGCTGATGGCAAAACAAGGCATTAACACATTTCACTGACTTCAGAATTTACGGCTCATTTTCTAACTCGCCTGTGTCAGCGTTTTACAAGGCCTCTCATAAAATTGCATGCATGGCACACAAAATTGAAAGAGATTCGAGAATAGGTATAAATAAAATGAATTTTTTTTCTACACAATTGCTGCATCCCCAGCGCCCTAACGGCAAAACAAGAAATTACTAAAAACTTCCAAGAGATATTTCTATAGCTTCTATATACAATGGCTTGTCTATACTGCTATACACAAGGGTTTTTCTGGCTTCATTTTCTGTGGTATCAAGTATTAGATTAAAATATAGAGAAAATGGATTCCAAACGTTGTGAAAGTGAAATGTTGTTCCATCGCGGTACATAAAAATAATTTAAAACAATATAATTGGTTTTATTATTCTGAATATTTATTCTCATTTAAAACTTTTAACATTTAAATTTAATTAAACTTGATTTAATTCCCAGAAGTGCGGAGTTATTGAACAGACGAGTTGCAGGTTGACCGCTCAATAAAGCCAGCCGCCTGTCTTTTTTAGTGTCAGTAATTTAATTTGTTTCCAGAAAATTAATTAATTAAATCAGTTGTACAAAAATGCGTCGTCGTAGCGAGAGGAAAAGGTCGACAGAAACTACTTCGCCTCCTCCTGTATTAAAACGTACAAGGCGTTCACGCCGCTCTCCATCGCTAAACGAGACGCCACAAAAAACTTCCCAGTCTGAAGATAGGGTTAATAATGAAATAATCAGCGAAGAGTGTAAACCAATAATTGATTCCGAATCTATTAATAATGGCGAATTGAAAGAAAAGGAATCATCGTCACCACCACCCGAAGCTGATCATAAAACACAAGCGCTTAAGGATGAAGTATTGGAGGTAACTAAGAATGTCAATTCTTAAAACAAATTAGGAAAAGTACAGATTGATAAAATGGCACTAGTTAATAGGATTTTCTTAGGTATCAACAAATTCTGCTATCAGTTTTGATTTTTTGTACAGGTAGTACCCACCCTGGTTAGTGTGCCGGACTGCCACGCCAAATGTTCTGGGTTCGATCCCTGAATCCTAAGTTCTTTTCCGGGGTTATGTCTCTTGCGAGGAAGTGACAAATCCTCCAAAAGTACCTTGATCGTGTCATGGAAAGTGCTTATCTGTTAGCCGTTCAGATTGGGCGGTAAATTGTAGGTCCCTTCCATTACTGCAGAATATCAACACACAGCCCCGTTTGGAGCTGTTGTGCCAAGTATTGATTTTTTGCTCGAATTTCACACGAGATTGATTTTGTTTTTAATTCTGGTGCGTTCTTTTTGGCAACTTGGGTGTGATTTAATCTTTTAAAAGTTTTTTTTTTTTCAAATGTTCGCTTTGATTCCTTGATTTAAACCAAATTTACTTGATTGAGGGCCATTTATGGTTCTTTAGCATTTAATTTGAGTAAATACTTCTTTCAAATAAAACGATACCGCTAAAAATGCTGAAAAACTTTGTTGTTTGCAATTGCAATCTCGTCTGATTTAACACTGCTATAATTTTGTAGTTTTCGTTTTGTGCCATTATGCTGTTGATCCAATAAAGCACGTTGATGCTGGCAGTTTCTTAGGTAACGTGTTACGATGGGGAAAACAAGTTAATATTTATATGGCTGACATGTTTACTTTGAGACGGAAAAAGGAAAAACTTAACAATTAAAATCTCAACTTGAAGTGAGATAAAGTCGTATAAGTTCTTTTTTGTCTTCAAAATAATTTTCAAAATTAGAAGGATGTGATAGTACAAGCAATCAAACTCCAGACTATATGCCACCTAGGCAGGGTGCTGGTTGGTAGGGGAACATTTAATCCGTCCAAGGAGTTGGCCTTGTAAGTGAGTCTAGCCTAGGAACCACCCAGGTCATACCCCACCACCTAGGTGAGATGTATGACCCTCAGATTGGTCCCATGCTGATCACCTGAACCTGATTGCTTGATTAGAGGGATAAGAAGGATTTTAAAGAGAAGGATTCGAGGATGTGATTATCGGGATAAACGATTTATATATAGCCATTTTGTCGCATCCAGGAAGTTAACCAGGTCTTTGATTTTTTTTATTTGATTGTTCTCCAAGATCTTCATAAAAAGCTTTAGTCTATCTCTATATGATTATTGAATGTGAATTTGTTGTCTATGACAATACCCAAGTACCTTATTTCGGTCATTTTTGTACCCTATTCCATAGAATGGGTATATTGTATTTGGTGTGGAGTTTGTAACATAGAGAAATAATACCGTTAGGCATAGAAAAGTATATATATTCTGACTCAGAATCAAAAGCCTAGTCGATTTAGCCATGTCCGTCCGTCCGTCCGTATGTATACTCTCTAGAGGTCGCAATTTTTGAGCTAGAAGGCTGAAATTTGGTACATATAACCTTTGGTTCAAGAGTAAGGCTAAGTTCTTGAACCGGTAAAATCCGCGCACAAACACGCCCACAATCGCCATTTTTGATGAACAACCTCAATTTGGTAAAATTAAATTATGTTTTTTGTACAGTTACGATAAAAGCATAACGCTAAAATTTTGCAAACGTAAGCTTTAGGTAAACTTTCTTCCAATCAAAAAAAAATATTTCAGTTTGGGCGTGGCTGACGCCCATTTTTCATACAAAACCATCAATATTGTTTTTATAAAATAGTAATTGTTATATTAAAGCGAAAAACATAAAATTTTGTGGGTATTACTTGCACATAAACATCTTGTGTATGGAATCACTGACGCCCACTTTTCACTAAAAACATAAAAAAATGGTTTTTGCAAATAAACAGTATTTATAATGAATCCGCAAGCATCTTGCGTCTCTTAGTAGAAGCTAAAAACTTTGTGTATGAAAAGAAATTTTTGAATTTCGGGCGTGGCTTACGCCCACTTTGCATACAAAACCATCAATATTGTTTTTATAAAATAACAATTGTTATACAGTGGTCCCTCGATAATGTGAACTAATTAAAACAAGGCGTTTTCGGATTTTAGAGGTGTTCACATTACTGGAACATTTTCTTCGGTTCTTATTAAGAGTTTGAAACAACTCGTATCCATTTATTACAAACAAAATTACGGGTAAAGCACAGTTTCAACATTTATCAGAAAAAAAAACACATTTACCTATGTAGGAGTACCTAATTACTACGCAAAAAAAATCATTTAAAAAAAAACATCTGTATCGACATAGTGAATAACCTGATTTGATCTTACTATTGCAAAACTTCGAAATTGGCTCAGACGAATATTAGCTAGGTTTTCCTTTCTTTTATATTGCATGCAAAACTATCAAGAAAAAAAAATATGTATGTGTAGGTAGGTATACAAAATTTCCAAAAGAATTCACATTTAAGAGTTCCAAAATTTCGGAAGTTCACATTATAAAGATGGCAATGTTAAGTTTTGGCGATTCACATTTTGGAGAAATTCGCATTATCGGTGATTCACATTATCGAGAGACTACTGTATTAAAGCGAAAAACATTAAATTTTGTGGGTATTACTTGCACATCTTGTGTGTGAAATCAAAAAAATTGATTTTGGGTGAGGCCTACTTTTCACTAGAAACTATAAAAAAATTATTTTTGCAAATAAACGGTATTTATAATGAATCCGCAAGCATCTTGCGTCTCTTAGTAGAAACTAAAAACTGTGTATGAAAAGAAATTTTTGAATTTTGGGCGTGGCTTACGCCCACTTTGCATACAAAACCATCAATATTGTTTTTATAAAATAACAATTGTTATATTAAAGCGAAAAACATTAAATTTTGTGGGTATTACTTGCACATCTTGTGTGTGAAATCAAAAAAATTGATTTTGGTGTTGTTGTTACACCCACTTTTCACTAGAAACTATAAAAAAATTGTTTTTGCAAATAAACGGTATTTATAATGAATCCGCAAGCATCTTGCGTCTCTTAGTAGAAACTAAAAACTGTATGAAAAGAAATTTTTGAATTTCGGGCGTGGCTTATGCCCACTTTTCATGAAAGAACGAAAAATGTTTTAAAAATTTAAGGTACTACCAATATTCAATTAAAACATTTTTCCTTCCGTTCATTATATGAAAAATATTTCCACATTTTATTGTGTAAATTTTTTCAATACGCCCACTTTTAAAGGCGTGATTTAGATAAAATACCTTTGATCAGGTAAGATCGTTTAAAAACTACTCGATTCAGCTGTAGTTTTACACATATGCCTAAATACTGACTAATGATCAAAGCTTAGTTAGGTAGTGCTTTAAATTTTTCTTAAAATTTTTTAGGGCACGCCCACTTTTAAGGGGCGTTTCCGTCAAAAGTCGTAATATGCATTAATGGACTCTTCGGTTTGTATATCTTGTTTACGTAGCAGAGTGTAGTTCAAGAATTGTTAAAAACACACATAATCGCTATTTCCTATCAATATCTAATTTCTAAAAATTTTAGTTTTGTCTTGTTTTGTTCAAATCGATCTGCAAGCTTAAAATTGAATGATGAGCTCATATAGTGATTACCCTGGCAATAAAATGTCTCAGCTGTAGGCTTGGCACACGCCTTTTTTTTATTGTGACAGTAGTTATTGTACATCGGCCAAACAAAATTTATTTTATTGAATTTTTCCCTGCCTGCTAAAGAAGAATTTTGTTTCCGATACTGGAACAGCGGCTGGCTGCGAAGGAGGCGAACTCATATGCATATACATATACAAAAATGTGGGGAATAGGGTATCCAACAGTTCGTTGCAAACGTACTGTAGCTCTCGCTTATGTTTTTCAATGTTTTCGTTATCTACTTCGATAATCATCACACTATCACTTGCCACATTTTTACCAATAATCATCGTATTTGTTTTAGACATATTCAATTTAATTTTTTTTTACCAAACACTAAGAATATCCAAATCAGCTTGCATCTTTGCGATACCCTCTTCCAAGTTGTTACAACTAATATACAATAAAACCGTCATCAAAAAATAATGCGTATTGACTATAGTTTATTACAGTGCCAAAATCCTTTATATATACATTAAAAAGAAACGTTCCTAGGATAGATCCCTGTTAAACACGAATATCATTTTTATTTCATCCGATAAAATGTTATTCACTTTAGTCTTTTTTGCATTCTACCAGATAAATACGACATCATCCATGATAGCGATTTTCTGCGAACTCCACCGTCTCAAAAGACCGTTTCAAGTCTAACAACAAAACAAATACTGTTTTAGTTTTCGCATGGAGTTGTTGTTTCCAATCTGCTATGACCAAATTAAGTGAATGTTGCTTCCTAAACAACGAATGGTTTTCAGTTATCTTACTAATATTATAAATGTGAAAGTTTCTGTTTCTACATATGTTTGGATGGTTGTTGCTCAATAACGCCAGAACGACTAAACGCATCTGGATGAAATTTAGCACAGAGATAGATTATAGTCTGGAATAGTACATAGGCTTTTTATCCCTGTAAAATGTATGGAACAATAAAGCTCGGGCTATAAAAGTAGCTAGTTTACGAGAAACGACTCCTCAGGCTACAGGCTACTTCTAGATCAGCTGAAACACGAGCAAAGCCGCGGGTAAAGGCTAGTTAACTTATAAAAGTCAAAAAAAGACTTCAGTTGCAGGTGACCAACTTTTTCAAGAACCTTTTCATAGAGAGGAGGGCATTAATTGGTCTGAAATCTTTTCATTTAATTGAATTCTTAACTTTTGGAATCTGAGTTATTTGGGGCACTTTCCAGGAGCTAGGAAAAACACCGCCACGAAGCGATTGATTAATTATTTTGATCAAAGAATGTTCTATGATATCAATCTTTAAAAATCCGTATGTTAAGATAATTGGGATCACGTATATTTTTGAAGTGATAACTTCTTATGGGAGGTTAAACCACTCTGTCTGGCTTCCCTTTCTCTCACGCATACGGCCCCAGTAGGCGGGCTCCTCCTCTCTCACTTTAACCCACAGCGCTAGCCGTATGGTAAATATCCTTTCCTCACATTAGATTAAAGATTTTTAGATTAAATAGTTTGCTTTATTCATCTTTAAAGTAATAAAGAACTAAAATTCTTCCGTTATTATTTTGGCTCTGTAGCTGGCGGTTTCCTTGCATCACGCGGTGAGATTCTTCCATCCTTCCATTCCGTTTAAAATATTTATTGTTCTTTCCAAAGTTAGCTTTGTGCAGTCAAAGAAGACCCTTCTGCTCTCCTTAAGTAGAGGAACATGCTGCTACGAAATGGAATACCTCCTCCCGAACTTTAAGATTGCACAGAGTGCAAAATATAGGCAGATCATGCCTGTGCGGTTTAAAATTTAAATTAAGCAACCCTCCTCTTGCTTTAAATATTTTTGATATGCCGGAAATACAGTTTTCGTCCCGAAAATAGTTGAGTTCATTTAGGTCGTAGTTAAGTTTACTGTAATATTGTCTATAGAGTGATGATTGCGCTTGGTCTGTTAACTCCTCTCTCAGTTTCTCATCCAGATTTCTTATGAAGATGTACAAATTATCTTTCCAATCATCCAAAATATTAACCGAAACATTAAGTTCTTGCGGGTGGCAATGGTACAGTGGATGTAGTGCTTGGTTGCTAACCTAAGAGTTGTGGGTTCGAGCCCCAGCCTGGGCAGCAATTTTTATTTATTCCCCCAGTTTCAACTGGACGCCACCCGTGGGATTTTCTTGAGATAAATATCATCTTATTCTCAATCCATTGTACCAACAAAAATTCTTTCCTATCTTTCTATTCCTTCTAACTAATGCCGTGCAGTTTGCATTCAAAAGACCTTGGGTCTTACAGGCATATAGTTAAAATTATTATTATTATTATTATTATTATAAATTGTATCTCCTTGCTATAAGGTCCCACTTTTTGTAAAACAACGATTTGGAAGAGATTGCATGTGTTACAATAAGTTTTGATAAACGGGTTTCTGGATGCGACGCAGCTTTAATAACGTAATCGAAGTGAAGCTTCAAAGTTGAAATAAATAGTGGCGACATTACCGTCTCCAATAAAAGCATATAATTTGGTGAACTAAATGGAAGTTTAAACAATCTTTTTAGAAAAACTTTAAGTAATTTTTCCACTCCTTCACTTTGCTGGTAACCCCAAACTTGAGCGACATAAAACAAAACTGATTTAGAAGTTGCCTCAAATAGTTTATACTTCGCACTAAAACTGAGTTCACTTGTACTAGTACAGGTCTTCCACGTGCTATTAAGTGCTGTTTTTGCTCATTGAAGCTTGCTAGAAAAATGGCTTTTCATATTCAAGTTTGAGGTTTTTTTCATTCCTAGATAATCATACTCCTTAACGATTTCAATGTGTTTTCCAGTAAATTTCCATTTTTTATTTCTAGCATAACTTCCACCGGCCTTTCTGCATGTTATGATTTTGGGCTTAGTCAAGTTCACTGTAAGGTTCCATTTCGCACAATATTCTTCAAGGTCCAAAATCATGCGATGAAGTCCTTGGGGGGTGTCCGATAACAAAACTATATCATCAGCATACATAAGCACTTTAATCCTTCTTTCGGCCCACAAAATACCACCACAAAGCACTTCATTTAGGTCATCAAGAAACAGAATGAACAAGAGGGTACTTAGCACACACCCCTGTTATACTCCCATTGTTGTTGCAAACCATTCTGACAGAAGCTTACCATTCCATAACGACGATTTTGTGTCCAAGTACAAGAGTTTAAGAACATTAAGCATCTTTGTTGACATTCCCAACAATGAAAGTTTAAAGTACAGTGACCTTCTGTCGATAGAATCAAAATCAGCTTTGAAGTCTACATAAAAAGTATACAGTTTCCTTTGTTGATCCTGAAATGACTGTGCAATATTCATATGGGTAAACATTTGGTCAATTGTTGAATGATTTTCTCAAAAACCAGCCTGAAAATTACTCAGAAGGTTCTCATTATCGACCCATGCTGTGAGTCTTGCGTAGAGTACCAGTTAGAAAATCTTCAACCAACAGTTCAGGAAGGAAATACCTCTATAGTTCTCGGCTGAATTCAAATCACCATTTTTGTGTAGTGGAAATAGAATCGGCTTTCGGAAGCCTTGTGGTAAAATATTGGCACTAAATATTTGATTGAACGAATCCACCATCACAATTAAAGCTTCTTCTGTTAAATTTTTGTAGAACTCAAAAGGTATTCTGTTTTCTCCTGGCGCTTTGTTATACTTAGTTCTAGCAATGGCTTCTTTGACTTCCTCCAAACTTATGTAATGGTCTAGATAATCATTTACAACTAAAAGACTGGCATATTGGATTACTGGACCGTTGTTAGTTGGGTTAAGAAGTTTGCAGAAGTGCTCCTTAAGGATATTAGGATGTAAACTAACACCAATTGCGAAACATCTGCCAGTTATTCCTTTAATAGCTTTCCAAAAACATTTTATATTTGTATCATATTAATATACCTACATCAAGTTTAAGTAATAACCTAAGCTTTTCTCAAGTTAAACAATTTCAATATTAAATAGTTCAACTTAATTTAAGTTATTACTTCTTATAAGTTATCACTTCTGTCGAGCGTCCCGAGACACACGTTTTTTTTATATTAACAAACAGTTTTTTAACTTCATAAAACTCTTTTTGTCCAGAAACTAAAAGATGTGGGAAGCGATCTGGTTAATAAAAGGGACATATGTTGTTTTAGTTATACTGTCAAAGATATATTTGTTGAATTATAATGAATACGTTATATTTTCAAAAATAACTGTTTTTCTACGATTGTTTTTGCTTTTTCACAAATTATTTAATAGTTCTCCACATTGACTTTAAATCAACTGCGTTCTATATTTTATTTTTAATAAAATAACTTTTAGCTTTTATTGACTTCTTGTTTGAACTGGTTTCTCAAGGATCTACAGTAGTAGTAGTAATAATGTAACTTTATAAATAATTTCACAAATTATGGCATGGCTTTTGCCGTCAGCCAGAAAAAAGAGTAACATCTAAACAAATAAGATTTAATTTACATATGTAGATTGTTAACATTTTAAAGTTTTGGTTTAGTTGAATTAATAAATAATCAATAACACTAGACTTAAATTTGAACAGGAGCAAAGGGTAGGATTAAACCCAAAAAAAAGGAAAGTTTATAAAGCTTCATTTAGGTCCGCTGTTTTGACGTTATTGCTCGAAACGTTCCACTCCTGCCCATTAAGGATTTTCTTGGATTCATTTAGAGTTAAGACGCTTCTTCCCCAGTGTTGTCTTCTGATTTAGAAGTGGAACACATTTTCTCTCACTCGGTAGTTACATAAGGTACACTCCGTGTTTTCCTCCGCACAATATGGTCTATAGTTAAGGTGTAGTAACTCTCCTCTCGTCTCGAAAATAGTTGTAATGGTCTCTAAGGTATAGCGATCATCAAAATAATTGTTGGGGCCAAGATTGTGCAGCAGGCATTTGTACATGCTTCGGGTTTCGCTCCGTTTTTCCATTTCAGTGAATTTAGACAAATTATCCTGTTCAATCCTTGCAAGCAGCACCTCAAAGCTACCTTTCCAAGTCTCCGTCCCACTTTCTAGCAGCTGTACATTGTGTGTCCGTTCCAGACGCGACCACTCCGCAAAGAATTGAGATTTTTGGTTGAGAAGATGCCTAGCAATAGTCCCAGGCAGACGGTGAGTTGGGAGCTCAGTGACTTTTAAAACATAATTGAGGTGCGCCTTAAGTGAAAATATATACAATGGTGAGACTCCAGTCTCCAGGTGCAACATATAGGTAGGGGTGTTTTCCGGGAGCCAAAACATTATTTTAATTAAGTACCTCAACAGTTTTTCTACCTCTTCATATTGGAAAATCCCCCAGACTTGGCAAGCATAGCACATTATCGAACTCATTACCGCTTCAAAAAGCTTATATTTGGCACTCGGAGATACATATTTTTTACCGAAGACTCCCAATTACAATTTATGGCTTTTTTTGATTCAATCAATTTAGCGTTCAAGTGTTTTTTAAACGACAGCTGTGGTGTTATGATAACTCCAAGGTATTTGTACTCTTACCACCTCCAGGCCCACATTTTCCCATGTCCACTTCTCATATCTTGCATACACGCCTGTTCCATTTCGGAAGATCATGACTTTTGATTTATTGGTTTTCACTATGAGGCTCCAAAGACGACAGTATGCTTGGATCTATAGTTATTCCAATCAATTGTATTATTTGTAAAACGTTGACTTACTAGTATTGTGTTAAGGAATGAATAAACCGTATCTTCTAGAATACTTTGGAAGATCAAAGTCATTTGATTTGTATCTCTTAGATAACAGATATTATAAGTAAATATTTTTCATAGTGTTAAGCTCACTTTTTTTTAACGTTTTCGAGTTTTGAGTTATTCTAGTGGGTTTTGTAATAATCTATTTAAAGCAGAGATCAGAAATAACTGTTAACCTTTATATTCCATTGGTTCCTCTCTGAGAAGTACTACAATTCTTATAAAAGATTTCGGTTTCGGTTTGAGATTTACTTAAAAAAAATTTAAAATTGGGTTATCGGTTGAGATTTATTTTTAATTTTTGAAAATATCAATGGTTGAGATTTTTACGCAAAAGGCACATGGCTCCATGCAGAAGCGGTCTTCTGTCACTAAATTACTAACCTTTATGGACAAGTGTTTAAGAGCATTAGAGTGTGGACATGAGCTGGATTGTATCTACTACACCAATTTCTCAATAGCTTTTGACCAACTCTCTTATCAAATCATTTTTTTTTTTTCAATCGAAAGGCTTAGGTTTCCCAGTAGGATTTTTATAACTGGATATATTCATATCTCCAAAACAGATCATACATAGTTAAGTTCAGAAATTCGTTTTTGAATCCTTTCCCAGCTAAATCAAAAGTCCCACAAGGCAGCCATCTTGGTCTGTTACTGTTTATACTCGCTATCAATGATGTCACTTCGTGTATTCATTCTAGTGAGATCCTTGTTTTCACTGATATGAAAATTTTCAAATCTATTAACTCTGTCAGACAACGATATTTTCAAGGACACACGACTATTACATATCACAACAAGTTTTGCATCGCGTTTTTAGTTTTAAAGATCTGAGAGTAAACTTTAGCCCAGACGGAACACATCAACTTTATTGTTAAAAAAGCTAATTAGATGTTAGGGTTTGTTAAAAGATGGTCCAAACAATTTCAATAATAACCCTATTTAACTGTTGTTCATCCCCATCTAGAATATGCATCGTAGGTATGGTCTCCTTTTTACTTCTACAGATTCAAACTTGGTCACAAAGACGTGTTAACAATGATGTTATTTTTATGCACCAACTTTAAACGGGATTTTAAGACTCAACCAATCTACTATCTTGTGTTGGTTTTAACTATCGCTGGGGGCTTCATAATTTTCCTAGATTAGAGCTATTAGATTGTCCAAAACACCATGAATTAACTTCTTAACTCAAATAAAATTATTGTTGATTTAAATAGTAGTAGAACTTTCCTAAAAAAAACATTTAAAACTAGTGCACTACGCTCATAGTTTATGATTTTGCATACCCTTAATGTTTTACTATCTTTTTTGTATGAATATATGTGTATTTTGCTTACTATCAATAATCGATGTAGCCAGTGAGCAAATAATATAATTTTGGGACTACCGCCAATCCACATTTTCATAAGAATGGAAGCAGGACTGAGGTTACATCGTCTCTTCCACCAAGAATATGTAAACCTTAACCCAACCTTAAGGGGGCACCTTTCGCTCCTCAGCAGCTTGGAAAGTCATAATGACTTTAGAATGTGCCTATATGTCACAACTCCCACATATAACTTCACACAGAACTTCTCTATAGTCATCCCTCCCAGGGAAGACTGGGAAAACTTGAGACCACACTCTTCTAGCGAAGATCTGGTCTGGTAATGGAAACGGGTACTGGTTCCGGTATTTTTGGGGAATCGCCTTGCGCGAACCTCTCGGTCAGCCTTGGTCTTCATTCGTCCATATTCCAGGCAGAGGTCTTCGCTATTAACAAATGCGCAAGGATAATATGTTGCTCCAACGCCAAAATCAAAACAATATTCATCTTCTCAGACAGCCAGGCTGACTTAAAAGCTCTGGCTTCACCTGCCATAAAATCCAAGCTAGTCCAAGTCAGTCTGAAGACTGAACAATTTTGTGATTGGATCCCGGCACATAAGGGGTACGATGGTAATGTAAAGGCTAACACCCTGGCCAAAGAGGGCTATTTGGCGGCTCTGAACTCTTCGGCGAAGTAAATAAAAACTATTTCAAGAACATGCCAAGAAAATCCTACTCAGGGAATCCAATGCAGCTTGGCAAACAACTCCTTGTCAAATCTGCTCCAAACAATTTGTACCAGTATATTCAAACAAAACCACAAAATTCCTACTCAACCTAGATAGGAAAACTCTCAAAACAATGACTGGAATCATAACCGGACACTGTTCCCTGAAAAAACACCTTCACAACATGAAATTAGCGAAAGACCCCGTTTGCCGACTCTGCCTCGAAAGTGAAGAAACATCTTTGCATATCCTCACGGAATGCCCAGCTCTTCTCCGCTTCAGAAAGCGGACACTTGGTGATGAGATAGTTCCCTTGGAAAATATCTTAAAGTTTTGGTCTCAGTCTGGAGCAACAGAACTGCTCTAGAATCTCACACGGGTTGAAACAATAGGCATCATCGAGATACCGCAGTGCCTGACCTATATAAGCTCTCCCTACCAATAAATCTTAATCTAAATCTAAAGTTAATTCTTAATATAAGCTTCTTGCTTTCAGTAATTTTTGACTAACTTATTTCTTACATAATTCGAAGTTTGTTTCCATATATGTATGTATAATATCTAATACAAATGTTAGATGTTAACGAGGTTTTTTGTATGAAATTTTATACTCGCAGTTAAGGCAGCTGCTTGCCGAATTTACAATTGAAAATTTAGAATGAAACAACAACAACTTGTGTGTGCTACCACCAAGTTCAAAGGCTGGAGTTATAGCTATTTCACAAGGACCAACCCGATCATCAGACTCCTTTAGTGGTGCTTAATCGCTTTTATGTTCAATTTAATTTTTGAAGAACTTTTGCCCGAGCTGGGCTTGAACAAGCGACCTAGCGTGTGAGGAGCTAGTGCACTACGCACTACGCCACCGCACCCACATGAAAGTTGTAAGCCAATTACAGGTTTTTTCGTTTTATCGAACTATACTGAACCGATTAGCATTTTTCTAAGCACACACAAGTAATTGTTGTTGTTTTATTCAGGTTCTTTCTATTATCTGCTCTCTTTTTCATAAGCCAACGATTTCGATTGGATTCGTATGAGGAGGGAGATGAGGCGAAAGAGTTGACACTGGTCAAGATTTAATTTTTACAATTTTAAGGAGGTTTTTTGTATGAAATTTTATACTCGCAGTTAAGGCAGCTGCTTGCCGAATTTACAATTGAAAATTTAGAATGAAACAACAACAACTTGCGTGTGCTACCACCAAGTTCAAAGGCTGGAGTTATAGCTATTTCACGGGGACCAACCCGATCATCAGACTCCTTTAGTGGTGCTTAATCGCTTTTATGTTCAATTTAATTTTTGAAGAACTTTTGCCCGAGCTGGGCTTGAACAAGCGACCTAGCGTGTGAGGAGCTAGTGCACTACGCACTACGCCACCGCACCCACATGAAAGTTGTAAGGAGTCTGATGATCGGGTTGGTCCCCGTGAAATAGCTATAACTCCAGCCTTTGAACTTGGTGGTAGCACACACAAGTTGTTGTTGTTTCATTCTAAATTTTCAATTGTTAGATGTTAACTTTTATAACTTAAGAACTTGAAGTAGCTACTTTCACTTCTCACTTACTTGTTGTTACACACATGTTTTTATGTGTAGAAGAACTTGGCACACCCCTTCAATATAAAATATCTTGTTTTTAATATTCTATTGCACTAGGAACATCTCTAACGCAACCCAACGACGCAAAGTGTCTTTCGATTGTAGCTGGCTTTTCCGGCATGATTTTGTTTGTGAGGATTTGACAGATGTCATCGTTTACATTGTCAGCATTATTGTTGACCTTGCCTACCTTAGAAAGTAGACAATTGAAGTCGTCACGTAGGTACAACACTGCTTGAAGTGTCAACTTCGGAATTGAGGTCTCCCGTGATCAGAGTGATGTCTTCCTTCATAACGTTGCTATAGGCTGAGTTTAGCTAAGCATTGAACAAACTTTGATAAAAACGACATATGTAGCGACGGAGGTTTTTTTTATATTGATTCTAACTCAACAGATTGAAAGAACGACATCTCAAAGAATTTGTATCGGTAAGTTTCCTGGGGTTTAACTATCAGAATACTAGATTTTCGAGGCCAATAACTACAAAATCGTAAGACAACTTTAAGTCGAATAAACTAATACTAAAAATTTTCGATCAACAGTACACCAATTAATGTAAAAAAAAATCTTTGATTTACAGACAATAGCAGAAACGCCGTTAGAAAATAATGAAGAAATTCAAGACGAAGCAATCAATGATAGTGACAACAAAGCTTATCCAACAGAAAAGGAATGTTTTGAAACTTCAGGAAGTCCAGAAGACAAATCTAACGATAACAAAATCAGCGAAGAAGAATGTAATAGACAGACATCACCAGAGCAACCCAAAGATGTCTCACACGAAGAAAAAGAAATTTCAAAAACTGATGTGGAGAAACCAGCTTATGTCTTCGATCAAAATAGGGTTGATGTAGAAGAAAAGAAATATTTTGAGACTTCAGGAAGTCCAGAAGACAAATCTAAAAATAAAAGCAGCGAAGAAGAAAGTAATAGACAGACGTCCCCAGAGCAACCCAAAGATGTTTCATACGAAGAAAAAGAAATTTCAAAAACTGATGTGGAGAAACCAGCGTATGTTTTCGATCAAAATAGGGTTGATGTAGAAGAAAACAATAAGATTGGAGAGGTAAGAGAACATTCAAAAGAAACTGAACTAGAACAAGAAAAAATAGTAACTTCAACAAGTGTCTTGGAGAATTAAAAAAAATTTAGGCCAATTGAGAAAAAAGATCTATAAAACGATGCAATGATGAATAGTCCAATGTAAATTGGATAGTATTTCAGCAGCATGTAATAATAAACCAAAAAGTATTCGAAAGTGCAGGTGGATATTAAAGAGGACAAATGACTCAAGCTGGCAGATTTAGGCTATTTCCAATTTCCTAAATAATTTGATTTCTTATGTTTACAACATTAAACAAGCAAATCATCCGACTTGAGGATGAGGATTTGTTGTCATTAGGTTTCCTCAGTATATCATCCAGTTTTGTTTGTCTAATTATAAGCCCCTGGGTCTTTAGGATGGAACGCAGAAAGCGGTTGATAAAGGCTTACAACCTACTCGGACGTTGGAGAGTATTTCCACGTTTCGCAGGCATACAGCAGCACAGATTTCACCTGAAAGTTTCCTTGAGTGGAAAAGGCTTTGCTTATCCTGTTGTTGACGTCCATGTATCTGAGTTACAATTTATTAACTTTCCAGGAATTTGAACTGGGTGACAACCTCTATTGTCTTCTGTCTAACAATAACATTCTGTTGTTGGTTTCTGCTGATGTGCATTATTTTTGTCTTTTTGGCGTTATCTTTAACCCAGTCGCTTCTCCATTTGAAGCAAATTAAACATATTTGGTTGAGGGCTGCAGTGCAGTTTGCAATCAAACAGATATCATCAGAGTGGGGGTTAACTTATGAAATAATCCCAATGAATACTTATTTTCACCGTATGTGGTAGTCAAACCAGCGGCAATCACAAGTTAGAATTAAATCGATGAGAGAACATCATCCTTTCTCACTTCGACTGTGCCAAACGAAACACCTCGCGTTGCTGTACAATTATTTTATTATGTCAACAATATTGTACTAGGGATGCCTCTAGCATCAAAAGATCTCCAGATCACATCGCCATATTACATACATGTAAAATGTTCATGTAACATATTTTTTAATACAAAATCTATTCATATAGTTGCTGAGGGCGATTAGCGAAGTTGTGTGAAATCTAAGAAGGAGTTAACATACCTGTAACCGGCGAGTCGAGTTGCATACAATTGTGTCACATTAGCGAAACTGGTGCATGCGAACAGACATCAGACATTGCGTCAAAATTAAGCAGAAGCAATATAGGTTGTTCCATTAATTTCAGTACCGCTCACGCAACTTGCTTCGGCTTCGGCTTTGGTGCCTATATCAAGTTTTTGAATTTAGAAACAATGTCAATAATGTCAACACAAGTGACCCCACTACAAAACGTACTCATTAGCAAAATTCCCTTCTCAGAATTGTTAGAAGAGTTATTATTTACTAACCAGGGTGTGTGTCACTCTAGCTCGAAACCCATATAATAATTAGAAAAGAGGCTCCCCTGGCGCATAAAATCATAATTAACTACACTGACATAGACATTGAAACAGACTAAATTACACCGGACAAAGACTTAAACCCAGTGGCCCTGACGGATATTCGAACAAAGCTGTCTGCAAGGCAGAGCAAACTCATTTTGATTGAAATCGTGCTTTTATGTCTTCTAGGAAGTTTTTTTTTTAATTGATTCTAATTCAACAAATTGAAAGAAAACGACTCTCAAAGATCTTGTGTCGGATCAAGGGTTTATTCTTTTATGGCGTTATTATTTGGAGAATCGCATATGCATGCTGAGAATACTAGATTTTTAATGCCAAAACTCTATAATATGCCAATAACTACAAAATCGAATGTAGCATTTGGTGACGTACTTAGCTATACATACAAATTTTCAATCAACAGTACCAAGTAATATAAAAATTTTGTTTGATTCACAGACAATAGCAGAAACGCCGTTAGAAATGAATGAAGAAACTCAAAACGAAACTAGCAAGGATAGTAATAGTAACGACAAAGCTAATCCCACAGAAAAAGAATGTTTTGAGACTTCAGGAAGTCAAGATGACACATCTAAAGATAATAAAAAAAGTGGAGAAGAAAGTAATACGCAGACATCCCGAGAGGAACCCAATGATGTTTTAAGAGAAGAAAAAGAGATTTCAAAAACTGGTGTGGAGAAACAAGCTTATGTTTTCGAACAAAAGATGCATGATGTAGATGAAAACAATAAGAGTCGAGAGGTAAGAGAACATTCAAAAGAAACTGAACTAGAACAAGAAAAAAATAAATCTCAAGAAAAAATAGTAACTTCAACCAGTGTTTCGGAGTCTAAAAAAAACTTAAGCCGTAATAAAGAACGCAGGTCTCAAATAGTATTGAGAAAAAAAGAAAAACAAGAAAACGATGAAAATGATGAATCCAAATGTAAATTGGATAGTATTTCAACACCATCGACGAAGGAAAAAACTAAAAGTACTCGAAAGCGCAGGTGGATATCGAAGAGGACTAATGACTCAAGCTCACAGATTTTAGCTATTTCAACGGATTCCCTTAAGAATTTGATTTCTGATGTGCATCCAGTGCCATTGTGTGACGTGAAGTTGGAGTCATCGTCCGATGTCGAAGAGGTTGAATCGGAGCGAGAAGAGGGCGAAGCCTCTCCTACTCCTGTAAAACCAAAAATTGATAAAGGAAATGTTTTTGATAGTAAACGCAGCTCGTCAAAAATGTACGAAAAACCAATCAGAAAAATTTCCCTGTTGAGTGACCACAAGGACGATCATCTGATTCCTATTCCAACAAAAAATGAAACGAGCTCTATTTTGTACATAACAAATCTAGTTCGGCCATTTACGGTATTGCAATTAAAAGGGTTGCTTGCTCGAACCGGAAAGATTGTTGAGAACGGATTTTGGATTGATAAAATCAAATCTAAATGTTACGTACAATATGAAACGGAAGAGTAAGTTGTTTTCGAGTTGAGTGTTTGGTTTTAGTTTTTGCAATTAATTTATTTGCTTTTCAGTGAAGCCATAGAGACCCGACATGCTCTTCATGGTGTTCGATGGCCAACATCGAATCCCAAGTGTTTGAATGTTGACTTTGGAGCAGCTGTTGAGATGGAGAAAGCAATGGCATCTTCTCAAGACAATGGATCACAATTTGGAAAAGACATTAGTCGAGAAAATCGTATTGTCGGAACAGGATGGGATAGGGACCGTTTTGATTTTGAGGAAAAGAAGGTACTTCCAAAAATATATATATATTTTTTTTAAACCTAGCTCATTGTAAATTATAATAAGTTTCAGATTCAGGTAGGTAGACCAGTTCGTGAGTGGGATGTGGGCAAAAGGGAGGAACTGGAAATGGAAGCCGAGAGGACTAGGAAACGGGAGAAAATGCGTGCTATTGAACGTGGAGAGAGAGTTATTCACAACGAGCGTGCTGATAAGGAAATCATACGAATTGACGAACGCGGTGAAAGGGAACGTGATCGAAAGCGTAGATCAGCTGATCGTGAACGCCGTCGTAGTGCATCTGTTTCACCCGGTATGTATGTGTTTTGTAACATTAGTTCAAAATTTATTTGGTGGCTAAGCAATATAAATTTTGATCTTAAAATAAAAACTGGGGCGTAACTCGAAGGTTTGATAGACTTAAACTAACTAAACTCTCTTATTATTTGTAATGTAGGATCTATAAAACCCAGGTAAAGTTTCTGCCATTGTGCTTTGACATCTATGTTGTAGGCAGATGGAGAGGTCGTTGACAGCAAGTAATGTTACTGATTATTTGAACAATTTTTAGGCTGTTGTTTTCGGCGTGAATTTCATCTTTGCTTGCTAAATTCTAAGTTGGACAGTAAAGTCTTACAAAATGGAATACCATGTCAATATGTGTATTGACCTGTTATTGAATAGTGTCCTTCAGACATCTTTAAACAGCTTTGATTGTCTTGAAAATCGGACAGCAAAAACGTCAAACCCAAACCTCTTTTGCTGCCTCAGATAGCGCTTTAAGCATAGCTTAAGTCGAAAATAAGCCAACATACATTTGTTTTCTGTAACTAGAAGAAACAAGTCCACCAAATACTTTGAATCGATCATTATCCACTATTGGATTTTTTGTTGTTTGTATCCTTACGTGTATGTTATTTTAAGTTTTGCACAGGCATAACTTTTGATGTGATGTTTCTTTGAGGTAACGAATAACTCCTTCATGGTAGAAACTATTTAGGCCATAATTTTGTCAGAATAATATCTAATAAGACTATTGTGATACCGCATACAAAATTGGGAGATTACATTAATGATTAAAACGATGGGGACTGTGGATGCCTGTGTGTGTCAAATCGCTGCTGTTGTTAAAGTAGAATTTTCTTAAACGTTATTTTCGTTGAGGGAGAGAGAGAGAGCAGACAAGAACGGAGAAGGTCATTTGAGAAAACGTCTAGTCTATCTAAATTTAGTAGCGTGATGACACGGATGCTTGGTTGTCTGGAAATATGCGGATATCCGATGTGGTCTCACATTTTTCCTTGAAATCAATATAGAAATTCTGTTATCGTCAGAATTTCCGCCTGAGACACGCAACAATGGTTAGGGAGACGGAATGAGATTTAACTCGTCTGAGTACATGCCATCCAGCCCAGCTTCGGTTTCAATGTAGAAATAAACTGAATCATCACTCGAGAATTTAACCTTGAAATTGTATTCCAAAGCAGGTGGGGGATGGTGTAATCGGAGATGATGTATGTCCAATTGAGTTTTTGGCAGGTTGAGAGACCACTTGCGGCCGTTTATTTACTAAAAATGTAGAGGGGTGTGAGATCTTGGAAATGTGTGAGCAATTCAGACCAAATATCTCGACTTTTACCAGAGTAGTCAAATCTCTTTAAAGAGAAAAGGCTATAGAACAATTTTTAATACAAGTACAATTATTTATCTTATGGTCTATATATCTACACCTATAGCGTAACATAAGATTATTTTTAGTCAGTAGAGTGTTCTGTATAAAAATAAATTTTATAATCAGTTGCTCGCCTTGAAAAAGTAATGTTTTTTAACAAACTATCCGATATTCTACAGGAAGGAAAATCAAAAAGAAGAACAACGATCCTCCACTCCGATTACTTGATGATTTGTTTAGGAAAACAAAGACAACTCCATGCATATATTGGCTGCCCCTTACACCCGAACAGGTATACTTTTCTTGCAAATTAATCTTTTTTCGTATCAATGACTAATTTTGGAGCTATCAATTATTGTTAGATTGCTGAAAAAGAAGCCTTTCGGCTAAGACGCATTGCTGAACATCAAGAACGTATTAGACTCCGGGAAGTTGAAAAGGAAAAAAATCGCGAGAGGGCACGAGAAAAGGAACGGGAAAGGGAAAAAGAACGTCGACGTGAGAGGGATCGTTCCAATGGCTACCGAAGAACAAATAGTCGCGACAGACGTCGATACTAATCTTTGATAGTATTTTTTTTTTTTTTCATAACAACCACCGGTCAAAATTCAAAAGTTAAACAAATAACTTCAGAATTACATGATCTGTGGTTGTATTTTCAAAGTTTTAATCCCATATTTATCATATTTTTTTCCCAAGATACAAATAATTTAACTAATCTACTAGATCAAAAACTCATATAATATTTGCTCTAGGAATAAGTTTTTGTAATTTAATGTTCATAACATTGTAATTCTGTTTTTTTTTTTCTCACACAGTTTTTAATTTAAAATATTTTGGGGGAAAAATATATACTTTCAGTTAACCGTATCTGAGTTTATAAAATAGTTTAAAGATGAACGCGCATGGATCTTTGTATCTATTAAACTTCCTCTTTTCCCAAAACGAACGACGCAAATACAATACCATCCTTAAATTAAACAAACAGCTTAATTTAATTCAGCATTGGTCCTCTTCGCCAGCCTTAAAAATGGTAATCAAGCAAAATTTTAAAATGTCATCTTTCAGACTTATTAAAATCTTCTATTGTTTAGGTATATTAACGAGAATATTACCTCATCTAGAGTTGCTAAGAATCTTTGTTTTGCGATTGCGATTGTTGCGGTACGAAATCCTTATATTGGAACAAATTAAGATATGTACGCTAGTATCTTAGAATAATGTGGCTAGTTTTGTATATTAGTCGGATTCGAGAACAAATTGAATTCAAACGAAAACTTAAATGAATATAAATAAAAAAAACTTTTAATAAAATAAACTGATAAAAATAAGTAAGAAAATATTTACCACAATCAATACAAAACAAGCTGACAAATGATGTTAAAATATTGAAAATAAATTGAAGCTTAGGTTAGGAAAATAAAAGTTGTTTTAATTATATCTTACACTACCATAAATTTCCAGATTCTAAACAGGTTACGTTCAGCCGGACAAAAAGTTTTAGCACTGATATAATAAAATTAATTCAGTTCAGAAGATAGTGCTGAAGGCACAATGAAGATGAAAAGATGACAGCTGTTTTTTATGATAGCAGGAAGTTTCAGGGCACAAGATGAATGATCAAAGTACGACGCTAAGGTTGTTCTTGATGAATGATGACTAACGTAGAAAAAAAAATAGGTCGAAAAGCACAGCATTCATATCAACACTTCCAGTAACGGACTGAGGCTGATAAAGTTTATTGAGGAGCGAATTGTCATTATAGTAGTTTTAACCACTCATTTCGACACTCCAATCAATATACTCAAGGGGTATTGGAGGTCTCCTGATTATCATAATTTGAACCTAGTTGCCAATATTGTAATCGATAATCGCCGTGCCCTAGATGCCCGCAATTTCCAAGGGGCTTTCATATGTTCGGACCTTGCCTTATGGTAGTTAAAGTTTGGATGCGGATATCCACTATGCGAAAAAAGGTTTTAGGCAATAGTGGAAGCCAGACCCAGATATGCCAACAGCGCTGGCCGGGTGTTCTACTAGAAATTTAACAAGATAGACTTTTCAAGAAAGAAATGGAGCTCAAAAGCGCGCTGGCGTATTTATATTGAGGTACTATTGAAGTTCTTCAAGGCAGCAAAATCAATCTGATTGGGAGAAAGTATGCCTATCCACTATAAATTCGTTGTCGACAAAAATATTTAGAAGTTGACTCGCTATGATGCAATATCTTTGAGTTAATCGTACGCAACTGGCATGTAAACCAATATGTTTGTTTGATGCTGCCAACTAATTATTTTCCATTGGTTTATTTGGGAACCACTTTTCCATTAAAAATATTGGAACATGACCTTGTAGTTAATAAAACAACTAGAACCACAAAGATAAAATGTTTGTTAGATTGAAACACGCTATTATGAAAGTAATGGTGTACATGTGTGGTCCGGCTAATTACCATTCATGTGTCCATGTCCAGTGCTCATTGAAGATGTTTGGTATTTCCACTTGTAGTGGCCCGTGCCTATTTATGAATAAAAACAAATGATTTAGGAATACCAGTCACTTCATCTTCAAGCCAATAGTTGACATACACAACAGATATAAATTTAGAATGCATTCCCTCACTATGGCTATAAACAAAAATATAAAGTAAACTTAAGCATTAGGATTTAATAAATATATATTCCATAAACAGTACAAACACAGAAAAGAGAAGCATTTGTAAATATATCTGAAGTATAACTATCACATTCTGCGTCCCAGCTACATTTAGAGATATATCTGCATCCGGCTCCAAGCTGTTGACCCAAACTCACTTGTACAACATGTTTGTAACGCGGCATATTCAAATCCTTAACAGAAGCGCTAATAGAATCGGCGAGTTCTTGTGTCCATTTGCGCGCTTCACCAACGTTATATGTTTTGCCTGTAATATAAATTACACTTAAAATTAAATTGAATACACATATACCAAGTGATTGCTAATTATTACCTTGTAGTGTTTTTGTTAAAGCTTTTTGTATTATTTCTTTGATTGTTTTTATAGCAAAAGTGTCTGCTAATGCTGGACGCATCCGATAGGCAATGGGCTCTGTTTCATCCAAATCTAATTGAAATGAATTCTTTGTTTGTTTCGAAATTTCATTTTCAGTGGTTTTTTTAAGAGACATTATTTAATTTTCAAAAAACGGTTTCCATGGGTGATTTGTGACTTGTTTACATATTCCAAAAAGTGTTGGAGCGGGAGCCAAACAGCAAGAAGAAACTTTGACATAGAGTTTTTAGTTAAAAAGGGCTATATTTCATTCAATTGAACATTGTATATAATATAGAACCCATTGACATACTATAGATGGACTGCTAGTGAAATGTCATTTTCATACAAATCGCTTGGAAAAATTGACCACGATAGTGCTTCTCTTGAACCAACTAGCGGCAAAAGTTGTAGTATTTTTTCAAAAAATTGTAGCGACATCTATTGCCACTTGACAAAAGCATACGCGAAATCCTTAGAAGTGTCAATTCATACGAAGCATTGTTAACAGCTTAACCAGTCTCAAATTGAGAAGTTGTGAACATAGTTGCCTGCCAGGCAACATTATTTTGTCTCAAAAAAAAAAAATCTTGAAACATCTCCTATATGACTTTTTTTTGAAATATATGTTAAAATTGATAATGGTTTGCAGCATTATTAAGATAACTAATATTCTGACCCAAAACCATTTGAATCTCCAAAATCAAGCTTTTAGTTTTGCAATGACAGCGTTTTGTAAGTACCAATTAGATGAAATTTCTTCAAATTGAAAACTTTTTTAAGGATGTCTCCATATAGTTTTTTAATAAATAACTGATTTTCTTCACTCACAGCACTAGGAAAACAATAAATATTACCTGTGAAAGGAAACACACTTGGAATAAATGTTTTTGCACCCAATAACAAAGCACTTCATTATTGTTTTTATTAATTTTTGAATATTTTCTCGCTTATAAACTTTGCAAACTTTTTTCTTCTAAATAAAATCAAAAAGTAAAAATTGCGCCAAATGAAAATGACAACGAAAGAAAAGGACAACAACCAAAGAAATGTCAAAATTTTAGTTCTATCTTTTTCCGGAAGGGATCAAGCGTGCTGGTGTAAAAGTGGAACCAACGTGAAGTTGGCAACTAGCAGTCCATGTATAGTATGTCAATGAATATAACGTATAGTACAACCACTTGGGAGTTTTTTTGTATTGTATTGTTTTGCCGCTAAGTGCACTGCAAGGGCGCTCTTATCCATCAGATCATTCTTCACCCAATATCTAAAATAAGTTAATGCCTTGTTTTGCCATCCGCGGCTAACAAGACAACTACTAATATAGCTTCATGTAAGGCCACCTTAAAGGTGCCTTTAGCTGCAAGCCCTGATGTGCAAAAAAAGAGGATGCAAAATCAATAAATCATATTTGTGTGATAGAGAGGGAAGGCTAAAATGCAGACGTCTTCATGGATGCAAATTATAGGAAAATTATGGATGCAGCTTGAAAATTATAGTGAAGACGAACATGTTCATCTTCATCGTCTGCGCTATGATTGTTGTTGTTGCTTTGTCGTCTGCACTATAATTTGTTGCAGCTCCATGTAAAGACACTTTAAAGGCTTACAGAATGAAGTCACTGTACGCCATCATTTTACTGTTAAAACCTCAGTCTCATACATACAATACATACCGCTATCTCGTCCACCTCTTGACAGAAACACACTCATATTTAAAATAATTTATATAGAAAAACAAAGCTCCCTTCCATCTCTGCCTTCCTCACCGATAAGCTATATATAATCTGAAATGAGTTGATGCCTTGTTTTGCCGTCCGTGGATGACCAGCAAAACTCCCAAGTGATATAACTATAGGTTCTATAAATATACACGAAATAAATCATTTGGTTAGTGCAAGCAGTGCAAGCAAATTATAAGTGACCATTGGGGAAATTAAGAGATATATGGGATGAGTTATGAAATATACGAAAGTATTTTGTATCTGGAAGAGGGATGAGAGCTGCCGATCTATATTGTTTGTCTGTGGTGCAGAGTATATTCAGTCACTTAGCAGACTTGACAGTTTCATAAAGTTGTCACGACTCACGAGTGCGTTGCGTGAAGAGGGACACTCGCTATAAAATAAGAAATTTTCGGGTCGGGTTTTTCATAGGTTTGGGTTCGTACATCTTTGGACGGTTTGTAACAAATATTGTAATTAAGATCGTTGTTGAGTAGATATAAAAATAATTTGATTATTTTTCACACTTTTTTCTGTTCATCGTGGCTACCTAGGAAGACTGCAATTTCAAAGTGCTTTGGTAAATATTTTAAAGCAAAAGTAACAGGGCCATCCCATATCACCAAAATGAAAATATTTAAAGAAACTATCATAAAATTAATTCAATTTCATACCGTGCCGTGAGCCGTGACACATAACTTGTACTTGTACTTCTACTTCTACAATCTACTTATTTGCAAATGCTTTGAAAATAAAATCGATTTCGATATACAAGATACAAGAATATACAATATATAGAATATAGCTTCTGAATGCGTAGCTTTTCGATTTTATTCTAAAAAAAGTTCTCTGTCTGTATAATAATTGAGTAAAAATATGTAACACCTCTTTTTTTCTTTTTTTCATTTCATTTTTTGCGCTGGCAGTGTCTGTTTTTATTGGCTCTCTTTTTTCTTGATCACTTGAAATTGAAATCAGACAAAATAAGCAAAGATGGAGTCAAAAATTGTGGGATTATTATCAATAATCTGTATGATTTTAGTGATAAATTGTAAAGCTGATGGTAAGTTTATTTGTTTTTAATATTAATAATTTTACTCTTTAACATTTATTATGTACATATTAATTATTTTATTTTCTACACACTCCATACATTTTATATTGTTTGCTAGGACCTAGACCTATACCTATTATTCTTCATTTATACAAATTATGATGATTTCATTTCAATGCAATGTCCTTGTACCTACATTCATATTTAAAATAAAGTGTGCACTTGAAGGAAGTTTTCATATTGAACACATGCTCTGCATAAATAATTCTGGGTTATTCACTCTTGCCTTGCGCCTGATTTAATGTACAAGTAGGTATCATGTTCCCAAAAATAGTTTCGCTTTGCTCAGATGGACCACTTAAAGAAAATCAACTGATTTGATGTCATCATTTTCCATGACAGGTATGCTTATGCCATAACCTAGACGAATAGACGAGGTCGAGGTGTGGAGCTCATTTGCTCTCATTAAATGGGTTGTACAAACTGAATATTGTTCAGGCGAGAAAAAGATTAAGATTCTTTTGTTGCAAATTCCTCAGTCTTAAATAATGAATGCACCTGATTTTATCTTAAAACTTTCTTTTATTTTTTTTTTATTTTTTCAATTTTAAAACACTGGTGCGGTCAGCGATGTCGTTTGTGCATGATGCGAATTTTCGGGCGAAAAAATTCTTTTTTTTTTTCAGAAAAGACCAGGAATGTTGCTAAAAAGTGAAGTGACTTAAATTATTTAGGATTGTTTGTTAAAAAAAAAAAAAAAAACTATTTTTTCTAATCTGCCGTTATTTGAAATATAAAATGCCATAGGTATGAGGTAGAATAAAGTAATTTTTTAAATCATTTTAATTTTCTCTGCACAAAATATTATCATAAGCGAGTGCTCTACATTTAATGTAATTCCATATTGCAGCTCTAGCTCTTAGCAACTTATGGTGCATTCCACGACAATTTCAGATTCGCTCTCAGATTTAATCTTGATTTCACAATTGTTATGGTTGCATGGAAAATAAAAGGAAATTGATTTTGTTTTTGATATTAGCTTCGTTCGCGTACCAAAATCAAACAGTTTGCATTCGATTCCATACGTTTACATTAACAAAAAAAGCGTTCGTGTACTGATATATGAACGAAAGAAAATAACAGCTGTCGTTCATTTATTTTCAAGTTTTGACCCACTGAAATTTCATCTTATAAAAACTTGAACTCTGTCAAAAGCGAATGACGTAAACATTTGTTGTTACAGACCCTACCGCGAAGAGCAAACAAATCAAATTTGACGTTTTTCAAGAATTTACACAAAAAGTGTTCACCTACTCAAAAAGAATCCCAACAAAGCTATTGTGTGTGTGCCATTAACAGCTCGTTTGTAATACCTACCATAAATGAAAATGATCACCCAATTCTCCGTCCAAATGATATGCAACAACATCTTCCTTAAAATCTTTAGGCCCACTTATAATACGCGAAAGAAAACGGAAGCAAGTGTCAAAACCGAACGAAAAGTTTCCTTCCGATTTGTAAAGCACATCAGTTGCCCATAATAGCTTTTACAAGAAGAAAGGAAGAAGAAGAATAGGTACCCTTTAGAAAAAAAGGATTGTCATATATTTTCGTACTTAATGTTCGACTTAAAGCGTACATAAGGTACGGAAACGCAAGTGAACGAAACTTGCCAAAACTTATCAAAAAGTCATTTCGGGCTGGGTATACAAATCACATGTATTTTACGTACCCATTCTTCAATTATGGTTAGCCCTTCAAGGGCGGAATTCATTTCGCATCTTTTTAAAAAGATTTCAATTTTTCATTAGCAGCATTAATGCTGCTCCATTTTGAAATAAATTATAGAATATTATTTTGAAAATGAGAAAAACTATTTTCCAACTGACGTTTAATAAATGTCAATTTTTTTGGAGTTTAAATAGAGATTTAAGAGAGATTCTCAAAAATTGATTTAGATTCAATCTGTTTTTTTTTTTTGATAACTCCATGAAAAAAAAGGTTTAGGGAAATGATTCTGCAATCAAACCAAAGGAACCATAATTTTGAATTTACTCAAACCAATATTTCAAAACTTTTTTACAAAACCTAATTCCAAGAAACAATCTCGATCTGTTACATAACCGAACCGTTTCGACACAAAATATTTGTCAAGGCGCAGAAAACAAGACTACGATTTTCTCCTATGTTTAAAAGTCGGTTTAATTTTGGAAGGAGGGTTCAATGGCGCATAATAATTATTGTAAAATAATGTCCTATTTCGCTAGCTTTCCGTTCGTCAATTGCGATTCACTTCGCCCACAGACTGCAAATCAGTTATTTTGTGTACTTAATCTTTGAGAGGAAAAACAAACGCAATATACAATTATCTATATATAAATAGGCAAGCAGTTTTTTTGTGGTACCAATTGCGAGATGGTTACCCGACCGATTGAGATAAAATATATATCATTGGAAAGGTATTACTGAGTAGGTGTGCTGGGAATATTCTGTTTTGTATTTTTGGAAAATACAGGTTAAAATGTCTTGGTGTGGTTTTTTACCATTTTTGTTCGTATAAATTCACTGTGAAATTTTTTTCCCACAGTTTTGGGCATTTTAATGGCCGAATTTTGGCCACTGGCCGATTCTAGTATATTATAATTCAGTCATTCTTCATGGATAGGAATAGGAACATCTTAATTTGGGTATTCTAGATTCCATTATAAGTTTTCAAAGATGTCCAGGATCCAAAAAAAAAAATAACAAATGAAATAATTTTAACGAAAAAAATTATGAAAAAAACAAACAATTTAGAATTGAAAAATAGATTCCATGCCCAGGGTTTTTAAAACACGCCCTGAAAACATTGGTTTGTTCATTATTCTGTTGAAAAACGTAGGCTATTTACGCAACTTTATTCACCTCAGTAAAAGCTTTGTTTGTTGAGGCTTCTAGTCGTCCTGCAGTCGACACAAATCGCGAATCAGCTACTGAAGTGCCATTTTGCTGTGAAGGATTTTTTGTTGGCTGTATTTTTCATTTCATTTTTTCAAAGAAACTGAAAGAAATGCAAATGAGCATTTATTTTTATTAGAGTCCTCTTAATTGGAAAGGCTCAGGATAGTAATATAATAAAAATAAGCGGTTTATTTAAAATAAATAAAAAGCAAGTTTAATTCACAACGACTAATTTTCGAATGAAGAAAACTTATTAAAAATTAATTTTCTTCATTAGAAATATTAAAAAACTAATACTATAGTTTTTCAATACCCCTTCTTAATCGTTTAAGTTAAGTTTCAAACATAAGTCTTGAAAACATTTTGTATCAAGTGATTTTGTTGAAATGTTTGCAATTTGATCCCTTGTTCCAATTGATCTTACTTCAATCAGTTCAATTTGAATGTGATCTCGAATAAAGTGATGCTTGATATCTATGTGGTTAGATCGTTTGCTTTCTAGGTTCTGTGCCATGCAAATGCATCTGTTATTATCTTCAAAAAATGTAATCGGTTTATCTCTAATATGTTGAAGATCTTGCAATAAATCCATATTACTTTGGATGTAGCTGCACTAAGAGCCATATATTCAGCTTCACTTAAAGAAGTTGCAACTGTTGCTTGCTTCTTACTTGACCAAGATACAGTGCATCCATAAACTTTAAAAACATACACTGACAGATTTTCTGTCTACTTCCCTAGTCTGCATCACCGTAAAACAAAGTTTCATACTTTTTGTTCCTTTAAGATACCTCACAATTCGTTTAAGTGCTTGCCAGTGTTCTTCCGCAGGATTTTGCTGATATCTTCCCGTGTATCCAATTGGAAAGCATAAGTCTTGGCTCACACAAAGCATAATGTACATCAAGCTGCTAAGTATTTCTCTGTACGGCTTATGCAATTGGTTTTTTCGATTTGTTTTGCTGAAGTTGCTTGCAACCCTTTTTCCATTGGACTTTTTGTAGCATTACATTCTTGCAAATATTAAAAAACGATTGCTATAATTTTTCATTAATTTTAATAAAAAAAATTGATGTTAAACAAATAAAGCAAAATGAAAATTTTAATATTGTGCGCTGTTATAAATACACAATGAGCAGATTAACGTGTTTTTTGAAATCCGAAAATTACACATTTTTTTTTGACAACTCTTGAGGTGTATTATTTTTCCAAATCCAATTTATGTGCCTAATTATCAAGTAATGAAACATTTCATGTAATCATTAACAAGTCATATTTTTAAAGAATTTGAAAAAGGGTAACGATTTTCGAAACCAATTGGTGTGTTCAAAATCCGTGCCATTCTCAATTCGGCAGAAATGCTAAACAAGGGCGACATTATTTCGACACATTACTTTATAGATTTATACACAAGCGCCATCTACAGAGCCCATACTTAAGCTAACAAACATCCAAGCCACTTTATAAGTATAAAAACAATTATCGAAATCTTTCAATCCATTTCGGATAAGAAGAGTTTCGATTGTATACACCCTGTGTCTCAAAAGAAGGTTCAATGTAAAACTGATAGGTTGAATTTTATTTAATTATTATGAATAATAGCTATGAACATATAGGGAAATTAGGAATTTACTTTATAAAAACAGCAATCAATCACACTTTCAGACTCAAGATGTATGTATGCATGGCACCTGTCTACGGATGTTTTCTTTCAACTTCCCCAGAGAAGTTGGATTATTGGCATACTATTAATTGACATATCCCAATAATACAAAATTCAACAAATCTGGCTCAAATCAGGATTGCGCGTGAGGAAAATATAAGTCGGTTCCTATGGATCAATTTTGTGCGGTATAGTTTCACGAACTCGCGGTAGAGAAGGCATTCTGAGACTTTAATTCGAACATCAAATCAATTTTTTAACCGTGCAGTTGAAGGTCTTCTGCAGCATACTGCACATTTAAAAAATTTTCTGCTTACGAATGGAGAGGTTTGGATCGAACAGACCGATTTACACTCCCTATGCATTGTACTGTACATTCTTGATGACCTTGGCCGCATCGATTTCAGAATATCTTGTGTTATCCATGTGCAAATGAGAATAATACTTTATACTTGGCACATAATTTAAATTGTGCAAACCACGACAAATGTCAATTTTCCCCCGTGCTATAGTCACTATTCAAATATAAATTTTCTTTTGGGAGACCCTGTACCCTGTGGCGTAGTGGTTAGTGTGTCGGAGTGCCACGCCGAAGGTTCTGGTTTCGATCCCTGGCTCCACCTAAGTGCTCCGCTGTTCACCGTTCGGATTTGGCGGTAAATTGTAGGTCCCATCTATTCCTGCAGAATATCAACGCACACACAGGGATGGTTGGGAGTGTAAGTCAGAGGCCCCGGCCCAGCTTGAAGCTGTTGTGCCAATGCCAAGTATTTATTTATATTTTTGGGAGACCCTGTGTACAAATGAAAGATTGTTTTTTTTTTTGGCAGAATTTACCATATTAATAAAACTACACGCAAAGACTGATTTCTGACCTGGGTATAGCTTTGAAAATAATATATTCAACGACCCAGACTTTAATCCAAAACCACTTATTTAAAATTGAATATCATTTCAATTGATCAGAAAATAAGCGTTAAGATTGAAGTTTAAAATAGATATCGTGGACCAAAGGAAACAATTATCCCCAGCGATACGAACAAGGTAACTCTTTTCTAGCCGTTAAATTGCAGATAACGTAAAATGTTTAGTCGTCGAATGGCAATTATTAATGCTTCTCCACATTTCGAATTACAGCAAACACTATCAAGATTTGATAAAAAATAAGCTTAAAGCTGTAAGTGACCCAAGTGCATATTTATGTTTAGACCAGAAACATATTACGAGGACAAGATGTTCGTCTTCTTCCCTATTTCAAGTTTGATTTTTATTTCTAGTTGCGTTCTTGCGAATGCATAACGCCCTAACATAATCCTCACAACATGCTCAACCAGCAGTCAAGTAAAAAAAAAAAAAAATAGACTCAGTTACACCGAGAAACTGAATCAATAAAATGACTTCATTGAAATAGCACTACCAAAACAAATGGCTTATAAAATAATAAGGTGTGACTGGTTTCGACGTTATTAATGGTAGACGGAAGGTTATTGTTCGCACACAAGCAAGTAGTTACATACATCATACAAACGATTAGTAAGTTTTTTTTTTTTTTTTTAAATTGTAGTTATATTCATTACAAAGGCATACGTAATATAACTTTTTGTTTGTTAGCAATCGTAAGATCCATTAGGAATAATAAAACGCCGTTTGGCTGATGATGACGCGTAAACTATGATGACGCACACATGATTTAAAATAGAATACCCTATTATGTATACAATATAATTATGTATATACGAACATTACACTATGTTTATTGGAATTTTTATAAAAAAAAAAAGTTAAGCTTCAGACACTTCAACTATGAATTTCGGTTCGACGATGGACTCTTCCCTTGGATGCCGTCAAAATCAATCTTTTACGCTATGATTATGTTGCTTAGCAATTATCAATTGATGAACATTTTTTGCATTAAGAATTTTTTTTTAAGCATACTACAACTTCATTTATAAGAGAGTTCTTAACTAGGAAGTCTGATGACAAAAGGGGTTTTATATTAGGGGCCGTTTTAATTTCCATTCTAACCGAAATATTGATCTTACCTATAAACACCATTCGGAAAGTTTTAGCAAAAACCTAGGAACATTTTTTTTTTTAGGAGATTTAGGAGATTAATAAATGTTTTATTTTTCTTTAAGTTTAACAGAGTTCATAGTAATATACCTACTAACATTATCGAGCATGGCCTAAGCCGTCTGCCAGTTGACAATTGTAAACTTTGAAGAGTTAATGTATGAAATTTATTTTTAAAAAAGTTCTTCAATGATTTGTTTTCTGTAGGAAAGTGCAAGCTTGACAAACTGAAATAAAATTTTCCAATCAGCTCCGTTGAGAATACTGAACATCTCGTCTTCACCGAGTAAGCTTATCCCGAAAACCCTCCTTCGGGTTTCCATTAAGATAGGGCATCTACAAAGGAAGTGGTAAATGTTTTCTCTTTCTCCTTGATTAGACAGACTGCAGATTTCTGGGCGTTAAACTCTGTGTGGTATAAAGTTGAGTGGCAGCAACTCTCCTCTTGTTTTTAAAACGAGTGACATGAGGTAAACCTCAGTAAATCGAAGGTTATGATATTTCGTAACGGTGGTTGCTAAATCAAAAAACGCTATTATGCATAATAAGGACGTCAATTTTAACTCCAAATTTCGAGTTTTTGAAACAACAGTAAAGGCAGTTATGTGCTACTCTGCACAGGTATGGGGTCACATCGAATTCGACGAGGTAGAAAATCTTCTGCGATATTTTCTGAAAAGAACGTTGAAGCCCCCAAGCAGCACTGCAAATCACATTCTCATGCTCGAGACGGGTTTGCCTCCTTTATTTATTTCAACACTGAAAATGCAGGTAGATTACATATTGAAAACGTTAAATATTTTAGAAAGAAATTATCTTGGTTCGAGACTTGGAGCAACTTAGCTTCCCATTGCGGCCATCAACTTACTCTCACTGTAAATAGACCAGACCAATGGAAACCTCAACTTTATGGCCTTGTCAGCGCTGTAGATGTAAACAAAAGAGAGGAGTTCGTAACAAGAGCAAGACAGTCAACAAATGGACGTATTTATGCAATGCTCGACTACAACCTTTCATCCAAAAGCTATTTCAAGGAAGAGTACTCGACGTAGGAACATTTTTTTTTTAAACAATAAGATTTTTCATTAAAAGCTATGGGGCAGATACCGTTAGTTTTAGTTTTAGTTTTTTTTAGTTTTATAAGAACTAGAATGCAAATTCCAAAAACCCTTTTCAGCAAATTCGGCCAAGCCGCTTAGACTGAACGTGCTAGTACACAACATTTATTCATTCATTAAGATGCTAACAAATTTTTAACTTTGGTATGAACCAATAAATAATAGAATAAAAGTGACGTTGACAATCTAAACGACCCTAAAGGCACTTTTTTCAATATATGGAGTGTGATACACACAAATTTGCGCATCAAAGCTACCAGATGATGAACAAATTGTATTTTAAATCAACCTACATATATAAGGAGCTAAAAACATTTTAAATTCGAGCTTAGGATCAAAACGATGCTAAATATGTTTTTTGTATATTGGCTGAATAACAATCTTTTCAGTTAAGCAACTCGAAATTATTTTTCCAATTGTTGCCCATTCAGGGTCAGACAGGGTCGGTCGGCATAGAAAAAAAAATATTTTATTCTGGGATCAAAGGTCCTTTTTGTTTCTTTTTTTGATTAATCTAATCAACGGAACTTTCACAAATTAAATAAAATTTATTTTGGAAGTTATAGGTTTTTGCCTTTTTTCTCAGTTTCAAGTTCATTTCATTTTAGGCTCTGTTTGATTGTCAATGTGACAGAATTTCTTTCACACCGAGCCGAAAACCCGGTTTTCAGCTAAAAGTTTACGAAAACCTGAAAATCGTTCACACCGGACTTTTCAAGTTTTCGTTTGACATTTTACTTCATTTTTACAACTGACTATCAAATTTTGAAATGAAAATATTTTCGGCTGCTTGATTGTTTTTTTTTTTTTTTTTGACGTTTATGCGCTTTTTAGGTGTGTTTGGAAAGAATCGCAACAAACTTAGGTGTGTTCTGAAAGAATCACAACAAACTCAGGTGTGTTTACTTTGTATTCCAACAAGTTTTCGACAGGTTTTATATAAAACCAGTCGTTTTATAAAACTTGTGATGAGGAAAAACGTATGGTAAAACTTGTGTTTTCGTTCAGGTTTTCGGGTTTTTTCGCGAAAACCGCGTTTTAGCTCGGAGGAAAACCCTATTACGGTCAGTGTTGGATAATACAAACATAAATATTACAATAAATAAAGGAATAAATATTACAATAAATTTATTTAGAAAATAGTAAAAAATTTGTAGTTGTGATTGCACTAGGTAGTTTATTAAAAGATCGCGGTGCTGTTACAGTATAAAAGTTGGAGAAGTTTGTTCTGCTAACTTTCGGCAAAGAGACAAGATGTAAATTGTTTACTAGGAACATTACCACTCTTTTTGTCAAAATTTTTTAAGCACTTTACAGATGTAAAGCTGTCTCATTGGTAGAATTCGCAGTTCCTTGTATAAGGTTTAACTTTCGGCGATGCGGTTTTTGTTACAAATTATTCGAGTAAAATGTTTTTTTAGTAGTCAATAAGGGTCTCAAAGTATTTGTATATGAACCACCCCGGCTGGACAACCCGTATTGTAATTTTGAGTGCGTAAGACCGTAATATATTGATGTCAATAATGTTTTGAGAGGAGATACATTTTTCGAGTTGCAACCATAGATCAATTTTAAAGGTGCTAGCATGACTTTTCCAAAGAAGATTAGAATCGATTGTTTCTTACTATGTATATCAATTTTGAAAGAAGATGTGGCACAGCAGTCGCTTTGGACAAAATTGTGTTTGCCGCAAGAAGGAACTGAATTTTATAAAATGTGGGTTATGGAAACAGAAATTATAAGAACAAGGATTAAGTCCAGGTTTTTTAAATGTCATTAATTTAGTTTTTTTTCACTTAAAATCAATTTATTAACCGTAAAGCAAGTCCTCAAGAGTTCAAGATGAATTAGATTGGCAGGTAAAAGAAGATATCATCTGCAAACCCTGTTAAAAGACCATCTAAAAGCCAAGCTTCAAGGAATCACCTCAGCGCATTTTAATATTGGTGAGGGAAACGTCTTTGTTCAACACTTAGATTGAATATAAAACTCACAACATCTGACACATACAATGCAATTTTCTTAAGTATTACACTAGATATTCCGTCTGAAGTGCAAGAAAATTTACTCTTCAAGGCTGAAATAGTTTCTAATATGTTCCAAAGGAGGTAAAAAACTACGAAAATCTGGCGTTTCACAAATACTAGGGACTAAAGGAAAAATAAGATATACAATACCTACTCATATTTTATCAAAATCTGAAATGCAATTGATTCTTAAAGAATTGTCACCCTCACTCTTCCTCATAAATATATTTCCAGTTTTAGTCCAAACGTATTTGATCCCCTTCGTATAGATAAAGTGTTTAAAAGTTGACGTTTCTGGTGTGATAAATAATCGCGTTGATGTAAACATTCTCAGGTTTCAATGCTGCAAACAGTTGTCTTGTTGTCAATTGCTTTTTCATCTCTCGTTTCTTTTTCATAATTTTCTCTTTGATAAGGTGAGAAACAAATTTTACATGCAGAACTTTTGGGGAAGTGGTTTTACTCTTTGACTTACCATGAGTTATAATCTGCTTCCTCTTATTTATTTGCTTCATATAACATCAATGTCTGCTTCGTTTACGCTCATATTGAATGCATCATGAAAACAGCGGGTTCGATGATCTTTATGATCGGGAACATTGAATTATGTAAAGGGTTTTTCAATAAGAGGTGATATTTCGATAGTTGTCACTTTGAAGCTGTAATTTTTTGACATTTGAAAAACTACGCCATTAATAGAAATGGAATGATACTCGCTTCAACAACGCATTTAAATGATTAAAATTCACTATAAAAATGGTGAAACGGTTTTTTTGGTCGTCGTGAAGCACCTTGTCGGACATTCCACAAACGTCATTACATCGTATTTTGCATAAAGACTTGGGTCCTAAGGCTTATAATGTTCAATTAACACAAGAACTCAACAACGTCGTGTCTCTGCTAATTGAGTCCTTGAAATGCATGAAAATGATCCCGAATTTCATCGAAAAATCATCTTGACTGATGCATTTCCAACCCGGTGGTTACATCAACAAGCAAAAGTGTCTCATCTGGGGCTCGGAAAACCCAAGATTTATTGTTGAAAAGCCTCCCATCCTCAACAAATAACTGTTTGGTGCGGTTTATGGTCCGGCGGGGTCATTGGACCTTACTTTTTCGAAAATGAGGCTGTAGCAAAAGCAACGGTGAATGGAATTGCGCTATAGAGAGATGATTAATAATTTTTTATGGCCAAAATTGGATGGTATTGATCTGGACAACGTTTACTTTCAACAAAGCGGCGCTACGTGCCATACAAGCAACGAAACCATCAATCTTTTACGGGAACATTTTCCGGACCGTGTTATCTCTCAAAGAGGTAATCACAGTTGGCCACCGAGATCTTGTGATTTAATACCTTGCGACTCGTGGATTTCGTGAAGCTATTGATGGCATACATTCTTTGCGATTTGGTAATGGAAAATTTCATGAAAAGGATATTGTTGTGTAAGCGTAGCCGTTGCGGCCATTTGGCTTATATTGTTTTCTATCAATAATGGCATACTTTCCTCTTTACATTGAAATAAACATCCGATCATTTATCCTAAAAAAATGTTATTTTCTTTGAATATCAAAATAACACCTCTTATTGGAAAACCCTTTATTTTTTTGCTGTTTAAAAGAAGTTGTTGTTCTAGATTATTTACATTTTATTTACAACATGATTTTTTTTCATCACTTACAAAATTAGCATTCAAAATATTTCTTTGGATCAATCAAAAATCTTTTGGTGTTTTGTGTTTTATGAAAATAAGATCGACCAGCTTTTTTTAGACCATACATTTTTTTAAACAGAATATCCAATATTGTTTAATAGATTTTTTTTTAATAGAATTAATTTGAAATGATGGATTTGAAACTAGGAATAAATTCTTAGTATTTTTTAAGTTCTAAAATCTTTGTCAATTTAGCAAGACATAATAATTTATATTGGAAAAGAATCTTATTGGTTCGGTCATTAAAAATAGCAAAAAATGATTTTCATGTTTTCCAGTTAAAAGGTTTTTACCGATCCTGTACAGACGTATAGACATACAGACATACAGACATACAGACATACAGACATACAGACATACAGACATACAGACATACAGACATACAGACATACAGACATACAGACATACAGACATACAGACATACAGACATACAGACATACAGACATACAGACATACAGACATACAGACATACAGACATACAGACATACAGACATACAGACATACAGACATACAGACATACAGACATACAGACATACAGACATACAGACATACAGACATACAGACATACAGACATACAGACATACAGACATACAGACATACAGACATACAGACATACAGACATACAGACATACAGACATACAGACATACAGACATACAGACATACAGACATACAGACATACAGACATACAGACATACAGACATACAAACATACAGACATACAGACATACCGACATACCGACATATCGACATACAGACATACAGATTCAGAAAAAAAATATGCACAATCTGATTTTCCTAATCTTTTTTACATATTAATACTCATAGTTGAAATACTTGTATATATTTTAAATTTGAAATCAGTGCAGCTGAATTTAAAGTTTTAATGTGCTATCTTGAACTAGCGTGGATTGAAAATTTTACACTGTTATGGGAATATTTTGTCCGACTTCTGTGCTTCGGTATTGCATTTCTGGACTTTTTGTTTAGTGATTTTGTGCTTCGGAGATTTGTGTGTTGCTTTGCAGTCGCTGATTCATCAGTCTTTGTGAATAATTCACAACTATTTTGGCTCGTAGTTCTAACTCGAGATTGAAGTTATGTCAGTGCTCTATTAATAATTAGTTTGAATGAATGATCATTTTATTGCGAGCTGGAGTTTATATCAGACTAAAAACCAGTCAAACGAAACGTAAAAACTCAAATTACATATAATGTGTGTGTATTAATGTATAAACATATGCGTTGTGATGTAATGTTGTAATGTTAGGGAAGTCTCATTTTTGAGAGCAGCACAAAGTTATGAGAGTGAACCAGAACATAACATGGCTTTTGTGTTTTTTTGGGGATTTTGGTTTTCGGGATTTTGAAGCAGACCCCTTTCATCAATTAGTTTCTAATTCTTTTTATCTGAAATTGAAATATGAAACGCGTTATTTCTCAAAATCAATTATCAAGTCAGGGCAATGTATCTCCATCTAGTTTCCAAATACAATTTTCATTCGGCAATCTCTCGATACCTTTACCGAATACCTAAACTTCAAACCTAGAATGTAAGTGTCAACTGGAGTTTTTGACACATATGTATGTTAGTACTTTGAGTCCATTTAAACAAGGGATAACATCATCAGCGAAGAAGAGGACACCGAGAAGTGCGCTGATGTTGGCTTTAAAAAGCTTTCTGACTTCATTGACCCATCAGGAGATAAATGCTGATTTAAAACCAATTTAGTATAAATGTATGTTAAAACGAAAGCCTGTTCCGTATTCACTTTATAAAATCTCTTGCTCCTTCACAAATGTGTTTAATATTTATCTACCGTGAGCAGAAATGTGCAAGAACACTCACTACTTGTCTGAATAAATTGACTTAAATAAATGAACAAATGTTCCGAATTTAAGGCCTTATTCCATATAACATTTTTGATAAAACTTAGAAATGGGTCAGCTCTAGGTTGCCTGCAATAATTCTAACATTAAAACGAGTTGTACACTTTAGTTTCAAATGTTAGTACTACGGATATTACTTGCTCACCCTTATCTGATTCATGTTCTTTTAAAGCAGCCAGGCAAATCGCTTTCATCGCCGCATTTTTTTGTTTTTGTTGAAACATAGTTTTTAGTGCCAATAGTACGCTCAGAAAAGTTTTTCATTCATCAAATTTATTCGTAAGAACTGTAATTATAGCTGTTAACAATTACAAAAATGATTTTTTACATTTGAAATCTTTATATTTTGATTTAATGCTATATTATTGTTAAAAACAAAATGCGAAACAATGAAAAAAAAAAAAAAATGCATAAATTAATATGAGAGTGCCCTTAGAGAACTTTTCGGATCAAGAAATAGAAACGGCTATTTATTATGGAGATTCAAATGTAAATATCGGCGATCCATTTAAAATAACATGCATAATACCAATTTCCGAGCCTATAAACTGGGTGAAAGATGGTGAGCCCATAACTAATCATAATTTACGTCACTGGCGAGATAATCATTCATTTATAACTTCGGAAAGTCCTATCGATGGTAAGTAGTTTGTATATGGAATAGAAGTTTTAAAATTTGTTTCTAAAAATCTGCGTTCAATCCCATCCAAAAAACAAATAAAAAAACCTTTTCCGAATTCAATTACATTTGACAAGATCCTTGACTTGATAGTAAATTGGTTAAAAAATACACAACAGTTTGTTTTGTTGAACGCAGATCCATCCAATCTGAGATTTTTTTTTTCTCCGTTGATCCCTGGTAAAATGGTTATGTTTATTTTTAAGGTGAACAACACAAAATCGAAGCCCATTTGAGTGTCCGACATGCGTTAAAAGCACACCAGGGCAGATATCAATGTAACACCTTGCACTCAAGCTACCACATGCTCATGGTGCACAAACCCGAAAACTTATTTAGGAAACCCCAATTGCTCGATTCTCACGAAGAAGATATGTACTATTCTACCGAATTACCAGAAATAAATCTACCAAGCGTCAGTAATACAATACACCCAGGCATTCTACAACCTGACACATCGGCCATGTCCATATCCACTAGAAAATACAATATGCCTTCACAAAAGATTATCAATGCCCATTCCAATGCCACACATTTTAATAATATGTACACACTGCCCGATGATATTCCACCATCGAATGCTGGAAGAGGCTTCACCACAATTCCTAGCCGTGAACACCTTAACTTTTTCGACAAAAATAACATAACTGGCATTTTTTTAGTACATCCATCTGCCTTTCCGGTTAGTCCAGAATATATTCAAATGATATCTGGGAGAATGGTAGAACAAACAACGCCAACAGAACCAATATCAACTAGGCAATATTATCTTCCAGTGCTGCCTGGAGTAACACCATATAGTAATCCATCAACAAACATTTTCACCACAACCTCTACTACTACAAGTACTTCTACTTCTGCCAAAACTTTACCCAGTCCATTTTTAAAGAAGGGTGAGATTTTAAAGCATAGAAGAATATTTTTGAAAACATCATATATTTTTGCTATTTTTAATGCAGTTAGTTTCGAAAGAATTTTGTTTTTAATCGCCAAATTTTCATGTATCGCATCCACCAAAAAAAAAAAGCTAAAATATTTTTTTTTTGATAAATTAGATTTACCCTTAGTATCAATTTTTATTTTAGTCAATGTTGATTACTTGTTGTTGGTTTCGTTAATTCATTAAGCGTTCATAAATTAAATATCGCTACTTTTTGCTTTCAGCACACCGACTTTCGGTTTTAAACGATAATTTAAAAAAAAACTAATTTGGCTTAATGATTTTAAAAACACTTGTGTTCTTAGTTGTTCGGAATAGAAAACAACAGAATTTTGTTTTAAAGATTGAAACAAATTTTTAGAGTGCGCGTTCAGGATGTTCAATTTCAATATTGAATCTGGTTTCTTTTTTATAAGCATTTTGTTTTAAGACAGATCGCTTTTTACTTATATGTCTAGACTTTGGTCCTTCGAGCCGGATTGGCTCCCGAGTCCCGACAAATGGACCTCTTACTTCCGATAGTTAGCTTGATATTATACTTGACTCCTTTTACCCCAGCTTGTTACAATTACAGAACTAGAGTTTAAAGGGGGTGAGTAAAATGTGATTTTGTAAATTAATTTCCTAGATTCCACTCATGTGTTCTTCATCTTTCAATTTTAACATACTGTCTTCACCTGAGCTAGCACCGACGAATTTTTGTGCCCCAGTCGCAATCGACATGAGTACAAATTGCTTTTCTAGAAGTTAAATTTGCGTGTTTCGTTAAATCGGACAAATAAACGGAAATTGCGAAGTACCCCTTCAAGATTTTGTTAAGACTAGTCTTCATTATTCGATTCGAATAGGTCTTGCAAAATCGACATCGGTATTACCAATGACCTGCAGAATCTATATTTATATGTAAAATTATCTTTTGATCTTATCCTCCTGGGGCGGATCAAGGCATATTTCCATGAAGGCCTAGTCGCTGGTGGAAATTTGTCAGTGAAAAGCTCAGACCTGATATAAGTGTTTGTATTGAATAAAGCCTTTTCGTTTGCGTTAGTTTTATATTTGTTTGTTATTAATAACGGTGTAAAGTTTCTGACTCTAGCGAGGATGGCCGGTACATTGCTTCACGTCTACTTGACTTAAAAACTTTGATAACGTTCGGCTCTATCTAGCTTTTCTACACGACAAGCCTGAATATAACTGTATTGATGCTAAAACAAAGACGAACCTTAAACTTTTGATCTCTAAAGACGGACTTTCGCATGACTTCCTTGCCTTCAAAAAAATGTTCATTCAATTTCATGAATGTTTCAACTTGTCGCCCCTTCAAGCATACCTTCACGACTTTTACTGAATCCAGATCCTGACCTTGTCCCTGACCCTATTCCTGACACCATCTCGATAAATTGTCTTGGAAAAAAAGGTAACCCTGAATGCTTATCAATTTATTACCAAAACGTCAGAGGTATCCGTACTAGAACTAGTGAAGTTTACCTGAACTCCCAAAAGCTTCCCTACGAGATATTTGCATTAACCGAAACGAACCTTTCGGAAGAAATTTCCAGCAATGAACTCTTTACCTCCGACTTTTGCGTTTTTCGTAAGAATGTTTCCACCTTGGAAAATAACTCAGATGACGTCTCTCGAGGTCGTGGAGTTCTCTTAGCTCTCATCTAGTTTGGACACAATCTGAGAATGAGTTGCACCTGGTTGCAAATAATGCCATCTCCGAAAAAGAAAGTTTAGTTACTGATCGTTTTCAAGCTTCTTGCCTTTTTCAACTAAGCAGTGTTAAAAATAACTTGGGGAGGCCTGGATCTGATTTTTACTTCAGATGAAGACAACACAGTTGTCACCTTTCTACATTGGACAACTGCCATCCTCCTATTTCCATTATATTTGCTTACACTAGCGAAAATTCTTGCCCTGAAATTCTAACGCAAAGAAAACTAAACTCGCGTAGAGCAAATTTTGACAATCTTAATGATCTTATTGGAAGGATAAATTTTGATTTTATTTCTGACCAATCTATCCATATTGATGTAGTAATTGCCAAATTTTATGACCTCATTCTTGATTGCTGTTCGAAATCTGTCCCAACTTTTAAACTTAAAAACTTCACTTCTCCTCCCTGGTATAACAAAGAACTACGCTCACTTCGTAATCAGCGTAATAAACTTTGGCACAAGTTCCTTAGAATGAGGTCTGATTTCAACTTCTCCAATTATCCTATTGTCCGCAACCGCTTCTCTACCTTGTGCGAATCTCAGTACTCCAATTATATTCGCCAAATGGAAACTGATCTTGTATCTGACCCTAAACAGTTTTACAAGTTTATAAACTCTAAGAAAAAATCAGACGGTTTTCCACCCGTACTTAAACTCCAAGATTCCTCGTCTACTGATCTTAAAACCATATCTAATTTTTTTGCTGATTTCTTCAGTAAAGCGTTTTCTAGTGACAATGAACAGATTGATCATTGTCCTTAAACTTCCCTTACACAAGTTAACGTTAATTCATCAGATGTAATTAACAAAATTAATCAACTAAAGGATGATTTCAACTCTGGCCCTGATGGTATTCCTGCGATAGTGTTAATAAAGTGTAACAATTTGGTCAAACCTCTTACTTCCCTCTTTGAGCTTTCCTTAACAAAAAGAATTCTTCCCAAGTTATGGAAAGACTCTTTTATCATCCCTATTCATAAAAAGGGTAACAAAGTTGACATTTATAATTAAAGGCCCGTTGCCAAACTCTCCTGTATACCTAAGCTTTTTGAAAGTATTGTTTACGAAACAATGTTCTTTCACTGCAAATCACTCTTTTCGCCTAAGCAACATGGATTTCTGAAAGGTAGGTCCATAACGACTAACCCTACGGAATTTGTGTCAAAAACTATTTGTGCACTTGAAGAAGGTTAGGAAGTGGATGCGGTCACAACAGATTTCAGTAAGGCTTTCGACAAAGTGTCCCATAAAATTATTTTGCTTAAGATCAATAAATATGGTTTTCCACCACTGTTCACTTCTTGGATCCGATCTTATTTAGTTGACCGTCAGTATAGGATCCTATTGAGATCGTATAAGTCCAACCCTATCCATGCATCATCCGGTGTACCACAGGGAAGTCATCTTGGTCCTCTTAATTTTGTATTAACTATTAATGACGTTGAACATATACTGTCTGGATCAAATCTGGAAATATACGCTCATGACATTAGAATGAGAAACAAATCTCAAACTTTGGTGATCGTTTTCTGCTGCAAACTGATCTAAATACATTTTTCATATGGTGTCAAAAAAACCTTTTAGAGCACAACATTCAGAAATATCAAGCAAAAACCTTCTCCCGAAAACACCCTCCCCGTTTACATAGGCAATATTACATTAATAATGAATCTGTCCCTACAGTAAGTTCTATTCGTGATCTAGGCCTAATCTGTGATACTCAACTCAACTTTCGCTCCCATATTAACAGCATTATTAATAGAGCTTACTCAGCACTTGGTTTCATCAAGCGTTGGTCGAAAGAGTTTTCTTGTCCCTATGTTACCAAATCTCTTTATATCACCTACGTGAGGCCACTTCTCGAATATGCCTCCCAAGTCTGGTCTCCCTATCATTAAGTCCACGTTCAACGTATCGAAGCTGTTCAGCGAAGATTTATTCGTTTTGCTTTGTGTGGTACCAGTTGGGATGATCCGTATAACCTACCTCCCTATGAAAATCGACTTAAACTTCTTAACCTACCAACCCTAAGCCTTCGCCGTGATATATCTGACATTCTCTTTATTCACCAGCTTTTAAATGGCAATATTGACTGTCCTAGTCTGCTTCATGAAATCTCCCTTTCCACTAACCCCCACCGTTTACGTTCAGTTCCAATATTTCGGCCAAAGTATCACCGTACCCAATACGGTCAGAACGAACCATTGAGCAGGGTGCAATATAAATCCAACAGATCTTACACCTTTGATCTCCATTTAAGTAAACCTGCTCTCAGAAATGCACTCTTAAACTCACCCCTCCCCTAAACTTTAAGTTATGTTACCTAGTCTTAAGTTGGGGTTAAGTTTTTTCTTGTAGATTGAATGTAAGCGAAATAAATAGGGGTGTTGCCCCCACCAAATTAAAGTTTTCGCGTCGAGCATAGAAACGCACTATACGTCTGAAATTTATTTGCTTACCACCTTCTACTACAATGTTCTAACTCTGACATTAATTTTATGTGGTTTAAATTCAACACCATCCATACATGTTGTATAGAAGTCCGAATATGTGGACAGTAATTCGACTTCAAACGAGTTCAATGCGCTGTCTGACTCCATCCAAAGAATTGTTTCCCAAGCTGATACCGTTGTTACGATTAAAATGCATACAATTCTACGTGGCTTTTTCTATTTTGGCCAGGCAAGACACAAGGGAAGGTATACCGCGTCTTTTGTTGAGGTAAAAAGTCGTATCTTATCGCTCTTCAATCTACCAACTAATTGCACTTACGTCATGTTTTGCCAAGGTCATGGAAACTGATAAATCATCGAATCAAGAAATAACTTCAGAAACGCAAATTCCTTAATGACCGGCTGTATAGTATAGATTTCGTAGTAATATAGGTCCACTGGTGATCGAACAGAGTATTTTAGAAAGCAAAATTATTTCACTTAAAAGCATTAGATATAGGTAGACATCAAGCTCTCTTATCGAATATGTGTGCATTTGGTATCGGAGTAGATCTTCTTCGGTGGATAATATGCTGTCTTTCTGACAGCTTTAGTTTTGGACGGTTTTCAGTCTGATATTCACAAAATAAAGGCTGGTGTACCCCAAGGCTCCGTACTTTCTAAAACTCTCTTCATCACTTTCATCAATGATCTCTTGTGTTGTGTAAAACTTTTCATTGACTAAATTGTTTTGCTTGCTACAGAACCTGCAGCTTTTCATTTATCCCATTTATCGGATAGATATACTTGCAAAGGCAGCGTGTTATAATCTCCTTTAATTCCAATCTTCAAATGCGGGATTGCCTATATTAACTTATTGCTGTCTTCTATCGTAAAAGCATATTTATTCTCATGTCTGGGTTGGTGCTTCTGCGTTTCTTGGATTAGATTCATGAAAGAGCCTTACAACAACAGGTTTAAGAAGCATTACGGAAAAAATTGTTTCACTTAAATATTGTAGTTATGTTTCTTGTCTCACCTTGATTTACCGCTTCTTCTATAAACAGCTCCAGTTACTCGAGAGGATCATGCATGATATGGGTAATGGGTAGGTATTTTTCGCTGAAGTGAAAGTGAGCTGCGGTTGAATTTTTGTTTGTCTTGGTTCGTATATTTTTAAAGTTGTGTCTACAAAATACCCATTGAATTCCAAACCGTAAGCTTCAATAACGAATGATCTATTGAGGATCAATTTAACCACCGAAGAGGACGGTAAGAACAATGCGACACTTTTAGACACAATTCACTGAGGCAGACGGTTCTCCTTGATTGAGAACTCACGAAAATAAAAAATTGAAACAGGAGTAAGCGTCGTTATTGTAACTGACCTATGGTTCAATGTTAACATCAGAATCTATTAGTACCAGTTATACAATAGCGGTTCAGCACTGAATCCGTTTTTAAATTTTTGATCCGTGGGTCAACTTTATTTAATCCTTGGAAATCGGTGGGTTAACTCTTGAACCACTCTTGAACCAACGTCTTAGCTTTAATTATGTACACAAGAACCGAGGTAAATCGTTTTTAAATTTTGATCCGAGGATAAACCACAATAAATTGTACAACTGGCCCTTAGATTTTCTTCTCTTGATTTTTACTTGCAATTATAGGCACTATAAGGCAAGTTATGGATTCGTGCAAAAAAAAAAATTGAGATAACAATCACACATGACATTACGATGATGGAGAAGTCGAAAAAAGTGGGGCTGGAAATTCCGTCCGTCTGTCTGTCTGTATGTCTGTTCGCGCCTCTAGAGCCTGAACGGATGGGCCGATTTCCTTCAAATTCGGTATTTAGGATTTATTTGGCCGTCCCTCGGAACAATTTTTTTATTTTTGCTCTAGACCCAAAAATAACGGCACCTGCCATACAATCGTAAAGAAAAAAATTTATTTTCTCAAAAACGGCTCTAACGATTTTGATAAAACTTTCAGAATGCTATTTTTTAAAGACAATCTACCTTTTGGTTAGAAAACATTTTTCAAAATTTGTCTTATAACGGTACCTCTCATAGAACCAGTATTTTCAAATCAAATTTTCTCGTAAACCGTACATCCGATTTCAATAAAATTTTAGGCACAGAAAGTGGTTCATAATTTTATTAATATGGCATTTCAAAATATTCAAAAACTTTTTTTTTGGATTTTTTATAATTTTTTCAAAAAAATTTTTGGTTTTCGAAATATTTTGGAAACTGGTATATTGATATTTTTTAACATTATTTTTTCAGATGTAAACTACGTATTGCCATATATTTACATACTCAAATAAATTTCAAAATATTTTTTGGAAAAGTTTTTCAAAAATAACCTTTTTAAAAAAAAAACTGGTCCAACGATTTTCAATATTTTTTTTTCCTAGATTGACATATAGCTTTGAAATTTTTTTGCGTACTTAGTTTTTCCAAGAAAACTCTTAAACTAATTTAAAAAATAAAAGAATTTTCGAAATTATTTTAAATTTTTTTTTAATATCCATATATGCAGCCACTAAGCAATTCATAAGAGCAAGTTCGTGCGACCCAGTCGTGCATTTTATTTATAATTGTTCTCAAAAAAATTTTTGATTTTCAAAATATGTATGTTGAAAACGGGTATATTGATTTTTTTTAAATTATTTTTTCAAATGTAAACTACAGATTGCCATATATTTACATACTCAAAAATATTTCAAAATATTTTTTGGAAAAGTTTTTCAAAAATAACTTTAAAAAAAAAACTGGTCGAACGATTTTCAATATTTTTTTTCCTATATTAACGTATAGCTTTGAAATTGTATTGCATACTTATTTTTTCCGAGAAAACTCTTAAACTAATTTAAAAAATCAAAGACTTTTCGAAATTATTTAAATTTTTTGAATAGCCATATATGCAGCCACTAAGCAATTGCTTATCATAAGAGCAAGTCGTGCATTTTATTTTTTTTAAATATTCAAACGTAATGCGTTGAATTTGCCGCTGCATTGAATTGTGCACAACAGTGAATTAAAAACAGTGATTTGAGGATCCATTATCACATGTTACGAGTACAGTTCATCGTACAATTTTCAGACTCATTTGAGCTTTTAACTTCCAGTCAAATTGACCAAAGCTCATACTGTCATATATCAAAAAAAAAAAAAAAAAACATTAATCTTCTGCTTACATTTTTTAATTTCATAAAGAACGTATTTTGTGTGACAAATGTATGTAAACAAATCTTAAAAACAAGAAAAAAAAATAAATTGTGGTCTTGGTGTGTGGTGAGTGAGTGAAATTAAATCTGTACCTAAAGAAAAAGACAAACTCACGAGCACTCGAAGTCCTTTCAATATTTTTTTATAAGTTATTTTCATTAAATAAATAAATAAATTAGCATTCTGGCTCTTAAACTAACGGTACCTGTCATAGGATTTTTAATGAAAAAATCTTTTTTTTTTTAAACACGGCTCGTTAATGTGGATGCCCTTTTATAAACCAAATGATATTAACTCTTAAATTTTGCAAAAACGTTTTGTTCAATTTTTTTAAAACCTTTTAACTATAAAGCGCTAGAAATTGGCTTACTCAAAAAAAATTTCGAATATGTTTTCGAAAAGTTTTTCAAAAAAACAAATTTGCTCTCAAAAAGTTACTTAACATTTTCCAGTCACATCCATTTAGGATTTGCAGTGTTTCTTGCATTGTTAATGTTTGTTTACCAAAGAAACGCAGGATTTTATAGAGCTGATCTTTTACATATGCTCAAGTTGTCCATGTCTATACGCAGCGTGTCTCCGCAAGAGCTACCAATATTTTGCCATTTCGCAAACCAGCAATCCTTATTCCGCAATTCGTATAAATGCATCTCTTTGCATACTCAGAAGTCTGGAGTTCTGAAAAGAATAATGTATTTTGATTATAAAATCAGCCTGTGCTTTAAGTGTACTTGTCAGTTGTCATGAGTTTTGGTAAACCTGTTTCCAAGTAGATGGTGTAAATTGGTGTGTTGAGTGGAAGATTGAAGTTTTTTTTCAAAAAATTCTTTGAAATTTCTCAATAACCTCATATTCCTCTGATCAACAAACCTGACAGGCGTAACACAAAGTTGATTTTACAACATCATCAAAAATTTTGTATTTGACTGATAATTGTATCCTGTTGTTTGAAAAAAATATGTTTCCATGTTGAATTCAATTCAACAAGCTCTGCGAAGTGTTGACCATTTCTAATAGATGTTTGTTAAAGTCCAAAGTTGAGTTTATCTTGACTCCTAAGTATTTTATTTCTCTAGATATTGTATATCCAAATGATTCCCATTCTAAAACCATCTATTCCGAGTTTGAGATTGAAAGGATCGTGAAAAAAGCGTCACTTTTGATTTAGCGGTGTTAATGGTCATCCCTGTGTTACAGTAAGACGCCTACCGATTTATCATCAATTGCAAGTTTTCTGGTGATTCGGACAATATGACGAGATCATCTGCTTATAACAAAACATTTATTGTATAACTTGCGATCTTTATACCTCCAGTAAGGCCCTCTACTACGTCATTTATTAAAAGCAAGAAGAGCAGAGCGCTGACCAGGTAACCTTGTTTAACTCCCGTGCTTGTAACAAACCATTTTGAAAAAGCTGAACCATCCCCTACCTCTGCTTTTGTTTCAGTGTACATATCTTTGATTACATCTATAAATTTCGAAGATATGCCCAGTTGTGATAGTTTATAAAAGAGCGCGTTTCTGTTCACTAGATCGAAGGCTGCTTTTAAATCTACAAAAAACGAGTACTGTTTCCTCATTCTTTCATTTAAGCCTCGGTAGCAAATTTAAATTTTGTTGAATGTTAGAGGATTCGGTTGAAAATGTCACTATGGCATGTGATCTGAAAACGTTTTGCACTCTACTTCAAATTTATTGATTCGTTCAATCCAGTCATTATTTACTGCACAGAAGTCAATAACTGATTTTCCTTGGCCTCCTACGAAAGTAAAGTGTCCTTCTTCATCTCCATTCGTACATCCATTTAAGATAACAGAATCATACATTTGAAACAGCTCCAGTATATCAGATTGAATTTCTGTTGATAAGGGATATCTTTGGCTTTAATGTTTTGTATTGTAGTGACTTGTATGCATTTGCTGATCCTTGTATTCCAATTCCCCTCTCAATAAAGTGCTTTTGTTAGACAAGCGCTGCATTGCGTTATGGAGTTTTTGAGTTTTTCAAAGTTGGCTCCCCATTTATTGCAATTTATGTAACAGGGCAAAATGTACCTAGAATGTTTTTGCAAAAGTTTAACTACGGTGGTTCCTTCAAATTCGTCGAAATTAAACGTGGTCAATAGTGATTTAGTCCTAACAGGTTTCCTTCACCTTGTAAGAGTTGTCCTTTTTTGTCTATAGCTCAGGTAGCTTCAGCAGTTCCAGGGTCAGCCGAAGAAAAGACGTAAAACTCCGGTTAAGGAAAATAACACTTTATTTATTACCTTGTAGTTCAATAGGTTTAGGTTACAAACAGAAGTTCATTAAATATAAGTTATATAATTCAAATAATGTACATAGGTTCAGTTTAGCAAACATACGTTATATAAACCAAATCATAATTATAAATGACACAAGCAAGTTGTTTAAGTCAATATATATTTATTACAATTATTACAAATTTACGTTCATTCGGTTATTACATCGGTTTTATATTCAAATCTACGTTATATAATCCAAATAATATAAGGAGAACACAATGATTTCTTAAGCTTAGAATTTAACTTAAACTAATGTCAACGGAGCCAAACTCCGGCAATGTCAACGCACAAATGTACGGCAATGTCAACGCACAATTAAGAACGGCAATGTCAACGCACAGTTAAGTACGGCAATGTCAACGCACAGTTAAGTACGGCAATGTCAACGCACAATTAAGTACGGCAATGTCAACGCACAATTAAGTACGGCAATGTCAACGCACAATTAAGTACGGCAATGTCAACGCACAATTAAGTACGGCAATGTCAACGCACAAATGTACGGCTTAAATAGAAATAACACGGTATTAATCGGTAGGAATTTAGGAATGTAGGAACGGTAAGGAAAACGGACAGGAGGAATATTCTGCTGAACTCGTGAGAGCCCAGCTTCAAAATATTAGGAATCTCTCGGTACACTGCGTACCCCTGGTTTTCCGGTAGTGGAGAAAAGTCTTTGGCTCTAAATAGTATTCCTATTCCTATAAATCACCATCGAGATTTTCCTCGAATTTCAAACAGGGTTCGGACTTGAGAGATTGCAAATCGCAGTAAAATGAACTCAAAATCGCAGTAGATTCAATATTTTCGCAGTAGAATTGACTTTCAAGAGGAAAAGACGTTTTGTTTTAGTTTTAAATTTTTTTCTTTATTAACATAACAAAACTAAAATAAATAAACTCTATATTCTTTGGTTTAATATCAAAACAATATTAAAATAAAATAATAAAAAAAAAAAAAAAAACAAGTATTATCACATCATTTATGTCATAATAACAAAATCAAACGATTGAAAATGTTTAGTTTCAGTTTATATCAATTCAAACTTTCCATTTATAAATTTGTATTTTTTTATAAATTTTATCAAATCAAGCGGCGGTACAAAAACATCATGGCAATTTTTAATTAAAGAATGTACAAACATAAGATTTTCGACAGTTTGAACACTGAGCCTGTTTCGAAATTTGTTTTTAATTAAATTCATCATTGAGAATTGCCTTTCCGCTGCTGCACTGCTATGAGGTAAAATAGTAAGCGAAAGCATGTATTCGGAAAGATTTTGAAAAAGAAATTCTTCAACGACATTTTTCTGATCTTTTAAAGAAAACCAAAATTTAACAATGTCCTTATTTTCTTTTAGCAGGGATGTTATTGTGTGAACAGTAATGTTATTTAAACAAAATTTTCAAAAATCGCAGTAGATTGCAAGAAAAACGCAGTGACGCAGTAGATTTGAAAATTTGCCAAAAAGTGCAGTAGATCTACTGCGATTGCAGGGAAGTCCGAACGCTGATTTTCAAAGTGCTAAATTACTTTCCTTTATGGAATATAACCACAATGACTCAGTGTGAATTATAAACACAAAATACAAATTCACATGTAAAACGCTACTGGTTTGCGAATACATAGTCATGTGACCTCAGAGACTATATTAAGCTGTAGTGTGGTAGCCACTACAGGGGTGCGGTTAGTAAATGCCATTTCACATATGAATATGCCTATTTTATTGGCTGCGGTGAGAGAGAAGAAAATGTGACTTCGTCACAACCTGCACGACATTTTTGAGACGATTTAGAAGCCTCCTCCCATAAAAGCTTGAAGCCCATGAAATAATTCTTGAATTTATACTTATATTATCTTTAGTTACATGAGTTTCAAATAGAAAAATATGTATATAGAAATTTCTGACATAATTGAAAAAATCTACAAATAACAACTTATTATTCAATCCTGCAACCTGCAACATTTATGCTCGTCCATATTTTGCCGAAGGATGCCGATCGGTCTATGCCGACCGGCCAATCCGAAGAGTATGGACGTGCCGAAAGCCCCATCCCGAACCGAACTCAAACCGAATCAAATGGCATAATATGGACATGGTTTATAAGCTAAAATTTTGTAAGATATAATATTAATTTAACTAACGGCTTCTGATTCTCAATTTCGTAAAAATCTACTACAATTTGTGTTTTCATAGACCATCCGTGTTGGTTCTGCTAGATTTTGATCTGCTCCTTCTAGTTTGACGTCTGTTTGACATTATCATTATGCTTTCTGCGACATATTCAAAGTTGAGCTTACCAAACATAGTTTGTATAGTTCGGATTCTCCGTCATTATTTTTTGTAATTTAGCTCGTTATTATTGTTTAACAAAAAAAAAAAAAAAAAATGAATCGCCAATTATGGTGTTCTTTAATTCATCTGCTTCTGTTGGTTTATTGGTTTTAATACCTTTCGACTTTTTTGTTGTGCTTGCTTGGTTAGGTCACGTTGGATGTATGCCCATGTGCCCTTCAACTTAGATGGGTTTTTTAACATCTTTGATGCGATTTCGTTTGGTCCGGTGTTAAGTTTGAGTTTGACAACTTTGGCATTTTCGCTTACCTTAATGGCTTGCGGCATTTATGAATCTTAATTACCCAACAAAAGTTTGGTAATGTCTTCGATACGTTCCTGGGGCTCAGCACTGTCATTTGGGATAGAGAAAATTACGTTTCCCTTTAGTTCACGACTTTGAAGCTCCATAATTCATCCTCTAGCAAGTAAGTTACTAACAGAGCCGTTTAGCTAAAAAGTATCTGATTTTATAAATTATTACTGTGTTCGATTGGTTACAGGGATGATTTTTTTAACAACCTGTTTGTAGGGTGCAATGGTGTGAAATGTTTGGAAGGGCAAAACAACTTCTGCTGGGACAGCTAGTGTATAATAATTTGCCTCAAATTAACAGCTTCGAATCGTTGCTAAACTCATTAAGAACAAAAAAGTGAACTCTTCCGTCATTTGCAAAAGTACAAAAATGTTGACTTAGAATCAAATAAGTCTAGAATAATGTTTCAATTAAATAATTTAAAACGTTGCTTTTTTTCTAAATCTGTCTTACCTAACCTAAGAAAATAAGGAAGATATTAGTAAAGTTTCTCACTTCTCATGTTACTGATTTTTCAAAATGCAATCCGGATCACAGAAAATAAAACAAATTAGGAATGCCGTGGTCAAAATCCGGGTTGATTTGATCATTTTTCTTTTTTAATAAACGAACCACAACTTTTTTTGTGTCAAGTGTCTCATGTTCATCCATAATTATTAAATTATTACATATTTATATTTTTACTTGCTCTATAGGGCAAGTATTGGTTTCGTGCAGACAAAAATCGAGACTGTAATCAAACATGACGGCTTGTCAGATTTTCTTCAAACTTCATATATAGCAGTTTAATGAAACCCGGTTGTCGAATTTTTTTTATTTCGTTTTAGCCCGGCTCAAACTGGTACCTTTTAAGTATCGATTTTAGCACTTTGGTTTTCCTTTCTAACGGTTTTGATTACATTTATAATTTAACAAACCTAAAACATTTTTGATAAATGGTACTGCGTTGTTGGTTTTTGGTTGAAATGGTCATAACGAAAGTGAAGTTAAACGGCTTTTTTTTCAAATGGCCAAAAGTTGGCTTGATCGAATTCACTAAAACTTTGTTTGGCATAATAGTACCCCGTGGCGTAGTGGTTGGTGACTGCCACTTCGAAGATTCTGGGTTCGATCCCTGACTCCACCTAAGTTCTTTTCCGGGACACTGCCTCTTGCGAGGAAGTGACAAATCATGGAAAGTGTTTCTCTGTTAGCCGTTCGGATTCGGCTGTAAATTGTAAGTCCCTTTCCTTCCTGCAAAATATCAAAGCACACACAGGAATGGTTGAGAGTGTAAGTCACAGGCCCCCGGTCCCGTTTGGAGCTGTTGGCTGTTGTGCCAAGTTCTTTTTTTATTTACATTTGTTTGGCATTGTTCTTCATAGTTTTCTATCAAATAGAATTGCAATTTTTTCAGTAGAAAATTTTTAAGCTTTGCTTTCCATACAACGAGCCGTTCAGTTTTCGCCAAATTTTTTGTTTTTTTTTTTTCTATTTTGTCCAAAAACGGCTTTTTTGATATGACAAATCTTTGTGTGATTTTACCCAGAGTATTTAAAAAAACAGAGTTTGTTAGAAATCAAGTTCTTACGGTTTTATTAAATTGGTCATACGTAGGCATGTGATCAATGACATTAACGAAACGGTTGAGCCTTGCTAAGGTATAATAACTATAAAATCCGTTCTTGGTCCACTTTAAAAGGTTTCGACCATATATTAGCTGTTAAAAAATGGCAACTGGATGCAAAAATTGACTACAATAAACCTTAATTCTGTAAAATAAATTAAAATACAAATAGTTCTAAATTTCCAAATGAGCGTTTTTTGTTAAAAGAATATTACAGTCTCAATAAGTTCAAATGTTGGGAGATTTGATTTCATAGTCAAAGAAACAGGACAAGTTTTCTATTAGCGGAAAACTTTAAGAACAATTTTATTTCTTAGAACTTGCATAATAGACTTTCTAATCCAATTAACTTAAAGTTAGGGGCGTATTGTCTGATTCAGAGGGCAGGCTTGTCAGTAAACAAAGTAGTTGGTGTTGCTACAATGGCCATTTAGGGCACTAATTTTGAAAACTCAGTCTTCCTGTGCAGCTGGGATTCATGCCAACATTCCTGCAAAAAAAAAACAAATAAGGTGATGAGCATGTGGGCTTCCGAGCATTGAAAATGTAACTATACCAGCTCCAGTAAGACTGCTACCGTAAACTGTACTATAAGGTATAAGTACTCTTCAGTATTTTTAGATAAGGTATTATAATTTACGGAACTACAAATTTGGTCAGATTATTTTGCTATGATGCGGCGACGTGTACTTTTATTTACGAAAAACAGGTGATTTTGTACCCTTATGGATCGGTACAAGCTTACTTAACCACTTATGCTTAAAACAACTTTAAAATAATTTTAGAGTCTTCGTTATTTTTACTTGCGGTTATAGGTACTATAAGGCAAGTTATGCATTCGTAAAAAAAATTTTTTTTTTTGACAATCAAACATTTTTCTGATAAAAACTACAAAGTTCTAGAAGTTGGCATACTCAAAAAAAAAATTTGGAATATGTTTTCGAAAAGTTTTTCAAAAAAAAAAACCGGTTTTAAAAAAAACTGGTCGAACGATTTTGAAAAAAAAAATTTCTTAAATTTTAAAAAGCAAAAGAAATCTGATGGCTTACTTCATTTTCTCCAAAAAACGTTTTAACTATTGATTTTTAAGTGATTAATAAAATTTCATATGATTTTTTCAATGCTTTTTTCCGAAAATCTCTTGCCCAAAGACCATTTTAACACATTAGAGCAAGCTCGTACGAACCAGTCGTGCACTTTATTTTTTTTGCTTTCGACTATCTCGAAAACGACACAACCGATTCTTTCGAAATTTCACACATTTATAGGTGTAGGTAGCTCAATTTGTACTGCGTACCAATATTTTTGAAAAATATTTTCTTAAAAGCATTAAAAAAAAAATTTGTTTTTAAAGAATTTTGAAAAATTTATTTTTATCAAAATCTCAAGCCCCAGACCACTGTCACAAATTAGGGCAAGTTCGTGCGACCCAGTCGTGCATTTTATTTTGTTCGGATTTCTAGTTTTGTATGATCCTTCCGTAGTAAGTGGTGCCTAATTTTGTTGAAAAGTCTAAGATATTCGTCCAAAGAATGTGGTTGATTGAGGGAAAGCTGCTTCCAATTATTTTTAAGAGTTTGTGCTCTCTTTTCGTCAGGTCAAGAGTTTCATAGCATGTATCTCTGCAGTCACTAGAGTTGGAAAGCAATTATAGAATGATTCTTTCGTTTGCTTCTAATGCGGCTCTTGCTTGTTTTTCTTTCATATTTTATTTGTATTAATGTACTTCAAAAACCATTGCATAAGCTGCAAATTATTTCCATTTTACCTGAGGAGTATTCCTTTGCGTCGTCGTTAGCTTAAATTTCCTTTTTCTGCAAAGCTCATTGTATCGTATCCTGGCCCATTTGTATCTTAATAATTTTAAATTTAAATTTAAAATATTTTCAGTTGAATCTTTCATAACTATACAAGGGTACTGTTGCTATTCAAGTGCCGCTTAAAAATTAGGTGCAAACTATAGAGGATATAGCTTAAAACCGTTGGAAATGGTGGTTTTCTCTGTCATTCTGTACAATTCGTTGTATTCTCTATTGACAAAGTTTTGGAAATTAAAAAAAAAAAATGTTTCATTAGTACCAGTTGCACAATAGTGGTTCAGCTGTGAACCTCGTTTTTAAATTCGTAATCCGTAGACCAACTTTGTTTAATCCGTGGAAATCTGTACAAGGTAAATCGTTTTTAAATTGTGCTCCGAGGATAAACCACTGTACAATTGTACAACCGGCCCGATCATCATGAAACAACGTTTAATTTTTTCCCATTTTTTTTTTATTTTTATAAACAAGTTAGAATTCGAAATTGAAAATTTATAGGTAATTGACAAAAATAGTAGTTCATCCATAGTTTAATATTATAAACATCATATTTCATATTTAAAAAAAGGACTTTCAAATTTGTTTTTGTCATATTGCACAATTTAAGCCTTGTTAAATACTTACATACATACATACACACACAAACAAAAGCAAAAATGTTTCCATTTATATTTTATTCACATTTGGCTTAATATTTTTATGGTATACATTTTGATTAGTGCTAAAAAATGTTTTTTTCTTTGCTCACTTTAATTTACAGATGTTGACTTGCTGGTGCCGAATTACGACAACGCTGAATATCAGTTAAAAGCATTCGATATTAGATCACCACTTGTCCTTAGTTGTAACATTACAAAAGCGGGAGACTATGACCTTATTTGGTGAGTATATAAACATACATTATATATAATATAATACTAGTGGCCCGGTACGTGCTTCGCTACGTATAAAGTGAAATAATAGAATTGGAACATCAAATTCATTTATTCAAACAAAAAAATATTTTATTTATTGCTAGCTATTTTAAAACTTAATCCAAAACATTTGGAGAAACAATATTTTTTGTTTTTCCATTTTGAGCATGAATAAACAAACGGCTGGGGGTAACGACCTTGGAACCGGCAACATAAAGTTGGCCATGTGAAAAACATGATTCCTCCAAATTCACACCACAAACGTTATGTGTTTGCTCTTGGGCCTTGTTGATGGACATCGCAAATGATAAACGCGCAGGATATTGTAATCGTTTGAATTCAAATGGCATATCAGTTGGAATCATAGGTATACGCGGTATCAAACAAACTTCTCCTTTTGATTTAGCAGTTAAGATCGTAGCTTCAATCAAATTTGGCAATACCTTTTTCACTGTCAATCAATCTGGTGCCATTAACCAGTTTTAGTGGATTAATATTTCGCAATAATATAATCAAAGAACCAACTTTCAGATTCAAGCAATGCGGTGGCATACCAGCCGGTTCCAATGAACTTAAAAATTCAATGGGATAATAATTCATTGCCTCATCTTGATTCATAACACTGTCAATTGATTTATATGTCGTGACTAGATAGATAGATAGATAGATAATTCTTTATTTTTGTTTAAAATTATTACAATTGCATTTGTTTTCTTAAGAATAAGGACATGGCAATTCTGCCGTCTGCCTGAGTTAACATTTCATTTTAGATTATAATAAAAAGAAAGTAAAAAATAAAAGAAAATTATTAAATACGTTATATAATATAATTAAAATAAATACATTTATAACAATATTTTGTGTGTAAATTACAGAATCATTTTGGGTTGAGTATAATTTATATAATGATATCAATTTTATAATGATTTGAAACACAAAAGGTTTTCCAATTTTAACATGATTTGAAACATAAAAGAATTCAGGAAGCAATATAATGTATATAATGTTATCAATTTTATAATAATTTGAAACACAAAACTTCGTACCTCTTGTAATATTTGATGAGTTTTGATAAAAAAGTGATTGAATATACTAAAAACTGATAGTATATCTGGTTTCGTTCAAAAATTAAATTTTTTAACTAAATTATTTTTATTTAAATACGCAAAAGACTTTAGTTTTAAACTTTCACTTTTGACAGTTGAAATGTCAATCTATGTCGTGACTACACCTGACAGTTTCGCTTGAATTTGAAAATTAATAGCATTGATATGAATGTTCTTCGGTGCTTAAATAACGCGTTCTCTCAACCAATTATGATTTCTGTAATTCTGAAGAATATTCGGAAAAAACACATTAAATCAATTCATCTATCGATTGCGCAATTGTACAAAAATTGTTCGGTACATCGATCAATTGTACTGTCGATTTGTATTTTGCCATCACCAATTTCTAACAATTGTTTTGAAAACTCATGGGCAGCTGGATCATTTTGTGATGAATACGCATATTAATGTTCAGTGTCAATTTTTGTACATAAGTATATCCAAAGAACTGATGAGTTCAAATAGGCATTTATTTCATCAGCAGGAGTTGATCGAGGAATGACAGGCAATGTTTGACGAAAATCCCCTGACAGTAATATCAAAGCACCATACCAAAAAGCTGTTGATTACCACGTAAATCTTGCGTTGTTCGATTAAATGCTTCTAGTGTAATTCACTTCAACGCAGTTCAAAACTTACCGTTTGTGTAAATGCAATTAACAATTTAATTCAAAAAAGCCTGTAAACGATATGAAACACCGACGGCTCGTTAAAAAACTGAGAAAAGTACACGCACACATATACATACATATTACATTTGAACAATTGAACAATTCAAGACTCACCGTTTGTAAGAAAGCACTCAACAATATGATGAAAAATATAAACACAAATCAATTATTATCGCTGACAATTTGCTTTAATCGTAGCACGTCCAAAATGAAATAACCGCATGAATGACATAACAACATGCTTGTACTGTCAACACTGAAAAAAGTTTCAATTTGACAGCTTAGTCCCCATTAACAAAATGATCCGCCATTTATTGAATTCATTTGTTAAAAAAAATGCGATAAATGAAGAACCGCTCGACCGATTAAAATAGTCCGAACAAAGCCTAAACATTTGGTTTAGATAGGTGAGCCCGGTCTTGAAAATTACAACGAAAAGGGGAAACTATAGCTAGTATTTTCGCATCACTTATTTCATTGAACTCATAACCAACAAATTTTGTTTTGGCAAATTTATCGATCAAATCAAACCATACTTGCTCAACAGATTTTTCACCAGATCCAGTTCATTTAGCACGTGCTTTTTCTTTTTGCTCTTCCATTGCATCATCAAAACCTTTCTGGTCAAAATGTATGTTTCTTTCTTTTAAAATATCAAGTGTAATATCCAAAGGAAATCCATAAGTATTCCTTAAACGCTAGCTTAAACGCTAATTCTCCAGGCACGTTAAACACAAAGCAATAATTATTGCTGACAATTTGCTTTAAGAAAAGTACACGCACACATATACATAGTACTGTTTGTACTGTCAACACTCGAACAATTTTCAATTTGACAGCACAGTCCCCATCTGAAAAAAGTTTTAATTTTACAGTAAAATCCTCATTAACAAAATGTTATAAATGAAGAATGGCTTAACCGATTTTGTGCAAACTTCACATAAACTATCTACTAAATATTCCGAACAAAGCCAAAACATTTGGTTTGGATAGGTGAGCCCGTTCTTGAGTTATAAAATTACATCGAAAAGTGGCATTGATTTTTATATATATAGATACTGATATATAATAGTTTATTCAAATTGAAATTTGACAACAAATATGAGCGAAGAACTAAGGACTTCACATTACAGAAATGTACATCGGCTTCAAGAAAAATCCTTAAAGAAATAATGACAATCTCTTTAAGTGACATAGTACATACTAATGAAATAAAATAGGGAATAGAATAATGGCAGTGCACTAACGGCAAAAAAAAAACCGAAAAAAAATTATTATTGGGCCCAGACAGAAGTTTCAGAAAATAGAATTTTCTTTAACATTCCCAATATATTTCGCAATAAAGCCCTTACAGCTTACACTCTATTTGTGATCGCTTTGTTCCCAAAAAAGGTTACAACCTCCAGTGGCGTAGCTAGGGGGACAAGGGCCCTGGTGAATAGGGAAAGAATCGGGCCCTACTCCCCCTCTTTCCGCGTAGTTTGAACTTATATTGGCCTTCAAAATTATTGATATGAATAAGTATAGGAAACAGTGAGTTGAACTTATCCCTATAGTAGGCTAAATCCATACGTGGTCCAAATTGTGAATTCGTCTATAATTTCACTCAAATCCAAGTTTGATGCCGCCTTATTTTCTATTGCAATTAACGATAAATGTCGGAGGCGATCTTGTCGAATGCTGTTTCTTAAATAATTTTTTTTATAATCTTCAGTTTACTGAAAGATCTTTCTGCTGCCGCGGAAGTAACAGGAATTGTATGAAACAGTAGCATCGCTGTAATACGTTTCTGAAAAGCTCCTGTTGTCTTGGTAAGGGTCCTTCGGAAAATGTCCCGGAGGTTTCAAAGGTCCCTTGTCAAGAATCAGCCGTTTTTCGATATCGTTCAATTTCTTGTTCATGTACTTTCCCAAGTCATTTAAAATTTCAAGAACTTTTGAAGATGTAGAAATGGATGATTCCTCTACTGTAGGTTGCACGGAAGCGTCGAGGTAGTCATTTTCAGCAGTGGCATTGATATTAGTTATTGGATCCTGATCTACTCAAGTCGCTTTATTAATTAACACAGCTGTGTCCACGCTATCAATTAATGAATACTTGTCCCTTTTGACCGATATTTCGGCTGTTGAAGGAACTGTAGCAGAAAGCGGTTTCGTAAAAAAGCTGTTTAGCTTGGTCAATTTTTTTTTGCTTTCTTCCCTTTCTTGACGTTGTTTCCGCTTTGCTGCACCGCCACGTTCCTTTTTTCTTTCCATTATTTTCAATTGTTAACTATCGAAATTTTAGTCAATGTTTAGTAAAGATTACACGAAGTTATACAAAAAAGAACCATAAAACAGCTTGTTTGGTAATGATGCGGTAAAGTCAATATTAACTCATAAGAAGATATTATGGGTCTAGGCTAATTCACTGTGCACAATTCACTGTGGGGACACTTCACCGTGCACAATTCACTGTGATACACAATTCACTGTGGCGGGCAATTAACTGTTATGGACAATAAATTTACAGTGGTGGACAACTGTGGTGGGGTTATTCACTGTGGCAAAAGTTGAATAAATTCCACGTCTATAGTGATGAGCAGACATTGAAATACATCAAATGGAAGATGATTTTTCTTATGTTGTGTTCGTTTTATTTTCTGAATATGACCTTATGAATCTAATAAAAATTTTAAGTTTTCGACATCTGACAATTTTCGACCTGGTTTCAATTTGTTTCAATAACTGAAAAAATTATTACAATCGGAACCAAAATCTGTAAGATTTTTGTTCTCTGTTTATTGATTTAATGAAAACACTTTGTAAAGAATTTTAAGATTAAGGCATTGGGGACAGTTCACTGTGGTGGACAATTAACTGTGTGCATTTCATTGTGGTGTACTACAGTGAATTGTGTCAACAGTGAATTGTGCACAGTGAATTAGCCTAGACCCGAAATAACGATAACAAACAGCACATGCTTATCGAGGACGCTTGGCGCATGTGTTGAAAATGTTAAATAAGGAGTTCTATCATTGGTGATGCTGATTCGAAAAAAAAAATATTGAAAAAAAAATCTTGTGAGCAGGCTCGAGCCTCGAATTTTTTTTTTAAATTTATTTTATTAAATTTTTTTTTATCTTATTTCATTATTTTTTTTCAAAGCTGAGGTTAGAGGGCCCCCTGAGCTCCGGGGCCCTGGTGCACTCCACCACCTGGCCCCTTGATAGCTACGCCACTGACAACCTCAACCAATACGCTACCATGGTATGATAAAATATTTATAAACTTAAAGAATACAAAAAACTAAGCACATCGCAAATGGAGTTCTTCTGGTTACTTTGAAGATTTTGAGGTATTTATGGAGTTAAATCAGAATTTCTGTGATTATAAAAAAATTTGTTACGATACTCGTGTCGTAGATACATATATCTATAAAACTGGTTCAATCATAAAATCAAATCTTCGTTATATAAAAGCTACTCGGACTCAAATGAAATATGTGATATATTTGCATCATTTTTTGAATCGGGTTGTACTGAACCAATAAGCTTCAATCGTGACGAGTTTAGTCACATGGCAAATAACATTGTAAACCTTTCTGAAATTTAAATGAGTCTTCATGAATTAAAAAAATTAGAAATCAACAAAGGAGCTGGACCTGGTGATATTACCCCGCTTTTTTAGAAAACAAAAATGCAGCTACGTTGGCAATACCCCTTTTGGACCTCTTCAAAAATCTTTAGAATGTGGAGTTTTTCAAGAAATATGGCATGAATTATATTTAACTCCTACTTTTTAAGTGGCGACAGGTCGGATATAAAAAATTACAGAGGAATTGCAATATTATCGGCAATTCCAAAAGTTTTTGAAAAGCTAATATCTGATAGATAGGGTAGTGATAAGTGAACATTAACATAGTTTTTAAAGTGAAACTTCTTTATCGGCGCGGCGTTTTAAAAAAAAAATTACCTTCACATTTTTCGGTTACGCGTCACATTTTTCCGTTACGCGCTATCTTTTTCTTGTTTTTATTCCATCACTGCACAATGCACATAGCCATGAAGCGAGAGTAGGGAGCAAGCGAGTCAGAATGACCGAGAGAGAGAGAGTGAGATAGAGCGAAAGCGAACGTCGCATCACGCTTCACGCCAAAGAGGATATATACCAAAGAGGATATATACATAGAGTCCAATCTTGTGCCTTGTTTTGATTTTGCCTACAAGCTACAGCTGTCATATTGTTCTTTTTGTTAAACATGTGTGTGTGCTACAACTGTCATATTGTTCTTTTTGTTAAACATGTGTGCGTTCACACCTTACTACTAACCTCATCGTTTCTTGTTGTTGTTTCACACGGACAATGAATACAATAGGAAAGAGACCACGAAAATTTAAGCAGAGGAGGATGGAACGTAGGAAAGATTGGACTCTATGTATATATCCTCTTTGATATATACCAAAGAGGATATATACATAGAGTCCAATCTTGTGCCTTGTTTTGATTTTGCCTACAAGCTACAGCTGTCATATTGTTCTTTTTGTTTAATATGTGTGCGTTCACACCTTACTACTAACCTCATCGTTTCTTGTTGTTGTTTCACACGGACAATGAATACAATAGGAAAGAGACCACGAAAATTTAAGCAGAGGAGGATGGAACGTAGGAAAGATTGGACTCTATGTATAATGTATATATCCTCTTTGATATATACATAGAGTCCAATCTTTCCTACGTTCCATCCTCCTCTGCTAAAATGTTCGTGGTCTCTTTCCTATTGTATTCATTGTCCGTGTGAAACAACAACAAGAAACGATGAGGTAAGTAGTAAGGTGTGAACTCACACATGTTTAACGAAGAACCGCACTTGACGATGGCATTTTTTGCATTGCAACTAATCGCTCAGCGACGACGTTCAGTAAATGGTCACCCATCGCTCAGGTTCGTCGCTCAGCGAGACGTCGCTCAATCGCTCAGGCGCTCGTCGCTCATTGCGTGGCCAAAGCTTTAGGCGGGTAAGCGGCCTTAAGAAGCTGCACTGGTCGGTTGATGCGGTGTAAAAAAATAAAAATTAATTTGCCAAAGAAGTTTCACTTCTTACATGCGTACACTAGTAAACGCACACATTTTTTTTTAAAGGGAAGTCCACTGTAACCAATCTCTCTTACTACACCTCTTTTATTTTAGCTGAAATGGAAAATAGAAACCAATTTAGTGCAATCTACACCGATTTCAATAAGGCTTTTGACAGAGTTGATATTGGTTTGTTAACTTTTAAGTTGGAGAAAATTTGAGTACGGGGTAGTTTGTTAAAGTAGATCTTTTCGTATCTACATATATCAGGTTTAAAGTAGTATTTGAAGTTTTGTGGTGTATCTTCTCGAGCAAAACTTCGGGTGTTCCTCAAAGTAGCCACCTTGGTCCCCTGTTATTTTTATTATTTATAAATGACTTGACTGAATTGTTTGAATATTCTCGGTTTAAGATATTTTCAGATGATCTCAAGTTATTTAATGTAGTTAACAATGTGAGTGAGGGTCTCAAAATGCAAAAAGATATTAATTTTCTAGTCAAATGGTATGCAATATAAATGGTATGTCGTTAAATTTCGCTAAATGTAATGTAATCTCTTTTGCCAGAAGAAAAAATGTAGGTATGTCTCATTAACTATATTATTGACGAAAAAAACATTGAAATAAGTGAAGTTTTAAAAAAGTTTGTTCTAAGAGCAACAGCATTTTAGGATTTGTGAAGCGTAGGTCGAAAGAATTTAACGACCCTTACATCACCAAATCAATTATATTGTTCTTTAGTTCGTCCTCTTCTAAAGTACTGCAGCATCGTTTGGTCACCTTTATTCGATGTGGTCGTCAAGAAACTAGAACTCGTACAAAAACAATTTCTTTTATTTGCACTGAGAAACTTAAATTGGAATCGCGAGAATTTTGTGCTGACACCATACGAAAGCCATTTAAAACTAATAAATTTTTGTGAAGTCTTTCAAACCACAGGATGCTTTCGCTTTCTGAAGCCCGCTATGTCTATGATATTCTGAGTGGTAATATAGCTTCAACCGTATAACCGTGTAAGAAATACACTGACTTCTGCCATATTAATATGAGTAGGGAAACTTTCAAATAAACAATATTGTCTCGAATGATGTGTGAATCTTCTTAGTAAATATTGTTATCTGTTTTTATTTCCTTGTTTTTGAAATTAAAATCTTTGTTTAAAATATCTTTTATTTTACAATACTTTATAGTTAAAATGTCTGATATTGACACGAAAATAAATCTAAACTAAACCATTGTATATGAAATCTATAGTAATATATGGATAGCAGGATCGACTGTGGCGACACAGTGAGTCTCCAAACCTTTATTTCCAAATTTCTCGTTTTGGAGAGAAAATGTAGGTCGAAAGGTTTAAATATGTGATAATTATCAGCGACATCTATGTGTCTCCAAACCCCGTTATCTCTTAGTCGTTCCCCAGACTACTATTATAGATTTCATATACAATGACTAAACTAAACTATACTAAACTACACAGTCAAAATTACTGCACATCAATTTTGCTGGTGTAAGGGTGGGATAACCTTTCAATGTTTAGTTTACAGCGTCTTGGAGTGGAGTAATTTTGTTTTTTGTTTTTGTAATTTGTTGTTTCCCAGCGACTTTATTGCCTGTCTTAGCTTGAGGAGTTCTTTCTAGTAGTTGGATCTTTTAGTTTCTTCGTTTAGGGTTCTGGTCTAATAAGGGGTGTTTTTGTTTGCCCAATCGCCAGACAGTCACCGTCTTCGTTACTTTCGACTCTCGCATAGTCGATACCAGACTCTGAAGAGGAATTGTCTTTTGTTTGTGCAATGTGTTAAGTTTCTCCAGACATTCCCATGTCAGTTTTGATACTGTATGAGTTTAAACCTTTTAGTGCTGCCTGGTTGTCTGACATGATTGCAATGTCTTTCTTCCGATAGTTCCTGTTTTTTTTTTTTCTTCTGCACATTCACCAACTGTGTTGACTTCCGCTTGGATAATGCTTGAGTATACTGTCCATCGGCACCGAAACTTTTGTTCTAGATCCACTAACTGTTCTGTTCCAGCTTTTCTCTATCCATCAGTGTACAACTGGATGGCACTTGCTTTTAAGGTTTAGTTTTCTGTTTCTCCAATCTTTTCTGCTACTCAACTTCACTTAAAAGGTTTTCCCGAATATGAATTTTGTTTGCCATGCTTTCTGTTAGGATATCAAGGGAGTGTTTTAATTTGTACAGGGAGTCTCATCGCCTAAGACTTATTTATTTGTCCTTAAGTACCAGTACCAGTCATGAATGTTCCATGGTTAGCCTTTGGATTACAAAGTTTAATGGGGTCAAATACAGGTTGATTTCCATTGCTGCCTTAGAGCATGTTCTTGTCGCTTCTGTTTATGTTTAAATATACGAAGCTTTGCTTTTTTCTAGTCTTTCTAGTTGTTACTAATCATGGTGTTCATGTTTACCCATCTAAAGAGGCGGTTTGTATCCCCTTGATTTCTTTTCAAGTCGTCTGTATATCATTAAACAAATTAGTGGATTTTCCGACTGTTGTTTCCAGAGCTTGCTATCTACAGGACATCTCTTCGTTTCGATTGCTTCACTTTTCAACCAGACGGATGTGCACATGTGCGGTAGAAGTTTTTTTTTGACGTGATAACGTCTACTAAATCGGTTTGGAATATATGGGCAGCACGCACAGAAAAATGTCACAGTCACAGTCACAGTCACAGTCACGTTACCTAGCTGCTTTCATAGCCTAGAAAGTCGATAATGTGGGAGGGGAGGGTGTTGGGTGGTTGGTTGGTTGTGGTGGGAGTTGTGGGCCAGGCGGGGGGAGGGATGGAGGGGTAGTGTCGGGAAGAGGAAAAATTGTCAAAAATGGTGGGTGGTTGTAGCTGGTTTGGGTGGTGAGATACATATTGTCAAAGCTAATGGGTGGTTCCTTGGTGGCTGTAGGTGGGATGGGTGTTTGGTGTTGGGGGATTTGGTAAGGTTGGGGGGGGGGGGAGGGTGAATTGTCAAATATGGTGGGTGGTTGGTTGGCGGTTGTAGGTGGGTTGATTGGTTGGCAGTTTTGGTGGTGGGGATATTTGATTCTATGGGGTGCGATGAAAAAGTTGTAAAAAAGGTGGGTGAGTGGAACGTGGTGGCAGGTGGGGTAGGTGGTTGGATCTGGGGGATTTGGTGTTGGGAGGGGGTGAGTGGAATTGTCAAAAATAGTGGGTGGTTGGGTGTAGTTGGTGTGGGTGATTGGTATTGGTTAGGAAGGGGGATTTATTTACTGTGTGGGGGAGGAGGAAAAAATGTTCAAAAATGGGGGGCTGTTGGTTTGTTGATGTATGTGGCGGGAGGTTGGTGTTCAAGGGGTGAACAAAATTAAAGAATGGTGGGTGGTTGTAGGTAGGATGGGTGGTTTCAGAGATACCTATACACATGAAGTGTTTTTTGAACTGGTTATCACGTAAAATTATCGTCCGTAAACCAACTTTACAGACAACCATGTTTTTTTTTGTAAAACATGCAATTGGGGTTTTTGATGGATTGATGATGATTATTCACACTGATAAGAACCATTTAATCGTGACTGTGACTTTGGATTATATCACAAAGGATTTCAGAAAAGCCCAGACTTATACTTGATAAGTTAGACGTTCCATAGTCCATCTACAACAAAACTCCACAGCAGGAGTGGGCGTCCTCATGTTGAGATAGTTTTTTGTGTATTTTGTTCGGAATGTGCCTCTGACATTCTTGTGCTTCATGGAATAGAGCGGTTTCTGTTGCTCTGCTCACTCTGTAATGATTCAGATGCACACTCCCTAGTATCTCAGATCTAATTTAGTTATCCCTCACTTTTTCCAAAGTCTTCTGAAGAAAAAATGTTAGGTTTATCGGTCTGAATGACTTCAGATGGGTTTAGCTTTAGCTCTTCTCCAAATACTTGGTATGTACACATGTGCAACGGTTCTGTGTCGGTTAAATTAAAAGGCTGAATGGTACTTACTTTACTTATGTCGAAGTTGTGTTTTCTTTTCATTGTTCTTTGTCGGGGAATGCGAATAAAATAATTTTTTAATAATTTAAATATCTTCTAACAATCACTAATTTTTCAAGGGGATAAAACATGCACTAAAATATTTTTTAGTGCACTAAAATATTTTTTTTTCCATTCTTCTATAAACTATACTTCTTTTATTCACAGGGAAAAAAATGGCACAGATGTCTCCAAAGTACCATCTTTACAAGGCCGCTACAAAATAATCAAATCGGAAAGAAAATTTATCATCGAAAAAACAGACACGAAAGATGACGGAACATATAGCTGTAGAGTGGATGGTGATAAAAAAGATTTCAGAGTAGTAGGTAAGCTAATTGTTGGAATTTTATTTCTGTTTATGGACCAAACCCATTCTATAATTTGTGAAACACGAGTCATTTACTAGAGCCTTAGGGACACTTGTACAATAGTTCTTCAGCACTGAACCTCGTCTTTAATTCTTGATCAACTTTATTTAATCCATGAAAACCGAGGGGGGGGGGGGGTAACTCTTAAACCACCGTCTAAACATTGATTATGCAAACACGAACCGAGGTAAATCGTTTTAAAATTTTAATCTGAGGATGAACTTTGATTGTACAGCTGGCCCTTAAAAGTATTAAGCTAAAACTTAAATATAGTGCAATTGCAATTGTACCACATTTTTCCTGAAAAACAAAGTTTGTAAAGTCTAAAAATTTTGGCAAAACTTGTGCTTATTGTTATTCCAAATGTTGAGTGGAAATTTATTAGTTGTTTGGCTTTTTTTTAATGAGGAGGGTTTTTGCAAAAATTTTCAGAAGAATAATTTTATTATCTCATTTCATTTTGGCTTTAATGTGTTAGATGCGTTCGTCAAAATTCTGACCTCGAAAATAGAGCGTATTTTGAAACTTTTTTTAAACTTTTAGTTTACGTAAACTTTTAAATCAATAAAAAATACATAAATATTATCTTAAAAACCAACATTGATGAAAATCGTCACTCTTCATCATAGTGCCTTGCGACATCTTCCTTGCACTATTAGGCTTTTCCTTAGAGAACTGTATTATAGAATGCGATCCTAAGGACGTTCGCTGTTGCGTCGTAGAACAGTCGCCTCAGGTGTTGTGTTATTAACAGCTTTGGCGAAACTGTTGTCAAGTTTTTCGTAGCATATTATCTTTAGCAACATTATCTTAAACGGCAGCCTTGACCTATAAATAGCTTTTTAGAGTCTAGCTTATAGTCAATCATGGTCGTGTTCTTACAAATTCTTTTGGGTGAAATAATGATATTTCCTCCTGTATTCTTTTTCCATTTGCAAAACCTTGGAGTTATTCGTTGGCTTTTGCAAAACTCTTGAACTGCAATTAAGTTTTAAATTTTTTAAGAGAACCGTTTTTTTTTTAAATAAAAACACATCAATTGAAATAATTGACGTCTATTTTCTTCTCCCAGCCATCCTGTTTAGTAACATCCTGTTTTCTTGCTCTATATGGCTAGTGTTGGTCTCATAGTTTCATTAAAAACATGACAATACGATGATACAGAACCCCAAAAAAGTCGTTTTCGCCATGCCGCGGCATGAAGTCCCGGTGTCTGTCTGTGCGTCCGTGCGTTTTTTCACTTCAAGCTACATCCTTAACCGCTTGACGGATTATCTTCAAACTTCGTACATATATGGCTGTTTAAAACAAATCTTTTTTTATTTCGTTTAAGCCCGGCTCAAACTGGGACCTTTCAAGTAACGTTTTTTTTATATTTTGAATTAGCTCTAAAACGGCTCTAAAGATTTTGATCAAACTCAAAATTGAATAAATTTAATGCATTTTTGATCAATCTGCGTGTTTTGTTTTTGGCTTAAATAGTCATAACGAAAAAACAGGTATGGAATCCGCAATGGTGATTTGTGATACCTAAGTGGTAGTCACAATCTACAAATTTCGTCTGGCTAAGTTGATTGTCACATGTGACAATCACATTTTTGTGACTTTTTCTTGTGACTGCTATAAAATAATTTGCTTTTACTGTCAAAGATCCATGATACAGCTTAACAGATAGCGACTTCCCGTTTGCTTTTTTATTTCCGTCTGCTCATCTACGTCACGGACATAAATCGCATTTGCATTTTTGTATTTGTTTTGTTCTGCGCTGTCTGGTTTAGTTGTAGGTACCTTTCATGTCAAAGATCTATACTAATGTTATTTTCCATTATATGAAGTTAAGATTTTGTGGGCAAAATGTCAAAAAGTTAAAAAAAAAAAAAAAAAAAAAAACAAAATTGTTTGTGTGTATGATTTCATATGAAATTGAAGACTATCTTCTTTTAAAAGTACCAATTTTTCAGAATTGTTCGAAATGTGACAATCACAAATCAAATTAGCTGATTCCACCCAAGCTTAAAACCGCTTTTTCAAATGGCCATAAGTTCGCAAACGGCGGCCATAAGTGGACATTGAAATTAACATAGTTGCCTTAGGTGTTGTGTTATTAACAGCTTTGGCAAAACTGTTGTGAAGTTTTTCGTAGCATATTATCTTTGGCAAAATTATCTTAAACGGCAGCCTCAACTTATAAATAGCTTTTTAGAGTCTAGCTTATAGTCAATCATGGTCGTGTTTCTTAACGGTAGCTTCCGTATATCGGGTTTTTCAGTCTTAGCCAAAATTTTGTATATTAAAATGACTTATAAAAATTTGATCCTATTTGTGGGTTTTGGCTAAAAATACAAGTAATGGACACCTGCCTTTAAACGACTTAATTTAATTTGAGGTCTTAGTATGTATAACAAAATAACTAGAAAAATTAACGTATCTTATAACACTGTCAATATGCTCAAAATGCGCCACAATGTAGCCACTTCCAAAACAAAGAATTTAAACTTCTTTGCTTATTTTATATAGGTAACAAAGAGTAGTTGTTATTGCTCAAAAAATTTGTTAAAATCGGTCTTTTGCACCCACAGAGCAAGAACACATTAAGTTCTTTTAGTTATCGAGAAAAGGAGTTGCCAGCAGTACACCTAACTGATTTTATTTCAATTTCATTTATACAATCAAAACAGCCGACCATACAAATATTTTTGAACTCTATTTGCTCAGTAAATCAATTGCTCTTATTGTTAAACTTTTTAATATTATTTGTTAAATGTTGGCGGTGGTTTAAAATACATATATAAATTTGTATGACCTGGATTTTCTTGCAGCAAAAATAGTAGTCCGTGTGCCTTCCAATAGTGGTGTTGTTGAGGGAGAAAAACTATCAATCCATTGTGATGTCGTTGGAACTGAACCCAGATTATACTGGGAAATGGGTACGCAAAATAACAAAGAATTTTTATTTTTATAAAAAAATATGTATTTAACACAGGAAACCTTACCATTTACAACTCAACTGGAAGATATATTCTCCAAGAAGATGAAAACAATGTCCACAATGCAGTTCTTACCATGGAAAATGTAAGCTTAGATGACAGAGGTGACATCAAATGCCTTGGCCGTAATATAGTAAACGATTTAGATCTTGCAAAACCTGCCGAAGATACAAGTTTCGTCCGTGTTAAAGGTAAGCCTAAGCATATACAAAATACAATCGGCTAAAACTGGTTCATCATTTTAATCTTTGAAGGTTATATAAGCATTCTGAGGTTTGAAGTTCTAAAGGTTGACAGATTTCTTGGTCGTGTTTTTTTTTTTTTTTAAATATGGTTATTAATATCCTTTTCGTGAATTAACATAGTGCGAGCGTTCAGGAAAGTTATATAGAAGATTAAAGGAGATACCGCATTGTTTTTTTTCTGTATGTAAGTTAGAATGAGGGGGGAAACCGAGCCAGCTCTTCAAGCAAATGGATTCTATTTGGATCAGCAAACGGAGTCAAAATTATATGGTGACTCCGCAAACGGACTCCAAGTACGGTGCCGTAAAACGACGTTTGTCTATTTAGTATGGAAATTAGAATTCCCACGGACTCACTTGCACAGAGAGAGAAAGAGATCGAGCTCGCCCCCCAAACGGATTTGAAAAAAAAAATGCTTTCAGGTTTTTTAATGTTTTCTCCGTTTAATTCGTCATTTTTTTGCGCGTTTTAATTTTATAATAATCATAATTTTATTTTATTCATTTTAAATTTTACCTTTTTTATCTTTATTCTCTCAATTTTATCAGCATCAGCAAGCAGTGCTCCTGCTCTCTCTCTCTCTCTAAATCTATTACAATTTAAAAAAATACTCCCGACCAGGGATGCCAATGCTGAACCCAAAAAATGAAGCAGATTGCCGAAAAAAACGAAGTAGATTTGAAAAAAGTGTAGCAGATTATGAAAAATACAAAATATTTTAAAAAACAAACAAATTTATATATATTTCGTATTCAAAACAATAACAGCCTTTTATTTTACAACTTCATTGGTACCATATGTAGTTTAGTTAGTTTTAAAATAAATATTATGTGTACATTAAAATAAACACATAAAGTAAAAACGAACTTTTTGTTTCATTGTTTTTTAATAAACAAAATATACCAAGTAATGCTATAATACTTTGGAAATTGTGATCAATCAGTTTTTAAGACGTAACCATCCGAAACAAATTTAAATCTATAAAAATATGATATTAATTGTTTCGGAGGCTCGAAATCCTCCAACCCAGCCACAAACTCTCTTATAAGTAATAGGGAAGAAGCGGTACTTATATCAGGATTAGTTCTTTTTTACTTGCTCTATAGGGCAAGTATTGGTTTCGTGGAGAAAAAAAAATCGAGGTTTTAATCAAACATGGTTTTCGCCATACCGTCCATCGGTCTGTCTGTGCGGATGTGCGCTTTTTCACGTCATGCTACAGCCTAAACGGCTTGACGGATTTCCTTCAAACTTGGTATATAGCAGTTTGAAGAAAAATCATTGTCTAAGATTTTTTTTTTATTTTGTTTTAGCCCGGCTCAAACTGGTACCTTTCAAGTAACGGTTTTTTTCATTTTTGATTTGCTCGAAAACGGCTCTAACGATTTTGATTAAACGTAGAATTTAACTTACCTAAGATATTTCTAACAAAATTGCGTTTTTTGTTTTTGGCTAACATGGTCGTAACGAAAATCAGGTTCAAACATAACTTCGAGACGGCTCGATCGAATTGATTCAAACTTCGTTTGGCATAGGTTTTTATAGTGTTCTATAGGATGGTTTTATACATTTTTCAGTGAAGCCTTTTCAAATGGTGGCTCCCATACAACGAGCCGTTCAGTTTTAGCCAACTTTTTTTGGTTTTTTATAATTTGCTCCAAAATGGCTCTAACGATTTTGATTAAATTTTTTGTGTTCTTTTAGTGTTCTTAAGAGAACTGCGTTTTTAGTTTTTGGCGAAAAATGCTAATAACGGAGATCTGGTCTTAACGTCTTTTTTCAATTGGCCAGAAGTTTTCAACGGTTGTATCGAATTCAATCAAACTTTGTTTGGTAAAGTTTCTTACAACTCTCTATCAGATGGCATTGGATTTTTTTCGGTTCCTCTTTTTTAAATAGTTGTTCCCATACAAAGAGCCACTAGGTTTTGGCCAATTTTTTTAGTTTTTTCTAATTTTTTCAAAAAAGGCTCTACCGATTTTTATTAAACTTTATATTGAGTATACATAGAATGTTTTGAAGAAAACTGCATTTTAGTTTTTGGCTTCAAATGATAATAACGGAAAGGAGATGGCCCATTTTTCTGCCCAGTGCGTCCACTAATGAATCTAGAATCAAATGAAAGGTGATATTAAGGACATTATGTGGGTGAAATATTTTTAAAATCGTTCGTGGGGTTTTTGAGATATTTGAGCTTGATGAAGTTGACTAATTCAGAAGCAGAATTTCACTTATTTTTCTGTCAAAACTGCTTATATTTTCCGATGTAAGATACATAGGGAAATAAATCTGGTATCAAATGAAAGGTATTTTATCCACCTTTTCATCGTAATAAAAATTATTTTTGTACATATCCTATATTCTCCAATATTTCGTTTTAAGTTATTAGAAATCAAGTTTTTTGTACTTACTTTTTAAACGTTAATATCTTAAAAAGATTCAGTGATTCCTATTTTTATAACATTATTTTAAAGACTATTTATTTACCTTTAATTTGATATATAATTTAGTGCCCTTTATTAAATACAAACTTAGTTTTGAATTAACTTACACTAAAAAGCATATTTACATGCACTATGTGCTATGCACTTTTTCGTTTAGCGTTATTTTTTATAATTTCTTAACCAAAATTAGCAAAACTTGTATTATTTATTACTTACTATAAGCCCGATAAACAACATTTATATTGATGACAATCTAGGTGATGTTATTTAAGAAAACATGCATCAAGCTATACTTCGAAAATATAGTCCATGTAAAAAACTTACCGTTTTCTTTTTATTTTCATAAGAAGTTTATAAAAGACACATAATTATGTGTAGAATTGATTCTTATTACATTTTCACAAACTTCTATTATACAGGGTGATTCACGAGCGTTGTGCCAAAAAGCTAGAGCGTGTAGGTTGAGTTGAGACAAGAAAAAAATCGTATGAGAGGGGGGGTCTTTGGAAAGCCAAAAACTTCTTACATTTTGTTTTTTAATTAAATTGTTTTAGCGAATAGTTTAAAAAATATAAATTTTCAAACTCAAAATTTTGAAAAAAAATTTGAAAAAATAATTTTAAAACTAATTTTTTTCAAAATTTTACGTAATTAAGTATAATTTTCGTTCTCAGAATTCAATGCTCCCATTAATCTTTAATGCAACACTGAAAACCGTATGGCTCTACGACTTTTTATTGCCAAGGTATTCAAAAATAACCGAACCTACTTCACAAAAACAAGAAAATCTAGCCTTACGGGATGGCACAAGTGATCATTTAGCCAATTTTTTCGTGTTTTTGTGAAGAAGTAGGTTCGGTTATTTGGTATATATGTATATGTACAGGAAGCGTACGAATGGTCGACAAATAAAATGTCGACTGGATAAATACAACTTGTATCAACTGTTAAAATGTCGACTGATGATTGATCGACAGAAAAAAAGTTGACAGTTTTAAATTAAAAGCAGACCATAAAAATGTCGACTAAAAAAGAGTCGGTAATAATGCCGACTTTTATCCTGATAAAAAATGTTCTTTTGATTGCATTGACAGTTAAAATTTTTAAATTATTTTTAAATAACACTAGTAGGGGCGCAACACTGATCGACAGTGGGAAACACTTTGCCACTGTCCACCTTTTTTCGAGTAGATATTTTCAAAATCGACTTTATAAGATTCGACATTTTGATCAGTCGGTATTATTACCAATAGACTTTTCAAAAGTCGACATTTTGACGATCGATTTTTTTAAATCGACATTTTAAAAATCGACAAATCGTACCCAACCCCTTAGCGAACACTGTAAATTCTTTAGAAACGTAAGTTTTTTTTGGGATGTTTAGTTTGATTTCCTGTGTTCTTGTCAAATGTATAATAGAAGATGTATAATGTATTTAGTATGTAATTGATATTTAATGGGCGGGAAATATTTAGAGGTTTCCGTAAGTAATTATCTAGTTTTTTTATGCAATATTCACATTACCGAAAGATGAATTTATTATTTTTTTAACACTTGATGTGTAAAAAAGTCAATTTTGCCATCCCAATGAATTAATTAATTTTTTTTATTACAGGAAAACTTGCCGCTCTCTGGCCCTTCCTAGGAATTTGTGCCGAAGTCCTAATTCTATGCACAATTATTTTAATTTATGAGAAGAGGCGCAATAAGACAGAACTTGAAGAAAGTGACACTGATCCAAACACTGAACAATAGTAGTGTACATCGATAACAGTCGATCAAAACTAACCAAAAAATATTGTTTCGAATACAAAAAAAAAAAGAATGTCATTTATTAAATTAAAATAATAAGCAAATAATGATTAATTATTTTCAACCTGTTAAATTCACAATGTTATGCATAGTCTATTTTTGAAATATAAAAAAAAGTGTCGAAAGAAGAAACTTAAATATGCCATATTTCATATTAAATCTTAATAATTTTAGAATCAGTTCTGTAGTATTTTTTTGCTATAATTCTTATTACCAGTTTTTAGGGATTTATTGGCCAATAAATTATATTTAAAACCAACGCCCTCAGTTTGAAATGAAAGTCAATAAAGTCTTTGCTGGAGGCAAAAACAACAGGATCTACTTTTTATTAATCTTCTAGTCAAAACGGGTAAGTAGGTTATAGGGGAAAGTGGGGCATATTGGGCTTTCGGGATATAATGAGCCCCCCCCCCCCTGTTATTTCTTGATTGAATAAAATGGCAACTCCGGAATTACTTATATCTTGTTCAAATTGTCCATGGCAATGCAAGAATATACCCTTTTGAAGTTAAAATTACATATACATGTGTGGTTCGTAGTAAATAAAAAAAGTGTTTAGTGACCTTAAGTCCAATTGCATTTCGCCCAGGTACAACAGTTGGGGTCATCAGTTAGATTCTGTTACACCCTTCTAACCTTCTAAGACGCAAAATGTTGGTAAATGATTTTGCGTCTTAGAAGGGTACAACAGCATCTAACTGATGAGCCCAACTGTTGTACCTGGGCGAAACGCATTTGGACTAATAAAGGCCACTAAACACTAATTTGAGTTTACTTCAATACAGTCCACTAAAAATAAACAAACATGAAAATTATTAATTTTTTTAATTTTTACGTTTTTCTATAATTTAAAAAAGCTTTTCACTCAGTTGATGTTTTTATGAGAGGAAGTAAAGTGTTTGTTTTTATGCGATTGCTTATTTTAAAGCTTATTTTTTCCCATTTAACATCAAAGTAAGTCTATTTAGTTATTACATTTAACTAAGTTACTTGAAATAAAAACTTACAAGTTTTTTTTTATAAAATAAGACATGGGGCCTGATGGGCATGGGTGCCATGGATACCCCAAGATTTAAAAATAGCCGAACTTAACCCGGGAGGTTTTAAACCCTTATTATCTGTGCCCAAGGAACATGAGTTAAGCAATAATTTCAAGGATTTGGAAGGTCGTTTGTTTGGGTTATTTGAAAGAATTTTCAGAAAGCGGAGAAGATGAAGAATGCCTTTATTGTGGGCATTTTAAATTGAATTGTTTTGAACGTGATAAACATGTTTTTGGTGTCTATATTTCAAAAACACCGTAAGGTGCCCTTTATGTCCCGCTTTCCCCTAAACTTCGTGTTAGGTTTTTCGTGTAAAAATATTGCCGATTTAAGAGAAATCTCCGATGTAATAAAAGTAGGCGTGGAAACCCAGACTCTTGCCTGAAACACCCTTAAAATATTTTATTCACCACCATATATGTATATCTTTGATATGCATTTTAAAATGCACGGGAGAGTTTAAGAGAGAGCTTAAGCATACTCAAAACAAAATGGACACCAAGCTTTAAGGCAAAGAGAAAAATATAAAGCGATGTCGGACTGTATCTACTGTATTTCTGTTGTGGAAACCTTCGGCTTTGAACATTTCTCCTTAATCTGGGAATTGCCATTTTAACAGGTTTTGTTCAGATCCGCCCTCTCCAGGCCATTCTGACCTATCTAAAGGCAAAGGGTCCCCCAAGGAAGCCATTAAGGCCATCTCCTTTTTATTCTCACCGATAACAAGTTCTAAGACAATCAGCCCTATCATTGTAACCAATCGGAAAGAAACATCATCCGATTCGTACGAAATGTATGAATTACATACTTATCTATCATGGTAACCGTTTCGATTGATCAATCGGACATTCTTCTGAAATAAAATAAAGTAAACGACTGGGTCAATCGAACTTTGATGTAATGTGTTACAGTGGTCTTGGGGCTTGAGATTTTGGAAAAAAGCATTGAAAAAATGATATGAAATTTTATAAATCTCTTAAAAACCATTTGTAAAAGTTTTTTTTTTGGAAAAAATGAAGTGAGCTATGTCTTCTTTTACTGTTGTGAAGTTTAATGAAAAAAAATTAAAAAAATAGTTCGACCAGTTTTTTCGAAAATGTATTTCAAGTTTTTATCTGAGCATGCCAACATCTAGCAGTTTGTAGTTCTTATCAGAAAACAATAATTTCTACAAACTGTTTTTGAAAAAAGTAAAAATAAAAAAAAAAATAACTTTTTTTTAAACTCAAAAAACCTATTTTTTAAATTTATCAATATTATTTTGTTAATAAAAAAACTTCAACATTAAGAGTTTTATCGAAATCAGCCAAAAGGTTTACGAGAATATCCGATTTAAAAAAAAAAAAACGGTCTTATGGGAGGTTCCGTTATAAGACACTGCTAAATCTATTTCAACCAAAACATAAAGTTAACATAAAAAAAACCATACATTAAGTTTTGTCAAAATCGTATAAACCCTTTTTTGAGATAAATGAATTTTTCATTAAAAATCATATAGCGGGTACCGTTAGTTTTAGAGCTAGAATGCTAATTCCAAAAACCCCTCTATAGAAAGCAAATTGATCCAGCTTTTTAGGCTGTAGGTGCTGATACAGGTAGACGAACAGAAATGTATGTCCCGTTTGGCGTGGATCATTTTCTTACAGCTTGACAAGGAAAAATTGGGTTCAGAGCATAATATGCAAAAAATGTTTTTTACATAAGAAAATTATATAATATAAATAATATATTCTAGTCATACGATTTATTTAACCGAATTAAGGGTTACGTTTTTTACTTGCGATTATAGGTACTAATAAGGCAAGTTATGCATTCGTCGAAAAAAAAAGTTTTGAGATAACAATCAAACATGACATTACGATGATAGCGAATACGAAAAAAGATGGTCTAAAAATTCTGTCCGTCTGTATGTCTGTCTGTCTGTCTGTCTGTCTGTCTGTCTGTATGTATAGAGACCTACAGCCCAAACGGGTGGGCCGAATTAATTCAAACTTGGTATATAGACTTTTTTAGGTATTGTACAGAGGGGAAATTGAAATTTTTTTTTTAGCTCAAAAAATAACGGTACCTGCCATACAACCGTTACGTTAAAGCTTATTTTTCTCAAAAACGGCTCTAACGATTTTGATTTAAAAAAATCAGTGTTACTTTTTAGGTACGACCAATCATATGGCTGAAAAAAAAGTTTTAAAAAATGGCTTAGAACGGTACTTTCCATAGGACCGTTTTTTTTTGCTTTCGACTATCTCGAAAACGACTCAACCGATTCTTTCGAAATTTCACACATATATAGTTGTAGGTAGCTCAATTTGTACTGCATACCAATATTTCAAAAAAATATTTTTTTGTATTTTTAAAAGCATTTTTAAGAAAAAAATTTAAAAAATATACATTTTGAAAACTGCGCATTAAATTTTTTTCTAAAAATTATAAATAAATGTATTTGCTGAATACCTAGGAACTGGCGTTTTTGAATTTTTTTTGAAATTTTTTTTCAAAAAGTTTTTCAAAAAAAACTTTTTTTCTCAAAAACGGCTCCACAGATTTTTAAAAATTTATTCTCATAAATTCAGATTTATCCAAGAAATAAAATGGCGTACTCCTTTTTCAGCTCAAATTAGTTTAAGTATTTATTTAAGAATTTTGAAAAATTTATTTTTATCAAAATCTCTAGCCCCTAGACCACTGTCACACATTAGAGCAAGTTCGTTCGACCCAGTCGTGCATTTTATTTCTTATCAGCTTTTCATAAAATAATAATTGGCTTCAAATAATTTTTTTTTTATTTTTTGTTACAACTTACCCCTGTCTACGTTACAACTAGCCCAACAATGGGACATTGTTGGGGTAAGTTGTAACAGCACGTTTTTTGCTCAATGCTATATCTTGACATCTTCTGAGCAGACTTTGTTTAACTTTTTGGTTGATCTTTTCAAATTCTTAGGAGCTACATATGTATGTTTTCGTAGGAAGGGCATAAACGAAAACAAAATCGTCGTTTTCTTTTTAAACTTAAAACCTCGAATTTGTTCTGCACGAAATCAATTATTGTTCTAGTAATCACATACATACTTAATGTTGGGCAAACATTTCATTGCGGACCACGGCTTTTCCCAACATACCCCGCAAGCCAGCCCGGTCTGTAGCCAGTTGCCTCTAGTATCTAGTTACGCACGCCAAGTTCGTTGAGATCGTTCTCCACTTGATCGCACCAACCTTAGATGGGGTCTCCAAGTACTACGTAGGCGCTCAGCATATGATTTGAAGACTCGGTGGGCTGGTGCGTTCGTGCATTTTTACTTGCGATTATAGGTACTATAAGGCAAGTTATGCATTCGTCGAAAAAAAAAGTTTTGAGATAACAATCAAACATGACATTACGATGATAGCGAAGACGAAAAAAGATGGTCTAAAAATTCTGTCCGTCTGTATGTCTGTCTGTCTGTCTGTCTGTCTGTCTGTCTGTCTGTATGTATGTAGACCTACATCCCAAACGGGTGGGCCGAATTGCTTCAAACTTGGTATATAGACTTTTTTAGGTATTGTACAGAGGGGAAATTGAAATTTTTTTTTAGCTCAAAAAATAACGGTACCTGCCATACAACCGTTATTTTAAAGCTTATTTTTCTCAAAAACGGCTCTAACGATTTTTATTTAAAAAAATCAGTGTTGCTTTTTAGGTACGACCAATCATATGGTTGAAAAAAAAGTTTTAAAAAATGGCTAAGAACGGTACTTTCCATAGGACCGTTTTTTTTGCTTTCGACTTACTCGAAAACGACTAAACCGATTCTTTCGAAATTTCACATACATATAGCTGTAGGTAGCTCAATTTGTATTTCGTACCAATATTTTTGAAAAATATTTTTTTGTATTTTTAAAAGCATTTTTTTTTTTAAATTTTAAAAATTAATATTTTGAAAACTGCTTATTAAATTTTTTTCTAAAAATTTTAAATAAATGTATTTGCTGAATACCTATGAACTGGCTTTTTTGAATTTTTTTTTTAAATTTTTTTCAAAAAGTTTTTCAAAAAAAACTTTTTTTCTCAAAAACCACTCCACAGATTTTTATAAATTTATTCTCATAAATTCAAATTTATAAAAGAAATAAAATGGCGTACTTTTTTTTTAGCTCAAATTAGTTTAAGTATTTATTTAAGAATTTTGAAAAATTTATTTTTATCAAAATCTCAAGCCCCAAGACCACTGTCACACATTAGAGCAAGTTCGTGCGACCCAGTCGTGCATTTTATTTCCTTGCAATAAGGCGAGTTATGCATTCGTAAAACAAAAATGTTGGATAATCAAACATAACAATACGATGATAGAGAAGCCTTAAAAAGTGGGGTCCTATAATTCTATCTCTCTGTCTGTCCGTCTGTCTGTACGGGCACCTACAGCCTAAACGGGTTTTCCGATTTGCTTCAAACCTCCTACGATTTCGATGTGTAAACTGTGTTTTCGTTGAAAAAAATTTTCCGGAAAAATCTTATAACCGTTCCTCCCATACTATCGGTATTTTTTTAAAATCAGATCTGTATATAAACACTATAGTACTGGCGTCAATAAGCATTTAATTACGCGGTCGTTGGAGGCCGATGTCAATGTGCTGGCAGCAAAAGTGCGAAGGAGAATAGAATGTTGCAAGAATAAAGCGTGAACTCTAATAGTCGGAACGGCGCGGACAGGCCCGTCCGTAAATGTGCGAGAAGCAATTCGTAACTCACGCCCGAAATAGCGGATTGCTCCGTTTCGATCAGTTTAATTTACGGACGTAAACTGCGCTCGCTATCGCACTTTACGGACGTAAATTTGCATCTGACTGTGAATGGATATGAGAGTGAGTGTGAGAGAGAGCGAGGTATGCTGACTTTTTGTGTGACCTGTGACTTCACAGCAGAGAGAATATATGCATTTTGTGTATGTGTGTCCTCTCTGCTTCACAGTCATCTTATTGTTCAGAGGAAAACACATGTTTTTCTTCCGCGGCAATCCGCTCCATTATGGGTAGCGTGTTCATTTCACAGGTTGGACGGCAACGTTTCGCTCGGTTTTGACACTAGCTTCCGTTTGTTTGCGACTGTTAAGTTCAGCCTTAATACACCCCCACCATGCAAAACGGCAGATTAAAATACCTCCGATATCAGGAACACTATCAATATCTGACACGCTCGAGTATTTCCATGTCACAGTTTTTTTTTACATTTTTGAAAGCCCGTTCTTCGGTGGCGGGAGTGTCTCCCCCCACCGAAGAACGGGGGTACACCACATACACTTTTTTTCTTCCTACCATCTAATCTTCAAAATCCAATAGGTATCTACGACGCTCGAGTAAATCCCCATTTAGCATCGTGGGCTCCCATACTATTACTGTAAATATACTGTCCTAAAAAGGTAGTATCCAGAGTTTTTTTTATCAAAATTGTTAGAGAGAAAATCAAACTCTTTGTTTATTGTTATGACAGGTAGCCGTATTTTTCGGCCTAAAGCGAAAATAATTTAGTGCAGGCAAACTAAGCCTAAATAATAAAAATAAAATAAAAAATTCGTGTAGTTCCAATTTTTTCGGGAATGTGTTGGGGGAGGTCTCCTGTACATGCAATAAAAAATCCCCGTCAATCGGGGTGCCACGGGGGGTGGGGGGTCGATTTAAAGGGACCTTCCCATGGTTTCGCCCGCATATCTCGAAAACGGTGCGTCGTAGAAAAAAATAATAAGAAATAATACGAAGCTGACAAAATTTCCTACAATTCGATATCATACATTATTTGAAACAACCAACCATTTCCGAAATATGCCCTCTGGAAAATGGGACATTTTTCGAAAAATTGTTTTCTTTGCCAAACTTGTTGTTTTTAACTTCTTCCCACATTTTTTTTTAGCACAAAGTGATGAATCGAAAAGTTGAAGAAAATTTAATTTCCTTCAATAAGATATGAATAAATTGTATGTACCTATGTATATTTAAAAAAAATTGGAATATATGAGTAATGATAAATAATGAACTTTGGAAAAGTTGGGAGAGATGGCACCACTCAGTTCTATTCCCCCTACCTTCCAACTTGCCTCACCTGGTAGGACTAAAAAGTAGGGTGTTGTTATCTGTTATCTCTCCAAGTCCGAAATAAAAAAACATCACTTACAAAACCAGGTTTTCTGTCCCACTGTTGAACATTGATTGTTGACTATGGCCTCTTCAGTTCCCGCGTGCTTTTTATCCGCTATGGATAAAAAAATGGATGATACAGAAACATGTATAATATGCGACAACCCAGTGGTGATGGATGCAGTACAAAATTGGGCTTCACGTTAGTTTAAAAGCAAAATAACAGCCATCAACACCTCCCGGAAACATCCCCCAGAAACCAAGGCCGTATCAAAGACTTTCTACGACCGCCAATCAACACATGAGGCGGTCGCACAAGCTGGGGAACAGATGTTCCTGTTACTGTACCGGCTCCAGCTTGAGAAAACGACTTGGACCGGCTACGGTACAATAGTTTCATAAAGTCCACCATGCGTACAAGGGCGAATATTCCTTCTCTTCCACCCACAAAATGCGCTGCAGAACAACACTCATTCCGAGTGTACCATCAGGTGCAGCAATGGCTGGGCAATGAATTGTCGCCTGAATGTTGAGGTTGGAAGAGAGGAGAAAATGGTTTTTTTGCCCCGGTGAAAACCAACGCCCCTCCAGGCTAGGGATGCCAGACGTCCCGCCACGCGCGGGACTGTCGCGCAAAATGACTCTTGTCCCGCAAGTGTCTCGTTGGAAAATTATGTCCTGCAATTCGATTTAATGTCCCGCTAAGCCCCCAAAAAACCAAGGTCAAGATAAACATGTTCTGTTCATCTTGATGAGTACGTTTATGTTTTAATTTTCACTCTTCTGTATAGTGATGTAAGACTCTCTCCCGCTTTACTTTTATTGGAATTTTCAAGATGTTGCAGAACAATATAAATCCACTATTAATCACTAATGTTATATTTTGTTATTTTGTACTTGAAGTACACTATAATTTTATGTGAATGTTGGTTCCATTTCGGGCGACCCGTTCGAGCATAGAGACTGATATCTTGCGAATAACACGAGTAATGTTGGCTTCCAAACCGTCAATCGTAGCTGGCCCGGCTGGCGTATCCCTGAAGGCCTGAGACTACATATCCCCTGAGAAAATAGCCCACAGATGTGATATCGATCTAGTCGGCAAATTTACCGGAGCACAACGTTCAACTTAGTGCTCACCAAAATGATTTCTCAATAAGGCGTCGGTTATAGCGATCAGTAAAATGCATCAGTAAAAATTTTCATTTGTAGTATATTTAATAAGTTTGAATGCGTTTTGAAACAAAAGTAATTTATATTAAAAAATAATATTGATTCGGAAATGTATTTTTTGCTGAAAACCAATAATTAGATTTTACTGACAAAACTACATTTTACGTATCAGCTGGTTTTCATGTCACTCAAAATGAAACAATAATTCATTCTAGTTTCTTACAAGGTTTTCACACCGAGCTGAAAACGCGGTTTTTGTTGAAAACCCCTAAAACCTTAACGAAAACACAAGTTTTACCATACATTTTTGCTAAACACAAGTTTTCGTAAAAAACTAGTTTTATATAAAACCTGTCGAAAGCTTGTTGGAATACAAAGCAAACACACCTTAGTTTGTTGTGATTCTTTCCAAACACACCTAAAAAGCGCGAGGAATAAGAAGAGCTGTAAAAATATCTGAAGTTGTCTGAGCGCTTACTTTAACATTACAATACTCATACTTCAAACAATATCATATTAAACATTGTATGTAACTAATTTGGTCAGTTATTTAAACACTACCATTTCTTACACAACTACTTCGTAAAACTATTTCTTAATACCTTGATTACTCCTTCGATCTTGCATTTTTCACCCCCCCCCCCCTCCCCCACCTCCTTCCTTCGGGGGCAACGTACTTTTGGGAATTCATTATAATCCATAATTCGTTATCAGGGGATCTGCTTCTCATTCCAAAAGGAATTGGTGCTTAAAAACAAGTTCTGGTATTTTATGGCTAAATATTGACTCCCACTACAATATTTCAAATTGCTGTATCTTTTGATTTTTTGATGATAAATTAACATTTGTTCATATCTTATTGAAGTAAATTAAATTTTCTTTAACTTCCCTATTCATCACTTTGTGTTAAGAAAATGTGGGAAGAAGTTAGATCAACAAGTTTGGCAAAGAAAACAATTTTTCGAAAAATTTCCCATTTTCCAGAGAGCATATCTCGGAAACGGTTGGTTGTTTCAAATAATGTATGATATCAAATTGTAGGAAATTTTGTCAGCTTCATATTTTGTCTTATTATTTTTTTTCTACGACGCACCGTTTTCGTGATCGGGCGAAACCATGGGAAGGTCCCTTTAAATCGACCCCCCACCCCCCGCGGCACACCGATTGACGGGGATTTTTTATTGCATGTACAGGAGATCTCCCCCTACACATTCCCGAAAAAATTGGAACTACACGAATTTTTTGGTTTATTTTTATTATTTTGCCTGGACTAATTAATAAATATCAAGTTTGAAGCAAATCGGTCCATCCGTTTAGGCTGTAGAAGTGCGAACAGACAGATAGACTGACAGAATTTGCAGACCCACTTACTTCGACTTCTCCGTCATCGTAATCGTGTGTGATATGTTATCTTAAATTTTTTTTGCACGAATCCATAACTTGTCTAATATGTATAGGTATACCTATATAATCGCAAGTGAAAATATTTAACACCGGAAAATCAATCAATGTATCTATTTTCCACGTGAAAAATCCGACTATGGTGACATCGCTCGGAAAGTCATTAACATGTCTGTTAATCATTATTTACAGACATCTGATAAAGGTTCGTCCGTAAAATGCGAAAGGGTGGAAATCTACATCCAGGCTAAACTTATATAGAACTTAAAGAAAGTCTCTTATTCATATAGACGCAATGTATACATTTCTTGTTCTGGCTCAGCTACGAACGGCTCTGTCCAAATCGTTGCTTAAATTATAATGCTCCCTTATCTACAAACTACAATGCCCTTCTCTTCTCATCAAAATTTAAGGTTCAGATTAGGGGATTCCATATGACACCAAATGGCCACAAATAGTCGAAAATAAAAGGACATTCTACAACTAAAGCTGACTTGTTTCAGTAATGTTTAGTATTAACTTAAAACATTTGAGTCCAGTTTTAACATGGATGTTGTTAGTGTGATTGTAATTTAGGGTCATCATCACATGTTTAGAGCAACTTAGAAACCACCAATCCCATGTATTAAGCTAAAGAAGCACAAATACAAAATGTGGAGCATTTGCTAGGTGTGGTCACTAATTAAATAAATGTTTGTCTATTTGGTTAACGCAAAGGGATTACTCCTTAGCTTGTTTTAAAGGGAAAAGGAAATGCTTATATACAAAACTGCCCAACCCTATTATATTTTAACAATAAAGTTTTGTGGAGTGATGCACAGGAGTGGCAATGAACATGAAAATACATCATTCTGCTTAAAATCATGGATTTTTCTATAGCAGGATAGAAATGGGGGATATGTTTCCTTTAAATCTAATACCTAGATGGAGAAGGCGTAAAAATTAAATTATTAAACAAATGTCTTTCTTAATTTTTAAAGAAACGAAAAAAAATATTATATTGTCCTACTAATATTATAAATGTGAAAATTTCGATGTTTGTCGCTCAATAACGCCAGAACGGCTGAACGGATCTGAATGAAATTTGGCACAGAGGTAGATTATAGTCTGGAATAGCACATAGGCATCCCACTATCAGGCTATAAAAGTAGCTAGATTACGAGAGACGGCTTCTCAGGCTACAGGCTACTTCTAGATCAGCTGAAACGCTAGCGAAGCCGCAAGTAAAGGCTAGTCTTCTATATAAATAATACTAAGTTAATATTTAATTGCAGTCAAGTATAACTAACGTAATTTTCAGCCAGTTTACTTGGTTTTTCTTTTAAACTATTCAGAAAAATGATGAGAAGGCCTATGCATTTTTTTCGACGTCCAACCTGTAACCGAAAAGTACCATTCATAAGTATACCATCAAATTGTGATCGGCTTACATTTGCTGCATCGTCGTTCAAACTTTATCGATAGTTTTCCTAAATACTGAGACTGAATTGCTAGGTAAAATTTAAACTAAACTGCATTGAAAGAAGTGCACACATTATATTTTTAATGTGAGGTTTTTTTTAAAGAAACCCGTGAAATTCGTTTTTATATATCAATTTTTCGTTGCGTGCGAGCAATGTTTGTCGTTGTTGTTGTTTTTGTTTTTGGTCATTTTGCATGCATGTTTTATTTTAGGTTGTTTTTTTTCAAGATCTACCATCTACCATCTACCATCTACCATCTACCATCTACCATCTACCATCTACCATCTACCATCTACCATCTACCATCTACCATCTACCATCTACCATCTACCATCTACCATCTACCATCTACCATCTACCATCTACCATCTACCATCTACCATCTACCATCTACCATCTACCATCTACCATCTACCATCTACCATCTACCATCTACCATCTACCATCTACCATTTACCATCTACCATCTACCATCTACCATCTACCATCTACCATCTACCATCTACCATCTACCATCTACCATCTACCATCTACCATCTACCATCTACCATCTACCATCTACCATCTACCATCTACCATCTACCATCTACCATCTACCATCTACCATCTACCATCTACCATCTACCATCTACCATCTACCATCTACCATCTACCATCTACCATCTACAAGGCCGCATAAGTCATGAGGCCTTACTTCTATGACTGTAGACTGTAGAGAAATAACGCCCGCCCGGGCCTTATTTCGTTTAGGAGAAGTATTAAAGATCCGTCGGGCACTATTTCCATTTTTTTATTTAAATAACGCCTCATTTTGAATGCAGCTTTATTTCCTACCTATATATTTGACTTGGAACCTTCCTGAACCTGACGTCCTGACAAGGTTATACATATATCTCGATATAAATACCTATGAAAGTGTGAAAGGGAGTCCACAAAAGTTTTATTTGGACTTATCTTAGTGAGTGGATGCAACTACTTTTTGAACTAGCTTAGAATATAGCTATTGCTTGATCCGAAAACAAACATTTAACTGAAGGTGTTCCCGTTGGTACAAAACCAAGTTATGTTATGGATAAAGGTCTCTTTCATGTAAGCCTTAAGTTTTTGATTTAACGCATTTTAAGTTTATTATTGTTATTTCATGGTTTTATTTTATGGTAAATGTAAAGGTAAAAATGTCCGCAGCTTTGTGGTACCAAATCTTTTTTAATATTTTGTTCAACCGACATTCATTTAATCCACTTTTGCACATTAATGGTACAAACAGCACCAAATATTTTAAAAAATTGCACATTTTTCAATGCAAATCCACCAATTTTCAAAAATAAAACTACATACAGACTTCTAAATGTAGAAAATACAAAGCTAAATAAAATTCAAACATCAATTACAGCCGCCCAAAGTTACATCACAGTACGTTGCTTCCTGCTTTACATTGAACTTAGCTGTATACTCGTACAAATTACGTAATTTTTGATAAGGAGAATTACTAAGGTTTAATTCGTTGACCGATCTAGAGTTACATATCCTTGACACAAAAAATGCTTTTTATCACATATTTTTTTAACAATGCATAAAGGTTTTTTAACTTTTAATTTTAATTAAAAAAATAATACTTTTAAGTGCCAGACAATATATTGAACCAAGTCATTTACACGTTTATCCTTATATGCAGTTGTAATAGAAACAGGGATACTTTTCCCTTCATAATAACGATGACTACTTTAATATATCCATGGGGCAGGGAACATTTCTATAATGAGTAGCCGCACCTTTTGAACGCGTCTTCTTTTACATTAAAAAGGAGGATTGGTTACTTGATGGGTTAGCCTCAAAAATACAACTACTATCGGTGGAATCAGTAGAAAAGCATTCTTCGAACCTGTCGGTGGTTTTCAACGGAAATTAAAGTTGCTTCAGTAAAGTGTGAGCTCTGCTACTGTGAAATTTTAAACATACATTTTCAGGACGAGAACTACACTCAATTACTATTAGAACGTATAGAAATGTTTAAAAACCATATATAACTTTATTTAAGAATTTAAGGAAGTGGTGTTTTTTTAATTTTTATTTTAAAACAATGTGAAGCAAAAAAATGATGTCATTATTAAGTTTTGAGAAAATTATATTCTTAACACGGAGTGTATAGAAGAAAGTGATGTCAGTATATTTAAGTGTATAAAGTGATGTGAAAAATATACTCAACGAAGTCATATTTTATGTAGTTTAACTTTCATTTTTTTTTTTCAAATATAAATAATTTTAATAATACCTACATAACGTACCTTACAAATTTGCTTTGAGCTTTTTATAAATATATCTTCTTAAAGGTTGACACCTACAAAACACTACATGAATAAAATTGGTCGAAATCGTTGCAGCGATTTCCGAGAAAAATAAATTAAATGTTATAGTATATAGTTACCGTGAATTTCAGAACAAGTCAAAAAATGTGCCTGTAGGTTAGCCTCAAACTTCTAAAAAAATTATATTGAAGCATCGTCGAAATGCGTGCAATAAAAAAAACAACAATACAATTTTTAAAAATAGGCTACTACAAAAGTTTATATAGGGGAGTCGGAAAAACTTGGGTAGATATCACCATATTCTGGACCGGGTGTTTTAGACTAAATTTTCCAAAATGGCCGACACCGTTTTTTTGTTGATATATTTCTGCTCCTGTGACAGTCACACTCATCATTTTGGTGTTTAAATATAGATTTTTGAAGACAATAAATGGGTTAAGATGGTGTCTGAAGTTTGCTGACTGGCAAGGATTAGAGATTCAGAGGGGGGGTTGGGGGTTGGGGGCTGGCGGCTTTCACGTACCTGAAAATTTCTATAAAAATTTCAAATACACAATTCAGCAAGTGAAAAATGATGCATCATGCATTGCTTCTTATATCACTTGAGTGGTGAGGAGTTGGAGCAAAAGGGGGGTTAATGACCCCTTTTTACAATAGAAAAGGAGCTATTTTGAAACAAAAACTGAATTCATTATTTTATTTGAAAATGATATTTACACACAAAAATATTAGGTATTATAATTTTACAACTTTTTATAGACACATATAACGGGTGATTTTTTAAAAGGTTTAGAACTTTTTTTTTTAAAAAACCACAAAAAATTCGAAAAAATGAATGAAATATTTATTTGAATCGATAGTTTGAACCTTGCGATTTAATGTTTAAAGATAATTTCATGCAAATGTTGACCGCGGCTGCGTCTCAGGTAGCCCATCCGCTGAGTCCAATTTTGGCATACTCTTTCACACATATCGGCCGGTATCTCACGAATGAATGCATGGATGTTGGCTTCCAGTGCGTCAATCGAAGCGGGCTTGTCCCTATAGACATTAGCCTTGACATACCCCCACAAAAAATAGTCTAATGGTGTCAAATCGCACGATCTAGGCGGCCAATTGACCGGCCCGAAACGTGAAATTAACTGTTCACCAAACTCGCCTCGTAATTGCGCCATTGTTTCGCGTGCTGTGTGGCATGTGGCACCGTCTTGTTGAAACCACATATCATGCAAGTCAAGAACTTCCATTTCGGGCAAAAAAAAGTTTGTTATCATCGCTCGGTAGCGTTCACCATTGACAGTAACGCTGCGATTCGCATCATCTTTGAAGAAATATGGCCCAATAATGCCGCCGGCCCATAAACCGCACCAAACAGTGGCTTTTTCGGGATGCATTGGTAGCTGTTGCGATGCTTCTGGCTGATCTTCACTCCAAATGCGGCAATTTTGCTTATTTACGTACCCATTCAACCAAAAATGAGAAGGTCGAGAGTGCCGACCATAAAATGGAAGCAGCGCGCGATGAACATTTCGAACCGAGCACGAATTTTGATAGTAAAATTCAATAATTTGCAAGCGTTGTTCATTTGTAAGACGATCCATGGTTAAATTGGAAACCAAACTGAAGCTGTTTGACAGTGACACAAGGTACTAAACACACGTCAGCTGTCAAAACCAGTGTTGGCAAAACCAAACCAGCTTAAAAATCACCCGTTAGTAGCTTTGTTATGGAAAACTAGTTTTGTTGTATACATATATGTACTCGTATGTATTTATATATTTTCTTTGTTGGGTGCTTCAAAGTGGAGCTTCCGCAGTTGCCTCGCAAGTGTACATAGCAGTTTTTTCACCGACTCACACTTTTTATCCGCAATTCTCGCAATCCATTGCTGAAAAGTTTAAATATATAGTGAAGGATGAGAACAAGGATATTAGTGTCATTTGATAGCACTATGAGGCATGTTTTGCCCGACTGGGCAGCATGGAACAGATAGGTATTAAATCTGCTATCCGCTTCTTCAACAAAGGTTCAAAGATCTGAACAAGTCTGAACCTCTCCATCTGTATAGGAATAAGTGTTTCCTGATCGAAAATATCAATTCGATTTTATCAGCATTTCTATGTTCTCTTTCATCTTCTTTCAGTGATTGCTATAGTTGATTGTAGCTGTCGAACACAAAGTCCACTCATTTCATTCCCTTGTTAATACTTTTGTTATATACCAACAATATTGAGCAAAAATATTTTTAAAAGTTAGCATATCCTTAGTTCTATGAGCTGTCTAATACTATGGCTATGGCACCATAATCCATGTCATCTCGCTAGGTTATTTTCTAGTTCAGTCAATAGTAGATACATTCACTGCCCGATAACCGATTAGAGCCCCCTAAGCTTCTTGTTTTGGGAGCTTATCTACTAAACCTTTTGAAACGAATTTTTTATAAAAAAAAGTTTATAAAATTATACGTGAAAAAATAATGAAAGTTATGCTGGTATTTCAATGAAGACACCTTCCAGCGACTGGACTGCCTTGTGACTTGTATATGCGGTCATCGCAAATGCAGGTTTTACTGAATGCGTTTCACTTGGAACGGGAAATCAGTTGAATTCAAGGAAATTCGCGGAATCAGACATTCTGCTCCATAAACGGCCCTTTCAAAATCCTTGTCACCATCACATTGTTCATAAGCTTCGTCTAAATAAGGCGGGTTCCATAGCATAGTTTCGGGGCATGAAGATTTTGTACCATAATGATGACATATCCAACTTTAAGACGCAAATGATGAGGCGACATATGCCAGGCAAATCCAAAGAGTTTACGAAATCCACTGGATAATTGAAGACTTTTGTCTTCTTTTTCTACGCGATCGATCCATTTGAATGAACGCAAATCTCCCGGAATTAGATTTTGAATCGTTCAATTCAAGTCATTGACATCAATATTTGTTGTTGCTAAAATTGCGCGTGCGCTCAACCAATGGTATAGTTACGATAATATTAACCAATGTCATTGTATTTATAAACTATAGTACTCCCAATAAGAGGAACGTTTGGTGCGCCATCTATGTACGAAGTTCACAAATACTTGATTGGTGAGTTAGGAGTGGTTTTTGTCTAGATTGCCATGGGAAGCAAAAACAATAATTAGAAGACATGTGATGTAAAGTAGATAAGCCATTGACGAAGTTCAGAACTAAAAAAAACATGTTCCATGCAATTACTATAGAAATGTATATACAATGCCAATGTTCAAACATACACTAAACATTAATAATAGCTTTGTTTGTTGAGCCCTGAAGTCACGCTGGGGTCGCCACAGCGCGTTTTTTGAATTACCTCAACTGGCCCTCAATACAAAATTCTCTGCTTTTTGAAACCTGGGGTCGCCCTGAAGTCACCCTGAAGTCGATCTTGCTGGGGCGAGTTGAGGTAACGAATCAGCTGTTGAAGTAACTTTTGCTGTCAAGCATTTCTTCTGTATATTTGTTTTCTGTATTTGATTTTTCATATAATTTTTTCAACAAATATTAAAAGAAATGCAAGGGGATGCATTAATTTCGATGAAAATAAATAAAAATCGAACAAATAAAGCAAAATGGAAACTTTTGATTTTGTGCGTTGTGAAAAATATACAATCAGCAGCCCTAATGCGTTTTTTGAGAATGAGAAAACCTGGGGCGACCCAGGGTAAAGTTCAACAAACAAAGCCAATGAGTGCTCCTAATGATCGTTTGTGCGAAAATATTCCCATGGAACAGAATTTTGTATTTGTGCAACTTCTCTCATGTTGATCTAGTAATACCTACAATATCTCCAATAAGCAGAAATATGCTTCTGCAACTTTTGACTAGATGACATACCGTTCGTTTCGCATCTCAATTCTCAATGTTACTATAGAAATATTTATATACATAATGTAATGGCTTTAGTCATGGCCTCATGGCGGCCGGTTACATTTTTGTGAAATTGAGATAGTTATTTGTTATTTCGCCATAATATTTTATTATTTGTAGTGGATAGACGGACACACCTAGTCCAAAGGATGACCTTTGTGATACCTTCGTGGATACTTAAAACATTTGGAAGTTTTTATATCTATTAAAGGTACTCTCCCTTTGTGAAAAAGTCCTTTACTTTGAAATATGGCGTTTATGGTATGTCACCGGTATTATTGTATATCCTTTAGGAACGTTAATATTTTCATAAAAAGTATGAAATTAAGATTGCTATAAAAAAAATGACATTGTACATAATATTCGTATATTTGTATCTTTAAAATGTGTCTTTATGAGGAACAGTTGTACAATAGATAGATTTTCATCCTCAGATCAAAATTTAAACAAGTGGTTTAAGAGTTAACCTTCCGGTTTTCACGAAGCAAAGTAAAGTTAATGATCCACGTATATAAAATTTAACAACGAGGTTTATTGCTGAACCCTGAACAACTATTGTAAAATCGGCCATAATGAATAACATATAATTTTGAAAGCTAAAAAAAGTAATCAATATAAGATGCAACTTTAAAAGTTGCTTAAGATTTTTACAGTAGATAAAAGTTTAAAAAATTGTACATTTATGTATTTAAACATTTTTCATTCGTGCCTGTATTTTGCTAAGCCGTTTGTCGTATTTTCTGGTTGAGCAAAATCTCAGGTATGTGGGAAAATTGTTTTTTCATCAATAAATAAGTGACCAAGTGAAAAGTGATTTTTTTTTTGAATAGCAATATACATATACATATGTAGGTACTATTGTAGTTTTTATTTTTAATTAATTTCAGTAAAATTGTTTTTTTTTTGTTTTGGGGAACAAAAGTGAGTGAATTGCAATTATTGGAGCGATTATTTTGCCAACGTTATTTCGAGCGGTATGTTTATTTAAAAACAAATTATTTTTCAGACGCAAGTTCATCGGAAATCAAACAACTAGTTACATTTATGTAAATTATTTATTTTGGACAGATGTAATAAATTTGTGAATATAAATGTAACAAATTTAAGGATTTTTATTTTGTATAGTGAAGATCTTAAGACAAAAGAAATTATTCAAAAAAGATCAAAGAATAATCAGATAAGCATTTTTTGAAGCAAAAGGAATGATAAAAGGAACAGTTCGAAGAACAAAGGAAGGTTCAAAATAAAAATTTCAAGAAGCAACGCATCGAACAAAATAAATACTTGAATATCATATTAAAGAACTAATGAACCATTAACATTTAAAGGTCAATTGAAGAGGTTTCTACCACCAAAATATAATGATCGTGAAGAAATAAATGCCCATGAGTAAAATGTTTAAAATTTTTGAACTTGGAACAAAAAGTGATGAGGGTGCTTCTTTTTCATCAATCAAAGCATCTTTGCCAATGAAAAAAAGATGTTTTCTGTCATCCCTACCTTTCGTCGGTCTCTTTGTGCGGATGTGCGGATGTGCGCTTTTTGACGCAATGCAACAGCCTAAACGGATTGACGGATTTTTTTCCAAACTTTATACATATAAAGCAGCTTAGAAGAAGGGTTGTCGAGGTTTTTTTTATTTTCTTTTAGCCTGGCTCAAACTGGTACCTTTTAGGAAACGATTTTTTTTTCATTTTGGATTTTCTCGAAAACTGCTCTAACGATTTTGATTAAACTAAGAATTTAGTTAACCTTAAGCATTTCTAACAAAATTGGGTTTTTCGTTTTAAGCTTAAATGGTCGTAGGGAAAATCAGGTTTAAACTTCTTTTATTAACTGGCTAAAGCAACGGTTCGCAACGCCTTTATTGATTTAGTAATAGAACGAAAAAACCTGTGATTGGCTTACAACTTTCATGTGGGTGCACCGGTGGCGTAGTGCGTAGTGTACTAGCTCCTCACAAACTCTGTCGCTTTTTCAAGCCCAGCTAAGGCAAAAGTTCTTCAAAATTTAAATTGAATGTGAAGCGATTAAGCACCGCGCTAAAGCACTCTGCTGATTGGGTTGGGTCCCCATGAAATAGCTATAACATAACATTTGACTTCAGTGGACATCGATCAGTTTTAATCGGTGAAATGGATGTATACAAGATGGTTTTTTGAAAGAGTTACTGGATATTGGAATTTGGAAATGGCAAACTACAAGTTGATAACTCAACTAGCTTAGTAACACTACCAACCAACTTTTGTCGAATTGCTCAATTAAAACAAGGATTGATTTAAAGTGTATTCCTAAATATATAGCTCAATCAGACCCACTACATTCGTTGGTTTCTGGCCCTCGGCCAGGTTCTAAACATTTTTTGACTCATATACAGCAATACAATAATTTCAATCAAATGACCTCATTTGATGCAACAAAAATTATTCGAAATAATTGTATGCCCGCTTTCAAGGTAAACGTAATGGGAAACTTTAAAGTCTTACCACCAATTTTACTTTTAATTATTGTACATTTATTTACCGTTGCAGATTCAAGGTCAAATATATCATCATATATGGTCGATTCAGCAAAGAAAAGTCGATCAGCGTTGTGGACAAAATAATTCAGTTAAAACACCAATAATTGTGGAGCAACACCGAGCTGCCGCGCCGCCACCCGCCGGGTACATAACATACGTTCATCGTCCGTTAAATTAGTTATCTTATTGCATATTGACAATATTTTTTGTTCATTTAATATATGTTTTAGATTCACTGTAATTTTTTGTTTTATCACACTTTTAGGAGTGCAATAAATTCCGAAATCGTTTTGGACATTATTGTACTATCTATAGTGCGATATATTTGGTTTTGGACTTAATTGCATTAGACTTTTTTTCATGGAACCGGAATCAACACGCTCTTTACTTTAGCTGCTTAGGTAAAAATGCACGTTAGGTCAAGATTTCTACCTTTGACCACAGTGGAGACGCTTTAAGACACGCATTCATCAATCCGTTCAGCTGTTGAGGCTTGAACTGCGAAAAGCTCTCCCACAGGAACAACTGATTTTTTTTTAGATAAAAAGGTATCTGTGTTAATCCATTGTCTCATCTTTCGCTTTCCACTAACCAAATTTTATCCAAATCCGTTTAGTAGTAGATATTCTAGAGGTCTAGAGGTGTTAACAAGTCCCGATCGTCTTTAGGCACACAAAGCAGATGGACTTAAAGGTATACCTGCAGTGTTCCTAAAAGTAGGCTCTGTAGCAGCACCTAGTATTTTTTTTCAATTTAGTACAGGCTGTTTGTTAGAAAGAAACCTACCCAAGGTTCTGGAATGATGGAGTTATTGTAAAGATGTCGAAGAAAGGAAACCTCCAAAACAACAATAGCTGGAGTGGCAGTGGTATCACCGTTCTGTACAGTTCCCGACGTTAAAGGCAACCATTATTTTCGAGAGGATATGGTATAGGATCGAATCTACGCTCAGCAGGCATCAAGCGGGTTTTCGTAGTGGTCGATATAGAACCTGGATGTTAGAAATAGAAAAAAACAAAGCACGTGGTGCATTTAGAACCCTTTCGCCTTGAATGAGTTTTGAAAAAAAAGCCCAACAAATTTGGAAAAAACGCCCAAAATGTTTTTGGAAATTTTGCCAAAAAGCATGGAAATTACGCCGCAATTTAGGAAAAGAGCCAAAAAATGAAATTGGAGATAACGTCAAAAAATATAAATTTATTGGCTCAATTTCCAAGCTTGATTTGGAAAAAAGACCCACAAAACAGCTTTTTCTGGCTTAATTTCTAAAATGGTTTTGGAAATTAGGCCCAAAAAGTTAAAAGATGTTTCAAGGATCTTTCTTAACTACTGTTACAAAGCAATGTGAGGATTTTTAAATTAATTATTGTGGCGATTATTATAACGTAATCAGTTTAAAATCGCGCGATTTTTAAATTGATTATTGTGGCGATTATTATTATTGTTTTATGGTGATTATTATAATGTAATCTATGTAAATGATAATCGCCACAATAATCAATTTAAAAATCGCGCGTTTTTTTGAACTGATAACATTAATAATCGCCACATTAATCAAAATCGCGCATGTATAGATTTAAGTTCTTTGAGCTTTGAGGATACATCTGAATGAACAATGATATTTTTGAAATTTGGCCTTATTTCGTTTGGCCTTATTTTTATACCCTATTCCATAGAATGGGTATATTGTATTTGGTGTGGAGTTTGTAACATAGAGAAATAATACCGTTAGGTATAGAAAAGTATATATATTCTGACTCAGAATCAAAAGCTTAGTCGATTTAGCCATGTCCGTCCGTCCGTCCGTCCGTCCGTCCGTCCGTCCGTCCGTATGTATACTCTCTAGAGGTCGCAATTTTTGAGCTAGAAAGCTGAAATTTGGTATATATAATCTTTGGCTCAAGAGTAAAGCTAAGTTCTTGAACCGGTAAAATCCGCCCACAAACACGCCCACAATCGCCATTTTTGTTGAACAACCTCAATTTAATAAAATTAAATTATGTTTTTTTGTACAGTTACGATAAAAGCATAACGCTAAAATTTTGCACACGTAAGCTTTAGGTAAACTTTCTTCCAATCAAATAAAAATATTTCAGTTTGGGCATGGCTTACGCCTATTTTTCATACAAAACCATCAATATTGTTTTTATAAAATAACAATTGTTATATTAAAGCGAAAAACATTAAATTTTGTGGGTCTTACTGGCACATAAACATCTTGTGTATGAAATCAAAAAAATTGATTTTGGGCGTGGCTGACGCCCACTTTTCATTAGAAACTATAAAAAAATTGTTTTTGTAAATAAACGGTATTTATAATTAATCCGCAAGCCAAAATTTTGCGTCTCTTAATAGAAACGAAAAGGTTTGTGTATGAAAAGAAATTTTTGAATTTTGGGCGTGGCTTACGCCTACTTTTCATGAAAGAACGAAAAACGTAGCCTAAAGAATTTAAGGCATTTCCAATGTTTAATTTAAACCTTTTTCCTTCCGTTCGTTATTTGAGAAATATATCTCTACATTTTCCTTTGTAAATTTTTTCAATACGCCCACTTTTAAAGGCGTGATTTTGGTAAAATACCTTTGTTCAGATAAGATTGTTTAAAAACTACTCGATTCAGCTGTAGTCTTACACATATGTCTAAATACTGAAAAAAGTGCAGTTAGTGCTTCAAATTTTTAAGACACGCCCACTTTTAAGGGGCGTTTCCGTCAAAAGTCGTATAATGCATTAATTTTTTTAACGTTTTTTAACTATCGGTCGCAGTTTTGAAGTAAACAGATGAACACTTGGATTTATATTCCTTGTTTACGTAGCAGAGTGTGGTCCAATAATTGTTAAAAACACCCATAATCGCTATTTCCATTCAAAACCTAATTTTTAGAAATTTAAGTTTTGTCTTGTTTTGTTCAAATCGATCTGCAAGAATAAAATTGAATGTCACTGAGCTCATAACAATTGCCTTGGCAATAAAACGTTTCAACTTTGGGCGTGGCGCACTCCTTTTTTTATTGCGCCAGCACTAATTGAACATCACACCGCATAAAATTAATGTTATTGAATTTTTGTCTGTCTGCTAAAGAAGAATTTTGTTTCTGAAACATCGGCTGTTTGCGGGAGGCAGATGCATGCACATACAAAAATATGGGGAATAGGGTATCCAACAGTTCGTTGCAAACGTACTGTAGCTCTCGCTTATGTTTTTATTTGAATTTGGTCTAAACTGGCGATAAATGATGACGACGTTGATGTTAAAACACGGTCAGGACTTCATTAATTTTTTTTATATTATTCAAAATCAGAAAGAGGGGGAAATAATTATTTGTAAGTATTGTTTAAACAATATGTATGTTCTTTATATAGGGCGATTCACTATAGGTGTGTCAAAAAGTAACAGCGTAACAAATTAATAAAAAATAACGGTAACTCCGATAATACCACGTCGTAAATTTTTGTAAAGCCAGAAATCTCTACTTGTATTGTATTTTTTAAAGAAAGTTAGGTTAAGTTTTACGGCTTCATATATAGGCTCGATTAAAGGTAGCTTCTATAAAATTGGTGACTTAGCAAGTCGAAATATTTAATTTTGTGTATATTTCCACAAATATGTCTGTTGGTAGTTCCTTTTCAAATTTAGATGTTGGCATTATTAGGAGATATTGCAGTTTTATAGTTGAACCAGATATAATATAGTTCAGAGGTTGAACGTTTATTAACCGTAGACCCATAATTTGAGTGGTTCAGTTTAGCCAAGGATTTTCAATTTTTGTCACATTAACGGCCCTCAAAATGATTCACATATAATGTATACAACTTAATCACATAACGAAGTATCGGAAACACATTTTAGTGAGTCATATAGCAATGACAATTAGTTCAGAATGCACAATAAAACACTCAGGATCAGAATGAATACCCATTTTATCCACTTCAAAAAAAAAAAAAAAAAAAAAAAAAAAAAAAAAAAAACTAGAACCCTCAGAGCACGATGTCTATACTCAAACTGGCAGGACCTCTTGTTAAAACAGTTCCCCTTCAAGCAAATTGATCCGAATTGGATCCACGCGCGGAGTCAAATTCACATACTAGACTCCGCATACGGACCCAAATAAGGAGCCGTAAAACGACGTTTGTCGGCTCCATTTAGTATGTAAATTAGAATTCCCACGGACTCACTTGTGAGAGAGAAATAGAGAGAGAGAGAGTGAGAGAGAGAGAGGGAGAGAGCGAGCGAGCGCGCCCCACTCAACGAAATTGCGCCCAAAACAAACTTGAAAACAAAAATGTAATAAAAGCAAACGAGTTGGAGAGTATCGAAAAAAACTTCTGTCGTCCAAAACAAAATATAAATAAAATTTGTTGCCATATTTTTATTTTTTTTATTCTTTATTCTTTATAAACCAAAAAGTAAACATAGTTGTAGTAGTTGTATAACTTTATTGAGGTTTTTTTCCAGGGTATGATTACATTTCATTCATTATAAATTAACACAGTATTAATATATATTTGCCGACTTAGAAGTGGCCGGGCTACACAATTTATATTTATTTGTTGTTTAATTATATTAAGACAACTCTGAGCTTTAGGCAAATAACTAATTACTTTATAAACGTATTTGAAGCACGAGTATTAAGTACGTGTCCACTCAAAAAGACCATGATGTTTACTAAAAATAAAAGTAAACATATTATACAGGAATAAAAGGCTCCTGCATCCTGCTATCTCCCTCCCTCTCTCAATCGATTGAAAAAGAAAAAAAAAATGCTCGCCATGCATGCAATTTCGTGAGAGGCCTCGTTAAACGCAGACTCAGGTGAGCCAGAATTGAACCGAGAATTCTGAAGTCAGTGATTTTTGCTTGAAGGGTCAACAAACGAAAGCGTCTTAAATAAATGTTTCGTTTAGGAGATACAAGTTTTTCTCGATTTACTCGTAATCTCTAAAAGTGGATAGAATGGGTTTTTATTCTGATCCACACAAATCGTCTTTGTTTTATACAACTTAGAAAAGTAGTTATGGTTAAAAAAAATTGGTTATATTGCACCCGCCGAGCAAGTCCGCACGTCCGCAAGCAGTCGTGGATTTACCAGAAGGCTGAGTTGGCCTGAGCCTACGGCGGCAGATTTCAGCGGGCAGCGAATTCGGTCCAAACTTTTTTGTTTTGCCTTATAGAAATAGAAATAATCATACTTCTACACTTCTACTATTATAAATGTGAAAGTTTTGATGTTTGTAGCTCAATAACTCCAGAACGGCTGAACGGATCTGGATGAAATTTAGCACAAAGATAGATTATAGTCTGGAATAGCACATAGGTTGCTTTATGTCTCGGTAAAATGTATGGTTCCCTAGGGATAGATTTGTTTTAATTTTTGAAATCACCCCAGAATGGCTAAACGGATCTGGATGAAATTTAGCACAGAGATAGATTATAGTATTTAATAGAACACAGGCTGCTTGTATATTTATAACCTATAGTACTCCCAATAAGAGGAACGTTGTGTGCGCCATCTATGGACGAAGTTCATAAACACTTGATTGTTTAGTTAGGAGTGGTTTTTGTCTAGATTGCCATGGGAAGCAAAAACAACAATAAAAGACATTTGATGTAAAGTAGATAAGACAACTGGTGCCACCATTGACGAAGTTCAGAACTTAAGTTCAGTTAAAGTTAAGTTAAAGTTCAGAAATTAAATATTGGGCAATTCTGGCAAGAAAGGAATTTAATGAGCTTATCATTGCAGTTCCATGTGCGAATCACAGGGTCTTGGACAAGAGATCGTTCATAAGGATAAGAAAGAAAGTTGGTGACAAAACGGAGCATTTTGGCGCACCAGCATTTACGTGCGTTCTAAAAAGAGCGGTAGTTCTTCAGATATGCTATTCCTTGGAGCAGTAGGTAGCTCATAATTTGTACTGTTTTGTACTTTTCATCATGTTGTGTCTCGGTTTAGGGGCAAGTTATAGCGGTCAGTAAAACTCACCAGTGAAAATTGAAATCAAATGAATTAGGATATAAATATATGTGTATATTAGGTCATTTATAGCGATCAGTAAAATTATGTCAGTAAAAAAAAGATAATAAGAACACATCCTGTCTTTTTCTTCTTCTTTCTAGTTGAATTGTTTCATTTTGGATGACATGTCAATCAGCTGATACATAAAATGAGTTTTCGCCAGAAAAATCTAATTACTATTAGTTTTCGTCAAAAAATACATTTCCGAATCAATATTTTCTTTAAAAATAAATTAGTTTATGTTATTCATTACCGATTTGCTTTTTTTTTTTTTAAACGCATTCACACACATTAAAAATATTGCAAAAGAAAACTTTTACGAATTACGAATGCGTTTTACTGATCGTTATAACCGGCCCCTTAGTTTAGCCTTATTAAAATAATAGAAAACCTCTTACTTGGCTCCAAGTCTTTGACAAACTACTACTAAACTTAATTAAAAAAAAAATAACGTTTCACTTTTCATTTATTTAAAAAAATTGATATAACAATAGAGTGTTTGGAGAAAATATTTGTCTGTTTAATGTTCACAATTTCGCAGCTCAATTTTACCTTCGCTGTTTAAAACTTAGTTTTCAGAAATGAATCTCTATTCATTCGGTCCTGCGTGGCAGAAACATACTGTACGCCACTGCTTAATATAGCTGGTTCCAACGAAATTCCAATATTGTAAGTTGATAGATTATTCATTTCGCTATATTTAAGAACCATTCTTTGACCTAATGAAATCATTTATAAAATAATGTTGTCAGAATTGTTTTTTTAATTACGATTTTTTTTTATCAGAATTAAAGGAGTGCAAATACTAGGTTTAGCAAAACTATTAACTTTTTTACATTTAAAGTGTATATATCGTAAGAAATATTGGTAGGATAGATGCGATTTGTGAGAACAGTACTAAGGATCCCTTATCACTGGTATGTTGCATGGCAGCTGGATTCTCTCCTAGACAAGTAAAAGAAAAGATATTGAGATTAAAAAAGGTTATGGTGCAATCGGTCAATAAAATTTACCATTTAAAATATGAACATTGACTGAGTAAGTATTAGCGTTAGATGGAATGCAACAATATTTTCCAGAATCCCCTGGCCTAGCGCGCTGCACTAGTAAGTACGAAGTTGTTGTTTCTCCTTTTTCTGTTATAACTGAAACACCACCTCTAGGAGAATCATAATTGATTTTCTAGAAAGGAAACATAGATATAGAAGACATAGCATTTGTTTGTATGGAAATTTCAAAGCAAAACAAAAAATAAATAGAGATATCTGGTGCACGATCCTGATCTTGAAAAGAAACAAAGAAAACAAAATTCGAGGTCAGTTTCAAAAATGTCTGTTTTTTCGTTTCTAATGTCCATATCTTCCTGAGAACGGTCCACATTTTTTTAATTCGTCCGATTGAGATATTTTTTTTGGAGATAACGAATGTTTCTCGCAATAAGATTGGTTATGCTATGAATAATGTTAATTTACCTTATTATTATGGGTCCACTGAATTTGTTGAGGTGGAAAAGGACTTTGAAGTATGATACAAGTAAGATTCACCGTCGAACCTGTGTTTATATAAATATCAGGTCCACCAATTATTGTGGTTTTGGGCTCTATAAAGAAACAAGTTTGATATAAAATTATATAAAAGATGATATTTTCTTATTTGAATAAAATAAACTATTTGTTGCAAAGCTTAAGATCCTTTCTTGTATGCATAAAAGAATCTATAAGCAAGACTCTGAAAGTTTTGTAAAGCCCTGAAAACGCTCTGGATTCACTACAAATCGCTTTTCGAGAGATCTAAACTCGCCCTATAGAGAAATTTTTTTTTTTTTAAATCTAGGGTCACCCTGAAGTCCTTGAAGCCGATCTAAATATTTCGCTGGGGCAAGTTAAGGTTACAAATCTTCTGTTGAAGTGACATTCGTGGTCAAGTATTTCTTGTGGACTCACGAGCTTTATTGGATTTTTTAATTATTTTTTTTTATAGAAACTAAAAGAAATGCAAATCAATGCATTTATTTTAATAAACGCAAATACATACCTACATAGAAATCATACAAATAAAACAAAATGGGAACTTTTGAAGTTGTGGGTTGTGAAATACATTACGGAGCAAAAAAAAAATGCAAACGAAATACTATAATCTTATCGTCAGGAAGAACTAAGCCATGATAATAGGTAGGTAATTTAAATTCTGCATAAACTTTCAAAATGGATTTGTTTTCCTCAAACAGAGCTGATTTTACAAAAATCTAACTCCAAGATCATTATCACATTAAAATTGTTCCCAAGATTTGGGTTTGACGACTAGCAAACAAAATACAAGTTCGTGAAAAACTTCAAAAATAATGGTTTTATTCATTTATTTTTAAAGAAATATTTTTATATTTTGTTTCAAAGCTTTTATTCGTAATAACCGCACGCAACCTGTAAATGGCATTGGGCAGTGGCGTAACTAGGATTTTGTTCTGGGAGGGGTACGTCAAACAATGGAGAAAATATGAAACAAAACACCATGTACATATATTACACTGATTATTAGCATTAGTATCAATTACTTTCTAAATGTGAATATTAATAGAGTAAGAATATTCGTAACATATGTATGTATATGTATGTATGTGTGTATATGTAAATATAAAATCGGCTGGACCGATTTGCTTCAAACTTGGTACATAGTATTATTATGACTTCCTACATGTCGTTTCTGGAATTAGCATTTTAGCTCTAACCTAACTGTACCTGCAATACGATTTTTCATGAACAATTTTCTTATCTCAAAAACGGCTCAAAATCAAAAATTTACAATGCTATACAGCTATAATTTGACTTTTCAGGAATAGTTTGTTTACTCAAAAGTCATGGCCATTTTTTTTTTATTTTTTTTTGAGTTCGTGTTATGTATTGTAATGTTTTTAGTCTTGGGTTCGAAAATAAAACTTATTTTCCTTTACTTTTCAATCACTACTACTATCTCTATAAATGAAACTCACTTTTATCTAAGTTCAAACTCTTTATTTATTTCTTTATCTTAGCACCACTAATTATTCACCATTTATTCGTTACCACGGTTAAAATGAAACTGTCCATTTCCGAATAAAATGTCCTATTTATACTTGGGATCAAGTTTCCCGAACAGTCTAAGTCTCGAACCTTCCGGAATTGTCAAGATGCTTTAAAAGCTTTCAGAGCTTTTAAATTCAACATTGTTATTCAGCAGAATCATTCAGCAGAATTGTTCAGAATTTTACTGTAGTATAGACAAAAACCATATAGTAATATTTCTGTAGTAGAAACAAAAACCATTCATAAGACTGTAGTTGAGACAAACACTATTCATGTAACATTGCCCCCTTCTTAAGATTGTTCGTCCCGAACAAGTCTATCACTTCCCTGGCCATTGTAGCGGCATAGTCGGTCCCTGTGAACAACTTTCATTTTGCCTCTAACACCTCTCTGAATGCGGTAAACAACATCATTGATTCTGGTGACAACTTTGTAAGGGCCTTCCCAATTTTGCTGGAGCTTCGGTGACAGTCCCTTTTTCCGATGGGGGTTGTATAACCACACAAGATCTTCCACTTGAAACCCTGTCGTCGTTGCATGTGCATCATAACGTGTTTTCATGCGATCACTGGCATCCTTTATCTTTGTTCTGGTCCTTTCATGAATGTACATGAGTCTCTTTTTGAGATCCTCCACATATTTTTCTTGGCTTTGTGGCTCATTTGGAGGGCATCCAAATTTCACTTCACTTGGTAGTCGCATTGTTGAACCAAACAAGATTTCATAAGGAGTATGTCCTGTAGTGCTATGAACTGCGCTCCGATAGCTCATTAAAAACAGTGGAATGCATCGGTCCCAGTCTCGTTGACAGTCTTCCACTACTTTGGAAAGGTGTTCTTTGAGCGTTCTGTTAAACCGTTCTACCATTCCATCTGATTGTGGATGCAGCGGTGTTGTCCTTGTCTTATGAATGCCAAGGAGTGAGCAAACCTGTTGGAAGATATTTGACTCGAAGTTCCTCCCTTGGTCAGAATGGAGTTCTTTAGGTACACCAAATCTACTTATCCAATTGAAGACAATCTGATCCACAACCGTTTTTGCTTCTTGGTTTGGAATGGCAAACGCTTCAGGCCACTTGCTGAAGTAATCCATGATCACGAGAATATATCGGTTTCCATCGTTGGTTTCAGGAAAAGGACCTGCAATATCCATTGCAATTCTTTCGAAGGGTGCTCCAACGTTGTACTGCTGCATCACACTTTGAATTTTTCTGCCTGGTCCTTTTGTAGCAGAACAAGTGTCACATTTCCTGCACCATCTTTCGACGTCTTCTTTTGCATGAAGCCAGTAGAAACGATCTCGGATCTTTTCCAGCGTTTTGTTGATTCCTAAATGGCCTCCAGAAGTGCCATCATGCATCTCACGGAGAACTTCATTGACTTTGGACCGAGGCACAACTACCTGCATCACATAGGACTTGCCATCTGCGGATTCCCACTTCCGTTTGAGTACACCTTCTTGTACATGGAGAGAGTTCCATTGAGCCCAATAGGCTTTTAACACCGGGCTTCTATCGGAAATGTCAACCCATTGTGGTTTCTCCTCGTGCTCTTTCCATGCAAGGACGGGTTCAATGTCAGAATCTTCTTGTTGAGCATTCCTAATTTCCTCGGTACTCCAGCCGGCAATGGGCTCGACTCTCACTCGTTGAGTGACTAGGGACTCCTTTTCTTCCTGACGTGAACAATGCTTGCAGTTTGATTTACATGGTCGTCGGGATAATGCATCTGCGTTGGAGTGTAGTTTTCCTTTTCGATGTTGAATCTCGTAGTGGTATGTCTGCAACCTCTCAATCCACCTTGCTACTTGTCCTTCGGGATTTTTAAAGTTCAAAAGCCACCTTAGCGCTCCATGGTCTGTTCTAAGGAGGAATTTCTGCCCATAGATGTACTTATGAAAATGTTTCGTAGCTAGTACCAGAGCTAGAAGTTCCCTCCTGGTCACGCAATAGTTCCTTTCTGCCTTCGAGAGCACTTTGCTGTAATAGGCTACTACCTTTTCTTGGCCATCATGAACTTGCGACAAAACAGCCCCAATTCCAACATTGCTTGCGTCTGCATCGATGATGAACTGTTTCCCAGGAGTAGCATATGCCAGAACGGGAGCGTTACAGAGGCGTGTTTTTAGTTCCTGGAAGCTTTTCTCGCAATCACCTGACCATTTGAACTGTTTTCCTTTCTCTGTAAGTTGGTGCAGGCTTTTCGCAACCCCAGCAAAGTCTTTCACGAATCGCCGGTAATATGTGGCTAACCCAAGGAAACTTCTCAGCTGATGTTTATCTTGTGGAGTTGGCCAGTTCTTCACAGCTTCCACTTTCTCTGGATCGGTTTGTACCCCTTGAGACGAGACAATATGCCCTAAATATTTCACTTCAGTCTTGAAAAAGGTGCATTTGTCTGGGTTCAACCTAAGATGAGCTTCTCGAAGCCTCCGGAAAACTTCTCTCAAGTTCCTGCAGTGTTCGTCAAATGTTTTCCCAAAAACGATGACATCATCCAAATAAACCAGGCATGTCTTCCAAGTAAGCCCTTGTAAAACGCATTCCATCAAACGCTCAAATGTTGCCGGAGCGTTGCACAGGCCAAAGGGCATAACTTTGAATTGCCACAGACCATTACCTGTCGAAAATGCGGTTTTCTCTCGATCTTCTGGGTGAATTTCCACCTGCCAGTACCCACTTTTCAGGTCCAAAGTTGAAAACCATTGAGCTCCTGCCATTGCATCCAGAGTGTCGCTGATCCTGGGCAGAGGGTAGCTGTCTTTCTTTGTGACATCGTTCAGCCTTCGGTAATCCACGCAGAACCGGGTGCTTCCATCCTTCTTTTTGACTAGGACCACTGGTGATGCCCAAGGGCTTTTGGAATTCTCGATCAAACCTTCTTTCTGCATCGTCGAGATCATATCCGTAACCTCCGCCTGTTTGGCTAGTGGAAGGCGCCTTGCAGGTTGACGGATTGGCCTTGCATCACCAGTATCGATGCGATGTTGCACCAATTGTGTTCTTCCGTATGGTTTATCCTTTGAAGCGAAAATATCAGCAAACTCATGAATAAGGCTTCCAGCAACCTGTTGTTGTTGTTGACTTAGCTTGCAGGATTTTAGAATTTTGGACCTTAAAAAGTTGACTTCTACAGGATTTCGTACTTCTTCATCGGTGATTCTTGTTATTGCAGCCACTGGACCACATTGTCCAATAACTTCTCCTGCTTTAAGGTTGACTTCATAAGGTTTGATGTTCACTATTCTTACAGGCACCATGTTGTTCTTAGGTGCGGCAAGCGTTTTTCCCACGATGTAGTTTTGGGAACGTTGTTCAGAGTCCGGTTCTACAAAAAGGTATCGATGGTTCCCTGAATCGCCTTTTATGTTTGTCCAAACAAAGACTTCTGAAGAGGGAGGCAGGCGTAGGTCTTCTTTGACGACAGTTCTCAGGGTTGACGAGTTTTCGTTACCATAGATCATCGGAATCTCGACATTTCTAAATTTCAGAACCTGGTTACCGATATCCAGAATTACTCCATGTGCTTTCATGAAGTCAATTCCGATGATGCACTCATCGCAAATATCTGCCACTAGGAATTTATGTGAAAACTCCAGTTCTGCCAATCCGATCACTAGTTGTACTTCCCCATATACTTTAGCTGACTCACCTGTTGCCGTCTTCAGACAGTAGCTATTGGTGTTGTGTAGCCATGTCATCTTCACCACGTCTCTTCTTACAATGGAGGCGGTGGCACCGGTATCGATAGTTGCCACATATTTCTTGTCGTTTATAGCTGCTTCCATTGTCAGACTTTTATTGTCTCGTTTAGTCTGCGAGACCTGGATCGTAGTTCTGGGGCCATCGATACCCGGAACCAGCTTCTGCCCCGTGAAGTTGGTCCTTACTCGTTTCCCGAGTGGGAAACAGGTCCAGCAGGGGTTTTGTGAGCCTCCTCTTGGCTGTTCTTCTTGCTGCCGCAATGTTGGCAAACTTCTTTTCTTAATGGCATACGACACTGGCGCTGGAGATGTCCGGTCCTGTTGCAGTTCCAGCATCGAAGAGGTCCATCACGGTGGTTGCTCTGGAATGTCGTTCTCTGGCAAGCGCACTCCTCTACAGTTACTTCTCTTACCCGATGAATGCTTTGAGAAGCCTGTTCCGCTGCTTCCATGGTGAGGGCAAACGCCAATGCTTCAGGAAGCGTCCGTTTTCCGGCCGTTCGTACTGCTCGCTGGAGGTTGATGTCAGCTAATCCACGGACAAATGCTTCAGCAGCAAATTGGTTAATAATTTCCTCACCCGCCGTTAAATATGCCAGGTGAGCCAGGCGTTCGATGTCTGCTTGGAGCTGTTGAAGAGTCTCACCTCTTTTCTGAACCCTGGTGTTAAGTTGGACCCGGAAAACTTCTTGCATATGGCCATCTCCAAAGCGTTTTTCAATCGCCTGAGTAAGAGCTTTGAAGTTGCCATGTAACTCTGCTGGTATTGTTTGCAGTAGTTCTGCAGCAGGTCCTCTGAGAGCAAGTGTCAGTGCAACAAACTTTTCCTCGATGTCCCAGCCGTTTGTTGTCGCAGCTGCTTCAAATTGTCTTTTGTAGATCGTCCAAGAAGTTTGTCCATCAAAAGTTGGCGGATGCATTTCCTTTCTTCGTATGCAGTCACCAGAACTTTCTCTAATTTTAATTTTTCTTACCTTGTCCAACTCCTTTGCATATTTTTCGAATTTGTCTTCAACTTTCTCGAACCTTTCATCTACAGTCAAAATTTGTTTTTCGATGCTTTCGAGACGCTCGTCAGCAGCAACAAACTTGCTTTCAATGTCAGAGAACTTTCCTTCAAGGAGGTTTTTCTGGTCTTCAAGATTCTTCTCTTGTGTTTCAAAACGTTCTAGAAGTTGCGCTTGTTCATTCTTTTGTTCGTTTCTTTGCTCTTCTAGAAGATTCTTTTGTTCGTTTCTTTGCTCTTCTAGAAGATTCTTTTGTTCGTTTCTTTGCTCTTCTAGAAGATTCTTTTGTTCGTTTCTTTGCTCTTCTAGAAGATTCTTTTGTTCTTGAAAACGTTCGAGAAGGAAAGCCATCATATTAGACATGTCGGAGCTTGTACTTACTTGCTCTTGTTCGTCTTGTATTTCAACATCCAGAAGAAATGTTTCTGGATTTTCATTTTGCTGAGTCATATTATCCTGCAGTCTAATAATGAGGTCATTTTTGGTTCCAGCAGTAGGAAGACCCCGATTCTTTAACACTGCTCTAAGTTCAATCAAGTTAAGGGCATTTACAAGTTTACCCATAGTCACTTTATCACTTTTCACTTTTATTTGTCCAAATGAATTATGCACTTAAGTTTTATTTCACTTCTGACACCACTGTAATGTTTTTAGTCTTGGGTTCGAAAATAAAACTTATTTTCCTTTACTTTTCAATCACTACTACTATCTCTATAAATGAAACTCACTTTTATCTAAGTTCAAACTCTTTATTTATTTCTTTATCTTAGCACCACTAATTATTCACCATTTATTCGTTACCACGGTTAAAATGAAACTGTCCATTTCCGAATAAAATGTCCTATTTATACTTGGGATCAAGTTTCCCGAACAGTCTAAGTCTCGAACCTTCCGGAATTGTCAAGATGCTTTAAAAGCTTTCAGAGCTTTTAAATTCAACATTGTTATTCAGCAGAATCATTCAGCAGAATTGTTCAGAATTTTACTGTAGTATAGACAAAAACCATATAGTAATATTTCTGTAGTAGAAACAAAAACCATTCATAAGACTGTAGTTGAGACAAACACTATTCATGTAACAGTATTTATAATTTTTGTTCAATGGTCTGGGAGGGGGGGCAATTGCCCCCTTTTTAAGTCGTTGATTGACTCAATAACTAATAGGTTGCGTGCGGTTATTGCCAATAAAGGCCTTGCAACAAAACATTAAAATTTTTAATTACAATATTTCTCTAAAACAGATGAATAGAAATGACATTTTAGAAGTTTTTCACGAATTTGCTTTTTTTTGCATTTTTGCATGGGTGCAGCCATATTGAATTTACGGAAAATACTATATCAACCTCGGCGTTAGTCACGCCATTTATCCAACAAGCTTTATCAATATCTAACTCCTAAAGTCAGAGTTTCAAGAAATACGTTGTCCTCCTCTCATTTCGATAAATGCATTTATTAATTCAAAAAATGCTATTAGAAATAAACAAAATAAGATACAAATACATAAATATAATTGTGCATATTTGATTTTTTCATTACTTGAAATCAGCGCCACCTAACGATTCCAACTCTAGCTCTAAACCATTCAGGCGGTGAACATAAGTACAAATATAATATAAAGTAAATATAATGGACATAAGCTTCCCAGTGATGCTTATAGACTTACCAACGACTGTTAAATAAATAACAAGGCCTATAGGGGGTGTGGTTGATACTTGACATTCATAGGCTCCGGAATCTTTTGGAGCTGCAGTTTTTATCTGAAACGATAACATTCAATAAAATCAATTTTAAGATAACAAATAAAGTGGGATGTTGAAACTACAGGGCGTATGAAAGATTGTGATATCCAGTGGCGTGGCGAGAAGGGGGAGCCAGGGGGCACTTTGCTAGCGGTTGCATTTTCATTAAATATATAAATTTACAAAACGGATACTTTTCCCATTGTAAAAAGTTAACCAGCATTAACACTGCTTCAAAGTAAGTAATCGGACATGCCTTGAGTCGCTTAACAACAAAATCCTATGAACTTAATTTTATCAGAAGTGACAGCCCTCTGTAGCGCACACAAATTATAAAACAGTACCAGTGCTGCCACCCTATAGATGATTAAGTCGCTGTATTCTTAACAGTTATCTTCAGAATCATTTTTTAATTCATTTTTAATTCAACTTTGTTTATCACCTCGCTTTATATTATTGTTTTTATTAGTAGTACCTATTTAGTCTATAAGAAATTTTTGTCTGATTGATGAATAAGTACCTAATAAATAAATAAATAAATTGTTGGAACATGCCTCTCAGAGGAATGCCATTAACTCAAACAAAAAAATACATGTACCTTCTAATAATAAAAATAAAGCTCACGACTGCGTCCCACGAACTCTTATATGTGATTGTGAACTTGGGTCTTGGAGATTTTGAAAACAAATTAGCAATGAAAAAATCACATGAAATTTTAATAGTCACTTAAAAACCACTAGTCATGAGGATTTTCGGAAAAATGAAGGAATTTGAATTTTTAGAAAATTTTTTTTTTTTAAATTAATCGACCAGTTTTTTTCGGAAATATAATCCATTATTTAAATAATAATAATTTCTAGAACTGCACTGGAAAATAAGATTTTGAAAAATTAAATTAGCAACATTATTTTGTTCATAAAATATATTTATAAAAATTTCATCCAAATCCGTCAAGTGGTTTGCGAGAATACGTGATTAGAAAGAAACGGTTTTGTGGGAAGTACCGTTATAAGACTTTTCCTGAAAAATCTATTCCAACCAAAACAGATAAGGTTTACACAAAAATTTCAGAAGGCCTTAATAAAATCGTAGGAGCTTTTTTTTTTTTTTTTAGTTTGAGCCCGCACACAAGGGGTTATTAATACCCTTAATATGAGTCAACACAGTGCGAGCGTTCAGGAAATGAGGATAGGAGATAAAAGGAGGTGCCGGTGCACATTGGTTTTGAATGTCTGTATATCGCAATGGGAGAGAAAAATCGAGCCGGGTAAAGCATTCCACATTCTTGTAGTGCGGCTAAAAAAAGAGTCTCTATACCACAGACCAATATACAGACCGCCAACTCGTACTCCTCTTGCCTGAAACACCCTCGAAATATTTTTTCCTGTCTGTGAAAACGTGTACATCTCTCTCTGTGCATTTTGTAATGGCAACTATACCTGCAACCTGCGTATGCCATTTATTTTGTAGGTGTGTTTGCTAAATGGGTTTTAAAAGCAAGGGCGAGCGTCACACTCTCAAAATAAATGGCATATCAGCTGATTCTTAGCTTGTAGGCAAAAAGAGAGACCATACAGTGAGTTGGCGGTCTGTATCTTATTGGTCCGTGCTCTATACTTAACAGTACGTCCGAAGTTAGGCTCGAGGGTAAATTGATGGGCGTTCCTTGCCGTGCGGGTGTTACGGGGAAATTGTTTTAAGGGAGGAACGCATCTGGCTATTTCGCTGGAGCACTGTTTGTGGAAGTAGCGATAAAACAAGGTTAGACAAGAAACATTACGACGATGTTCAAGTGAAACAAATGTTTCGGTAATGGTTCTTTCACTTATCAATTTTAAGGCTCTTTTTTGAAACCTATCCAGGAGGCGCAAGTGAGTGACAGGAGCACCTGCCCAGATATGAGAATTGTACTCTAGCTTCGGGTGAATAAATGCCTTGTAGATTATAGCCAGATCAGAACGAAGTGAAGTGAAGTGAAGTGAAGTGAAGTGAAGTGAAGTGAAGTGAAGTGAAGTGAAGTGAAGTGAAGTGAAGTGAAGTGAAGTGAAGTGAAGTGAAGTGAAGTGAAGTGAAGTGAAGTGAAGTGAAGTGAAGTGAAGTGAAGTGAAGTGAAGTGAAGTGAAGTGAAGTGAAGTGAAGTGAAGTGAAGTGAAGTGAAGTGAAGTGAAGTGAAGTGAAGTGAAGTGAAGTGAAGTGAAGTGAAGTGAAGTGAAGTGAAGTGAAGTGAAGTGAAGTGAAGTGAAGTGAAGTGAAGTGAAGTGAAGTGAAGTGAAGTGAAGTGAAGTGAAGTGAAGTGAAGTGAAGTGAAGTGAAGTGAAGTGAAGTGAAGTGAAGTGAAGTGAAGTGAAGTGAAGTGAAGTGAAGTGAAGTGAAGTGAAGTGAAGTGAAGTGAAGTGAAGTGAAGTGAAGTGAAGTGAAGTGAAGTGAAGTGAAGTGAAGTGAAGTGAAGTGAAGTGAAGTGAAGTGAAGTGAAGTGAAGTGAAGTGAAGTGAAGTGAAGTGAAGTGAAGTGAAGTGAAGTGAAGTGAAGTGAAGTGAAGTGAAGTGAAGTGAAGTGAAGTGAAGTGAAGTGAAGTGAAGTGAAGTGAAGTGAAGTGAAGTGAAGTGAAGTGAAGTGAAGTGAAGTGAAGTGAAGTGAAGTGAAGTGAAGTGAAGTGAAGTGAAGTGAAGTGAAGTGAAGTGAAGTGAAGTGAAGTGAAGTGAAGTGAAGTGAAGTGAAGTGAAGTGAAGTGAAGTGAAGTGAAGTGAAGTGAAGTGAAGTGAAGTGAAGTGAAGTGAAGTGAAGTGAAGTGAAGTGAAGTGAAGTGAAGTGAAGTGAAGTGAAGTGAAGTGAAGTGAAGTGAAGTGAAGTGAAGTGAAGTGAAGTGAAGTGAAGTGAAGTGAAGTGAAGTGAAGTGAAGTGAAGTGAAGTGAAGTGAAGTGAAGTGAAGTGAAGTGAAGTGAAGTGAAGTGAAGTGAAGTGAAGTGAAGTGAAGTGAAGTGAAGTGAAGTGAAGTGAAGTGAAGTGAAGTGAAGTGAAGTGAAGTGAAGTGAAGTGAAGTGAAGTGAAGTGAAGTGAAGTGAAGTGAAGTGAAGTGAAGTGAAGTGAAGTGAAGTGAAGTGAAGTGAAGTGAAGTGAAGTGAAGTGAAGTGAAGTGAAGTGAAGTGAAGTGAAGTGAAGTGAAGTGAAGTGAAGTGAAGTGAAGTGAAGTGAAGTGAAGTGAAGTGAAGTGAAGTGAAGTGAAGTGAAGTGAAGTGAAGTGAAGTGAAGTGAAGTGAAGTGAAGTGAAGTGAAGTGAAGTGAAGTGAAGTGAAGTGAAGTGAAGTGAAGTGAAGTGAAGTGAAGTGAAGTGAAGTGAAGTGAAGTGAAGTGAAGTGAAGTGAAGTGAAGTGAAGTGAAGTGAAGTGAAGTGAAGTGAAGTGAAGTGAAGTGAAGTGAAGTGAAGCTCCGATCGGGACTTTTCTCCGATCATAGGATTCTCCGAACGGATACCATGATAGGGGCCAATGTATATTTTTTTTTTCTTTTTTTTTTTCTTTTGCAAGCGGCGTTTACCCACGCTACGCCACTGGCGATATCCAGAATAAAGTGCTTTACAGATTACAGCACAAGAAGACATCGATTACCTGCTAAGAAGCGGTTGTGTGATAATGGAAGGATTAAGATTAAGCTAAGTGAGTAGATGGAAAAGTAACTAGGGACCGGACTGGCTTAAGTAATCGCTTAGTAAGTATGTAAGTTAGTGAACTCAATAAAAATACACTGTGTCACACGATCTTGTTCGCATGTCATATCAACATAAATGCAAGATCCTTGTTATACATACATAGATTATGTAAATAAAATGTTTTCAATACATAAATAATTTCTAAGTGTTGGAATCTATGCAGTTCTGTTTTTTTTTTTTTACCTGCAGTGTCCAATCTCCGGTCTCATCGTTTTGCAAAGGCACAAACCTTTCATCTGAAGAATATGTATATTTTCCAACTGTTAATAAATTTATATCTGCATGGCGCACCCATGAAACCTTAAGTAATCAAACATTAATTGAAATATATTTTTAACGTAATATGCTTTAACTCACTGTTTTCTTTCCTATATTTCGCACCCGACAATTAAGAAATGCTGCCTGTCCTGCAATCGTTGTGACATTGTGGGAAAATCTAAGATCGAAAAATCCAGAAATCCTAGAGTGTTTTTCATTATGTGTAAAGATCGGAGTTGTAAAAATGTCATCATAACTGTAGAGCTCAAATTGATTACCTGCAAAACATTTTCTTTTACAATTTATGCTAATTTAAAATGTTTAATTTTGTATCTTACCATCAATTGAAATGTACAAAAAAGTTAAAACTACTAAGGAAAATTTAAAAGATGTACACATCATTTGTTGCCTGAGGAAATATACATAAAATTGTAATTTGTTCTCATTTTTTATATCCAAAAGTATTTTAAAATAAAATTAAAATGAAATTAAGTAAATCCTAATCATTTTTATCAAGAGCGTGCGTATGGATTTCACTAGGTGGGCGGGGTGCTACCTCATCCATGAGCCGAATGCGATTTACTCAAAACCTAACCATATATTGAATTCTATGCATCCAAAAAAATCTAGATTTGATCTAAGATCTATTTATTCAAATCTCGATTTATCAGAGCCAGATTTACACACGTTAACAAATTTGACATTCACTTAACGTCGTCAGTTGGAAATTTGTTTTCTCATTGTGGATTGTGGTGTTGTGAAAAGCAAAGTATATCTTATAATGAATAGGGACATTCTTCTCACACTTGCAACTTCAACCATACAAGAAAAGCCTAAAACAAAATTCTTATAATTGAAAAAAAAGCTTTTGAAAAAAAGAGTTTTGAAAAAAAGAGTACACGACATGTTTTGCAGGTACACCCACACGCACCCTATTTTGTATAAGGTACATAAATGGGATTTTCCAATAATGTTTTTCTTAAGGCAGGCGTGCCGAACTTATTTTAAGCGGATTAGTATTTCTCTGAGCAAATCATATGGATTAGTTTGACCAGGTACTGCTTCCACAAAAGTAGTTGTATGTATGTATGTTTAATTTTTAAGTGTTAAATTTTCTAGAAGCTGGTCACACTAGTGAAAAGTAAGGATGACGGTTTTGTTTATACCTACATTTTTTTGTACGTGGTTATAAAGGCGTGCTGGAGTTGAATCTATTATACTTCTTAGTGCTGTCTATTTCCCTGTTAGTGGTATTAAAATTGTAAACAAATAATAAACACGTGGAGAGTTATTATAGATACTAGAATCGCCCAGTGGCCAAAATTCAGCCAACATCAAGAAGTGTTTTTTTTTAATTGTTCAATTTTAATTTTTTTTTATTTTTATTATGTTTAAAAAAAAATGCCCAAAACTGTGGATGAAAAAAATTTCACAGCGCATTTATACGAAAAAAAATGGTAAAAAACACACCAAGACATTTTCACCTGTATTTTACAACAACAAAAATTACAAATCCCAGCACACCTACCCAGTAATACCTTTCCAACGATATATATATCAGCTCAATCGGTTGGGTAACCACCTCGCAATTGGTACCACAAAAAAACTGCTTGCCTATTTATATATAGATACTCCGGTGAAAAAAAGCATTTTTATTTATTTTAAAATTTATTTAAAAACAATGAATTAAACGGGAGCGGGTCATAATAAAGGTTGTCAAAATTCTGTATGGCAAAAATTCTGTTTTTTTTGTGGAAAATACTGTATGACCAAAATTTTGTATTTCAGAATTCTGTATTTCAAAATCCTGTATGCCAAATATCAGTTTATCCAAAATGCTGTTAGTATAAAATTCTGATTTTTTTTTACTATACCACAGCGAAGCATGTGCGAGTACAACCAGCATTTGTTGCAATTACTTATGCAATGGCACATTTAATAATGACCTTGGTATGTAAAGAACAAGAACATTTTTAAGAGAAAGAGACGTATATATACGCTAACTTGCTGTCGTCTCTACAAACATCAGTTTATGAATCCATACCTAAAAGAGGTTGAAATCTAAATTGATTCGAATACATATTTAATATATTGAAGTTTACGTGCAGCAAACATTTTGTGAACATGTAGCTGTTGTTTTTGTTGTTTTTGATGTTTTTAATGTTGTTCATATAATTCATTTTGATGTTCTGTTTTTAAAATTCTGTATTTAAACAAAATTTGTTTTGATAATGCACAAAAGTGCGCACTTTTGTACATTATCAAAAATTTTGTTTAAATACAGAATTTTTCCCATACAGAATTTTAAAATACAGAATTTTGTGTGACCAAAATTTTGAATTACAGTATTTTGAAATACAGTATTTTGTTAAAAGAATTTTGACCATACAGTATTTCGACCCGAACCCGAATTAAACAAATCCTTCTTTTTATTTCAGATAGATTCATGGTTCTTTCGAAAGGGATGTGAAGAGGAGAGGCTCACATAATGTTTTAAAATCCGGGATATTAAAGAAACCAGAGAACACGTCGGTCGTAATAATGCGATGAAACTTCTTCATAGTTAGTTATAAATAACATAAAAATAAAATTATTGGTGCAAAAATGGAGCATACCTACAACCGACACACAGCATTGCCGAAGTGGCACAATCGTTCTTTTTTGACACAGCAATTTTCCGATGGCACGGTGGCACGAAAAATTTCAATATGGCACACTTTTTTTTAATATGATAGTTAGTAGGTACCTACTATTTGTTGAATTTATTATTATTTTTGTATAAAGTTCCTATTTTTTGTATTAAGTTATGACAAAATTCAAAAGTTTGGGAAAATTGATTCGAAGGAGTTACTTATTTAATTTTTTCTTTACATACATATATAACATGAATAAATAGGAATTTTTTTGTATAGCAAAATACCAAAAAAATTTAGTATGTATAGTTTTTTTTATTTATATTTATTTGGCACGCTCTATTAGAAAATGTGGCACGTTAATTTTCTTTCCAGCGGCAACGCTGCCGACACATACATATGTAAATATTAACGAAATATGATACTTGTGCCGTACTCAAAATCATGTACTTAAATACATATATGTATAAAATTGCGACAAGAATAGCTCCGGTGCAAAAATGGAAGGCGCCTACTTGGAGTATTAGTGACTTTCTCGCAACAGGCAGAACCCCTCAAAAAACTTAGGTGGATTCAGGGATTGAACCCAGAACATTGGGCGTTGCATTCCAACACTCTAACCACAGTCATTGAATTAATAAATAGACCATTAATACGATTAACCCAACAATTCTTGTCGGCTGTGTAAATAGCCCCCAATTTCAACGATCGAATTTATTACACTTTGACAGAGTGAAATAACACCGAACGTAATTTTGTTAAACAAAGCCAAAGTATTTGTTTCTATTCTTCACTTTTACTCTTATAAAATGAATACAAAGTTGCGTTTAGGATAAAACTAATTGCAGCAAGGGTTTTTAAATTCCCTTTTCTTCTTGTGGGTACCCACAGTTTTCCTCATCAACAGTATCTGGTTGGGCCACTGTGGAGGACCAGTAGATTTTGTATGCCTTTTAGGAGGATACATCAACTCACGCTACTTCGTTCCTCCGTTTGGGTATGTCAAGTCGCCTAAATTGGGGCTAGTGTTTTTCTCTTATAAGCGCTGTCTGTACTATGAGACTGACCACTACTGTTGGACAGAATATAGGATTATAAACTGCCCATAAAAGAATGCTCTGCCAAATTTGACAGAGTGAAATAACACCGAACGTAATTTTGTTAAACAAAGCCAAAGTATTTGTTTCTATTCTTCACTTTTACTCTTATAAAATGAATACAAAGTTGCGTTTAGGATAAAACTAATTGCAGCAAGGGTTTTTAAATTCCCTTTTCTTCTTGTGGGTACCCACAGTTTTCCTCATCAACAGTATCTGGTTGGGCCACTGTGGAGGACCAGTAGATTTTGTATGCCTTTTAAGAGGATACATCAACTCACGCTACTTCGTTCCTCCGTTTGGGTATGTCAAGTCGCCTAAATTGGGGCTAGTGTTTTTCTCTTATAAGCGCTGTCTGTACTATGAGACTGACCACTACTGTTGGACAGAATATAGGATTATAAACTGCCCATAAAAGAATGCTCTGCCAAATTTGAATAAGACCAAATTACAGATTTAACACTTTTTGTCAATCGAAATAAAATCGACCACTGTTTCACTTTCGCAAAGGCCAACGAATTTTGAAAGTTTGCGTTATTTTCTAGCATCAAACTTGAAAACGATATCCTTGAGCATAAAAGTAGCGAAATGTCACGTATATCCCAGATTTTTTTTGTATAAATACAATCCCTAACTAGAAGAGTATATCGACAGTACTTGTTTCAATTATCAGATCAATAAAACACTAACGAGCATTTCTCATTAAATTAAAATGATGAAGTGTCTTGACAAAAAATTATCTAGTTGGTATATTACCTTTCTTACCTTATTTGTGCCCAGAAATATGGTTTGTGTTTCCTATATTAATTTATTGGTTTCAAACCAAATCAAAAAGATAGAGATACACACGGGACACAGCCACATATTATCCTTCATTAAAATTATTAGAAATCGCTTTGACACTTAATTAAACCAATTTCAGTTTGATACACTCGATTAGCACATGAAGCTTTAGGTATTATCCAGAAAAATCTTTATCAAATCACTTAATTTGTTTGAAGGACTAAAACATTGAAATGCCTATTTTAATAAACTGTTCGAATATTGTGCTTGATTTTTGTTATTTAACTTTTTACTAAGATATCTCAACTTTTAAACGTAGATACTATCTTTTTATATTTGCCAAAAAAAAAATGCATATGTAAGGCTTATATTCACGTCCAATACAACATTTTATTGTTAGCATGTTTAGTTCGCATGCGCTCGATGTTCTTAGTTCGTGAGAGCTTTTTGTTCCTTTTGAGAAGTATTGTTATGATTCCCAAATTACCTTCTTCACTTTGTGGGAATTGAAACCTCTAGTGGAGCTATTTTGGAAGTTCGTAAGGTTGTGTTCACATAAGCTTATTCAGAAGACATGACAGTTATTACCTACATATATATATATATATTTTTCTTGTACTTTTACCAGCTGTCCTTGAATATAAAACGTATCCCTATTTTCAAGACAGCTGGAAGGATAAAGGAATATGCTAGCTTTTTAAATTTACCAAATTTTATTGAAAATTTTGTTAGTGCGGTATAAGATTGGGAATATGTTTGGAATACTGATTAATAATGATGTATTCTAAAGCATTTCGAATGATCCTGAATATACGTTCGTTTGGTACCTACAGTTGTTCTTGTTCTGGAAAGAAGGGTAATATGATAAAAGAAAGAATTATATATGCACCCGAAATCATAGTCAAGGAAGAAAGTAAGTAAGGAAAATTTCTTGAGTCAGATCCAGGGCTAATGACATACTACAACACTCCCCCCCAACATAGCTGTATAGAATACAGTCTTGTCCAAATCTGAAAGGCATACAAGCTTCATTTTTAAGGCACAATATGTTTTTAACATTGTCGAGATAGACAAACATTTTACATACTCATACGCGATACGCGTGTGCCTTTGAAAAAGCTCCCATAAAATATGATCATTGACTAGTCTTTCAGAACCAAGCTCAGTACTTTAAGCTCTACGTGAACCATAAGCCAGTATTAATCCAATTAAAGATTTATATGCATTTCGTGGTGGCTATATCCAAATTCTTCTATGACGAGACATTTTGTGGACAAATAGCTAGAGGCTGCCAAAATAGCGGAAGCATAATTTGTCTTCAACATTGGTACGCTGCAAACCAACCGCGGTAGTTTTCTAGAAAACAGTACTACAACTAAAAATACATCCTTTAAACATGTGGGTTTTTATTTACTACCTTCCCTGCGACCAAAGAATGTACCCCTGCAAACAAAAAAGTACGGTAATCAGCGACAAAATATGTACCTACTTCAAAGGAAGTAGTTTGGTTTCACCTGAACAAACATATTAATGATTCCTTTTTGAACTGAGCGAAGAAGAAATCCCAGGATGAATTGCAAAATTGTTTCTCTTTGTTCGTGTTGTCGTTTGTCAGTGTTCTTTGTTCAAAACATCGTAAACAGTTTTGATATTAAAGTTGATTTGTTGTGTAGAAATAAAATTTGGGAAGGTAAAGTTTATTTAATTTAAAATTTTGAAAAACAAAAACACAATCATAAGTATATAATATAAATACACATAAATATATATAAAAAAATGAAGACGGAACAACAACGTAAATAACGGGTGATTTTTTTAGAGGTTGGTTTTTCGAATACGCATAAAACTGACATTTTGTGGTCAAAATCGGTTTGCAATGATTGCATTTTAAGTGCCCTTTTTTGTCAAATTAAGAACAAATCTTTTGGAAGGTTTCTATGAAGATTGGTCAAAAATCGGTGAAGTAGTTTATCAGAAATGCGTTTTTGGTCACAAATCTTCAAAATTACCGAGTACTGATAGCTTTTCGGCCTACTCAATGCAAGTACCATTCATGGATAATGGCATAGGGGGTATGTTGCTTTAACGACAAAAGACAGCATTGAGTTTTTGACGCATTAAACTCCACACCACGGACCAATATACAGACCGCCAACTCGTACTCCTCTTGCCTGAAACACCCTCGAAATATTTTTCCCTGTCTGTGAATACGTGTACATCTCTCTCTGTGCATTTTGTAATGGCAACTATACCTGCGTATGCCATTTATTTTGTAGGTGTGTTTGGGCTAAATGGGTTTTAAAAGCAAGGGAGAGCGTCACACTCTCAAAATAAATGGCATATCAGCTGATTTTTAGCTTGTAGGCAAAAAGAGAAACCATACAGTGAGTTGGCGGTCTGTATCTTATTGGTCCGTGATCCACACGACGTAAAGTGTTAAATTAACGGTACATTTCTGTTCGACACTTTCGGTATTACATCAATTGCGTCAACAAATGTAATTTTTGATAATTCAACTAATTTTAATTTACTAGAAGTGTTAGATTTCCCTAGCCCGCTATTGTATACCCATGTTTAGCTATATTTGTATATATAAAAGAGAGCGTCGTACGTGTGTTCGCTTATAACTCGAGAACAGATGGTTCATTTTTGAAGATTTAGGGCACGGACCAAGAAGATACAGACCGCCAACTCACCATATGGTCTCTCTTTTTGCCACCAAGCTAAAAATCAGCTGATATGCCATTTATTTTGAGAGTGTGACGCTCTCTCTTGCTTTTTAAATGGGAGCAGCAAACACACCAAAAAAATAAATGGCATACGCAGAAATGGTTGCCATCACAAAATGCACAGGCAGAGATGTACACGTATTCACAGCCACGAAAAAATATTTCGAGGGTGTTTCAGGCAAGGGGAGTACGAGTTGGCGGTCTGTGTATGGTCTGTGATTTAGGGCTTGATGAAGAATTATTCGCCCAAGGATTGACATAGAATAAGAAAATCCCGAAAAATTTCGTTATGTATTTCTAATGCATTATGTCAAATTAAAAACAAATCTTATGGTAGGATCTTCTGAGGATGTCTTCAAAGGTTTATGTGCAGTTTGGTAAAAATTCGGTAAAGTAATTTGATAGAAATGCATTTTTTTTTTCACGAATCTCAAAAGTTGTAAGCCATTGTAATGTAAAGTTTTAGCTTATACAACATACATTTGGTTGGTAGACTATACTGGATTGGCATGCACATTACTTGTTTTGTTTTAGCAAGTTGGGTGACTTAGGGAACAATCCAAGTGTATTTGACCACGAAATCGTTTCTTTATGACATTTAAAGTTATACAATTTTTTATAAGCAAATCAATTTCAGGTTTTATCTCATTTTTTCTCATTCAATAGATTTTTTTTATATAGCACACACGACACACATTCAAGGTGGTACCCCGTGGCGTAGTGGTTAGTGTGTCGGACTGCTACGCCGAAGGTTTTGAGTTCGATTCCTGACGACTCCACCTAAATTCTTTTCCGGGGTACTGCCTCTTGCGAGGAAGTGACAAATCCTCCAAGAGTAATTAATGCCATGGAAAGCGCTTCTCTGTTTGCCATTCTAGCCCAGTCGAATTATACAAAAAAAAGGGCTGAAATGGAAGAAATTAGATAGGGTTTTTTTTTCTTTTGATCGTTAGAGGGGTTTATAAGGAGCATATGTATCGGTTTTCGACCTCGTAACTCTATTGCGTTGGCCGCCATCTTGAATTTAAGGAAAACTTGTTTTTCTTAAATAACTCGCTTATTTTCAATTTTTCACTAAAAATGCTTATGACAAAAGTTGTTTAAAATTGTATTTCCTACAACTTTGTTCATGACAATTTTTTGCCTACGACTGATATTTTTCGATTTAATTGGAAAAAACAAAAAATAAAAAATTAATTAAATTTTTTTTTTAAACTTAAAAAAACTTTTTTTGAAAAATTTAAGAAATAATATTATTTCCTCTATAAAAAGGCTCCTATATTAAAAATTTCATCGAAATCCGTCAAGTGGTTTACGAGAAAATCTGATTTCAAAAAACCGGTCCTATGAAAGGTACCGTTATAAGACTTCCTGAAAAATCTATTCCAACCAAAACAAAAGGTTTGTAAAGAAAACACTATTCAGAAATTTTTATCAAAATCGTAGAAGCCGCTTTTGAGAAAATCTATTTAGCTTAGTACTCAGATCGCGCTAAAATTTATCTTCCATACAAATTTCCACCCAAGATAAATTTTAGCTTGGGTTTTTAGCTGAGTAGTACTCACTTCAAGCTAAATTCCAGAAAAAAGTCTCCACAAAATTTAGCTTGCGAAAGAATGTAAAACACATTATTTCACAAGATAAATTCTGACAGTTGTCAGAAGGTCTTGCGAAGGTCGCACGAACTTGCTCTTGAACTTGTTCGATAATTGCTAAGTGGCTACATAATATAGGTATATTAAATAAAATGCACTACTGGGTCGCATGAACTTGCTCTAATGTGTGACAGTGGTTTTGGGGCTTGAGATTTTGATAAAAACTAATTTTTTAAAATTCTTAAATAAATACTTCAACTAATTTGAGCTGAAAAATAAGTACGCCATTTTATTTCTTGGAAAAATTTGAATTTATGAATAGCGGATTTGAGAAAAAAGTTTTTTGTAAACATTTTTCAAAAAAAATCCAAACCGCAAGTTCATAGGTATTCAGCAAATACATTTACATATTTATAATTTAAAAAAAAAGTTTAATGAGCAGTTTTTAAAGTATTAATTTTTTTTAATTTAATTTTTTTTAAATACAGAGAACTATTTTAAAATAAATATTGGTATGCAGTATAAATTGAGCTACTTGCACCTATATATGTGTGAAATTCCGAAAGTATCGGTTGAGCCGTTTTCGAGATAGTCGAAAGCAAGAAAACGGTCCAATTGAAAGTACCGTTTTTGGACTTTTTTTTTATTTTTTCAGCTATATGTTTTCTAGAAAAATAAGCTTTAGCGTAACGTCTATTAAGCAGGTACCGTTATTTTTTTAGCTAAACAAATTTCCATTTCCCCTCTGTACAATGCCTTAAAAATTCAATATATATATATATATGTACCAAGTTTGAAGCAATTCGGTCCACCCGTTTGGGCTGTAGGCGTCTATACATACAGACAGACAGACAGACAGCATTTTTTGACCATCTTTTTTCGTCTTCGCTATCATCGTTATGTTATATCTGATTGTTATCTCAAAAAAAAAATTTGTTTATGAATCCATAACTTGCCTTATAGTATCTTTAATCCCTCCAACTTCAAAATTTAGCGCGCCTTTTTAGCAAAGGTGTGTAGAGATAAATATTGTAGAGATAAAATTTAGTTTAGCGCGAACTGAGTACTAGGCTATGTACAATTCGACTGGGCTACACGTATTATGGCAAAGGGGTAATGTTTAGCTTTTTCGCCAAATGACAGCATTGAGTTTTTGACGCATTAAACTCCACACGCCGTAAATGTTAAATTAACGGTACTTTTCTGTTCTACAGGTTAATCACTTTCGGTATTACATCAATTGCGTCATTAAATGTAATTTTTGACAATTCAACTGATTTTAATTTACTAGAAGTGTTAGATTTCCCTAGCCCGCTATTGTACACCAGTGTGTAGCTGAGACGTTTATAAACAGTAACACAAAAAATTCAGTATTTTCGAAGATATGTATTTAAAAGGGCGGTACGGAGTTTGCTGGGTCAGCTAGTTAATAATAAATATATATTTATTAAATAGATACAATTATTTTCATAAAAAATGAATTATTTCATATTTTTTGACTTCAAGGGTGCATGTGTATTTCGGTCAAACCAAACTTCTTCTCTTACATATTAAGCGCAAATATACATCGAGGTTCGATACAACCCCCCAAACTTTAGTAAACTTTAGTTGCGAAAATATTCCACCAACGGAAGTGCAAAAACTGGTGGACTACTGCAGCAGTAGGAGTTTACCGATCCTAATCGGTTGTGACGCGAACGCCCACCACACAACATAAACCAAAGGGGTGAGCACTTTTAAGATTTTTTCTCGTAAAAATCCTAGATATTTTCGATGTAGGGAACACCCCCACTTTTATAACTAGAATAAGAGAAGAAGTTTTGGACTTATACTACGTTTTCATTAGGTCCGAAATTAGAATATTTGAAAATTTGCTAAAAAAGTGTTTTTCATCTAGGTTTGATTTGATTTGACAACAGACTATCTTCTTTCTTGTTCTTTTGTACAACCTTTTCATTTTTTGTTCTTGTTTTGATTTGTTTACTTCTTTCGTTGCCCTGGATTTTATTTCAAAATTGTTATTTTGTATTGTTTACTTCTGCCGTTGCTTTGCATGTTGGTTTGTTTACCTTTTCCGTTGGCTTTGTCTTTTGTTTCAAATTGACATTTTAGAAAATATTCTTTTCAATTGTTTTCAATTTAGTTGCGTTTGATTTGTTTTCACATAATTTGCAACCTTGATTTCGTCCAAATCAAAAAAAAAATTTAATTTAATTTTGTATGGGAAGTGGAGTCAAATTTGGAAATTTTCTACGAAATCACCTTTTTTGCCCTAATGGAAACGTAGTATTTACCTTTGGATCACCACACTTAAGTCAAGTTTTAATTGGAGAGTCTCCAACGAACCCTCAATGTCTGGCCACAGAATTATTGTGTTTCAATTAGAGGGCCTTCTCACAGATAATACCTCTGGAAGGTACCCAAGAAATACAAACTGGCAACTATATAAAAACACCCTCAAAACCAACATTGAACAGTTAGGTCCAGTTAGTACGACTTGAAGTAACCCTGAACTAGAGAATATAGTCTAAGCAGTTTAGTGGGGCAATCAATAAGGCGTATGAACTCAGTTGCCCTATAAAAACTGCTAGAAAACAGAAAGACGCTCCATGGTGGAGCAATAATCTAAGATCTAGGGTAAGAAAACTCTTTAATGAGGCAAAGAGAACTGGAGAGTGGCAAAACTATTCTGAAGAGCTTACCAAATACAATAAAGAACTAAGGAAGGCCAAAAGAAACAACTTCAAAACTTTTTGCGAAGACATATCCTCCACACCTGTAGCTGCCAGACTACACAAAGCACTGTCGATGGAGAAAACTTTAACATCATTGGCACTTAGGAACGCAGATGGTACTTTACTTACTTATGTTGGCGCCACTGGAGCGTGGTACTCCAAGGCCTTGCTGAGAATGCCCCTCCAGCCGGCTCGATCTCTAGCCTGCTGTCTCCAATTTCGTACTCCAAGTTGACGGATGTCTCCCTCTACCTGGTCACTCCATCGAAGATGAGGTCTACCTTGGCTTCTGACTCCCTCGGGTTTGGCGTTGAAGACTTTACGAGCTGGAGCGTCGATGTCCATTCGCTCTACATGGCCCAGCCATCTTAGTCTTTGGATTCGAATTTTTCTGGCTAGGCTTATGTCGCTGTACAGCTCGTACAGTTCATTGTTATATCTTCTTCTCCTAACGTTGTTTTCGCGATTTACGCAGACAGGACCATAGATCGTACGCAGAACTTTTCTCTCGAAGACTCCAAGTGAATTTTCATCCGATTGGGATAGGGTCCATGCTTCTGCACCATATAGCAGGACCGGGATGATGAGTGTTTTATACAGTGTCACCTTGGTTCTTCTCGATAGGGCTTTACTTTTCAATTGCTTACTCAGCCCAAAGAAACAGCGATTAGCAAGAGTTAGTCTGCGTTTGATTTCAGCGCTGATGTTGTTGCCTGTGTTTACAGCAGTGCCCAGGTAGACAAATTCACTGACTACCTCGAAGTTATACCTATCAATGGTTACGTTCTGACCAAGTCGGTGGTGGGATTGGACTTTTGTTGATGAAAGCATATATACTTCGTCTTGTCCTCGTTTATTTTCAGCCCCATTCTGCTTGCTGCTGACTCCATAGTAGTGAAAGCACCGGTTACTGCTCGCTTTGTTCTTCCTATCACGTCTATGTCGTCAGCAAACCCAAGTAATTTTGTCGATCTATTGAAAATGGTGCCTGATGTACTGGCATGGGTGCTCCGTATTACATTTTCAAGCACAATATTAAAACAGCTGCATGACAGTGCGTCACCTTGTCTTAGCCCTCTGGTGGTTTCGAAGGTTTCAGTAGAGTCTCTACCAACTTGGACGGAACAGCGAGCATTCTCCAACGTCATCCTGATAAGGCGTATCAGTTTAGCAGGGATTCTAAAGTTAGACATGGCACGATACAGTTCAACTCTATTAACACTGTCGTAGGCGGCTTTAAAATTGACGAACAGGTGGTGGGTGTCGATGTTATACTCTTGGGTTTTCTCCAGGATCTGGCGTAATGTGAATATTTGGTCGGTGGTAGATTTTCCAGGTGTGAAGCCGCATTGGTAAGGACCTATCAGGTCGTCAGCAAACGGCTTGAGACGTTCACATAAAACGCTGGACAGGATCTTATAAGCGATGTTAAAAAGGCTTATGCCTCTATAAATGGCGCAGAGGCGGTCTCCTTTTTTGTGAATCGGGCAGATGGTACTGAGATTCCACTCATCGGGCATACTTTCCTCCGACCAGGTCATCTCCAGCGTGTTTAAAAAACTCCGCTTGAAGGCCATCACATCCAGCTGCCTTATTCATCTTTAGTCTGGTGATGGCTACTTTGATTTCATTTTGGTCGGGCGGGTGTAGTTCGTGGTCGTCATCTAGATTAACTGGAACAAGTTGATCTTGGGCGGGATCTTGGCTGTCATCGCCATTTAGCAACCGGTTAAAGTAGTCTCTCCAGATGGCTAACATCGCCTGCGTTTCCACTATGGTATTTCCATCCTGATCCTTGCAGGGCCCAGGGCGGCTTGTGAAACCGGATGTAGACTGTTTCACCCTTTTATAGAAGTTTCGTACCTCTTTTCTGCAAAAACATCTCCGCATCTCCTCGACTTCGCGTTGCTGGTGTTCTTTTTTCTTCCTCCTGAGTAGACGTTTCTCATCTTTCCTTCGCTCAACATAGAGATTTCTGGATGCTCTAGTATCTCTCTGGAGCCACGACTTGTATGCCTCCGTTTTGGCTTTGTTTGCCTGAGCACATTCGGAGTCGAACCAGGGGTTTCTGGGGGGTGGATGTGAGAAGCCCAATACCTCTGACGCAGCACTTCTTATGGCTTGTTGACATAGCTGCCATTGGTCTTCCGGGTTCATGTCATCAGTCGAAGGATTTCTCGCAAGCTCAGGGATACGCGGTCGGGATAGACAGCGGCGGTCTCTTCCGATTAAAGACGTCCAACATTGAATTTCCTAGGTGTAGTCGGTGTTCGCCTAAGAACTTCCATGGAGATCCGTGCCCTAAGTTTTGCACCGACTAGGTAGTGGTCCGAATCGATGTTTGCTCCTCGGAATGTACGGACATTCATAATGCTGGAGGAGTGTCTTCCATCAATCACAACATGGTCGATTTGGTTGCAGGTTCGACCATCTGGGGATCGCCCTTGTGGATGTCGGGACGTGGGAATCGCGTGCTGCTCAGCACCATGTTTTTTTCCGCTGCAAAATCGATGAGCCTGAGTCCGTTGTCGGAAGTGGTGTCGTGCAGGCTGTGTTTTTCGATCGTCATACCAAAGATGTCCTCCCTCCCAATGTTGGCATTGAAGTCTCCCAAGAGAATCTTAATGTCATGTTTTGGGCACTGCTCATATGTTTTGGCGAGGAGCTCGTAGAAACATTCTTTGGTAGCGTCGTCTTTCTCTTCCGTAGGGGCATGGGCGCTAATTAGGCTTATGTGGTGGAATTTGGCCTTAATGCGGATCGTTGTCACTCTCTCGCTGACTTCGCGAAAGCTCAAGACCTTTTGCCTAAGTCTTCCTCTGACAGCGAATCCGCACCCAAACAAGCGCGATCTCCCATCAAGGTGGCATTTCCCATAATAGAAATTACAGTCCTCCGTAATTCTCAGGCCCGGTCCATCCCATCGCATCTCCTGCAGGGCTGTTATATCAGCGTTGAGACTGGCGAGGGTCTCGGCTGGGTGCTCGGCTTTACGCGGCCTGTTTAGCGTACGCACATTCCACGTGCATATGCGTAAATCGTCGTCCGTTTTTCGTTTGCGGGGGGGGGGGGGGTCGTCAACATTTTTGGTTCTTTCATCCGAGGCATTTTCTGCGGTTTTCATCACAATCGAGTTTTCCTTTCATGACCGGCTTGTGAGGCCTGTGCATGACATATAGATCTTTGTGGTGGTTGGATCTTCAGAGCGTATCTCTTTCTTCCTGCTCCTAGTTCCTGAGAAGATAACTCAGGTATCTACAACCTATGGATCCGATGGATCCAACGTTCGTCGTTAGTTCACCTTTCGGCTATCCAGCAGGCACCACTTGGAGGTGACGATACGATTTTGCCCACCAACGCAGATGGTAGCTTCACAGAAAAAGAAGAGCAAAGATCTAATTTGCTACTGAACACCCACTTTCCAGGTAGTTCACTTAAAGTGAACGATAGAATTGAAAGAATACCTTTCAAACCAAACAGAGAAGACTGTTAGATAGCAAAAACTATATGTCGTGTATGGACTCCTAAGCCGCCCAACGGAATTTTATCAAATTTGCAGGCTAAATATTGTTTAGTCCAGGGATGGTTCCAGTGAAGGTTTGGTTCCGATCGGGTGGAAAACAAAAATAAAAAGCCAGTATTCCCAAAATAATACCCATAAAGTTAATCAAAATTGGTTTTAGCAATTATTCAGAAATTTGGTAAAAACTAAAAAGTATTGGCTAAAACTGAAACGCTCCATATAAGCTAGCTTTCATTAAGAAACCTTTAATATTTAAAAGTTAGTGGCCATATTGTAGGTGGCTATGAAAGATGTATAACTTAGGAAGTCTAAACCACTTCCTAAATTTCATTTCCAACTCCTTATGGCCAACTTAATAAATTATCAAATAAAAATCGTTAGAGCCGTTTTTAAACAAATTTGAAAAACCAACAAAAGTTGGCTGAAACTGCGGGGCTCGTTGTATGCGAGCCACCATTAAAAAACGTTTTACTTAAAAAATTGCAACGACATCCTTTAGAAAATTATAAGGAACTATGTCAATCAAAGTTTGAGTTAATTCAATCAAGCCGTTGTGAACTTATGGCCATTTGAAAAAAGCCGTTTAAAACTACATTTTATTATGGCCATTTAAGCCAAATATAAAAAAGCAATATTATTAAAGATGCCCTTGGTTCGTTATATTTTGAGTTTAATCAAAATCTTTAGAGCCATTTTCGAGCAAATCAAAAATGGAAAAAACCGCGAGACGGGCTTAAACAAAATAAAAAATCCTCGACATTTGTTTTTTTATAAACTAACTGCTATATATGAAGTTTGAAAAAAGTCCGTTAAACGGTTTAGGCTGTAACTTGACGTAAAAAAGCAGACGCACAGACAGACACCGGGACGGCATGGCGGAAACCACTTTTTTGGTCATCTCTATCATTGTATTATCATGTTTGATTAAAACCTCGATATTTTTTCGCACGAAACCGGTGCCGTGAAATAACTTCGAGCGAAATAACGCCGCACTCCGAGTTCCAAATTTAACCTACTTCCGGCTTAGGAAGAAAAGACAGGATGCGTTGCTATTTGCATTTTTTAACCGATATTATTTTACTGATCGCTATAAACGACCGTCAGTAAAAAAGCTCCAAATTCATTTGTTTTCGATTTTTACTGATGCTATTAACTGGTCTCTATAACTGACGCCTTATTCGACTATTGTATCTCTCAACATTGCTTTTTGTTTCCATATCAGGCCTGAACCGCAGGTACAGGATAAGGAGTTTCCTAAGCATACAAATATTATCTAAGTTTCCATTCAATTAAGAAATTAGTTTGATTTTACAATTAACGAGTTTTGAATTATTATTTTCTATGCAAAGCTTTATAGCCCGATATTTTCTCGGGTCCTTCCTATATTTATTGAAGAGAGGAATGGTTTTAGGAAGTATATTTTAATGCGTCGAAAGAATGCCTTCATGACAGGGGAAGGGCGGTGTGCAGAGCGATGATGGAGAGGGCGGTCGGTGCGATCGGCCGGTGACGCGGAAACTCTGGAAACAATAAAAAAAATCGGGCGTCTTCAACCCCACACCAGAGGGAGTCAGAACTCAAGATAGACCTAATCTTTGACCGCAGGCTAGAGATCGAGCCGGCTGCTGGAGCACCACGATCTAGTGGAGCCATTATAAGTAAGCAAATTATACTTACTGCCTTAAAACGTATTTTCCCATCGTTAGTTTAAGTTTAAGCTCAAGTTCGTTACTCTTTTAGACGAAAAAATGGGACACATTTATTGAACACTAAATCTTAGTTTGATAATAATCTGAAACAAAATATACAATCACTTAAATTCTATTCACTTTTTCTTCCGAATAAGATCCAACAGAGCGTTACTATACTGAATAATTTCCTAGAGGAATGAAAGTTAAGAGTTGAAAAGAAATTTAGTAATAGTTTAGCTTCAAACCTCGCATTCAGCTTTTCCTTCGTTTTTGTCTACGATAGTTTGCAATGTGTCTGAAATATTAGCTTCTTTGAATTGAAGTTTTCCAACTTCTGATTCAGCAAGCAGACAGAGAGTAGATAGAACAGTTTCAATTTTTATATCAAAACCAATTACCGGGTCAACAAACGTTGCAAGTTTGTATACAGCACCTAGCTTCACAAACTCATCTGAAAGTAAAATAGAAATTGTCATTCCTTGTTCACTTCGATTTAATTTAATTTTGATCTATAAGCTTTGGTATCAATGCACACCTTTCCATTCAAGGCCTTACACATTGTTTGAATCAATGGCTTAAAAAAATCCGTAAGAATAATCAGAAAGTCAGTAAAAATAATGTAATCGATATACCTGATACCTTTTGACATTTTCATTTATCTGTAACTACTGAGACCTTTACAATACAAATGGATTCCTGAATTTTTCCTTTGAGAGAAATGCAAGTTCAGAACATGTAACAGAAGTTATACTTCTTGCCTAGTTCTACTACCAGACGCAGGACACTGACGGCCAACTCAGTCATATCAAGTCTTTTGACCCTGTCTGGTTCAAAGGGCGATAGCAAAACTCACCTTGACGATCTGCAGACATTTTCTTCAAATGTGAAAACGATTTTTTTAAAGATTTGGCTACCCTTGAGATATGTTTAAAGTTTTGGTTGGTCTTCTAATCCTTCAATAGCCGTTAGTTTTCCAATTGAATTTGATTTTCGTAATTCTGTACTTTACGAACGTTTTTAAAGACTTCCTGTTATAGGAAATGCAGCCTTCATTTGAGCAAATAGATTTAAGGATTTTGATGCGAAATAAGAATTAGTATACCTCATATAATTCTATCACAAACTTTTTGTTCCATGGAATATTAAATATAACATAAGTCTAGGCAGGTACATATTATATTGCGATGAATATTAGAAAAAGAAGCCATACCTCGAACAGCACTGAATTCTGCAGCTAAAGCTCTCAAAAGAAAACAGGACTTCACAAATACATTGCTGTGTGAACTGTGCAATCGTTCCAAAATACATTCGAGTCCTCCCAATTCAATGAATTTAGCACTACCGTCTTCGAAATTTCGTACCAACGCCGATATTGCATGCATACAACTACTGGCCACATCTCCATCTTCCTTAAGTAACACCATAAGCTCCTGTAAGGCACCAGCTTCAAGGAAGTGCTTCTGACAAAATGGATTGTTCTGCGATAGCTCCGCTATCACATATGCCGCGCAAACTCGAAGTTTGGAGTCACTGCTTCTCAAACATTCAAAAACAACTTTTGAACCTCCGATTTGAATGAAATTGACTGCAAAATCTATATTGCCTATAAGATCTCTTACTATATTGAGGGCTTCAATTTTTTGTTCTACAGTTGAGTCTTTTATCTCCAGGATATGAATGGCTTTTTGTAATTCAGCAACGACATCGACAGTCATGTTTTGTATTGCTTTTTCAAGGAACTGTTTTCTCTGTTTAATTTAAAACAAAATTAATAAGGAACACAAGTCTTATACCCAAATAACTTACCTCCAATTCCATTTCACTATTGTCAGGACTATATTCTGAACCATCTTCAGCTTTAGAATTTGCAATAGCATATTTTAAAACTCCCTAAAAATCGTGTTTACATCACTAAATACCCAAAATATAACATGTCAAGTAAAAAAATCACCTGAAGGTTCAAGCGATGTCTTTCTTCGTCCATTTAGATGAACTTTTGTTTTGCAAGTAGGTATGTTATATATGTATACTAGAAATGTATCTTCAATCTAAAATATTAATTATTAAGTATTGAATTTAATATAACACCGAATCTTTTGTTTGACTCCAACTCCAACTTCTAATGTGAATAATCAAAACTTTTGAGAACTTGCGGCTTGCCGTCAACAATTTGGTTACTGGAAACCTGGAAACTGGAGCACTGGAGGCAAAACGTGCAGTGATCCAGTGACAGTTCCAACGCGCTACCTGTGGCCAGATAGGAACTAACTGAATTTGCACAATACACAATGAAAAGCTGTATTTTAACGAAGAAAGAAACGCAGTTTGAAATGTTTTGTGCGCTTAGGTTATCCTCGTTCAGAAAAATCTAAAAAATGCTGCTAGAAACTTTAAGGAAAACAAACTTTTTCGACTGAGGCCACTGCATATAAAATTTACAGTACTTTGGGAAAGGTGTTTGACTGTGTCGCCATCTAGTGCCGTAAAACTTCGTTGCTAATAGCTTTATACAACACTTCTAAAAATAGCAGCGGCTCCCAGTACCCACTTATTGTAACAGTAATTACTTCATATTCATAGGACTATAGTTTGTATAGCAACGAGTGGTTTTTTTCTAGACTGCCATGGGAAGCAAAAACAACAATAGAAGACATTTTTGATGTAAACATTTGTATATGAAATCATATACAAAGATGTAAAGTAGATAAAATAACTAGCACCACCATTGACGAAGTTCAGAAATAAAAAAACATGTTCCATGAAATTACTATAAAAATGTACATATATACAATTATTGCTGAGGCTTCTTTGTAGTCACAGCCTTACAAAACAGACCGACAACTTGTTCTAATCTTTTTTAAGTCACCATTGACGTCATAGACATATTATTATATGGACTGCTAGTTGCCAACTTCACGTTGGTTCCAACATAACTCACAGCGACACTCAATTACAGCGGGGAAAATACTTGAACACAATGAGAAATAAAAATATAAATATGAATAAAATAAAATGAATAAATTGTTTTCTGCCATAGACAATAGACATACTTTACAGTACCTAGTGATTGACATTTGCATTGAAAAAGACATCGGCATCATTTAAAAATATGATTGATATTAGTATTGCTATTCACCACTGTAGTTGAGTGGCGCGATGCGAAGGTATCGATTTTAGGCAGCGTTTGTATGAAAACTAAATTCCATATAAATATGTCTTTGATTTACGTATATGCATCATAGTCTGTGCATTTTATTCTACTACTGCAGTGTTTTTTTAAATAGTCCACATCATTTCTATACAATAGTGTTGTACTAATGGGAAGTTATTACTGATTAAGGTAGTTCCACACTATCCTACAGTGTAGTACGACATGTCAAAAAAAAAAAGTGTGAAGGAATGTGTGATGGTTTTACATTAGGCGTTTTTCTTTTTTAGTTCACAGCAGAGCCTGAGTTGTCAAAAAAAAATAAGTGTTTCTTTTTTGCTTCAGAGTGTTCAGAGCTTCGAATTCGTATTTCTTTTTTCCTTCAGAGTGTGTTCAGAGTGCGCTCTACGAGCTCCAAATAAATAGATGGGGCAGACTGAGCTAAAAGCTGAACAAAAATATAAACGTCAAAAGTGAGACGCTTCTAAACCAATTAAATTGATAAAAAGAAGTCTTTAGAGGCGGCTGGAAATAAAAACAATTAAAATGGCCGCCGAAAGTATTTTAAATGTTAAAAAAAAACTTTTCTTGAGGTTTTTCAAATGACATGAGACAAATAAATTAATGGGATATCAAATTCGTTTCATTATTTGTTCAGAGCGCTCTGAACACAATTGGTTCAGAGGACGTTCAGAGCGAGCTCGATATACTCGAACTCGGTTCAGAGCTCGTTTCTGAATGAAAAAAGAAAAACGCCTATTCAATCCTAAAAAAATATTTCAGATCTAAACACATGTCAAATCGTATGAGATCTGCGCTGTCATATTCTGTTTCCACACTATTATACACCTGTTTCATCCCACATTTTTGACATGTCGTATTACACTGTGGGATAGTGTGGAACTACCTTGATATCCTCCGATTATATTAGGGGTATTCACGATCTGGTGTAACTTGTCTTGCATCATTGTAAAAGTGTAGAAGTGTTACGTTTTCTTGCAATACAACAACAAAATATACTGGATGTAATTTGTTACACTTTTGCATTTTATCTATACCTCAACCCCATTGCAACAGGAAAATACAACGGTGCAAAGATTGTACTTTTGATTTTGACATTTGTGTCAACCTGATTTTGACATTTGTGTGAGTTTTGCTACAGATTGGAAGAAGTGAGTTCACGATCTACAAGAAATACAAACAATTTCGCACTTTTACAATACTTGGTTGCACCAGATCGTGAATACCCCTATTGTAAAAACGCTTTTGCAAACGCAGTTTCGAGGCACTAGAGGGAGTGCATTTTCAGTCAAACAACATCACCAGATATAAGATGTACTTAACAGTGCTCTCTCTTGCCTATTCATTCATTATAGTCCAGTCGGCAAGTGCTTGCAGGTAAAAAAAGGTCGGAAATTTATAAAACTTGGGGATGTTGTTCAGGGATAGTTTAATAACATTTTGTTAAAATTTCTAACTCAAATCAAGGGCCATGGGAAAAGGAGATTGAGGGGAAGGGGACTGCAAAATATTCGAAAAAATATGCTCCGGTTATACCTCAGTACCTATTTTCCTTACGTCGTCCTACGCCAAAACCATAATTATACCACTTTTTTGTCAATTGTGTAGGAACTATAATTGTTTTTTTGTCAATTCGTTATAGAGAGTAGGGCAAGACGGACCACTTAAGCATTAGACACTCCTTAATTTGTTTCTATTCCTAAAAGAGAAGCAAATATTTTTTTCAAATAATACTTCAACCTTTGAACTTCATCAAAAAAAAAACAATCAAAATAGTTGAAAAATTGTATTTAATAGAGATATACATACACAATTTTACAAACTTATCTCAAAAGTCCGTTTTGGCCCACTAGTGGGGCAAAAAGAACCTTTGAATGGCGCAATACGAACGACTGATTTCATTTAACAATGATATACAGGCATTTTTTATAAGGTGCATAAAAAAGCTTAAGCGAGTAGGTTGGGTTAATACAAGAAAAAAATCTTATGGGAAGGAGCTATTCCGCTCCGTTTAGCTGGGAGGCAAATTAAATAAAATTATGATTTAAATCGAAAAAAAACATATATTAAAAAATAATGGTACCTCCAACTGTGCCAAATCATACCTTCTTGTAAAGCTAAAAATTGCTTCTTTTATTGTTAAGTTCTTAAAATAAAGTTATTTTAGTGAATCTTTTTTGAAAAATTAATTTTCAAACGAAAAAAAAAATTAAAAATAAATTTTTAAACAAATTTTTTTCAAAATCTTACGCAATGAAGTATTTTTTTTTTCAAAATTCAATGTATTAGATTTTAATACAACGCTAAAAACCGTATGGCTCTTGGACTTTTTGTTGCCAAGCTATTTAAAAATAACCGAACCTACTTTTTCATAAAAACACGAACAACTTATCTAAATGATCTCCGTGATGATAGTAAGGACTGGTAGTCCGACTTGCCATACTGCGTACTGGTTCCATTTGCCCATAGGGAGTTTATTTACAAAAAAATATTTTTTTTCTTAATATTATTTATTTACCTTTATTTGCAGCAGTTAAATTAAACACTAACGATCACAAACAAAACAAAATGAAAACTTCTGGATTATTATTCTGTCGTCTTGGGTCGGTTTTACAATTTGGAAGTTTTTTTTTAAAGATAGGCCGTTTTCAAACTTTCATCATTTAAACCGCAACTAACTTCAGTTTTTCAATGAAACTAAGGGATGTGTTGGGAAAGTTAGTTTCTTATTAGTTCTGTTTTTTATCTCTCGAAAACAGCCAATTTCTACGAATTTCTGCCAATTTCTGCCAAATCTTGTTTATTTACACACAAATTCGGTAGTTTCCGGCAGAAGAGAGAGCTCACGAGAAAGTAAGACATTTCCCCTTCCTGCCGATTTTAGCCCAAGAAATTTCTTTGGGCAGAAATTGTGAACAATGTCAAAAGTCAAATTTGACAATTAAAACAAAAAAATTATTTATCATTTCATTTCATTTTCGTGGTTTTTGCGTCCTGTGTGTATTTAATTGAAATTTATATTGTTTTATTCATTTTTCAAATTTAAAATTCGGAAAATCACGACAAAAAACCGAGTTAAATATTTATTTTTTCTTGACGTTTTAATTTTTTGACGGTGAACACAATTTTTGTGTTCAACGCGTTTATTTACTTTTTCACAAATTTTCAATCTCTGAGAGAATTTCATCCCCACTCCTCAATATTTGACAGTCTTCCCATTTTAGCCCACAACAGTTAAAAAACACAACTATTGATTCTAACTATTGAAAATAAGATGGAGTTAAGAACCATGGTAAAAACCGTTAGGATGTTGCCTTCTATTTGAAAGTTTTTTTTATTATATTTTCTCAAATTATTCATTTTTCTTTTCACTTTGGGTTTTGAATTCTTTGAGTGCTTTTATTTCCTCTTGTAAGGCATGGCTTTGTGTTTTTAATAGTTGTATATATTATGATGTTTTAGTATCAACTTTATTTAACGTCATTATTTTGCGTTTCTGCTTTCAGCATTTTCCGAAATTCAATTCAACCATCATTTCACTCCATTGTGATATAAAAAAAAGAATCATTACAAATTTCGTCAGCCGTTTTCTTTTTTTGATAATAATGATGATTTGTTCGTCTTGTCTCGGACTTTATTCTGTGAATTTTTGATTTTAATATCTTTGTCCGTTACTAGAGTTATAGCCTTTTGAAAGTCATAAAATTCCAGATTTGCAAAAAGATAAACAACATAACTCATAAAATATCAAGTAACCACACTACTTATGCTATTATATCAATTGCGTTATTCACACACATAAGTCGACTCATACTTTTTTTCCATTTTTTTTCTCATTTACACTTGTACGCACATGTCTACTTGTGCTTTTCTTCCAAATTTCGTTTGTTCATTCCGATTACCACATGTCTACTTGTGCTTTTCTTCCAAATATCGTTTGTTCATTCCTATTGGCACATGTCTACTTGTGCTTTTCTTCAAAATTTTGTTCGTTCCTTCCTGTAAGCATATATATGTCGTTTTTTGCTCAAAATCAGAGTATATTAAAAGAATTTCAAAATAAGTTAAATTGCAAAAGTTATTGCTTTTTTCTATAAAAGCGCTACAACTGATGACCAAAACTTCAAATGCTTCTCCTGAAAAATTGCGGAAATTGACTTATGCTGTTATAGTTTATTGCCACAGAAGTGTGTGACAATGGACGAGGTGGTTTATAATATTGTTCCAAATAAAATATGTAAGAACTTTAACGATTTTGAGGAGCAAGTTTATACACATTTTCTGCTACCTGTTTACTTTCAAAGCAACCGTTATCCAAGCTACATAGTCGGGGACCGTTCATATCTGTATTAGGGACATACACAAAGAAGCTTCCAGGTTTTGTATAATGTAAGTCTGATCGTCGCGGGTTCTTGGAGTACTAGGGAAATGTAGGGATTTGCCTCTTTAAATGCGGTACAATTCTGAACTACTCATACCATTTCTGTTTTCGGGGTAGGAAATCAGAGGTGTCATAGTGCTCTGATAAATATGAAAAATTCTGTTGATAGTAGTTTCGACAAATTATTCTTTTCACACTTGGAAAATATTAACTGGAATATATCATGATTCAATGATTCCCTAAAAATTCTATGTAGTTTCTTTTTTACATCATAACGGAACTACACTGCTGACAGTTACCAGTGCGCACTGGGGCGGGTGTCATCACACAATCCCAATATTTTGACGAAATTAAAGATACAATAATTTCGAAGCAACTTTCAAGACAGAAATTGGTGAACTAATTTTGGCAAAATATCGGATAGAAGTCAAAGACACCTTCAACTCTCCACCAATATACATTCAAAAACAATTCACTACTCGAATTTTAGTTCTTCCTCTTCAATTATCTACAAATACATTGACTTTATTAGTAACTTTTTTTTCATTTCTTTATTGAATTTTTACATAAGTAAATCCTCAGACATTATTTATATAATGTGATTTTTGTAATAATTTTCTGAAATTTTTTACAATGTGTGTGGTTAAAGTAATAGAATGAATAGATACATTTTGTCTTATTTTAAAATCAGTCTCCATAATCACAAATATTATTACAAATGTAAAATAGATATAATTGTTTTGTTTTTTAATCATTTCTAAAATAATTTCCTTGTATTAAGATTGTTAACAAAACCAAGGTAGTGTTTATGTGAGGATTGAGTGAATAGGATGACTACAATCTAAACATGCTTTCTTCTTATTAACTCTTGATTAATTTATTATGTTTATATATGTATGTATTACCTTTATTCTATGCCTATATATTTAATATTATATATATTTATTTGTTTTTTTAAGATAAAATGTGGCCCGATATCAATTTACCACCACCAGACAGGGCAAAAATAAAACGATAATTAGTAGAAAATTGAAATAATAATAATTGTAGAAGTAGATTTCTCAACCACTCTAGAGCTTGTTCGATCTTCGATCAATGACTCCTGATCAGGATATTAAAGGAGGGATAGACGAAAACGTCCAGCATTTTTAGAGCAAGAAAATATGCCGCAGCCTATTCTGAGGAGTATACAAAATCATAGCTATTTCAACTTATATAATAAAACAGAACTTTAGCGAAACGAACGGTAATGGTAAGGAGCATTACATAACTAAGTTGCGCTGCAGTCAGTATTTGACAGTTATGGTATGAACAAAATAGGTGCGGCAGACGTTGTAATAGTAAAAATAATAATAATAATAATAAAAGCAAAATAGGTGTTTTGATTTGACAGATGCTTTTGGGCCCCTCCGTTTGGTATATACGTTACGTCTTCATTTGACACAACAGAAGAGATCCTTCCGTTCAATTCTGTTACTAACTTCGGATTACTCCTACACAATTTTGCTATAGAGTTACATATAAAGGCAGAACTATTTATAACAGACAGAACAGTATGTAAGGACGACCTGTCCGGTATTTAGATAGGCTGCCATCAGCATTTGTCAGTTGATAATAAATGGGAAAAATATTTGTTTTGATTTGACAGATGCTTCCGTACACTTCAGTTTTGTAAAGGTAACGCATTTGTGTGAAATTGAATGTTTTGTCCAGTTTTGGCACTTCCGAATATCTATCAGAGTTTTATTCTTGATTTTCTATCATAGTGAATTCAATTTGAGTTTGTTTTTTTTTTTTTTTAATTAATTTGAAATGGAATTTAATTTGGGATGAAATTTAAAGGAGATATTTATGCACATCCGAATTAAATCTCAGACAGTGGTTTCCATTGGTTTTTGAAATTCTTCCATTGGTAAGGAAATGAAACTTTTGACGATTCTGAGAATAGAATTTTGCTTCTCGATCTGAATTCACAGAAGAGCCACAAATACAAATAGAACTCAAATGTCAGCCATAGAATATTCAATGGTTAGCTTATATTCTCACGCAGCATCGCCGAAATTTATGGTAATGTCGTCACATGCGGCAAATTGTTGCATCCAAATCTAATGATATAGGCAACGATGTTAAGGGTGCGGTTTTTTGTATGGCACACGCTCCCAACTGTTTCGGACAGCCCTTTTAATGATAAGTCAAAGCGCGAGGGATAGGAAATTATAGGGAGGAAGATAAAGGAGTAGACGATGAACATTGGTCTTGAATGTTTGAAGATCAAAATGGCAAAAGAAAATTGTAGATACCAGGCAATTTATCCCACATTCGTGTTGTACGGCTGAAGAAGGAATCTCCATATTTCACGGTACGTCCGGAATTGGGCTCAAGGTTAAACAGTCTCAAGTATGTGTTCATTCCAACGAAGGTTGAACAGATATTGTGTCAAAATTGAGCAGAAGCAATTTCGCTTCTTCTATTGGTTTTTAGAGTGAGTTGTTCCCTGAGTGAAACTGATAGCAAGTGCTATAAGCCTCGTATTGGGAGAGAATTGACCGAGTTGAAGCTCTCCCCACTGTCATACACTTAAATGTTCTAAGCTTGAGTGTCACAGGGTGCGCATTTTCTGTAGTGCCATGCTTGCGGCGGGCGGGTTGGTTTCAGGGGTGAAAAGCAATGGGGGTGTTTCGCTGGAGAATAGTACTAGAAATTTTGTCAAAAGAAGATTTCGATACTAGCATTGAGATTGACAGTAATAGGTACTCAAGTGTTATGAGAATAAACTGTTATGGCTAGAGCGAGCAGAGATCAAAGCAAATATTTCTTGTGCTAGCCGTCCGTTAGTTTTAGATAAAAGGATATACTGTTATCAGTAAAATTTTAAAGTTAAAAATGAAAAATACACGAAAATAAAGCCGTTGGGCGGTTTTGATTTTAGCTTTTTTAGTTGTGTAGAGGCACCGTTATTTTTTTAATATTTTCTCTGAAAGAATTGTTTAGCAAATTGTCAGACGAGCCATTTTTGTACGTTTGATTTGTTTAATTGTTATCTAAAAAGAGTTTGAAATCCTTTGCAAATTACCTTAAATCTACCAATTTATTCATGTTGATTTAAAAAAAAAACTGAATAGAAAGATTCATATGTCATATGACAGGCGTCTTAGGTTTACTGACAGACGGATAGGTTTACCCTTCCTTTATATTGCCGAACTATGACCAATGCTCAAACAATTTAATTTATGCTGGGAGAATGCTTAAGTAGATAAATTTAGTTTGACATAAAAAGCATCAATCAAGAGATGTAGAGCATTACACAAGGAAACAGCTTAAAATATGTAAATATCGATATCTTAGTGTATATACCTAAAAATAAATTTAAAATTTTAATTTGACGAAAAAAATTGACAAATCTTATAAGCTTTAATAAAATACAAAAAAATATTTAAATTGTGTACTTAAATGTTATTTTTGAAATAATTTAAAGCAATATTTTGAATAGCTGCTAAAGATCTGTTTCGAGTCCAGAACTAAGAACATTTACATACATTAATTTTAAGGCTCATTCTAAGTATATTATGTACTTGGAAAAAAGTAAACTGTAGTATTTACGGTATACATTTTTTCTTATTAAAATTTTAAAATAGGTAGATATCTCATTATAATGAACATTTCCAAGTCTTAAGTATGAAGTTATCTTATCATTGTATATATTTATGTATTTACAAGTAGGTTTCTATAATTTATCATAAATAAAAATTAAAGAATCCATACATTTACCTACTCCGGATTATTTACTTATCGATGTCTATGTTGATGATTTTGTAAGAAAAGTTTCGTTAAGTGAAAATATTTCAATTCTTAATTTTTCGAAGGCTATCCAGCTGTTTAACTACATTTCCATAGGTGTCTTTATTTTTTGTCTTTGATCCATTCTGAAAAGGGAAACAAAAAAAAACAACTTATTAAAATCGTTAGACAACATTACAAATAAAGTAAAGCAACAGTTTGCCTTATGGAAATAAAATGAGGGTGAGCATTTTTTCGATTTTTTTCGAATGCCTCTAACTCACAAAATACATGGCAAAAATTTGTTTTATTATTTTTCTGATAACTGTCACCACCTACCCTATCACCCGTTTTCGTTTCGACGTTGACTTTTGGGGGTGTCCCAAAGACTTTTTTAGGTATTGTACAGAGGGGAAATTGAAATATTTTTTTAGCTCAAAAAATAACGGTACCTGCCATACAACCGTTACGTTAAAGCTTATTTTTCTCGAAAACGGCTCTAACGATTTCTATTTAAAAAAAAATCAGTGTTGCTTTTTAGGTCCGACCAATCATGTGGCTGAAAAAAAAGTTTTAAAAAATGGCTAAGAACGGTACTTTCCATAGGACCGTTTTTTTTTTTGCTTTCGACTAACTCGAAAATGACTCAACCGATTCTTTCGAAATTTCACACACATATAGCTGTAGGTAGATCAATTTGTATTGCATACCAATATTTTTGAAAAATATTTTTTTGTATTTTTAAAAGCATTTAAAAAAAAAATTAAAAAAATTAATATTTTGAAACTGCTTATTAAATTTTTTTTCAAAAAAAACTTATTTTCTCAAAAACCGCTCCACAGATTTTTATAAATTTATTCTCATAAATTTAAATTTATCCAAGAAATAAAATGGCGTACTTTTTTCAGCTCAAATTAGTTTAAGTATTTATTTAAGAATTTTGAAAATTGTATTTTTATCAAAATCTCAAGCCCCTAAGCCACTGTCACATATTCGAGCAAGTTCGTGCGACCCAGTCGTGCATTTTATTTTATTGTGTTTCCGCAGTTATGCGGTATTCCCTTTGAATCCAAAGTGTCTGCACCCATGAATAAACTTAACCAATTCAAAACCTCAACAGATTAATAAAGTCTATAAGGATGACGTGATCTCAACTGAGACTGCAAAGCAGCCACTTTTCCTGTTGGATGAATGAAAATATCAACGGATTGAGTTTCTGATTTATTATACATTTATGTGTTTAAATGTGACGTTATAATTTGCCGTTCTTTCGTTAAGTCACCACAAAATGGTTTCAATGGATTTTCCTTACGTCAGAAGGCCTAAAGGCCCAACCATAATACGCGAAAGAAAAAGTAAGCAAGTGTCAAAACCGAACGAAAAGTTTCATTCCGATTTGTAAAGTACATCAGTTGCCCATAATAGCCTTTAAAAATAAGAAGAAAAAAGAAGAAGAATACACTTTAGAAAAAAAGGAATGTCAGAAAACGCAAGTGAACGAAACTTGCCGAAATTGAACAAAAAGTCATTTCGGGTTGGGTATACAAATCAAATGTATTTCTACTATTTCGTAAGTCAACGTACGTACAATTCTTCAATTATGGTTAGCCCTTAACCCATTTCGCTAAACGTGCACTACTTGCTCACTACACCAAAATATTATTGATAAGATAAGGATCTTACAACTGCTATAATTTAAATATAATTTCTATAATGTACCTTTATCAGTTCCTCTTCAATTGTTATCATCTTCTTGATTGTGTCATAAATACTCTGTTCAGGACCCGACGCACTTTTGCTGTACTGTTTGTTTCTGTTTACGTTGTCTTCATTTGTTTGATCTAAGATTGATTGTGACTTATATTCTTCTACTGGGAATTTCTCTTTTTGTCCATAAGCTTTTGTTGGTAAGACTATCGAACTTTTTGACGTTGACTCCAGAGACTCATTTTGAGTATTACTTTGTCGAGAACTTTCTTGTTTAGTGTCAGCTTTATATATCTTGATCGCACGATTTTTATTTGGTATGGAACTTCTTTTACGATCCCAGTTGATCCAGGAACCGTCATCGTAATCTACAGCACTATAATCATCTTCAAGATCCGTATTGTGTTGTGTGAAAGAAGGTTCTGTTGTTTTTGCATGTATCCATGGGTTGTTCAAAGGGGACTGTTTTACAGTATTTCGATATCTCTTTTTATAATCTTCATCGTAGTTGTCGGGTTCGTTCTTAGAAAATGACTTAAGTTCTTCGGCATCTTGTACTATGTTGCTCAATCTACTTCCTGGCACTTTCTGATAATGAATGTCAGTGGACGTTGCTCCTTTATTCATCGATGAACGTTCAGCATCCCAGTATTTTTGGAGATCAAAACTGTCTTCACCCTTTGGCTCGAATTGGTAATCATCAGGATTTACGTCAATTTCTGAGAAATATTCATCATCGTCATTGGGATGGTCTTGCTCAGCTTGCATTTGTTGGTTTAGCTGTTCGTTTTGTTGATAATAAAGCTGTTGTAGACGTTGTTGCTTTTCCTTTTGTCTATTATATTCCATCATGTTTCGCAGAAAATTGCTAGTTGTTTCTGCATAGTGTGTCTTTTCATTGGGGTCAATGTAATAGTCATCATCTTCATAATTATCTTTTCCCAGTGAATCCGTTTGCCGTTCCTGTTCATTTTCTTGAAGGATTTCCTCATGCAGATCATCCAGAGGATTGGAAACAGGTTGCTTGTCATTGTAGTAATTGAAGCTTGGACCGGAAGAATAATAGTAAGCCTTAGGTTTATATTCACCGCGATACGTTGGCAAACCATATGAGTGGTACTCATGGTGTGGAAAATAATAGTAACCGTTATTTGTAAGATATCCGCTTTCATAAACTGGCTGCTTAACAATATGTTGAGCCTGTGAACAATTAAGTAAACAACCTTTTCTCTATATTTTATTTGACTAAATTACCATTTCTGATCCCTGAGGTGCTGCACGGCGGTGATATCTCTTAATGCCAAATGTTGGATATGTCAAAGAGCTTGTTGTCCCGATTGTAAACCAAATGGTAACAACCACCATTAAGAACTTCATTGTGCTACTTAGAATTGCAGTTTTCTGAAAGGAGAAAGTATTCTATTTAAAGACATATAAACGGTTACATATTTAGATTTTTGCTGAATCAAGTAAATGTGCATAAATATACTATTAAATGTTTGACATTCCTTTATCGCGAGATTCAAAATAAACATTATTGTAAGACAAGAACAAGAGTATATTCAAAACTGCATTTTCAGAATAATTATTTAAAAAACGTATTGAACCTGCTGCTTACATGTTCAAGGCTGAGACTAACACAAATACGTAAGCCATTCATTATAATGTTTTTAATTTGGTGGCATCTGTCAAATCTGTTGTTTATTATTCATACCAAAGCAAGTTGAAGGATTGAACATCATCTCAAAATAATAAAATTTAACTATCAAAATATGTAGGTACGTGTTTATATAAACATCTACCCTCCCTAATTGAAAAACCCTATATTTTGTTAAAGTTTAGAAACTTCAAGAAGAATCTTGGACTGCAAATGATCTCTATAATAATGACGATTCATCAAAATCCATCTGTGTCTGCTATCAACAAAATCAAATCAAAAAAGATGAAAAACCAGGAATCCAAAATGTTAAACGAATGTTTTTGCGAAAATATAGCTAAGAATTCCTGAAAACAAACCGATTTTAGATTAATACCAACTTATCTTAAAACGCTGCATCCATAAAATGTCTGCCCTATCTTTCTTTTGCTTCTAACTACTACCTTGCAAGTTGCATTTAATAAAAACTTATTAAAGTACAATTGCTTACAAACCAAGATGCTTAATCCGATAAGCAATCCAATTTAACGGCTTTTATTCTGATTCTGGGGCTTCATAAATGGCCAACAATAGTGAGGCGAAGCAAATGGAAGCTATAAAGTGGCTTTACATGGAGCTGCAACAAATTATAGTGCAGACGACAAATCAACAACAATCATAGCGCAGACGATGAAGATGAACATGTTCGTCTTCACTATAATTTTCAAGCTGCATCCATAATTTTCCTATAATTTGCATCCATGAAGACGTCTGCATTTTGGCCTTCCCTCTCTATCACACAAGTATGATTTATTGATTTTGCATCCTCTTTTTTTGCAGATCAGGGCTTGCAGCTCCATGTAAAGGCACTTATAGACAGAACCTAACGAAACTTTTTGGAAGTCCACTTAGGCATCTGTCATAAAAAATTGCGGATGTGAGCGCAGCTAAGTTACATCGAAAACTTGACGACAAAGCAATCCTCTATAATTATATGTATCCAGTATCCACACTAACCTACTACACTGTAATTGAGAGATTTATTTTAATGTAGATTAAGCTTACCGTTCGTGTTGTCATACACATCTTCGGCGACAAGGATTAAACGAAAAAAAACCATGTTTAAGAACGAAAAATGTGCAGTGGTTTTTCAAAAACGAAGAAGAAGTATCGAAAATGTCGAATTTTACTGGCCGTATGAGTATTTTAATACTGGCGATGATTTTGATTCCTACATCGAGCGAATGAAGCTAAGTAAAGTGATCAAACAGGGGTTTTAATTGAATAGGGCGGAGAAACTTATACAAAGTTATGACCTAAGCTTCACATAAAGCGCCGGAAGATTTAGGTTTCGAAGCCTATGTCAAATTGCTAAAAACACATTTTGACTGCGGAGCGCTTTAATTTTTTGTCTAGAAATTAAAATGCTGAAGTAACGTAAACGGACTATATCGTGACAATAATTAAAAGTCTGGCAGACACGTGTTCTTACCAGACATTACTAGAGGAAGCATATTCACTCAGGTATCCGGGATAAAAAAAATTTAATCAAAATTAATTGTTGTGAAACCGCATTAAAAATGGAAATGGTTCAACAAGAGTAAAGTAATATGGCTGAGACATGTGATCAACAATAATGGTGAACAGAGCACATGTAGAGCGTGTTCGTTTCCAGAGAAAAGTTCTAAATATAAGAAGAGGTGTATTTCATCGGATAGATTTAAGAACAATAATAGGTACCTATAAATAAATATGAACGTTAGAATTTTAAGTGTTATTATTGTAAAGATTGGGGTTATTTGGCTGCACATTGTAATTTAAAAAAAAAAAACAAGAAAATGGAAACAAAATTTCAAAACTAGAGAACAGGCGAATCCAGAACTATGATAAAACCAATAAAAAAGTATTAATGTAAATGAAGAAATTGAAAGTGATGAAGATGATGAATTAAATTTAAAACGTTACTTTAAACCATAGTGTAATATGAATGACTTCAACTTTTCAATAAATGAAATTAAGTTCGATTATTTCAATAGTTTTAATTATTTAAAATTGGGTAACCATTATCTTTATAAAAAGGTACTCGTATATTGTGATGATAAACTTTTTCGGTTTGAGATTGATACTGCTAAACATAAAGAATTACAAATGTCAAATCAAAATTTGCATTTTATTTCAGGTTAATCAGTTGATGTTGTTGTAAATGTTAAGCAACCAATGGAGGAGAGTTAGCATACACTAGGAGTCGTGTTGCCGATGGAAATAGACCGTTTACCCTCTTGATGGGTCTTGGCTGGATAGATTATTTTTTGGCTGAAGAGAATGTTTTCAAGTAAGTACTTTAAAAGTGCAAATGAAGCGGAAGATGAGCTTTTAAATCATATATCTGAACAATTTTGAAGTGTTTTTTCAAACAATTAAAAAATGTATGGCAAGAATTATTTTAGAAGAAAATGCCACTACAGTTTTTTTCAAACCATATTCGGTGTCATACGGTTTGCGGGCGCTGTCAAATCAGAAAGGAACTGAAGCGTTTGGTGGAAGATAACATTTCGTACCCAGTGAGGTACAGCTCTTGGGCACCACCTATAGTAGTGGTTGAAAAAACTAAGGGTGGCATAAAGTTATGTGCTGATTGCAAGGTAACTGTGAACACATTTTTTAAAACTGATCACTGTACCTTCCACGGGTTGATGACATCTTTGCGAATCTATCCGGTGGTTTAAGCTTTTGTGTGCTAGATTTGAAAAGTGCCTATCAACAACTAGGAGTGGTATATGACTGTCAAGAAACATTCTATAAACACGCATAAAGGGTTGTTTCCATATCGATAGCTAAATTTTGGCTTAAAATGTGTTCCCTCGATTTTCCAGGCTGCAAATGGATGAAATGTTGAAGGCAATTGGAAATATATTCAATGTTTTTTTGGATGATGTTTTGATTTGGAAATGAAGACGAAAACGATTGTAAACTAAATTAGGACGTGTGTTTAAGCGGTTGGAAATGTCCAATGTCAAGGTTTACTTAGAAAAATGCCAATTTCTAAAAAAAAAAATAAAAAAAATATTGAGTATCTGGGCCACATATTTACAAAAGAGGAAATAAAGCCCAGTAACACTAAGTTTGAATCAATTCAGAGGCTCCAGTTCCTCAGAATATAGAACACATAAATCTTTTTTTAGGATTGATTAATTATTGCTCTCGATTCATCCCCAACCTTTCCAGTGAGCTTGGTGTTTTATAATATGAGCTAACAAAGAAAAATGCTAAATTTAAATGGTCAGAAGCATGCAATAATGATTTTACTGACGGAAAATAATTTTATTGCTCCACTATGATCCTCAGAAGGAAATTGTGTTTCACTGTGACGCCAGTTCTTAATGGCGTAAGAGGTGTTTTATCTCTTACTTGTATCAATTACGTTAAGGGATGCAGAAAAAAATTATTCGCAACTCCAAAGAGAAGGGTTAGCCATAGTATTCTCTGTACAGAAGTTTCATCGATACATATTTGGGAAGCAATTTACAATATAATTATAACCCCCAATCACTTAAGGAACTTTTTAGTTCAACAACTATGTGTTTAATTTGTTTATAAAAGAAAATACTTTGGTTTAGATATTAATTTATAAGTCGAACACAATCTTTATTCTGAATTTTGGTTCTGTTTCACTGAAAGGGATGTTCAATTTTGAAAAACATCGATTATTTAAATTATTGTTTTCTTTTCAGTTTTTTTACCGGTGAAATACGTTTTAAATAAAATGAAGCTTTGTGTTTTGAACTTTACAAAGGGTCACCCTAGGTTTTCTTGACAACTCCAATAGTTTTGTCAAACAAATGTTCAGATGATTACGGTTATTATTATTATTATTTTTTTGATTTATTCAATATTTTTTTAAACTACGCTTTTTATGAAAACTTTCTTAATGAGTGTATAGTTCTTAGCTTGTGTTAATGTGTGTCTCAGTAAAGTTTAAAAAAGTGGTATCATTAAATTCTGGGCTTATCTTCAAAGATTTAAACCCATTATTTTGGCATGATACATCTTAACGCTAGCCTTAAATTTTTGTTCTTCAATTCAAATTTATTTACGTTTCGGCAGTAAAATGTTCTTTTTAATTCGATTAAATCTTCCGGCCAGCTGAAAAGCCAAACCTCCAGTCTCTACTGAAACTATCTAAACAATTTGTATTCGCAATTCGCAAACACAGAAAACAAAAACACAAATTTGTCCATCCTTTCAATAGAAATAAATAATTTTTGAAATTACCGGTAAAATGGTGCCTCTTACTCCTTCAGAATATCAATGTACACACAGGAATGATTGCGAGCCTAAATTAACAATTTATTTGGTAGACTCTTACGACTTGATATTGCAAATGGGAACGAGTGAATACGTGGGTTAAACAAAATATGCACCTAACCTAGTTAAATGAAAATAGCTGCCGACACGACTAAACGCACAAACACTGATGTAAAGAGTATGGTCTATTAATACGATTTTATGAACAGTCAAAAATAATTTGGAGGCTTTATTACAGTTTTCAGCAACCCCATCCCCCTCGCCACAGGACTACTGTTCTACATAACATAATATTAGTAGATGACACATTTGGAATTCCCCTTGATTCAAATAAAAAACCCACTTATTTCTTCCTGTAAGGAGAACATTCCCTTCTCTAAAATAAGCAGACATAGAAAACTAATTAATATGAAATTGAACAAAATGTGTTTCAAACATTACATATACATACATATGTGCATATGTATTTATAAAATTTGTCAAATGAATCTGATTAAGCACTTTCCATTGGTTTCACTCAGAAAACTCATTCTGAAAACAATGGAACAAGACAAATTTCGTCTGCTTAATTTTGACGCAGTGTTTGTTCCCATGCTCATTTGTATACCTTTTTTTTCAAATTTTAAACTGAATAATTATAACTCTATCCTGGCATTTAGTACAGCACAAGCAACTTTTGGTTTTAAAAATATGTGACCTACATATGTCAAAACTAGCAAAACTGAAAAATCTACTGCATGTGAATAGACGGACGCTTTCAAACAAAATTTTGTGGCGGGTATTTGAGTTATATTTGTATTTGTGCTTCCTAAGTGGATTTTGACTTCAAATAAAGGAGCGAAATTCTCCTCTCAGAATAGTTAGAAGTGTCATTTTTGTAACAATAGAACATTGAAGAAACCGCATCAGCTTTGTGTTCTAGGGATGCGTATCACAAATCATCTTCTGTGGAACAATCACAAATTTGACGTGCTCAAAAATGGCGCAAAATGCTTGGTTTTTTAAATCAATCTACGAAATATTTTTTTACAGACATTCAAAACCAATGTTCATCGGTATTTCCTTTCATCTCCTATCCACCTTTCCTTTGTGTTAATTCATGATAAGGGTATTAATAAATTAATAACCCCCTGAGTGTGCGTAAATTATAAAAAAAAAATTGTACGCTTTTTTAAACCTGGGCCGACCTAAACTCGATCTAGGTATTTCGCTGCATCGAGTAGCTAATCAACTGATATTATATGACATTTGCTGTAAAGCATTTTGGGCTCACGAGCTGTACATATTTGATTTTCAATTAAGTTTCTTCGAAAGAAGCTAAAAGAAACGCAAATGAATGCATTTATTTTAAAAAGTAAATCAAAATTAAACAAAAGGGAAACATTTGTTTTGTGGATTGTGGCAAATACAAAATCACCAAACTAAATGTGGTTTTTAAATACCGAAAAACTTGGGTTTCCCGACATTCCTTTGCTTGATTTTGTTTGCAGAGTCAACTTTTGAATTAAGTTTAGAATTTTTTTCTAACAGAACAATATAGGGGTTTGTACATTTTTACTTGCGATTATAGGTAGGTACTATAGGCGTTTTTCTTTTTTCATTCAGAAACGAACTCTGAACAGAGTTCGATTATATCGAGCTCGCTCTGAACGTCCTCTGAACAAATTGTGTTCAGAGCGCTCTAAACTATTAATGAAACGAATTTAATATTCCATTAATTTCATCTTCTCATGCAACTTGAAAAACCTGAAAACATTTTTTTTTTAACATTTAAAATACCTTCGGCGGCCATTTTAATTGTTTTTAATTTCAGCCGCCGCTAAAAAGTTCTTTTTATCAATTGAATTGGTTTGGAAGCGTCTCACTTGTGACGTTTATATTTTTGTTCAGCTTTTGCTCAGTCTGCCCCATCTATTTATTTGGAGCTCGTAGAGCGCACTCTGAACGCACTCTGAAGGAAAAAAGAAATACGAATTCTTAGCTCTGAGCACTCTGAAGCAAAAAAGAAACACTAATTTTGTTTGACAACTCAGGCTCTGCTGTGAACTAAAAAAGAAAAACGCCTTATAAGGCAAGTTATGGATTCGTGCAAAACAAAATTGAGATAACAATCACACATTACATTACGATGATGGAGAAGTCGAAATAAGGGGTCTGGAAATTCCGCCCGTCTGTCTGTCTGGCTGTCCGTTCGCACCTCTACAGCCTAAACGGATGGACCGATTTGCTTCAAGCTTGGTAAGTTGATTTTCTCGAAAACAGCTGTAACGACTTTGATAAAACTTTCAGGGTGCTATTTTCTTACAACGGTACCTCTCATATTGAATATCCCGATTTCAATAAAATTTTGCATAAAAGAAGTAATTTTTAATTCAATAATATTGCATTTCAAAATTTTAAAAAAAATTTCGATTTTTTAAGAAATTTCAAAAAAAATTGGTTTTCGAAATATTTTGTAAACGGGTAAATTGAATAATTTTAAATTATTTTCTATATAAAAACTCAAAAATTTATTATTTTTTTAAAGTTTTTTTAAAAAAAAAACCTCTTTTTAAAAATACAGTGACTACGATTTTCAAAATTCTTATTCTCAGGATAGACATTTAGTTTTGAAATTTTATTGCATACTTATAGTTTTTCCGCTAAAACTCTAAAGCTAATTAAAAAAATAAAAGGATTTTGGAATTTATAATTTTTTTTAATATAAGTAGGTACATTGTGCAGCCACTTAGCAACTATCGAACATAAGAGCAAGCTCGCGCAACCCAGTCGTGCATTTTATTTTATTTTATTTTATTTTCACACTAAACGATAACTAGTTAATGAAGCATTGTCACCAGGTGAACCTTGTTCCATAAACGTCAATTTTTCTTGTTAACACAGCAATTCATTGTTAAATGCGCCTCATCGCTAAAGATGATTTTTGAGCAGAAGTTGGAGTCGTCTTCCAAACCCAGTCAGAGAAAAAACCGTTTTGCCTATGATCATGAACTTTGAACTCCTGGGTTAGTTTGATATTGAATAGGTGTATAGGTCCAATAAGGCATTCCACGAATACGTCAGTGTCAATAACTTTGATGGAAACATTGACAAAATATTTTTCGAATGCTTAAAGAGAACATCAAAAACAATTAACAAGTTAACAGAAAAAACATGTTAACTACGAAAATTCAATCCTTTATTAATAACGTATTTTTTACCATATAAATCAATGTTTTCCCTCAAAGTTTCAGCGAAAATTTAGAAAGAGGTAGCTTGGTGGAAACGGAAAGCCCTATTATCCCCAACCAAAATTGCTCAAGTTGTTTATTTTATCTACCATAAAACGGGCACAACGCACGCTTATTCTGTTGATAAGTTTTAACCATTGATTTATAAGTATGCTATTTATTTAATCGTGTTGCTTGTGATTTATTACTAGTAACTGAATAATAAACAACATATTTGACAGATGTCATCAAAACAACATGGCCGCCGAAATCTACCCGCGCCCATTGAAAAGCCTTTACAAAACTGTCATTGCTGTCAAATATCACCAAAAAACTGAATTTCAATTCAAATGTTTTTGAAAATTGCCACCCCTATAGCAAAGAGCCGCCCGAGGATGGTGCTTCCTCTTGTCAACGCCACTCTACGCCACTGGTAAATTGAACCAAAATGTTCAGAAATTGACGCTACAAAATATACTTTGTGTGCATGAAAGTTGACCAAATAATAACACAGAATATGAGTTTTTTTTAAATTTTATTTCAATAATAATGACAATAATGACGAAGACAACCCTTGCAAACCATGTTTTGACCTTACAAAAAAAAAACTTAAAGTTACATGATTGTAAAAAAGCATCTGTGCAAGTAACAATCCAGAAATGTTTTGAATTTTTCTTTTTTTTTTTTATTCGATGCATTTCACAGAAATCTTGCATCTCTATTAAGTGTTCCTGGTGAAAACTTAACTATGTGTTTTGTGTTTTCGGAAATGCTGGAAAAACTGTTAGATACAACATAGTTTAGTCATCGAATTTTTTCTGGACAATCATTTTTTGTAATGCTTACCTATTCGATGTTAGAAAGTCTTGCTAGATTTGATTTTCATATAAAATGGTGTTGAATCCAATCAAACCGAAATTTAAACTCCAACAATACTGAACATTATAAAGTGCTCCTTCTGTTTAATGATGATAAAATATTAACTAAACGCTTTTCCAAAAACAATAAAAATTCCATCAAGGTATAAAGATAAGTAGGTGTTAAGCCCAATATTATACATGCCTAACGAAAATGTTAGCAAACTAAAACTTCCGAATTGTTCTACCTATACTTACTCTTAACTTTGACCTATGACCTATTAAATTTCAGGCTCACCATATATTTATATTATATTAAAATTGAACCTGGTATACATTGTCCTTTTAGATACTGTGCGCACTGTGCATCACAATTCACTACACAACATTAAATACCTACAATATTTTTTTTAGAATTTCTTTGAAAAACCAAAAGCACATAAATTGCGTACAGTATACAGTTACAGTACATATTGTAAGAAAAACAAGAAATATCGCAATTGATGTCCTTAGAATCCTTATTTCACAAAATCAGACAAACAGTTCTTTTTTAAGTCGACCCTGCATTAAATATAAAAAATGCAGATACAAAAGTTCCTATATACATATCTGTGCATAATTTCTAAATACCTATACGTTTTTTTTTTACTTTCAGAAGCATATGCTTTTTTGTTAAATACTTTGTACATTGTAGTGGAATAAATAGTTTGATTGGCCTTAATTGCGTACCTACCACATTTATATCCTGAATGAACAAAACATATTCTTTTTTTAACGCTTTCAAGGAACAAAGCTAGACATAAATCTGTTCTCTAAAATAGAGTAAGAGCTTAGGTATAATGGATCCTTGAGATTTTGAATAACTTACGCCTACATACTAAATGTATAGCTGGCTATGGCTATAGGTAGGTATATGTGCAAGATTTGCCTAGGTATTATGTACGTCTATTTTTAGCTTCAGTTATGTACTATGTAATTTAAAGGAAGAAACAAAAGAAAAGAAAACATTTTTTATTTAACTTACCTGAGGAGATTTTTAATGAAGTCCAGTAAAGAAGAGATGTATTAAGGTATAATATATTTATGTTTAGAACAACAAATTGGTATACAAGTAAAGCAGTAAATTGTCCTATTTTCCAACAGGTAGGTAGGTACACTTTTCAACCGAAAAGTTCACACTTTCATAATAAAGTTCTATTTTTAGTTGAGCTATAGATAGGTATGTGTGTAGGTATTATGTGTATGTATATATTTTATTAAAATATAGGTATGAGCGTCAAGCCGGCAACACTTTTAACAATTTTTTTTTCACATTTTCTTAACGCGGAGGCGTTGCATAAATTAAGGGTCCTTTATATGATTTAACTTCCCAAACATCACTGTTAATAATTTATTATAATTTATTGATAAATTATCTTAAAAACTAAACTTTTTTTATGTTCGGATTTATTTAATAATTTTTTTTATAAAAGAGAAAAGAATTAATTTATTTCCGAGAAGGTTGTCTTGTAAAAATGTAGGTAGTATAATAATTTTGAATTAAATTTTTTAAAGCTAAGATCCTTTATTTTTTCAATTTTTAATTTCACTTTTTTTGCTCCGTGATTGGTACGTAAAGCTTCAAGGAGTTCAACTGAATAACATTGTTTCGATGGAACGACATCCTTTTATTGACTTTCCTTAAAATTCTTAATGTGGGAAAATTTCATTCATCTCTTAAATACATATACATATATATTTGGTTTTCTGTGTGTCTGTGTATTTGGTTTCCATCTATAAAACTTTTGAATGAAACACCCGCCAACGTCTCCGTTCAGAGCTCACCTCCTTGGAAAGTTCTCCTGAGTCCTGTTCTGACTACGACTATGATACACAAAAAAAAAAAAAACTGCAATATTCGTATGTGTGTGTGTGTGTGTGTTTGTGATTTGTCTTTTAACACGTAGGAAAGTACGTCAAACAATGATGTCACTAGGCAAAGCACTAATGGCGTTGGCGTCTAAAGGTTCTTCTTAAGCTTTTTCACTTGTTTTGTACAGTATATTACTTACGTCTGAAAGTTTTGTAATCCCATACTTCAGTGTTCAGCTTCAGCTTTAGCCTACCCAACAAGCTTGATGCGTGGGTGCACTTGACTTCCTTTGAGCTTTTTGATTGAATAAATGAATAATGCCATCAATTATGTATCCGCCTTTTTGTATTTATGTCTGTATACAAATTGCTGTATACATAATATGTAGGTATATTTTCTGGAACACCTACATCCTACATACATACTTGTATTTAAAAAAAAAAATTTCCAGTTATAATAATTTGTATGAATTAAACCTTTTACTATCACATCTCACATGGTCAACATAGTTCATAGTTTCATCAGTTGACTATAGAAAACGCTAAGGAGGATTTCCTGGAATAAGCTTTCCTGTGCTGTGTATATTTGCCCTTATGTTGTTTTTGATTGGAGAAGCAGCTTTTTTTGCTGCAAAATGTAAAAACAATGTGGGATGTAGGTGTTGGTCGGTAAAGTGCATTAAGGTATTTTTAACTTCGGTATACTAAGGTACTTTCCCGGACATACAGTTTGCTTACGTAGGTAAAACAACTTGCAATATAAAAAGCTCAAAGCTTTAAGAGCAATAATTATGGCGTTTTTTTAAGGACTAAACACAGTGAACATTTTTTTAAGGTATAATGCAATTCGGACTCATTAGATAAAATTCAGAATTCTGGGTCGCAAGAACTTGATCTTGTGCTTAATAATATTGATTTCGGGATATGTATTTTGAAAAAAAAAGAGCCAGGTACCGCTAGTCTTCTTATCTAAATATATAAAAATGGATTATTAAATTAGTTCGATCACTTAAAACTTGAAAACTACTGGACCGAATAGGATACTTCCTTCTGTGGGCTTGTAAGTATTTGCTACGTGAAGGTTTAAGAAAAAAGAAAATCAGAACATTTCAAACAGGTGACGCTGCAGGCAACCATTTCATTTTTCAGTTCATATTAATTGATTTTTCGAGTGAAATAGTTTACATTTAAGAATAACATTATTGAGAATTCATTCCGTTTGACAGCTCAGAATATTGAATTATTTGAAATTACAAATGGTTGATTATACATACATATGTACATCTACAATTAGTTGGCTTTGATACATTTTAGATTAATAATATTTTTTTGTCGAAATTATCTAGTTATTTTTCTTAACAAAACGCCCATTTTAAATTAGTTTATAAAGGCTCGTCCAAATTATGCCAGCCAAGCCGAAAGCCATCCCGAACCGAATCAAACTTAAACCAAATCAAATGGGTACTCGTTCGGCTTGGCCGACCGCCATGCCATAGGCCAATCAGCATCGTTCGGCATACTATGGAAGTGCCTTAAGGACAAATATTTCAACTGAATAACTCCCAAACATATGAACCCCAATGCCAAATTCATATTTTCATATTGGGTAGTTAGACTTATTTCATTCGGGAGCTATTTTGTAGGATAACTACAACAACTGCACCATCGCAAGGCAGTGACAAGTACCATCCTACCATCCAACATTATTCACCGCAACCGCAACTAGCCTTAAAGCTGTGACAACGACTGAATATTCTTTAATCATGATTTGTCCCATTACAGTTCGCCTCCGTGTAGTGTTCGGCTTCATAACACATCTATTAACCTAAAAATTTCATTCGAAATACCGTTTGGCAGTGTTGCCGTCAGGTTTCTTTGGTACATGGTAAACTTCTCTATTTTCGTTGCATTATGTCTGAACCCAATTTTGGTAAGAATTTCTAAAGAAATGTTCCACATACGCCACCCTATACTACATCCAATTACCCGTTGTATGAATTTAAATTGTTTTAACTATTTAATTGAAGTAGCTTGAACAAAGGTATCTCTTGCGCATCTGGAATAAAAAAAAGTGTTTTCGACATTTGAGATTTGAGCCTCAGATGACGAATGATATTCGATCAATCTTTTTTTTATATACATACAACATACATATATACATATGTATGTATGTGCAGTCCAACAATTTAGTGAAATAGAAACAGAACTTTGATAGTCTGGGGCAGTTTCGAAAGTACCTATATTTTTGAGATCAAAATTCAGCGAACACACACAAAAAGTATAGACAAACGTTAAAATCAGGAAATTTTTTTTTGAAACTGACCAGCGGCGGATTTACATATTCGCCGCCAGTAGGCTATTCAAATTTTGCCGCCCCTACTGTAATCTGCAATTCACTATCATAATGATATTATGTACATGTTTTTAATGTTTTGCTTCGAAAATCAAAGACGATCGTTTTGAGGTACCAGGAAGCCGTTCCGACTATTTTCAATAAGACGTCAGTATGTTTATGTGTAACTTATATTTGTCGCCTGATATCTTAAGAACAAACAGAGCGATTGAGATTTCTGACACGGGCGTTTGAAAGGGTCAATTCAGAATTAGAGCTGAAAAGATTTTGAAGTCAATCAGTCGAGCGGTTTCAATGATAGTCAAAAAATAAGAATTTCGAAAAAAAACTATCTTCAAGAGCTCAAAAACTTTAAAAATAAAATGCACGACTGGATCGCACATACTTGCTCTGTTGGTGCAATAGTACGATGAAAACAAAGTCTTCGAGCAATATGAAAAAGGGCATGTTTGAAAAATTTGGGAAAACCTACAAAATTTTGGTTTAAACTGGAAAACCCGATAAACTGGACTTACTTTAAGAAGCCTTTGAATATTTAAATTTGAGATGTCATCTTTTGGTTGCTATTAATGATATGAATGTCAGTTTATGGCCAAATTAATAAAATTGTTAAAACAAATTTCCGTTATTATCATTTGTAGCCAAAACATTAAACGCAGTTTTCTTCAAAACATTCTATGTATATTACATACAAAGTTTAATAAATATCGGCAGAATCATTTTTGAGTTAATTAGACAAAACTACATGATTTGGCCAAAACCTAGTGGCTTTTTGTATGGGAGCCATCATTTAAAAAAGAGTAACTGACAAAAATGCAATGCCATCTGATAGAGAGTTGTAAAGAACTATGCCAAACAAAGTTTGTTTGAATTTGATAAAACCGTTGACAACTTATGGCCATTTAAAAAAAAAACGTTAAGATCAGATCTCCGTTATTAGCATTTTTTGCCAAAAACTAAAAACGCAGTTCTCTTAAGAACATTAAAAGAATATAACACACCAAATTTAATCAAAATCGTTAGAGCCATTTTTGAGAAAATTAGAAAAAACCAAAAAAAGTTCCCTAGAACTGAACGGCTCGTTGTATGGGAGCTACCATTTAGAAAGGCTTCACTGAAAAATTTACAAAGCCATCCTATAGAACACTATGAAGAACGATGCCAAACGAAGTTTGAGTCAATTCAATCAAGCCGTTGCGAACTTATGGCCATTTGAAAAAAGCCGTTTAAACCTGATTTTCGTTACGACCATTTAAGCCAAAAACAAAAAACGCTATTTCGTTAGAAATATTTTAGGTAAGTTAAATTCTAAATTTAATCAAAATCGTTAGAGCCGTTTTCGAGCAAATCCAAAATGAAAAAAACCGTTACTTGAAAGGTACCATGTTTGAGCCGGGCTAAAACAAAATAAAAAAAACCTCGACAATGGATTTTCTTGAAACTGCTATATATCAAGTTTAAAGAAAATCCGTCAAGCCGTTTAGGCTGTAGCATGGCGTGAAAAGCGCACATCCGCACAGACGCACAGACGCACAGACAGACCGACGGACGGTATGGCGAAAACCACTTTTTTGGACTTCTCTATCATCGTAATGTCATGTTTGATTAAAACCTCGATTTTTTTTTCTGCACGAAACCAATACTTGCCCTAAAGAGCAAGTAAAAATGTTTGTGGACACGAAAAGCTCAAAAACGTGCAAGCTTGGGGCTTGCAATTATTAAAAAGTTTCAGAATTGGCCTGCAGGGTTTACCGCTTTTCTAATTATTTTAAGTTTTCTTAAGATAACTTTTACAATTTTTATTCAAACGATTTTTGTCCTAGTATAAAAAAATTGTGCTCCAAAACTACGTTAAATTCCGCCAAGGGGATCAAAATCGAATTCAAAAAGCTCGGCAATCCCAAGTGCCTACATTTTCGATTGCTCCGAGCCCGAAAGTAGCGGGAAGCTTTAGTTATGGCCTGCATGGCAATGAGATTGCAACTTTATGATTTGTGCATAATCGTCCACATTAGATACATCAGCTTGTTCTCGTTATTAGCATGATCTGATCTTGCACTAAAGGTTCCTCTTGTTTTTTCTTAATCTTGGTTTATTTCTAACCTAAGAAAAGCTCAATTACCTACTTATTCTTTTAAGGTGGGATACGATATGCCTTAAAACTACTTAAACAATATGAACACATCAGGTAAAAATAGTTAAATGTTTTTATTTTACTAAGTTTTAAAAAAATAGGAAAAATATCCCTATCAATTTTTTTTTTTAAATCCGGTTGATAACATATTTACATATTTTACAAAAAATTACATTGCCTTTTTGAGCGATTTTAAATCCGCAAAATCATCAATTAGGTACATCGTCGTATGAAATTTGTTCATTAGCTCTGATTCTATGCACAAAAGAGCTAATGCGTTTAGTTTCTCTTGACTTAAAGTAGATCGAAGATAATTTTTTACCCGCTTTAAGCAAGAAAAGCTTTTTTCACCTGAACAATTTGTTGCTGGTGTACACAAGGCCATGCGAATGCGAAGTGCAATATCCAAATTTTGATAAATGCTCTCCAAATTCTGTTTTCGCAGGAACAAAGATAGATTTTTTAATGATCCAGAATCTGGTTTTATCAAAAAAATTTCAGAAGAAAGGTGTGTTGGAAGTGTGCGCATTCTTGAACCGAGTCAGTTTTAAAGTCATTAGAATACATTTTTTCCAATAAAATGGCTTTTTCCTTCAAATGGGATGAAAACTTTCCATTAAATCCGCTGTAGTACTTCTGACGTTTTTCTAACTCGGAAACGAGTCTATCTATGAGGACGAGAAACGTGTTAACCCTGAAATGTTTTTTTTTCTGTGCAGCTCTGACATACACAGTTCTCCGTGAGTCCCTATAATTTAATTTTTTTTTTCTAAAAAGCAAGAAAAATATTGGACCAAATTTGCCGCCCCCTTAAATCTGCCGCCCTAGGCTTCAGCCTACTCAGCCTATTGGTAAATCCACCACTGAAACTGACATGATGAGTAGTTAGTTTACACTGACTTGATGACTTACAAGTTGACTGATTACAGTTCGATACGTGTTCATAGTTTTTTGAAAAATTACTTTTCTTAAACTAGCAGTGGGAACTTGACCGGAAATTGGGAACTGTTTTTAATTTGCATGAATTCTACCGTTTTAAATGCTATTTTGAAACGCATGACCGAAATATTAGTAGATGTTCGCTGGAAAGTAATTTTATCATTAAGATGTCACTTCACTGTTCATAGAATTTTTAATTCATTTGATTGGTTTGTTCTTACAGCCATTGTATTAATAATCTATAGTACTCCCAATAAGAGGAACGTTTGGTGCGCCATATATGGACGAAGTTCACAAACACTAATTTTGGTTAGGAATGAAAACTTTCCATTAAATCCGCTGTAGTACTTCTGCCGATTTTCTAACTCGTAAACGAGTCTATCTATGAGGACGAGAAACGTGTTAACCCTGAAATGTTTTTTTTTCTGTGCAGCTCCGACATACACAGTTCTCCGTAAGTCCCTATAATTTAATTTTTTTTTTCTAAAAAGCAAAAAAAATATTGGACCAAATTTGCCGCCCCCTTAAATCTGCCGCCCTAGGCTTCAGCCTACTCAGCCTATTGGTAAATCCGCCACTGAAACTGACATGATGAGTCGTTAGTTTACACTGACTTGATGACTTACAAGTTGACTGATTACAGTTCGATACGTGTTCATAATTTTTTGAAAAATTACTTTTCTTAAACTAGCAGTGGGAACTTGACCGTATGCATGAATTCTACCGTTTTAAATGCTATTTTGAAACGCATGACCGAAATATTAGTAGATGTTCGCTGAAAAGTAATTTTATCATTAAGATGTCACTTCACTGTTCATAGAATTTTTAATTCATTTGATTGGTTTGTTCCTACAGCCATTGTATTATTAATAATCTATAGTACTCCCAATAAGAGGAACGTTTGGTGCGCCATATATGGACGAAGTTCACAAACACTTGATTGGTGCGTTAGGAGTGGTTTTTGTCTAGATTGCCATGGGAAGCAAAAACAACAATAGAAGACATATGATGTAAGGTATATAAGACAACTAGAGCCACCACTGATGAAGTTCAGAACTAAAAAAAAAATGTGTTCCATGAAATTACTATGAAAATGTATATACAATGCTATAGCTTAATAATATTGGTTTCGATCAGGAAAAAACTCGAAATTCAAACTCAACATAAATGTAATCTAATCTAAACGAAATGGTTTTCACCATACCGTCCGTCGGCGTGCGTCGGTCTGTCTGTACATTAGTGTGAATGAGCTACATCCTTAAGAATTTTCATCAAACTGCATACATGACAGCTCAGTTCGCTAGTCTGAGCAGATCCGTGACTGACCTTTATATTAACATTTATAAAATAACAGTAAGTCAGTTCACATGAAGGTGACCAACAAATGGATTTATTAAAGAACAAAAAAGATTTAAAACATTTATGCATCTAATTTCTTATTTTGAACTAGGCCATCCGATATTGACGAAATGTTTATATACATATGTAGTGGAAATACTGGAACAGTGGTGAGACACTTTTTTCAAACAGTTATATCTCCAAACACTTTTGATCTAACAAAATATGGTTTTTTAATGGTACATATCTTACGACATGTATTTTCTGCATTTTGCCATACAAAAAGTAATGAATAAATAAAAATAATTTCATCATGAGTTGCATTGTTGAAGAAGGTCAAACTGTTTGCCGGGGGTTGGAAGACTGAGACAGTGTAGGACTGTACAGTAATTTTAATAAAAAATCGTTTTAAACAATTGTGTACATCAAATTAAACTAAAATAACAATTAGTGTTATATTAGCTTAACATAATATTTATTAATTTATAGGAAGAAAAACAAAAAATATATGCATGTAAGAGAAAAAGCTTTTCGCAGAAAATTCCATCTGTGACCATACCAACAGCCTTTATCATGGCCTCTATATGCGTTTTTCCGTAGCTATGTCGTTTATCAGACATAATTTTATGTCTCACTCTCATGTTGTCAAAGATGCCGACGAAAGCTATGTAAATGAATAAAAACGTTAAAGAGTATAACAAAAATAAAAAAATCATTTGTGTTGAGCCATGTCTCACTGTTTGAATTTTGAATCTTTCTCACTGTTTTATTTGTATCATTTCAAAACTTCAAATATTATCGTAAGCTACAAAGTGATTGCTAAGAATTGTCAAACACTGTTCGCCTCCCACAATCGAATAAATAATTTATTTGCACGTGACTAGTCTCAAAATCTCAGTGTTCAATTAATGACATACACACATACCTACCATTCAATGTAATCGACGAATAAAAGAAGTTTCATGTGAATGAAACGCCAAAAAAGTCGAATCTAGTTACATTTTTTTTTGTAAGCTCGTCTCATTTTAAATAGTCCTTTATCATATTTCAAAAAACCTTAAAAATATTTACATATAAAGTCCATATTTTACCACTCAGAGCATTTGGAATGCTTTCGTGACGTCCAAGACAAAAACGCTTTAAATAGCTTTCTTGATGACGTTTTGCCATAACTACAGTCATCATTTTTGTATCCATATTCAATTTGCTTTACCATCATATCAAAAGCGTTGTGACATATCCTTTAATTCAGCGCTATAGTGTTAGTTGAGAATGTATGTCCATCAATATGAACCCAATGAATTTTTACTTGCTCTATAGGGCAAGTATTGGTTTCGTGCAGAAAAAAAAAATCGAGGTTTTAATCAAACATGACATTACGATGATAGAGAAGCCCAAAAAAGTGGTTTTCGCCATACCGTCCGTCGGTCTGTCTGTGCGTCTGTGCGGATGTGCGGATGTGCGGATGTGCGGATGTGCGCTTTTTCACGTCATGCTACAGCCTAAACGTTTTGACGGATTTTCTTCAAACTTCATATATAGCAGTTTGAAGAAAAACCATTGTCGAGGTTTTTTTTATTTCGTTTTAGCCCGGCTCAAACTGGTACCTTTCAAGTAACGGTTTTTTTCAATTTAGATTTTCTCGAAAACGGCTCTAACGATTTTGATTAAACTCAAAATTTAGCTAACTTTATGTATTTCGAACAAAACTGCGTTTTTTGTTTTTGGCTTAAATAGCCGTAACGAAAATCAGGTTTTAACGGTTTTTTTTCAAATAGCCATAAGTTCACAACGGCTTGATTGAATCGACTCAAACTTCGTTTGACATAGTTTTTTATAGTTTTCTATAGGATGGTTTAGTAAATTTTTCACTGAAGCCTTTCTAAATGGTAGCTCCCATACAACGAGCCGTTGAGTTTTAGCCAACTTTTTTTGGTTTTTTCTAATTTGCTCGAAAATGGCTCTAACGATTTTGATTAAACTTTGTGTGTTATATTCTTTTAGTGTTTTTAAGAGAACTGCGTTTTCAGTTTTTTGCTAAAAATGCAAATAACGGAGATCTGCTCTTAACGGTTTTTTTTTTTTAATGGCCATAAGTTGTCAACGGTTGCATCGAATTCACTCAAATATTGTTTAGTATAGTTTCTTTCAGCTTCCTATCAGATGGCATTAATTTTTTTTCAGTTTCTTTTTTTTTAATGGTGGCTCCTATACAAAGAGCCATTAGTTTTAGGCCAATTGTTTTGTTTTTTCTAATTTACTCAAAAAAGGCCCCCACGATTTTTATGAAACTTTGTATGTAACATATATAGAATACTTCAAAGAAAACTGCATTTTCAGTTTTTGGCTACACATGATAATAGCGGAAATTTGATTTAACAGTATTATTAATTTGGCCATAAGTGGACATTTGTATCATTTACAACACCCAAAAGATGACATCATAATTTTAAATATTAAAGGTTTCTTAACGTTAGCTCCCGTATATCGGTTTTTCCAGTTTTAGTCAACATTTTTTAGGTTTGACCAAATTTTTCAGAAATGAGTTGTTCTCATTGATCGAAAAGTTTGTTTTCATCGTACTATTGCACCCACAGAGCAAGTACGTGCGACCCAGTCGTGCATTTTATTTTTTTTTATAGTCCATATCTTTTTATTTCTTTAAATCGTAGTCAATGAATACGAAATGTTTGTATTTGAACTTATTTATTCTTTAATATGTAATTACTTAAAACTTTTGGACAGAAATAATGATATAAATATTAATATTCTGTATTTTAATATTATCCTTGTTCCCCTTTGAATTGCTGCAGGTTGTTCGCCTGAAAAAGATATAAAATTAATGTAAACTTAAGAAAAACAAACAGCATTTTATATTGATATGGCGGCTGCAATATTATCACATCATGGAACCTCATCTAAGCCTACCATACAAAGGATTTTTACTTTTCTTTAAAGGGCAAGTATATAGTTTTCGTGTAGAAAATAAATCGAGGTTTTAATGAAAATGAAAGAGAAGCCCAAAAAAGTAATTTTCTCTATGATGTCGCGGTGCCTGTCTGTGCTCCTCTTCCCGTGAAGCTACAGCCTAAACCACTTGACGGATTTTCTTCAAATTTTACAAATAGTAGTTTAAAGAAAAACAGTAGTCGATGTTTTTTAATTTTGTTTTAGCCTGGTCCAAACTGGTACCTTTCAGGTAACGGTTTTTTGACTTGCGATTATAGGTACATACTACATACATATAAGGCAAGTTATGGATTCGCGAAAAAAAAAATTGAGATAACAATCATACATAACATTACGATGATGGAGAAGTCGAAAAAAGTGGGTCTGGAAATTCCGTCCGTCTGCCATACAATCTGAAGAAAAAACTGATTTTCTCAAAAATGGCTAGGTATAACTATTTTGATAAAACTTTCAGAATGCTATCTTTTGGTTGGAAAAGAATTTTCGGAATTTGTCTTATAATGGTGCCTGTCATAGAACCGGAATTTTTAAATCAAGTTTTCTCGTAAACTATAAATCCGATTTCAATAAAATTTCGGATATACAGGAAGTTTTTTATAACCCTATTTATATGAAATTTCGAAATTCTTAAAAACTTTTTTATTTTTTTTTTAATTATTATTTTTACAAACAAATTAGTTTTCAATGTATTTTGGAAACGGGTGGACTGAATTTTTTTTTTAATTTTTTCCTCACGACATACTCAAAAAAAGTTTCAAATATTTTTTTTAAACGTTTTTCAAAAAAACCACTTTTTAAAAAAAAACTGGACAAACGATTTTCAATATTTTTTTTTCTACATAGACATTTAGTTTCAAATTTGTATTGCGTACTTAGTTTTTAAGAGAAAACTCTTAAAAAATAAAAGAATTTATTTTCGAAATAATTTTTAATATTTTTTTTAAGTACCTACACATTATGCAGCCACTAAACAATTCTCATAAGAGCAAGTCGTGCATTTTATTTCATTCATTTGCTCAAAAACGGCTCTAACGATTTAACAACAAATATAGAACAGTACGGGTCCGTTGCCGTTACCATACTAATACCACATACTGAATAGACAAAAAACAAAGTGAGTGGAAGCTCCCGTCACACGCAAGCGAACAACTTACACATAATGGACGGAAGCAGATGTCAACACAAAGCATCTATTTTTATCATTTAAAGACTGCTGTCAAATGTTCGCCACGAAAATAGCTACAAGATATGAACGTCTTGTGTTCGCTCAGGTACAGGTAGGGACGTCTCGTATATACCTTAAAGGCCCCGACCCATAGAATCCGTTGGTACGTTGCGGCAACGCATCCGTTGACGTTTATCGGATCGCCGGATTGGGGGTGACCCAATGAATGCGTTGACGTTCCATTTTTGCCTCTTTTTTTTCTTCGAACATGCTGCAAAAAATTATGTTTTACATAATTACAACTGTAACCAAAACCCTTAGAAGAAGAAATATATTTCTCTTCAATGCCAAAACGAAACCACTTCAAATCGAAAAAAAAAAATTGCTGTCAACCAGCTGTCAACGGATTGCCGGAGAAGAAAAAGTTAAAAGTTCGGCTACTTCTGTCCGTTGCGTTGCCGCATGCGTTGTCTATGGACCACTTCTCGTAAGAACACGTGTATTTAATCGAGCTGTCAGTTGATTTGCCGGACGCACGGACGCAACGCATTCTATGGGTCGGGGCCTTAAAAAAGCAATACAAAGTCCAAATGAAGGAAAGCATATCTTCTAAATTTAACATTGCTGTTGTATGTATGTATGTATGTATGTAGATATTTGACTTTTTAAGTAAAGTTCTTAAAGTTACTTTCTGAAATTTACTCTGTTGTTTTCATTTTAAATACCTATAGGTAATATATCCAATCCAGGCTTAGAGGATTTGATCTTGTACAGGTTTTTCTTTAATGAAGGAGAACGCTTTAACTCACCATAAAGCACGTGAACGTTCACAGACTTTGGGTTGGCTGATGATGGAGAGCATGTGTATATTCCTGAATCTGCAATCCGAGCCTTCTGAATCAATAAATATGACGTCGTAATATCGCCCTTTTCTGTTATCACCGATACCCCGCCCCTGGGCGAGTCGTAATTTATTTCCTGCAAACAAATAAGAAGTTGTGTTTTTTATTCAAAATTTTGAATTCAGTAAAAAAAAATAATTCGTAACAATTTTTGTGATCAATAAGAATAATATATAAATTGATGCCCATTTCATAGAACTTCAATCAAACAAAAATAACATTTGTTTGTCCCTGATTGCCAAGTGGTCGTTCACTCTTCATTTCAATGAGACTCATTATAAAAAAAAAAATATTTCACATACCTCATTATTGTGTGTCCATCGGACTGCTGGTGGTGGTTCTGGTAGGTGTTTTACAATGCAAGTCAGATTGACTGTTGACCCGGTGTCTATGTACAAATCTGGGCCACCGTGTATGCTTGTTATAGGTTCTATTTGTAAGCCAAATGGTAACTTTATATTGTTTCAAAACAAAGGCCTTAACGAAACTCACCAACAATAGACAATACCAATGTGTATCCTACTGGAGGGGTTGTTGACACTTGGCACTCATATACGCCTGAATCACGAATTTGTGCGTACTTTAACTGCAAGAAAAGATAAAACAAAATTAATTAAGAAATTAAGTTGCACAATGTTTAATAATTTTGTTTGGTGTGTATGTTTTGATCAAAATCCAATTTTGGTTCAGGCTTAAGTTTATGTTAAGGGAGAGCTTAAGTCAAAAGTCTGAAGATTTGAATTATGTGTATTGAAACAATAAAGTAAGCTCCGTTCAGTGGTTTGACGACCACAACATTGTTCTGAATCACTGACAGGCGTGTTTAGTTTAGTGTTCATTTGAGTTAATTCTATGAAATTACTAATACATTCAAGGATCGGAAACTATTGGATTGCAAAGTTTTAGTCTATGAAAAAATATCATTGGTCAGTTATTTAAAAATAAACACTACCATTTTTTACACAAATACTTCGTAAAACTATTTCTTAATACCTTGATTACTCCTTCAATCTTGCATTTTTCACCCCCCCCCCCTCCTCCTTCCTTTCAGGGCAACGTACTTTTGGGAATTCATTATAATCCATAATTCGTTATCAGGAGATCTGCTTCTCATTCCAAAAGGAATTGGTGCCTAAAAACAAGTTCTGGTATTTTATGGCTAAATATTGACTTCCACTACAATATTTCAAATTGCTGTATCTTTTGATTTGTTGATGATAAACTAACATTTGTTCATATTTTATTGAAGGAAATTAAATTTTTTTTAACTTCTCTATTCATCACTTTGTGTTAAAAAAATGTGGGAAGAACAACAAGTTTGGCAAAGAAAACAATTTTTTGAAAAATTTCCCATTTCCAGAGGGCATATCTTGGAAATGGTTGGTTGTTTTCAAATAATGTATGACATTAAATTGTAGGAAATTTTGTCAGCTTCATATTTTGTCTTTTTTTCTACGACGCACCGTTTTCGAGATATGCGGGCGAAACCATGGGAAGGTCCCTTTAAATCGACCCCCACCCCCCGCGGCACCCCGATTGACGGGGATTTTTATTGCATGTACAGGAGACCTCCCCCAACACATTCCCGAAAAAATTGGAACTACACAAATTTTTTGGTTTATTTTTATTATTTAGGCTTAGTTTGCCTGGACTATATGGAGAGCGTGAGCCTGTTCCCCGCTGTATTAGTTTGTTTAATACTTTCTACGAAGATGTTGATATTTGTATGTCCAGAAAACAATTGAAATATATTTTATTGTTAAATAATAATCTTTAAGAGTATTTTCTAACATATTCTAAAATAATATATACATTATTTGTACCTATTACTTATATGATAATCTGTTGATATGTGCATATAAATCGTAAATTAGAAATAAATGCATAAAGAAATGAACCATAGTCAAACCAAAATCAATTGATACAGTGATGCATGAAGAACAACCAATCGAATTTCTTAATTCAATGGAGGGGAGCCATCAGGAATGCCACCACATATATAAACATTGAAAGTTGGATCGCCGGAGATGCTCATTCAAAACTTGAAGCGCCAAAACTGTGAAACGGAACCATAGACTGACGATCAAAATTGACAGCAAATTTGATCGAGACAAAGGGGTAGACGTGCTGATTTCACTTATATCGTTGATTACCAACTATTTGTCATTTGATTTCAAGCGGATTTAGTTTCCTTTACGTCTCGCCTCGCGATTACCATAAACAAAACACCAGGACAATCTTTAGCTATTGCTATTTTTAATTTAGAAAATTCATGTTTTTCGCATAGCCAATTTAATATGTTGCTTGCTCTCGAGTTGGCAATGCAAAAAATGTGTACATTACACCAACCAAAAATATTGTTTTTCGTTTTCCCTTAGCTCTAAGAAAAATTAAAGAAATTTTATTTCACATTTCATATAAAATACATGATTTTATTTCTTCGGCTTAGCAACGCGCCCGGGTAATGCACACGCGCTCAAGGGGTTTGTTATAGCCCTTTTAATGATAAGTCACAGCGCGAGCGATAGGAAGTTAGGAAGGAAGGGAAAGGAGGTGTCGATGAACATTGATCTTGAATGTTTGAAGATCAAAATGGCAATTAAAATTGTGCCAGGCAATCCATTCCACATTCGTATTGTACGGCTAAAGAAAGAATCTCTATATTTCACGGTACGTCCGAAATTGGGCTCAAGTGTAAACTGATGAGCGTTCCTAGCAAGACGAGTATTACGGGGGAAATTTTTAAGGGTTGGAACGCAGCTGGCTACTTCGAGTGAGCATTTTTTGTAAAAGAATCTGTAAAATAAGGAAAGACATGAGAAATTTCGACGATGTTCGAGTGACGGAAATGTTTCCATAATGTTTCTCTTTCCTATCAATTTTAACGCTTTTTTCTGAACTCTGTCGAGCAGGTGGAGAAAAGTTTGAGAAGCACCTGCCCAGAGATGGGAGTTATACTCGAGTTTAGGGCGTATAAACGCTTTGTAAATTGTAGCCAGATCAGGATAGGTGAAAAACTTCTTGCATCTATTAAGAAAGCCTAAGCATCTTGCAGCATTCTTGGCAATCTCAAGTATAAGATCATTCCAACGAAAATTGTCACTGATACACATACCGAGTACTGATAGCTTTTCGGCCTCCTCGATGCAAGTACCATTCATGGATAATGGCATACGGGGTATGTTTAGCTTCAACGACAAAAGACAGCATTTAGTTTTCGACGCATTAAACTCCACACGATTTCTAGTACCCCAATTCACAATGCTGTTTAAATCGAAGTTTAATGAGCTTATCATACGATTTCGTTGTAATAACACGTCCGAAGGCGAAGGCCGTGAATTAACAAACGTATATGAAAAGCTGAGGGTTGAGTCGTCAGCAAAACAATTTAATGGATTAGAAGTCACAGACAAGAGATCATTTATAAAAATGAGAAAGAGAGTCGGAGACAGAACGGAGCCCTGGGGCACACCAGCATTTATTTTTTGGAGATCAGACTTGAAACCGTCTAATACAACTTGTATTGAACGGTCCAGAAGATAGCTTCTAATCCAACGAATAAGAGTATCATCGATACCAAATGCACGCATTTTCGATAAAAGAGCTTCATGCCAAACTCTATCAAATGCCTTTGAAATATCGAGCGCAATAATCTTGCTTTCGCCAAAGCGATGCACAGATTTGTTCCACTGTTCGGTGAGATATGCCATCAGATCACCAGAGGAACGATTGCTGCGAAAGCCGCATTGCCGATCATATAAAAGCTCGCGATCTTCGAGATATTTCTTGAGCTGACGATTTATCAGCGTTTCCATGACCTTGGAAAGAAGAGACATAAGTGCAATTGGTCGGTAGGAGGAGGGGGAGGATTCACCTTTTTTGGGACGGGCTGCACAAATGCTGTTTCCCATCTACTAGGAAAGATGCCTGAACGATAGGAGCGATGAAAAAGCTTACGCAATGGTTTTGCCAGAGATGAAGAACACTTCTTCAGAAGAATAGGGGGTATACCATCCGGGCCAGCGGATTTGTGTATATCAAGATCTTGAAGTACTCTTGCTACTGTACGAGTGCGTAAAAATATCTGTCCCATAGAAGAATTAACGTTCTCAAGTACAGGAGGGGCATTGTTGCTTGCAGGCAACGTAGAACTTGCAGCAAAATGAGCTGCGAGCATATTCGCTTTCTCTGAAGAGCTGACAATAGGTTTATCGTCGACGATGAGCGTTGGAACTGATGATGACGTTGAGTTCTTGACATTTTTTACAAATGGCCAGAAGTTTTTATTGCCTTTGGGACATTGCCGAATTTTTTGCCGTAACTTCTGGTCATGTAAAAATTTCGTTTTGTGTATAACGGAGTTGCACGAGTTCCTAATTTATTTGTGTTTCTTCCGATTTTCCTCAGTTGGGTTGGCTTTGTAGGATCGGAAGCTTACTTCTTTCAACCTGATAGCTTCTTTACACTCTTCGGTAAACCAAGACTTTTCTTTTGGTTTGATACATTTTATTCTGTGAGGGACAAAAGTTCTCATTATAATAAACAAAATTATATTCATCATTGCCCTGGCAGGGCTCATCGAAGAAAGCTTATCATCTTCTAACTGCAATTAATTAAATTAAATTAAAAAATACAAAAAAAAAAAATATGGCCACTCGTGTTTTTTTTTATATTGTATGTAAATAAAATTCACAACAACTAATAAAATTCTATTCTTTGAATTTGTATACTATTCTTATAAAACAAATACTTTGGCTTACCTGTAACGACCAATCTCCGGTTTGTTTGTTGTGAGTGCTACTAAATCTTTGGTCAGAAGTATATGTGTTTTCTACAACTGTAAGCAAATGAAGATCCCTGTGTCTGATCCATGAAACCTGCAAGGATACAAAAGGGTTTTATTTTAACACACGAACATTGAAACAGAACAGGAAAATAAGTATTGTTGACAATGATACTTCTTCAACATTAGGGCGTTTTTCGATTTTAGTTCACAGCAGAGTCTGAGCTGTCAAAAAAAGTTCTTCTTCAAAGCATAGAATAAGTGTTACTTTTTACTATAAGGCAAGTTATGCATTCGTAAAAAAAATGTGACAGTCAAGTTTTTCAAAAAAAAAACATGTTTTTTGAAAAAACTAGTCGAATGATTTTGAAAAAAAAATTGCTTAAAATTCAAAACGGTAAAAGCAATAAGATAACTTACTTAATTTTTTTTCAAAAAAAAAACATTTTAACTAGTGATATTTAAGTGTTTGTTTACGTCGAATATTTCGAATATTTTCGTTTGTTAATCAAATAAAGCTATTTCAGGCGAACTCTTTCCTTTACAAAATAATTCGCTTACAGTTTTGTTTCCAAGATTCTTGATTCGACAATTCAAGCTAGCAGTTTTTCCAACAAGCGCTGTGACATTTCGTGATGCTGATGTATCAAAATATGAGCCCCTCTCCAGCTGTTTGGATCGTTGGTTTAAATTATCGTGCAATAGAGCCAGCTCCTCTTCCGCATCAAAAAGTCGATTTACATCCGTTGTATGGTGTATGAAAACATCTCCGTATTCGTGTTTTTTGCTTTCGCTCGAACCGGCATCCCAAACTTCTGCAAAAATTGTGATAAAACGACACTATTTTATTTTTGTTACATAAATAATTATTTAAAATCTTCTTTACCTGTAGACAATAACAATAAAACAATTTTTAACAATAAGCTCATCATGACTCAGATTTTAATAAACTGCCCATCCTGGAAGGAGAAAGGAGGGCAATCGATATAAATGTATATAAATGGATGGATGCACATATGTATATGTATATGTATGTATGTCTACTCCTAAGCCACCCAACGGATTTTTATAAAATTTTCATTGTTAATATTATGAAGAATAATTCGCATAACATTAATCAACTGGGTTCCATTTATAAATTGTATTCATGATTACTCTCAATCAAAAGATATTAAGCAAGAATTGATTTTTTACAATATCACTGATAAGCTCGTGCTAATACAAGTAACATAAACTTCATAACCTCGTAAGTCGTTTTTGCAAGTTTTTCAGAAATCAAAAAATACCTGCTTGTGTATTATTATTGACAGAATCTAGAAAGAAGAAAATCTATAAAAAATAAAGATAGAATCTAGAAGCAGTAAAAATCTAGAATGTATACAAATCTAGAAAGATGGAAATCTAGAAAAAACTAGAAAAAAAGTGTTCTAGATTTTTTTTTTTTTTTGAGGAATTCTAAATCTTGAATTAATATTAATTCTAGGTTTTGTCCATTCTAGATTTTTTTTCTCGATTTTTGGTTTTCGAGATTAAGGTTATCTAAATTTTGGGTTTTCTGGATTTTGCAAGCTTTCGAGATAAGGGTTTTCTAAATTTTGGGTTTTCTGGATTTTGCTTATTCTAAATTTTTTTTTTCTAGATTTTCTTTCTAGATTTTGTTGCCCTAGATTTTTTTTCTAGATATCGTGGTAAGCCCATGCAATATACCTCGTAAGCATATAAAAATTCAATTCGATTTACTTGCGTAGTATTCAAACACACTTCATTTTGATAATGTAAAATAGTGAGCACAGAACAGAATTTTGAAATACAAAAATTTTTCATACAGAATTTTGCTCATACAAAATTTTAAAGAATTTTTAGATACAGTATTTTGTAAACAGAATTTTGACCCTACAGTATTTTGACCCCAAACCACGCAATTATTAATGACGAATATTTCGAAAACAATTTATCATAATCATATTATTCAATTTAACCAACAAAAAAAAACTGCTTTTGTGGATCGGAAAATTGCAATCGTGACAAGTGATATGGGCTTCGGTTCGAATGCAGAATGGAATTTCACTCGCAGTGGCATCATCTGGACCAACGCTAATCAATGGAGGACGTAAAGCGTTGCACAACATCGGCATTAAAATCTAGATGGGCTGTGCGAAAGTGCAATGATAGCGCCCAAGAAAGATGATGTCAGTAGATTGAACGAACAAATTCAGGACACAGTGATGGATGAACAACAATGCAACAACACATATTAACATTGAAAGTTGGATCGCCGGGGATGCTCATTCAAAACTTAAACGCTCCAAGACTGTGAACCACACTAACGGTCGCGAAATTGATACCAAGTTTAATCGAGAAACAATCATCATATGCAATTTTAAAGAGGAATACTCTAACTCCACTTATATCATTGATTACCAACGATTTGCCATTTGTCTTCAAGGGGTTTTAGTTTTCTTTACGTCTCGCCTTGCGGTTACCATCAACAAAGCACAAGGACAATCGTTAACTGTTGCTAGTTTACACTTGGAAAATTCATGAATTTCATTTATACACCAACCAAAACGACAAAAAATATTGTTTATCCGCTAGCTTTAAGATAAAATAAAGAAATTTAATTTCACATTAAATACTTACATGTCCGGATACCGCAAATTGATTAAATAATATTAATAGTGAATAATAAATATAAGTAATAATTAAAAAAATCTAATGAACTTGATCTAATGCTTATGTTATAAAATTACTTGTGACAATTTTACCAAAATATCATGCTCATGAGCTCGAATGGCAAACTCGTTGAACGAACTCATTGGGTTTTAAGGAAATATTTAAATATCCTCTTCTTCGTGCTTTTCCTTGACATTCGTCACCTCTATGATCTTGTTCTTAACCTCTTCCACAGGCAATCTCTTTCCATTGCTCAGTCAAACTTTGATTATGTTGCACAACATGAGGGAGAAGGAATTGAAAGATAGGAAAGAATTTTTGATGGTAAAGCGGATTGAGATTTAAGTGATATTTATTTCACGAAGATCCTACGGGTGATATCCAATTGAATTGAAGCTTGGGAAGTAGGGAAGAATTGCCCAGGCTAGGGCTTAAACGCACAACTCTGGGTTAGCAACCAAGCATTTCATCCGATGTACCAATGCCACCCGCAAGCGTTTGTGAGATAGTTTATAGTTGTTTCCTTGCGATTTTGCTTAAGCATTCCAGAGAGAATTTCGAAATTCCTTCGAAGAAGTCAAAAATAGCACCATGGTCCTCATGTTTTTTTTAGTTCTGAACTTCGTCAATGGTGGTGCTAGTTGTCTTATCTATCTACTTTACATCAAATGTCTTCTATTGTTGTTTTTGCTTCCCATGGCAATCTAGACAAAAAACACTCCTAACTCACCAATCAAGTGTTTGTGAACTTGGTCAATAGATGGCGCACCAAACGTTCCTCATACTGGGATTACTATAGATTGTAAATACAATGACTAAATTTGTCAGCTTATACCACTTTCTTGTTGATAGCTGCCTTTACCTAAACTAACATAAGTCAGTCAAACAATAGAAACGAGTTATGGAAATGTTTGAAAAAAAATTGATTTGAATTTAAGGGAATTTTGACGTCACTTGTCAAGGTTTTAATTATTAAAGGCTTACTTTGGTGTTTCCTGACCAATGTTTATGATAATTGCGCTGTTAGCACTAATGATAAAAACTTTGTTAATGCTATTGTTTTTAGATATACCAAACTTTGCGATTGCTTTTAAATAATTTTTTTTTCTTACAACATATCCATAAATATATGTAAATCAATTCCCAAATTATTGTCTATGAATTAGGAAACACCCTGTACTAGTTGTCAAATTTTGACTTGTGGCTTCACTTACAATCTCATGCCTTTTCTTGGGGTTTTTCTTACATTTTTAAACATTTAATCTAATTGGTTTCATAATATAGACTCCGTAGATTATGTTGAATTGAATAAACATATCCGGAACGTTGCGTCGCACAAAACAAAAAGAAAGCATTTGTAAACATAATATCTTCTTTTTTTTAATTCGACTTGAAGTCTGTTAAATTCGAAAGTAAAGGCACTAAAATATATCAAACTTGGCTTAACTTGGCTTTAAATTTACATGGAACATCCCATTTCACTGACAATTTGTATCGGCGCAATGTTTAATAATATACCTTCATCAAGTGATGTTTTTGAAATGCTTACGTTTTTTAAATATCTGGTACAGCGTTTACCACCACATTAGCGAGCACGTTTTCAAATGTGAAAAAATGTTTTTAATTTCTGGTTGTTATTAAAAATTTTTGTTTACTTTTCACAATTGTTACGGTTTATTTTTATAAGGGACCAACTCTAGAATTGTCAACGCAGTTTGCAGATTTGTTCAGATTATTCTGTATAACATACCAAGAGATACAGACAAAAAGATTTATGATTAATTAGAGCAAATGTGTTCATTACCTACCTTTTTTTTGTCAAATGTTTGGAGGAATTTTTATTTTGTATGCTTTTGTAATAAAGTTAAAATTAAAAATAATGTACTCAAATAAACAAAGACAAACCTTAAATTTCACTCACATATCTTTAAAAAAAGTACCCTTTGGCTGTTTGTTCACTTTGGCCCTTAAAAATATCTCTGTCTTGCATTGTTGCCACCACTGACAACCTCGACATTGAAATAAGTTATAAATTGTATTTATCACTTTTTTTGTGGGTGGTTAGTTACCAAAATACATTTTTGAGATACCGACAAGTTTCTTGGAATTTCTTTTTAATCTATAAGATGCGCAAATACTCGACAAACAACAATATAATTCTTTTGAAATTTTTCTTAATTCATTAATCCCAGTCAGGAGTGTTTTTCTAGGTCACATTATTTGAGTAAAGAATGTCCATTATTCACAATAATCACTTTGGCAGTAGTTGAATTCCTCTGTGTGTATCAATATCAAAGGCGTATGCCGTGAATATGCGCAAAGGATATAAATAAACTTTAAAGTAAGAAACGTGCCAAAAAGCTTTCTAACAACTTTCGAATTAACGTATTTTGAAAGCTAATAACACATTTTTATAACAACCTATAATAAGTTTGAGTACCCATGCAGGAGAGGCATAAGCAAGCATAAGCTTATGTCAAAACTGAACGAAATTTTTTCTTATGCTTACAAAGAATAGATGGAATTAAAGTTAGAGTTTCTAAGTCATAGACCTATGTAGGTCTCAAAGCATTCGAAAGGGGTCCTATCAATTGAATATGAGTGAATGTGAACTTCAGCTCCAGATTAGGTAATAGAATGGTGAGCTACCCAAATCAATTGTTCCCGAAAAAAATTTAAAGAGTAATAATACTTAATTTATACATCAGAAGAGAATTATAGTTAATGTCTTACCCTCTGACAACAAACAATACATAAAAGGGAAATCTACGGAAGACGAAAGGAAATCACTCCTCTAAAGACTAAGCCTGTGTAACGTAAAAATAATAAAGTTATCAGAAGTTAAATAATCTAAAATATATATATTGATATGTATAATAATTAAACCATCTGTAACATAAAAATATATATAAATAAAAAATTTATCAGAAGTTATATGAAGTTATAAGAAGGGAAAAATAATTAAATGCCCGTCAGCAAACGTTAAACTCTTCACTTAAACACCCTATGGATATCTACGATCCGAACCCTCTGCCTACCAACAGTACAGGCCAAAGAGGAAGCCAGAAGAAGCAAGCACCCATGTCCATCCTTGACTCTTATATCAATGAAAGATATCCCCACCTGTATTCATTCGTGAACCGGAGTATTCAGCATCCCTGCAACAGACATACTTACTTTTCACTAACACGGCACCTTGCATCTTCCTACTCCTCTTCCCATTTCTTCTTAGTTTCATCTTCTTCAACTTTATTTCCATCCTCATCACAGAAGCGAGAACCATCCACCAGCCTACCATAGGTACTGACTACAAAACCCCGTAGAACAGCCTAGAGGGTACCTGACGGCATGTTCCCGCCTATCCACTACGAGCGCTAGGTGTTCTGCTCGCAGCTGGTTCACTTAGTAGCCTACACCTATAAACCAAGGACCCTACTATTATCCCTGCTGACATTTCTAAACACGCTATGCGACCTTATTAACCAATGCTTTATCTCTACCGGAGGTTCTGCTCCAGTCCGCATGCTTGAGTTTCGAGAAACGTCAACCGTGTTTGCGTGAATGGGATGGTAGCAACCTTTCGCCGGCAACGCCCCCTTTCTCATCGGTTACCCGTGAAGAGCAGACGATGGGAACGGCATGCGACAACGTAAGGCCGTGGCCTAGATCAACCGTCGCGGTGGCCGGCAGTACCATAGCCATAGCTAGCTCAGCCAGGCCGTAGGCACTTGCTCCGGGATCTATGTGACCGGTGTTACCTCTTATTTTTCACTGCCGACCGTTGAACATAAGATGTGTATGTTCGAATATTCAATGTTAATACGCTTATTGGCCCTCATAACCATCAAAGTAAAGATATTCCCGAATTGAATTGAAAGAAAAGTTGACTCAATTGCACCTCTTCATCAAAAAGAGTGAAATCGTAAATCGAAAGCAAAGATTTCGTGATTATCTTTATCACACTGACCCAGTGAACGTGACACGTAAGATCCCTAACGCAAGCAAGTCATAGGAGTTCGTGACTGCTGTGGCATTTAATTAACTTCCGCCCCTTTTGCTGCCACGATGAATCGCAAAAGGTGGCAGAAGAGGTGTCTAACTATATGGGGAGGGAGGATCTAAGATGTAAAGCCGACCCTCCTAGTCTCACAACCCACCCAAAATGAGCACAGGAATCATCTCTCCCGTGTACTCATCCGTTGGCTGACCCTGGACCTATCGAGTCCCCATGACTCTATGTTATTTGTGGGCAGCCCCTTACATAATAAACAAGCAGATTAAAAACTGCTTGACTGAAACTCTAAACTATATATACCTAAAAGAAATCATCAAGAAAAAAAAAACTCGATACCAAAGTTGTACTACATTACAACCTCCAAAAGAAATCGAACACACACCCACTTACTCCATCCGAAGGTTTTGTGAGGGATACCACCCTCCCTATAACTAACCTAAACCGTCATCCTGAAAATTCTGAAAGTCTTCAAATATAAATTCCAACAAAATGAATCAACTACAAAAGTTTCGAAAAAACGTTATAATCAAATGCCTTATTTATTAAAATTTCAAATAAATCTTATACTAACTATTTTATAAGCTTATATCTAACCAATCTAACACTTCAATAATGTATTTCAAAAGATCTAAAACTCTATCTGGAATAATGAAAACTTATTCACTTACAAGTAAAGTTATATCGTAAATAATTGCTTCTTTATCTTATTAAAATCTAAGAAATCTAGTATTTGCGCTTTCTTAAATGCGCTACTGAGTTTTAATCTATAAATACTGGGTATTTACTTACATGCTAATCAAAAAGTTAAGGAATAATGAAATTGTGAAATATTCCTAGTAATATCATAAAAATCAAAAATAATTTGTGGAGTCGTTCTCCAAACGATACGCGGATCGTTGTCTGTTCTAAGAGACTGAGCTAATTATTGATAGCAAAAATATTCGTAGCTAAAACTTTTTAAATGCGGCGTCAAAATAATCGCTATTCGTTGCTACTGTTTGTATAAATTCAACCGCGAGAATTATTCAAATTGGTCCTGTATACGGACAGGATAACTATAACACGAGGACAAAACACGAGATACGAAAGTCTGAAATATCAGAGTATACACCCAAAACAAAATATCAATCAATAAGGTCAAGATATAAATGTACCATATACGTATGAATCCCGTTCGGCTTCATGCGTATAATCGATCATAAATGTTTAAGTCAATATAGTGAGTAATAAAATATTAAACTATAAATTTAAATATATTATACGTTGGTGACTGAGTTCTCTACCAATGGGGTAGAATGAATCTCAAAACTCCACTTTACGACGTTTCGGAAGTGCACTCCAGAAATGTACCTGTAAAAGCTGTTAATGTTATATATATTGATGTCTATGTACTATTAGCACTATATTTCCTTATTATCGCTCTTCTACTGTTAGCTACTTGGGCTATAAAGCGAGTGATGATTAATTTTATCTTGAAGCTTTGAATGCTCAGATGCCTTGGGATTGAAATCGAATACCAAGAACCGATGTACCACTTGAATCTATATCCACTGCGATCAGGATATGATTAAATATGTTTGACGTAGGTAAATCGATCAAAACTAACGAATGATGAGACAGAGTTTAAAACAATCGACAAAATACAGTGAAAATTTAAGGTGAGTGAAACAAAGTAAGTGAGTATTTAGTATGAGCGCTATGCTCCGAAAGTGATTCGAAAATAGAATCAACGCGGCGTTAATACGCGAGCGATTGGTCGCTACCGACACTATGAGTAAAACAAAAGTTATAAAAAAAAACTGAATACCAGTGGTAATCTGAACAACTGCTTGCGAAGACAGATTGTTATTGATGATTAAAAGCAATGAACGTTATTAATGAGGATTCAGTACGGACGTCCGACACTGTCCCTTGGTCACAGACACGGATTCTGTTATTACCCTATAGCAACTAGTGAGGAACTGTGCTTATATCGTAACAAAAAAACTGTATCGACTGATACGAAATCAAATGGACCGATCTCACTTCACTCGAAAACAAAAAAAAACTCATTACACAAAAAAAATTAACGTTTAAACCGAAGACACAAAATAAAAGGATATTTCACTTTTCATGCACAACCATATAAAATGTTATATCAAAATATATTCTACACTATTAACTTTGTTATATAATATAAATAGGAACACCTAAGGTTCGAAGTATAAACTGGAGTGGAGGAGGCGTTAGGTCCTCGCACTCGATTCTTCAAAGGAAGCGCAAAAATTATTCGTAAACCACCGTCCGTGGTTGTCTGCGTCTGACCAACAGCGTCAACCGCTGCGTCAAGCGTGTTTTAGATCAAATTCGATCTTATGAAAAGGATTTCTTTTTTTTTTTTTATGGAGTGGTATGAGCATATGGCTCCCACTCGGTATGTTGACAAAGATAACACAAAAACACTAATAAACATAAATTCTTTGTTACCTGGATCTTATTAAATATTCTATAAAGTTGGTAATAAAATGATGTAACTCAGGAACGGCTGCATCCTCACGGAAGTTTCGATGGATAATAATAGCTCCTTCAATCGTGAGATGGGGTTTTCTGCATCACCGGATGTCTAATGTAATGTTGGGCATAGAAGCCTTCAAAATACTGTTGGGCATAGAAGCCTTCAAAATAATGTTGGGCATAGAAGCCTTAAGTGATTTATCGTTGGGCATAGGAGCCTTGAGTGTACCTATTTGTCCACGTGCTAAGATTTATACACGTAATGAGGACATGTGTCAGGTGAAAGTGTGTACTGCCAGGATTCCTGGCGCTATTGGAGTCGTCAACGAGCCAGCATTCGGATCAACGTCGATCAGACCCGCTAGGAATGCTTTCTACAGGCGTAGGATAATGCGCCTAGTTTCGTGCCGACGCACGTGTCGCAAGGAAAATTGATTGGGCGTGGCCCCAAAAGAATAGCAGTGACGATGAATGAATTTAGCCTTCTAAAATTACAACACAATATGCATCCATGGGAACTTCTCTTTTTATTGCACGGATATGCGTGCACAATTTACGTGTATATATAAATACAATTCACACTCCAATGGGGAGGAATTCGAGGAAAAACTTTTAATTTTGCTTCCTCGATTGAATCGCAGGACAACTCGCTCAAAAAAAAACTTGCAGCCTCGTCTGCCTCACCCTATTTTGGTGATAGTAGGTGGTGATGCTCCATTAGGGAATAATCCATAGTATCCTAAAAGAAAAGGCACGATTTAGCCATGTGGCGTCGACTACGTGTTTTCGTCAAGGCAAAAAAAATTGCTTTGGCGAAACCAACAAGAAAAAAATTATTCCACTAACTTACCTATTGAATAATTATCAGTAGGTTGATAATATTGTATCCAATTGCTTAAGCAATTGGTGAAATATATTGCTCCTCGCAATAATATAGGGGGGTAAAGCACGACTTGCTGCTTTTTAATTTTTTTAATTTGTTAAGAACGAAAGAAGGTTCTGTGATGGGGTTGTTGCTTCTCTGCTGTCTATCTTCAAAATGAAGTTAGCAGACGGATATGAGATCCACAATAGCCGGCACCAATCAGATCGCTTTGTATTTCCAATGATATTTTGCTTTCCAGAATGCCGTTCCATTGATATCAGCGAGTTGAATGGGCTGAAGTAACGAGTGTCAAGGTTTCGTTTACACTACATTATTTCTGCCCAAGCGTGATTTACACGCGAAGTTGTGTGTCATAAATAGACATTTGAACGTCTTGACATAACTTGAAGCTCTAGTTACACTAGTAGATAGGGATTTGACAAGAAAAACGAAATAATGGTAACGGGATTCTGGGTTGTCAATTACACCTTGGGGAATGAAAATCACTTGGTACTTTGTCAATTCTGAGATATTCTGATTTTGACATTTCTAGTCATACTGCTCCGAATACTAAAGGATGTTTTTCAGGTATTCTGAATGTCAAGATACCTGTTTGGTAGCAATTGGTGTGTATCTGTCATAGCTTCGTTTCTTGACTTTTGCGTGTGACAGTTCTGCAGATAATGGTAAGTAAGGAATTTTACGTTTCCGTAACGTGCAGCGCCATGGAAATGGTGTTAGATCATTTGATGTTCTGCAAATGCAGTTATGTTCCATGTGCTGGCACGCCCTTAAGGAACAATTTCTGCACAGACCGGAAGGAACTTTTCTAATATCTGGACAATAGAGTAACAGCCTAGTGTAGGTTCAGATGGACAAATACAAGAAAAATACATCGGCCGCATCGACTATTTTCCTCTCATAACCCATCTGACAGCTACCTGTCAGTGTGGTTTTCTTGAAGTGTTTGGCGACATGACTGTCGCTACTATCGCAGAATTACCTAGTGTGATCACTTTCGCAGTGCATTTGGTGTGAACACTACTCAGCACAAACTAGCGAGTAGATATTTCCTGGGATCCGATTTTGCGTCTGATGACGTCACGGAAACCAAATCATTCTGGAAGTAGTTTAAGGTAGGGGAAATCATGTGGATTATAATATGAAGTGGAATCCATCTACCAAAATGGCTTCCTCTTTGTGGAATCCTTCTCTGGTGGAACCCATCGAATGCGTTCAGCAATGTGCGAGTAAAGTGAGGGTTTCGCACCTAGATGGCACCAGTGGCAAACATTATTTTATTAAGTATAAATGACTGGCGAGAAAGTTTTCCCTACAAAACTTGTAATTTAGACCGAGTCTACTTGGTTTAATTTACAAGAAAAAGGAATATTTCTCGCAAAAAAAAAACTTTGAACTTAAGTTTTCTCACCTTCGTATCGTGAAGATACTGCGACTCTTTCACGTCTAGTCGGTCGAAGACAAAAAAAAATTTTATGTTACACGTTGTGTAATTTGGCAACAATTACGCATCTCATAGATTTTGAAAAATGTAAGCAAAAAAAAACTTGATCTGGCGTTAAGCCAAGAGTCTCATGCACAGCTGAGAGCCGGGCATAAAAAAAAATTACTAGCAAACATCTATGTCTCTTGCGTGTTACATAGCGTTTAGACATTGTGAAAGGAAGCACGCTATTATGCTCTTACTGAATCACATATTTGGGGAAAGTCAGGTTAATTAAAAAGTAAGTCCGATATTTATATATTTGGGTATGTCATGGTTTTACCTCTTCAGGTCCTTGGTATGACACGTTGACTTGTGTCCACGCCTATCTTCTACTTCGTACAAGTTATTTCCAAAGACTTGGTTTACTCGAACCTTGATAAATTTAGGACACAACTTCGCACTCATATGCTTGGTTGCGTCGCTTAAGACATGATTACGTTTGTAGATTTCGTCACCTACTTTGAATGAGACGTTCCTACTCCTGAGGTTATAAGTTTTCTCATATGCTTCATGAGTTTTAAGTAAAGCTTGCTTCAGATACGAGTGAATAATGTTCATCTTGGCTACTTTAGGAAGCCAGTCTATCTCCGAACAGTTTAGTCCACCCAACTCTCTCAGAAGGCGATAATCTGCCCCGTGCTCTATCATACGTTGTCCGTATAGGGCTTCGTATGGGGACATCGTAAGAGTTGAATGTACCGTCGTGCGTAAAGCACTGCTGATCGAGGATAGGTACGTATCCCAATCTGTTTGTCGTGGGTTGACGTATGACCGTATGGCTGCCAAGATGGAACGATTGACTCGTTCACTAGCGTTTGACTGGGGAGCATACACTGCCGTTCGGTAGTGTTTGACCCCGAATACATCAATGAGTTTTTGGAACTCCTTCCCAACAAATTGCGTGCCATTATCGGAGAGAATACTCTCCGGCACTCCATATACTAAGAAAATTTCGTCTTTTAAGAATTTGACCACGCTCGCGGCTGTTGCCTTGCGTAGTGGTTTGATAAATACAAATTTGGTCAGCTGATCCAACACGATGACAATATAGACGTTGCCAGATCTCGATCTGGGGTATGGTCCTAGAAAGTCAACATATAAATGCTGAAACGGTCTATCTACTTCGAAACAGTTTCCCATTTCGGCTCTTAACGTCATGTTGGCTGCTTTACTGGTCTTGCATGTCTCACACCGGTCTACGTAAAGTTTGACCTGAGTGTACATACCTGGCCAGTAAAACCTATCTTTCAGTCTGTAAATGGTCTTCACCACCCCACCATGCGAAGCGCGCGGCGGATTGTGAGCCAGTGCGATTAACGATTCCGTCATCTCTGAGGGAACCCACAACTTCCAAGTTAGGTCGTCGGCCAAGGGAATACCAACCGCATGTTTTGTGCGTTTGTAAATATACCCTTCCGACACTTTGAGATCGGGTAACCTCTCCTGTTCCTTCCTGACATGACTGATGATATCAAGGTAACCTTTGGTTTTAAAGGACGGATCCTCAAGATCGATGTGGAGTACCTCCGAGGTACCGATCTGCGGTAAACACGAAAGGAAAGCTGACACTGTCAACTCATCGTCTTCATATGCTCTGGACAGAGCATCTGGCACGACATTCAATGTTCCCTTTCGGTGCTCCACCACAAAATCGAAGCCTTGGAGACGCATACTCCACCTCGCTAATCTTCCGGTTGGATCCTTCATGGTCATCAGCCATTTCAGGCTGGAATGGTCTGTAATAACACGAAAATGGTATCCCTCAACGTAGGACCTGAACTTCTGGATACCTTCAAAAGCTGCTAAGCATTCGCGCTCTGTCACCGAATAGTTTCTCTGTGCAGCGTTCAGTTTCCGGGAGAAGTAGTATATAGGCTGCTCCGCTCCGGATTCGTCCCTCTGACAGAGTACACATCCGATGCCAGTCGCGGATGCGTCGCAGAGAATGATGAATTCTTTGGAGAAGTCTGGATTGACTAGAACAGGCGCCGAAGTTAAAGCTTGTTTGATCAGCAGGAATGCTTCAATAGCTTCTGGACCGAGCTTGAAGACTTTTCCCTTTTTCAACGTCTCGGTCAATGGCGCGGCTAGGGTGCTGAAATCCTTTACAAATCGCCTATACCAACCTGCCATACCGAGAAATCGGCGGACTTGACGGGTTGTAGTTGGTAAAGGAAAGCTAGTTATAGCTGCGATCTTATCCGGATCTGCTTTCAAGCAACCTTGACCGACCTTATACCCGAGATAGTGAAGCTCATCAAAACAAAACTTCGACTTCTCGACGTTAATCGTCAGTCCTGCCTTCGTCAAACACTTTCCGACTATCTCCAGAGTCTCCAGATGTTCGTCGAAATCCTTCGACACAACCAATAGATCATCCAAGTAAACGAATACTTGATCTCGTAATCCTGAGGGGATTACGCGACTCATCAGGTAACTCAAACTTTGTGCTGCATTACATAGACCGAATGGCATGACCTTAAATTGGTACAGTGGTCTGCCAGGTACCGTAAAAGCAGTCTTCTCCCTCGAACTTTGCTCCAGCGGTATCTGCCAAAACGCATCCTTCAGATCCACGCTAGAAATATAACGTGTCTCTGTCAGACGTGCTAGCAGCCCCTCTATATGCGCAATAGGACGAGCATCTTTCTTTGTCACGGAGTTCACCTTCCGAAAGTCCAAGCACAATCGGTTCTTACCAGGCTTGCGAACAAGCACTACTGGGGAACTCCATGCGCTGGAACTTTCCTCAATGACTCCCAACGAAAGCATACGGTCCAACTCCGCATACATAAGGGTTTGTATCGCTGGAGATACGGGATAGTACCTTTGCTTCATTGGTACAGCGTCACCCGTATCTATATAATGTTGCACTAGATTTGTCTTCCCGAGTCCATTGACTGCGAAAGAAGGAAATCCACGAACAACTGCTTCTAGTCGTTTGGACTCTTCAACATTCAACTTAATTTGGTTGGTGGGTCTCTCGTCTGGCCCACCTGTCGTAATTCCAGAAAGACCCGCAATTACCTGAGGTGCTATTTGGAACTTCTGCCAAAAGTCGACGCCTAAATACAGACGTTGGCTCAACGTTGGCACAATGTAAAGATCTATATCTTTAGTCACTCCTTTATACTGGATTGGGGTAGTAATTACTCCCACTATGGATTGCTTGTGTCCATCGGCCGTGGACACGGTAGTCTCTACCTTCCTTACCGTAGCATTTTTGTCTCTTAAATAGGGAAGTATGTCGGTGCCTAAGCAACTAATACTTGCCCCTGAATCAAGAAGTCCTAAAAAGTTATCGCCGAACAGACCAACGGTCACGTAAGGACGTGGGTCGTTAGATTCTCGGCCTATAGTTGAAGACGCTATGCTACGGTAAGTAGTCCGCTTCCGATGGAAACGCTCCCTTGTCCGTCGTATCCGTTTAGATAACTCAGGAAAAGTGACTATCTTCTTACGTACCTCATTATAATTGCGCAACCTTTCATGGAATGGTTTACGATATAATGGTTCTGTATCATAATTCTTAAAATTCAATTTTAAATCTGGATTGGGTTCTATATCTACAATAGGGATTGTTCTACAATCATTCTTATTATCAACTGGTAATTCATTTTTATCAATTTTTGGTTTAAGTATAGTAATCTTTGGAGTTTCAAGAGGCGATTTCGGCTCAGCAGCTTGAACTCCGGGTATGTCTATTCGGAGCGAACCCCCCCGGTTGATGGGTTGTTCCTCCTCTCGTTTCCCGTTAAACATTTCGGACATGATGGGCTGTATTCATCTGGTAAGCCACATCGGAAACAGAAAACTTTGTCAATAGGTTTCGCACAATCGCGAAAACTGTGGCCAAGTACTTGGCAATTCCAACATTTTTGTAATTTGCGGTCCCTCTGGATCACTTCAAGACTATTAGTGGGCAGTGCCACGACTAAATCCTGACAAGGTTCTTCAACGATCTCGTTGACAAAACGCCTTGCAGGTGGACGTTGTGCATTTGGCACAAAATTCGGACGGACATTCTCGTATTGAGATTGAGCTTTTTCAATAGCTCGACAGTAGTAGGCCAGCTGCCTTAAACTGGACGGACTGTAAGTGATGAGTAGTTCACCCATGCGCCTACGGACATTTGTTTTTATAATTTCAATTAACTCCTTCTCGGGTCTTGGACTTCTCATCCTGGAGTTCAAATACTGAATAGCATCGTAAAAGTCATTGAAAGACTCGCCATTCATCATCTTACGATCGGATAACTTGCGGAATAGCTCGGTATCGCTTTCCAAACTGCGGTACTGTTCTACCAAAGCAGTTTTCAATTCATCCCAGGTCGTATGTTTGTTACTTTTCAAATATACCCAGTACCAGGATTCCACTGAACCTGATACAAAATGGTAAAAGTTCGCGGTGATTTCGTACCACGATACACCATAACTATTACGGATGCACCCCAGGCGAAACAAAAAATCATCCACGGACATATTTTTCCCATCGAACTTCAATCCCCATTTGTGGAATGGATGGATACGGTTCGATGATGTGGCATTCGAGGGTGGAGGCCTGGGTGGCGACAGAGGTGACTCGTCGTCGAAATTAAACGCATTAACACGAGACATAAACTCGTCTAAATTGGAGCCTAGAGGCATCTGTGCTGGATTGACATCCGACATAGGTGGCACTCTAGCTGGCTCATAATGTGGTGTGTATCTATCTGCCAAATCGATTTCATCGACTGGTCTATACTCGGACTGGACATGTTTAGAAGTGGATGCTCCATTTGGAACATTATAATTTACAACACGTGTAGTGTCTGTGTTGGCTAAATTGACTTGCCTTGGTACTTGCTGCGTTGAAGAAGCGTTAGGTGGAATAAGTGGTCTCGTTGGAGGGGCGACTGGTTGAGGAGGGGCGACAGGTTGAGTTGCCTTGACCGTACGTTTTCGTAAGAGCTGAGCTACTTGGTCAAGCAAACGCATGTGACTCTGCTCCAGTGCTTCTGCCATGAACTTCCTATCGTCGACCCGATGTAGGTCAATAGTGGCGGAAACTACCTTTTGGATATACGCCGAGTGGTCAGCAGCATCTCTACGCAACTGCTCTTCAGCTCGTGCTACCTCATCGTCGTCTACCACGACACTTCTATCGATTGTGTTATCTCTCGGTAGGCTCTCGTCTACGCTCTCATCGTCAGAGTGATCTTCCACAACATCGTTCTGAACGTTGCCGGGTTTTGTTTTCGATCCCCCAGGAGCCATTGCGTCGAAATCTCGGTACTTCGTTAGGTAAGTACTTTTGACTGTGCGCCTCGGTCTTGAACTGTTCATTCGCTTGCAACCGAAAGGAAATCGGATGAACCACGTCAAACGTGAGAATCAAGGATCCAATATAAAAAGTAATTAATTTGTAGTCCGCGAAAAACTTTCGGACGGATACTACTCAAGTGATACCAAGGTAAAACAAAAATTTGTCAAATCAAAAAGAGGAAAATTCAAAACTATCGTGGGCAATTGCCTCAAACGATCAATTATCAATCTAACTCAAAGTATATTGTAAGTCTGGTGATTACTAATTCTAGTAGCCCGTGAGAAATCCTCGAACGGAAACTACACAAGGAATATAATGGTAAAAATAAAGTAAGTCAGGTGTATAAGTATAAATATTTTCAAATATACCGTGAGCAAACCTCAAACGGTTAATTGGCAATCAAATAATTCAAAAAAAAGGTGAGTAATGATAAAAAAAAATATTAATGATATAAAAGTGCTTAATTCTAAAGGTAAGTATATAGGTGTTCTAATCGTTTACCAAAAACAATAATTCAAAAATGTTTTCAGAAATCTTATAAACGTAACTGAATACTTAAATGTAATCTTACTAAAAAGGAAAATTAAATATATGTTTAACTGTATTAGATAAATCTAACTTCAAATTCAATGCTTAAATTATAATCAAAACTATCTATATATTATATAAACTATATTCTACCTAGCGGGCACTATCCCAAACTAAATGCTATAAACTATATGGCGGGCACTATCCCAAACTACACGTCCAATCAAGAAGTTACGTCCCAACTTGATTGACGGAAACTCAAAAAAAACTAAAAACTACTAAATGGCGGGCTCTATCCCAAAAGACTAAATTGCGGGCACTATCCCAAACTTACACATCAATTGAGAAGTTTACGTCTCAACTCAATTGACGGGACTCAAAAAAAAATAATCAATACTTAATTGTAAGAATATTTCAAAAAGAACTAAATGCCTATATAGATCTGTATTTCATAAAAAGATTCGGGAGAGGGTAGCCCTCCCTTCATCAGGATAAAGTGTGTGTGTTCGTTTCGGTTCATTCATTCAAACCGACTCAAAAAAAAAAAAAAAAAATATTAGTGTGTTTAGACAAGGTAAAAATTTTCTTACGGCGTTCTACTGTAATAGAAAAGACAATTCTTTCTAAACGATCAGTTGATCAGGTATGTGAGGATAACATTACGCTACTGCTGACGTACATCGGGTATAAAACACCAATTACCGGTTAGCGCTTCATGTCTCTTCGCATACCGTCACTTCCTAACATCTATCAACAATGACTGTAAACTTCTAGAACAACAATCTGGGTAGCAATATTAAAAGAAAAGAAATAAGTTCATTTTAAGTTGAAACAAATTGGGTCGTCCTTGAGCGAGTGACCAGCTTCTGCAGCTGACGTGCGTCGGGCAATAAGCACCAACCACCGGTCAGAAGACCTGCTCATTCTACTCTCGTTCGACCGGGTTCTTAGACATCACTTCCAGGATATTATCTACACCTCAGCAACTGACGATCAAGCGAAAATCACAACTCAATCCGGACAGAGATCGAAGACATACCTAAGTGAATAAAGGCAGAGGGAAAGTAGATAGACCTAATGCAACAGCTGGTTCAGGATAAAGTCACCAAACCACTGGACAAAATAGTGCCTATACTGCTAATCCCGATGGAATTCCTCCATCTAAGAATCCTGAACAACAAAAAAAACTTTAACTCAAAAATCTGAAAAATTTCGAAAAATTCTGAAAAATCTTAACTTCTTTCTACGTCACTCTGAATCGACCTAACTCAACCAATTCTGGACTAAACTTCTCTGGCTAATTCGGGCCCCACGTTGGGCGCCATCTGTAACGTAAAAATAATAAAGTTATCAGAAGTTAAATAATCTAAAATATATATATTGATATGTATAATAATTAAACCATCTGTAACATAAAAATATATATAAATAAAAAATTTATCAGAAGTTATATGAAGTTATAAGAAGGGAAAAATAATTAAATGCCCGTCAGCAAACGTTAAACTCTTCACTTAAACACCCTATGGATATCTACGATCCGAACCCTCTGCCTACCAACAGTACAGGCCAAAGAGGAAGCCAGAAGAAGCAAGCACCCATGTCCATCCTTGACTCTTATATCAATGAAAGATATCCCCACCTGTATTCATTCGTGAACCGGAGTATTCAGCATCCCTGCAACAGACATACTTACTTTTCACTAACACGGCACCTTGCATCTTCCTACTCCTCTTCCCATTTCTTCTTAGTTTCATCTTCTTCAACTTTATTTCCATCCTCATCACAGAAGCGAGAACCATCCACCAGCCTACCATAGGTACTGACTACAAAACCCCGTAGAACAGCCTAGAGGGTACCTGACGGCATGTTCCCGCCTATCCACTACGAGCGCTAGGTGTTCTGCTCGCAGCTGGTTCACTTAGTAGCCTACACCTATAAACCAAGGACCCTACTATTATCCCTGCTGACATTTCTAAACACGCTATGCGACCTTATTAACCAATGCTTTATCTCTACCGGAGGTTCTGCTCCAGTCCGCATGCTTGAGTTTCGAGAAACGTCAACCGTGTTTGCGTGAATGGGATGGTAGCAACCTTTCGCCGGCAACGCCCCCTTTCTCATCGGTTACCCGTGAAGAGCAGACGATGGGAACGGCATGCGACAACGTAAGGCCGTGGCCTAGATCAACCGTCGCGGTGGCCGGCAGTACCATAGCCATAGCTAGCTCAGCCAGGCCGTAGGCACTTGCTCCGGGATCTATGTGACCGGTGTTACCTCTTATTTTTCACTGCCGACCGTTGAACATAAGATGTGTATGTTCGAATATTCAATGTTAATACGCTTATTGGCCCTCATAACCATCAAAGTAAAGATATTCCCGAATTGAATTGAAAGAAAAGTTGACTCAATTGCACCTCTTCATCAAAAAGAGTGAAATCGTAAATCGAAAGCAAAGATTTCGTGATTATCTTTATCACACTGACCCAGTGAACGTGACACGTAAGATCCCTAACGCAAGCAAGTCATAGGAGTTCGTGACTGCTGTGGCATTTAATTAACTTCCGCCCCTTTTGCTGCCACGATGAATCGCAAAAGGTGGCAGAAGAGGTGTCTAACTATATGGGGAGGGAGGATCTAAGATGTAAAGCCGACCCTCCTAGTCTCACAACCCACCCAAAATGAGCACAGGAATCATCTCTCCCGTGTACTCATCCGTTGGCTGACCCTGGACCTATCGAGTCCCCATGACTCTATGTTATTTGTGGGCAGCCCCTTACATAATAAACAAGCAGATTAAAAACTGCTTGACTGAAACTCTAAACTATATATACCTAAAAGAAATCATCAAGAAAAAAAAAACTCGATACCAAAGTTGTACTACATTACAACCTCCAAAAGAAATCGAACACACACCCACTTACTCCATCCGAAGGTTTTGTGAGGGATACCACCCTCCCTATAACTAACCTAAACCGTCATCCTGAAAATTCTGAAAGTCTTCAAATATAAATTCCAACAAAATGAATCAACTACAAAAGTTTCGAAAAAACGTTATAATCAAATGCCTTATTTATTAAAATTTCAAATAAATCTTATACTAACTATTTTATAAGCTTATATCTAACCAATCTAACACTTCAATAATGTATTTCAAAAGATCTAAAACTCTATCTGGAATAATGAAAACTTATTCACTTACAAGTAAAGTTATATCGTAAATAATTGCTTCTTTATCTTATTAAAATCTAAGAAATCTAGTATTTGCGCTTTCTTAAATGCGCTACTGAGTTTTAATCTATAAATACTGGGTATTTACTTACATGCTAATCAAAAAGTTAAGGAATAATGAAATTGTGAAATATTCCTAGTAATATCATAAAAATCAAAAATAATTTGTGGAGTCGTTCTCCAAACGATACGCGGATCGTTGTCTGTTCTAAGAGACTGAGCTAATTATTGATAGCAAAAATATTCGTAGCTAAAACTTTTTAAATGCGGCGTCAAAATAATCGCTATTCGTTGCTACTGTTTGTATAAATTCAACCGCGAGAATTATTCAAATTGGTCCTGTATACGGACAGGATAACTATAACACGAGGACAAAACACGAGATACGAAAGTCTGAAATATCAGAGTATACACCCAAAACAAAATATCAATCAATAAGGTCAAGATATAAATGTACCATATACGTATGAATCCCGTTCGGCTTCATGCGTATAATCGATCATAAATGTTTAAGTCAATATAGTGAGTAATAAAATATTAAACTATAAATTTAAATATATTATACGTTGGTGACTGAGTTCTCTACCAATGGGGTAGAATGAATCTCAAAACTCCACTTTACGACGTTTCGGAAGTGCACTCCAGAAATGTACCTGTAAAAGCTGTTAATGTTATATATATTGATGTCTATGTACTATTAGCACTATATTTCCTTATTATCGCTCTTCTACTGTTAGCTACTTGGGCTATAAAGCGAGTGATGATTAATTTTATCTTGAAGCTTTGAATGCTCAGATGCCTTGGGATTGAAATCGAATACCAAGAACCGATGTACCACTTGAATCTATATCCACTGCGATCAGGATATGATTAAATATGTTTGACGTAGGTAAATCGATCAAAACTAACGAATGATGAGACAGAGTTTAAAACAATCGACAAAATACAGTGAAAATTTAAGGTGAGTGAAACAAAGTAAGTGAGTATTTAGTATGAGCGCTATGCTCCGAAAGTGATTCGAAAATAGAATCAACGCGGCGTTAATACGCGAGCGATTGGTCGCTACCGACACTATGAGTAAAACAAAAGTTATAAAAAAAAACTGAATACCAGTGGTAATCTGAACAACTGCTTGCGAAGACAGATTGTTATTGATGATTAAAAGCAATGAACGTTATTAATGAGGATTCAGTACGGACGTCCGACACTGTCCCTTGGTCACAGACACGGATTCTGTTATTACCCTATAGCAACTAGTGAGGAACTGTGCTTATATCGTAACAAAAAAACTGTATCGACTGATACGAAATCAAATGGACCGATCTCACTTCACTCGAAAACAAAAAAAAACTCATTACACAAAAAAAATTAACGTTTAAACCGAAGACACAAAATAAAAGGATATTTCACTTTTCATGCACAACCATATAAAATGTTATATCAAAATATATTCTACACTATTAACTTTGTTATATAATATAAATAGGAACACCTAAGGTTCGAAGTATAAACTGGAGTGGAGGAGGCGTTAGGTCCTCGCACTCGATTCTTCAAAGGAAGCGCAAAAATTATTCGTAAACCACCGTCCGTGGTTGTCTGCGTCTGACCAACAGCGTCAACCGCTGCGTCAAGCGTGTTTTAGATCAAATTCGATCTTATGAAAAGGATTTCTTTTTTTTTTTTTATGGAGTGGTATGAGCATATGGCTCCCACTCGGTATGTTGACAAAGATAACACAAAAACACTAATAAACATAAATTCTTTGTTACCTGGATCTTATTAAATATTCTATAAAGTTGGTAATAAAATGATGTAACTCAGGAACGGCTGCATCCTCACGGAAGTTTCGATGGATAATAATAGCTCCTTCAATCGTGAGATGGGGTTTTCTGCATCACCGGATGTCTAATGTAATGTTGGGCATAGAAGCCTTCAAAATACTGTTGGGCATAGAAGCCTTCAAAATAATGTTGGGCATAGAAGCCTTAAGTGATTTATCGTTGGGCATAGGAGCCTTGAGTGTACCTATTTGTCCACGTGCTAAGATTTATACACGTAATGAGGACATGTGTCAGGTGAAAGTGTGTACTGCCAGGATTCCTGGCGCTATTGGAGTCGTCAACGAGCCAGCATTCGGATCAACGTCGATCAGACCCGCTAGGAATGCTTTCTACAGGCGTAGGATAATGCGCCTAGTTTCGTGCCGACGCACGTGTCGCAAGGAAAATTGATTGGGCGTGGCCCCAAAAGAATAGCAGTGACGATGAATGAATTTAGCCTTCTAAAATTACAACACAATATGCATCCATGGGAACTTCTCTTTTTATTGCACGGATATGCGTGCACAATTTACGTGTATATATAAATACAATTCACACTCCAATGGGGAGGAATTCGAGGAAAAACTTTTAATTTTGCTTCCTCGATTGAATCGCAGGACAACTCGCTCAAAAAAAAACTTGCAGCCTCGTCTGCCTCACCCTATTTTGGTGATAGTAGGTGGTGATGCTCCATTAGGGAATAATCCATAGTATCCTAAAAGAAAAGGCACGATTTAGCCATGTGGCGTCGACTACGTGTTTTCGTCAAGGCAAAAAAAATTGCTTTGGCGAAACCAACAAGAAAAAAATTATTCCACTAACTTACCTATTGAATAATTATCAGTAGGTTGATAATATTGTATCCAATTGCTTAAGCAATTGGTGAAATATATTGCTCCTCGCAATAATATAGGGGGGTAAAGCACGACTTGCTGCTTTTTAATTTTTTTAATTTGTTAAGAACGAAAGAAGGTTCTGTGATGGGGTTGTTGCTTCTCTGCTGTCTATCTTCAAAATGAAGTTAGCAGACGGATATGAGATCCACAATAGCCGGCACCAATCAGATCGCTTTGTATTTCCAATGATATTTTGCTTTCCAGAATGCCGTTCCATTGATATCAGCGAGTTGAATGGGCTGAAGTAACGAGTGTCAAGGTTTCGTTTACACTACATTATTTCTGCCCAAGCGTGATTTACACGCGAAGTTGTGTGTCATAAATAGACATTTGAACGTCTTGACATAACTTGAAGCTCTAGTTACACTAGTAGATAGGGATTTGACAAGAAAAACGAAATAATGGTAACGGGATTCTGGGTTGTCAATTACACCTTGGGGAATGAAAATCACTTGGTACTTTGTCAATTCTGAGATATTCTGATTTTGACATTTCTAGTCATACTGCTCCGAATACTAAAGGATGTTTTTCAGGTATTCTGAATGTCAAGATACCTGTTTGGTAGCAATTGGTGTGTATCTGTCATAGCTTCGTTTCTTGACTTTTGCGTGTGACAGTTCTGCAGATAATGGTAAGTAAGGAATTTTACGTTTCCGTAACGTGCAGCGCCATGGAAATGGTGTTAGATCATTTGATGTTCTGCAAATGCAGTTATGTTCCATGTGCTGGCACGCCCTTAAGGAACAATTTCTGCACAGACCGGAAGGAACTTTTCTAATATCTGGACAATAGAGTAACAGCCTAGTGTAGGTTCAGATGGACAAATACAAGAAAAATACATCGGCCGCATCGACTATTTTCCTCTCATAACCCATCTGACAGCTACCTGTCAGTGTGGTTTTCTTGAAGTGTTTGGCGACATGACTGTCGCTACTATCGCAGAATTACCTAGTGTGATCACTTTCGCAGTGCATTTGGTGTGAACACTACTCAGCACAAACTAGCGAGTAGTTATTTCCTGGGATCCGATTTTGCGTCTGATGACGTCACGGAAACCAAATCATTCTGGAAGTAGTTTAAGGTAGGGGAAATCATGTGGATTATAATATGAAGTGGAATCCATCTACCAAAATGGCTTCCTCTTTGTGGAATCCTTCTCTGGTGGAACCCATCGAATGCGTTCAGCAATGTGCGAGTAAAGTGAGGGTTTCGCACCTAGATGGCACCAGTGGCAAACATTATTTTATTAAGTATAAATGACTGGCGAGAAAGTTTTCCCTACACCTGTAAGAAATTCGACGAACCACTTCTTCTTCTTTTTTTTATTTTTGGTGATCAGCTGAGTCGGCCGTGCTCCATTTTTTTAAATATGAAGGCTTTCTCGGAACTTCTTACTTCTTAGATGATAAAGCTTTGTTACTCCTGCTGTCATCCGAAGCCTCTTCGGCTGCTGTTAACTCTGAAAAGATTTGAACACTGTCCAATATTGTGAACCGTATGTGCTTACCGGATGCACAACTGAGAGTAGAGTCTTCCCTTCAGCTTGGGTTTATTTTTCCCATTCCCATCCATCGTTCACCCATACTTAAAAAGCTCTTTTTAGGGATGAAGGATCCTAGCGATGGCTTTGTCGTCAGCAAAGTATAACTGGTGCCTTTTGAGGTCCGTCACTTTACGTTGAAGCAGGTAATTGATGATTGCAAATTGCAATACCTACTGTGATTTGGAATTCTTCGACCAATAACTGGATTTAATTAAGTCGAATTATGACATTTTCATCCTGCATATACGCAAGGAGGAGAACTCTCATCTCTTTTTTAGTTATTCGTCATAGACCGATTTCTAGTTGAACTATAGAACGAGTAACGAGTTGTGGTGTGGTTCTGCTACTAGATACCGTTATCGTACGAAGAATAGAGAGAGATGAAAAGATGTGGTTGCCACCTTATGCTAAAAGGCGTCTTGGCTATAGCAACATCATAAGCAGTCATATGGTGGAGGCCGATTTACAGACAGATGTCAGTATACTGATGTTGCAAAATCTTCAAGGATCGTGCGTGCCTCAGGGTATGTTTGTGTCTATGGACTCAACATCGAACACCTCTCGTATTTTCCATGATTTCTCCTAAACCATTCATTTATTTTCGATCTCTTTTCGTACAATATGAGTTGGCTGTGATCTCTTGCCATGGACGAACGTATGCTCTGCTGCATTAACCACTACTTCTTTTTTTAGGTATGTTCGTCAAATCGACGAAGGATAACCTTTGTGTGATGTTTGTGTTTTACATTTAGTGTGTTTCTGTGTGAATTGCTTCGAACTCCGCTCTACAACATTCGTCCACTTTTTGAATTATCTCATAGAACTTGACCTAAAAGCTTTCTGACTCCATGTTGTTGATGCTTAGCTACATTCCACATAGTTCGGCAAGCTCTCTCCACTCGTACCAGCTGTTTCTACCCTGCATTGCCTTAAGAGCTACAACTTTTGGAAGACTGTTTTCCTGCATGTGAACTACTTTATCCAGGTAGTCTGCTTGCACATTAAGTGTTTTGAAGTGCTCGGAGCTGATTGAAATGTCCTCTTCACATAGTACATTCAGAGCTTCTCGACAGTGTTGTTCTTTTTTTTGTACCCCAGACTTGTACCCATATAAAAGAATGGACGCTGCAACTGCTTCAAAAACCTTAAACTTACTTCTGTGCGATATGTTTTTGTTCACGAAGTATCTCCTCCTTGTTATGTTTCAAGCAGTTTTCGACTTTTCTAACTTTGTTTGGAGGTGTCGCTCCAAGCTTAGGTTTTTGAAAAAATGTACTCCGAGGTATTTATACTCGCTTGAAAATTGCTATTTATTTTAAGCCGTTGTAGGTCCATTTTTCAGTAGATAATTTTCTTCCAACCCCCTCTCTTTAAAACCACTGTAGTTATTTATTTATTTATTTTCTGTTTCCGCAAGATGTACTGGAATGTCTGGCTCAATGCATTGCAATGGTGGACACTCCATCACGATCTTTTAAATGTTTCTTAAATTAAAAATATACCTACTCTTGCCCGCCAAACGATTTATAATGTTTGAAAGTTTTGAAAGCTTTTTGAACTTTAAAAAGCTAAAGTTGGTTTTCAAATTGAGCTTACCTCTCTTACTTTTTTTAAATCATGAATACAGGATCGAAAGATTTAATATTTGTTGTCTGATTTAAGAAACTGTTGCGACTTGCGACTATGATTTGCTCGGAGTCTATTATAGGTCTTCAATCAAAGATTTAAAATTTAAATTTTTTCCTACGGAGCTTCTTAAAAACTACAATAAATATTCAATTTACAGGTGAACAACAATTTAAAAACATTTTATTCATAAAAGAAAACCTTTTAAGATAATAACATTGGACATAACTAGGCCATAGTTACGAGCATAACAAAAAGTATTATAAAACAAGCTACTCTGATTTGTATAGTTGAAGCTGATGACGTCAAAGTTTTGGTTATATTATATTCGATTTGAGGAAAAGAAAGTGTACAAGTTATCCCATCGTTGCCATCAAATCCATTGGCAGTTACGACCGCACTGGCGTTAAAAAAACCATTGTATTCAGGATCATATTTTTCCGAGGGTTTGCTTAGCGTTATATCTTCGTCTTCGCTCCTTTAATAAAAATATACAAGTCTTTGAAATCGGTTTTTTGACAAAAAGTTAAAAATCAAATTTTAATGGCTTCGAAAAAACGTGTTGAAGTTGTATAATAGCGGCTCAACTCTTTTTACAAGGCTTTGTGCTTGCACAAACAATCTTAAGGGCTTGGTTTAAGAATCACGAATTAAATAAAATCAATAATTGGATCAAGAGTTTGAATCAGTACTAAACCACTGAAGTACAACATGTAGGTCGTACTTAAAATAATCTTTTGGAAATGATTTCAAATATTTACTTACGTCACAAAAAGAATTGGTTTTGGATAAACGTTTTCCACCTCACACGTAACAAGGGTTTCGTTGGCTAAAGTCACATAACTCAGCTCGAAATTTGACTGGCTTACATCAACTATCTGAAGATGGATTTGTATGGTTTGTGTTGAGTTCATTGTAACTAAACAAGTATAGTTGCCCGAAATTTCTTTCGTGGGCGCAGCAAATCTGATCGCACGATGTTTATAGTTAGGGTTAGATGATATTTCGAATTCCTCATCTATTAATCCTTTCGATGATGACTAGAAAAAAATTAAAAATTATATTATATTAAAAGGTATTTTTGCTTCTTGTGTAAAAGTGTTAGTGTTAATGGATAGGAGATAAAAGTAGATACCGATGCACATTGGTTCTATTTCAGTATGTAGGTCACAATGAGGGGGGAAATCGAGCCGGTGCAAAATTTCTCATTATTGCAGTGCCGCCTTAAAAAATGAGTCTCTACAGCTTACAGCCGTCCGAAGTTAGGCTCGAGCGTAAATTGATATGCATTCCTAACGATATGGAGAAATGCATCTGGCTATTTCATTGAAACATTTTGAATAGAAGACAAAGTTATACCAAAAACATTACGGCGATGTTCGAGTGGAACAAAAATGTTTTCGTAATGATTCTTTCGCGTATCAATTTTAAGGTCCTTTTTTGAATCATATCCAGGAGACGCAAATGTGTTACAGGAGCATCTGCATTGATATGAGAATTAAAAGAAAGCTTCGGGGAAATGTGTGCCTTGTAGATTCAGACCAGATAAAAAAAAGAAACATATTTCTTACAGCAATTTATTAAACCTTAGCATTTTGCAAATTGTAATTCACATTTTTATAACACAATGCTGTTCAGTTTCCTCATTGCAAGTGCAAGTGACATAACGACAGAAGACACCATTGAGTTTTTGAAGCATTAAATTTCACGCGGTTGATAATTTCCCAATGAACAATACTGGCAAGAGCAGAATTAAATAAGCATAAACAAGCTGTTGTTGCATTTCCACATCCAAAGAACAGCAAAACAATTTAGTGGACAAGAATTTTTTAACAGGGTAACATTTAGGTATAAAGATTAGGAAGAGAGTCGCACTTTCGAAAAGCATGGCGAAAAATTCTTGAAAGCTTTTGAAATATCAGGCCAAGTAATTTTACTTTCTACAAAGCGATGTAGATATTGCTACAAGAACATTGAGAAGTTTTCGCTTCTCAAAATATATCTTATACAGAGTGGGCCAAAAGAAGTCATCCATCCGATGTTGTTTGGCTCTCTTATTTTTCTAAATGAAAAACTTCGATTCTGTTTTTTGATTTGTTTATTTGAACCTTTAGAATTGTATTGGTCAAGTCGAGAAGATGATATCGGCCAAATGGGCGCCGTCACAATTGATTGCTCGATTTATGGCATTTTGTATCACTTCAGCGAGAACTTCGGGCGAGATTCTCGCACTCGTGTCGGATATTGTCCTTGAGGGCTTCCAGAGTCTCAAGCTTGTTCAGGTAAACACGGGTCTTCAAAAAACCTAGCAAAAAAAAGTCTGAAACGGTTAAATCGGGCAATCTTGCGGGTCAGTGCAAATCGCCAAAACGAGAGATGAGGCGACCCGGGAACGCCGCCTTCAGAATATCGGTTCATGTCGGTTCATGTATTGCTCCATGGCTTGTTCACTTGTATTCTGCATCTGTCTAGTCCACAAATGTCAAAACAGATTTGCAAAAACAAGGGCATCTTAGAATAGGGTGATTTTTTTGGCCCACCTTGTATATTGTCTTTACATTACATTATATTCTTTTCCATCGATGAATCGACGAAGTAGACACACTTACAAGCACTGGCACCTGAGGCCATCGGCTCTAGATAACACAACAATAGACAATAACACGACAGAGAGAGACAGACAGAACAGAAGAAAAAAAAAAAAAAACACATGTTGTAAGGCATACCAAGAGAAAGCTTTTGAGGAGTTAGACAAGAAAAAGTTGGTCTGACAGCATTTTGGTGTGACGAATAGGGGGTAAATTCGACACAAAGTATGACAAAATTTTAAAAATTAACTTATTTGGGTACCTTTGTAACAGAACGAATCGGTTGTGTTAAGACAAGAAAAAAATCGAAAAATCCTGATCAATATACTTTCAGCAAAATTGATCACATTGCAATCGATAACATAAATGTCAACAATATCATGGATGTCCGCACTTTCCGAGGGAACAATATAGACTCGGACCACTACCTTGTAGTAGCTAAAGTGCAAATGCGGATTTTCACCAAACCGCAGGATCGAGCATCCACTGTGGGAAAATTTGATGTTGCGAAGCTGCAATCAATCGCAAGATAACGCGAGAACCTTTGACAACCATGTCTCCTCTTATCTCTCGACAAACCCGGAGCCTACGCCAAACCCAAAAGCCCAGTGGCAATATTGCAAACTAGTCATCAAATCCGCAGCAAACAAGGCTTAACAGGCATTTCTGCAGGCCAGAACTAGAGCTGCCATAGAGCACTTCATGTGTGCTATACCAGCAAAAGATGAAGGAGAAACATATGTTTTTCAGAAAGAAAAGAGAAAACTGGAAAAACGAATGGTTGAATCTATTGAGGGGTTCTACGGCAAAAGCAATGTTCGGAAATTCTACCAAATCATAAGACAGTCGTCCAAGGGATACAAAGCCTGAGCGGAAACCTGTAGAGGCGAGAATGGGAATAGTCGTAGTATAAACGCAGTTGGTGCTGAGAGTTTGGAAAGAACACTTCTGCAGACTCTTAATCGGCGAACACAACCGACTAATCGCTGTCAGGCAGAATTATCCATTGGATTTGGACGGTGATGAACAAAACCTCTGTCTATCCGACTAAGAAAAAGTTCGGCTCGCAATATCTTAACTAAAGTCCAACAACGCTTCTGGAGCAGATGGTCTTACGGCTGAACTCTTCAAATCAGCGGGAGATGACTTAATGAGGCGCAAACACCAACTCATCTATACAATCTGGTTGGATGAAAGTATGCATGACGGATGGAACCTGTGCCCTATCCATCTAAAAGGAGACACTCTGAACTGCGCCAACTACAGAGGCATTAGTCTTCAAATGTCGCATATAAAATCTTGTTGGCCATCCTGTGTGAGCGTCTGAACTCTTTGGGCCCGGTAAGTCAACCTTCGACCAAATTTTTACGCTTTTAGAAAAGAACCACCTCTTTATCGATTTTAAAATCGCCTATAACAGCTTGATAGAAACAAGCTATACAGAGCCTTTTCACTTCTTGGCATCCCTGTTAAACTCGTTCGATTGTGCAGGATGGCTATAAAGAACTCGCGCTACTTTGTTAAGAAAAACTTTGTAAGTTGTGACTTTCACTTATTACAAATCACTTTAGCCGATTCCATCCCTGGTGAACCTCATGTGGGTTGGTGTCATTCCATATACTGCCATTTTGCGTGTTAACACAGATATTTTCCAAAAATTCGCCTTGTCACTAAAATATAATTTTTCGGACAAAATCATTTTGACAATAAAGATTTATTATTTGGACGTGCTGTTCAATCGTGTTACTATGGTAATTTGGCAAATATCCGATTTGAAAGATGTCACCAAAACAACAGGTCGCCAAAATCTACACGTTCCAATTAAAAAACCCTTTATAATTATATATAACAGGCTATCAATTACCCGACCTAATTTCTGAACTCATATAAGATGAGCGAAAGTATATTTTAATAAATTTAAATCTATTCTGTTGTTTTTTTAGGCAAGACTTAAAAATTTGATAATTGTTGGCATATATCCTGCATTTAAAATTGTATAGCACTCACATATACAGAAGGCTTATGCCCCTTGATCCATTGGTAAATTGGCTTTCCATCTTTTAACCATTTTACAAGCAACGAAGATTGGTAGTTTTCTGCATCGTAATCGCAATCCAAAACAATGGGTTCCAAATCGCTGTCATCTGATATGACATGGGTTTTTTTTATTATATGTGGTGAAACTTCGCTGAGGCCTGTAACAAGGAAAGCTAAAAAACATGTACAATCTCTTCAATGTATAGTTTTTAATGTTCTTATTTAAATATAATATCTTTTTTAAACTTTTTCATTTTAACAGAAATAAAAAAAAACGATTTTCAAATATTTATTTAAACATCAATTTTGTTAATAGGTATGCAAAAGTTATAAAAAGTACGAACAAACGTTACTTTTTTTCATTTCTGTACCAAAAGCCATAGTTTTATCTGAATTGATTGAAATTTATTTGAATATTGATATAAGGAATTGTTCCTTGTTCCATGTCAACAAATTGAAAAATGATGAGTGGATGGTGTGATGCTATTATATTGAGTACATAGACAGGGCCCGATCTAGGGGGGGCGCGCCGGGCATTTGCCCGGGGCGGCAAATTTTAAGGGCGGCAAAATTTGAAAATTGAGGATTAGTAAAGCTGTCTTTCCAAAAAATGTTTACTTGTTTCCATCTAATTAAGATCATCATGGGAGAAAATAAGGTACAGTAAAACTACTTTATAACGAACTCTCCTTTCTATAGCAAATTTCATTTTGTCCCCCTTGTTCTTAAAAAAATATCCCATATTAGTTAGGTTTAGGTTCCATCCAATGTATAGATGTATTAAAAAAGGTACAGATATCTAGTTTAAGTTTGCAAAGTCGCGTTTCGAAGGTACAACAAGTTCAATCCTCAGTTGTTTTAACAAAGCTGTCATTGGTTCTTTTGACAATTGGTCCGATGAAGACTAAGGTCTATTGACAGCGATATGATCAATAATAATCGAGAACAATAGCAATTTGAAAAGAGTTTACTTCAGACGAGACGAAAAAGCCCTACTATAGTAATAAGAGAACTGCATTTAAGAATTTTTGAAGTTTTATTGAAACAAGTGATAAAACTAAAGATGAAATTGGAAGATTTGTATAATAAAATAAAAAACTAAATTGTAAATGCGCAGTCAAAAATTGAATTTTTTAACAAAAGATATGAATTTCTTTCATTCATTTCTTTTTATACCAATTTTCTTTGGAAATAAAAAGGAACACGAGGTTTCAAAACACACTTCACATTTCTTTATAACGAATTTTACAATTTTTTTTATTTTTTGTTCCCTTGAAGGTTCGCTATAAAGAATTTTTAATGTATATGTCCGTCAAAACTATAAAGTCGAAGTATTTTATTAAACACTTAAAAAATGCTAGTTAAAACGTTTTTTTGGGGAAAAAAAGTGAAGTAAGCCATCTGATTTCTTGAACAGTTTTGATTTTTTTAGAAAAAAAAACTTTTCGAAAACATTTTTCCACATTTTTTTTTTTTTTTTTTTTTTGAGAATGCACTTTCCATCACTTAAGGCGTTTTTCTGTTTTCATTCAGAAAAGAGCTCTGAGCAAAGTTCGAGTTTATCGAGCTCGCTCTGAACGTCCTCTGAACCAATTGTGTTCAGAGCGCTCTGAACTATTAACGAAACGAATTTAATATCCCATTTATTTCCTCTTCCTAAGCAATTTTTTTAACACTTAAAATCAATTTGGCGGCCATTTAATTGGTTTTTATTTCCAGCCGCCGCGCCGCTAAAATAGCGATTGAATTGGTATTGGTCGGTTTCGACGTGTATCACTTTTGACGTTTATATTTTTGTTTGGCTTTTAGCTCAGTCTGCCCCATCTATTTATTTGGAGCTCGCTCGTAGAGTGCACTCTGAATACACTCTGACGGAGAAAAGAAATACAAATTCTATGCTCTGAAGTCTCTGAAGCAAAAAAGAAAAACTTATTTTTGTTTGACAACTCAGGCTCTGCTGTGAACTAAAAAAGAAAAACGCCTTTTATTGCTTTTTATCAGGAAAACAAAATTATTAAATTGTTTTTGAAATAATGAAAAAAAAACTTTAATTTTTTATGAAATTTTAAGTAACAAAGATATTTCGTTTATAAAAGGCCTTTCACTTAAAAAATGTTATCGAAATCCTTTAAGTGGCTTAAGCTACCATTAGACGGTCCTTGTAAATGGTCCTTGCAAGGACAGTCTGACGTCACAGAAAATGTGTCCTTGTGCTGTCAGTGAACGGACATTCTTCACCGTGTCCTTGCTAGTAAAAAAGTCAATTACACGAATGAAACAAATTTGGCATTTTTGTCCCAAAGTACAATGTCCACCAAAGTGGACATTGTTACTTTTGCATTTCGGTGTCCTTGCAAGGACAAGCATAACAATGTCCATTACACGACATGACAATTTTGACAGTTGGTGGTGAATGAAATCGCGCTGAAGAATGCAATATTTTGCCGTGACCATTACACGACATTTATAAATTGGTCCTTGTAAAAAGTAAATTTGACGTTTCGGGGACATTTATAAATTGAGTGACTACTCGTATCGTATTTTTTTTTCTCTAGAAAATATTCACGAGAGGTATGTGTGTGAAGTTTTTCGATAAAATAATTTCAATTAAATATAATATAATAAATTTATAGTTATAACAGGTAGGTATGTCGTACAGTAAAGTTGCAGGTGGCGATTCTCGCAGCACATATATTGGAGAGCAGCGACGACGACGAAAACAACTAAGGGCCAACACGAAGAGTTCATTCTGTGTGGTCCAAAAGAAAGTTCAGAGTGGGAACAGAGCAAATGCACGCAAGGTTGTCAAAATCTGATGTCACTTTTTGAATTGAATTGAATTTGGCAGCTCATTGAAATTTAACAACAACAAATCCACCCTGAAAAGTGGACATTCCAAGCAACAATGTCCCGGCAGAAATTCGTGCTGTTGCATTGTTGGGACATGGTCTTTGCAAGGACCAGATGTCAAAAAATGTGTCCTTGTGTCCCATCAACAATGGAAGGACCATTACACGGTCCTTGTAATTTGTCTTTGCAAGGACACATGACATTGTGACATTGTGGTGGACATTGTGGTTGTCCTTGCAAGGACAGCATTTTACAATGTCCATTACACGACATGTCGATTTTAGGACAAGGACCGTCTAATGGTAGCTTTAGAAGAAAATCTGATATAGGCAAAATTCGGCCCTATTGGAGTTACCTTTATAAAAAATTTTCAAGACAAATCTATTCCAACCAAAACATACATTTTACTCAAATTTTTTTTAACAAAATCGTATAAGCCGTTTTTGAGATAGGTACCTAAATGAGTTTGTCAATAAAAATCACATGTCAGGTACCGTTAATTTCGGAGCTAGAATGCTAGGTCCAAAAATCAATCAATCAGATGTTATAATAATACTGTGTTCTGTGTACCAAGTTTGAAGCAAATCGGTCCAGCCGTTAAGGGTGTAGGGTCCGAGACAATCAGACGGACAGACAGACAGAATTGTCCGACTTATTTTTTGGGCTTCTCTATGATCGTAATGTCATGTTTGATTGTCCAAAAGAAAATTTCCAACAATATTACATCTTAAGGGTCGGAATGAATACCTCCATTTTTCAAAAGCCGGTCAAAAAATGCACCAACAATTTTATAATTTATATGTTCTCATTGCAAAAGGGCGGCAAATTAAATTTTTGCCCAGGGCGGCGAAAAAGCTGGATCGAGCAAAACCTATCAGGATACTATGACTTAAGTCATTGTATTTAAAATCTATAGTATTCCCAAAAAGCGGAACGTTTTGTGCGCCATCTATGGATTACGGTCACAAGCTTTGATTGGAAAGTAATTTTAGTGGTTTTTGTCTAAACTGCTATGGGAAGCAACAACAACAATAGAAGACATTTGATGTAAAGTAGATAAGACAATTAGCGCCACCATTGACGACGTTCAGAACTAAAATAAAATGTTCCATGAAATTACTATACAAATGTATATACAATGCTTAAGTGCTTTATTAGAAGCACATTTCAAAAGTTATTCGATAAGTCATGTGTATACAAACCAACTGTTAATGACACACACACACAAAAACTAAATTTATCTTTTTGCTTTCCATGCAACCAGATAAATCATGAAATCTAGATCAAATCTGAAATTGTCGTGGAATTCACCATAAGCCTGTTCCGTATACCGTTTTTATGGCCCATGCTAATCTTTATCTTCCAGACCGCGCAACACGTTTTATTGTTTTTATACCCTATTCCATAAAATGGATGGTTATATAGTTATATTGTATTTAGTGTGCAGTTTCTTTATACCATAGAGAAATTATACCACATGCTATAGGCAAATCTAAACTCAATATAAATATTTGAATTTGGGCGTGGCTGACGCTTGCTTTCATATAAAACAAAAATAAAGAACAAATCCAGCTATATATCTATCCACAAATTAACGGATACTTTTTAGGGTTTAGAATTAATACAAAAATATTGCTTTATTATACACAAATGTAAGTAAAAGTACCTATATTTAAGTATTTATTTTCAACAAAAAAAACTCAACTGAATCTAAGTTAATTCTTCAATGCTTGGGTATATCGAGAGAATCTTAAAACTTTGCTTCCATTGGCCACCTATTAGCCGCGTGCAGGGTGTTTTCATTCAAAATCGAATTTTGAAAATTTTGTGTCACTAAGCTCATATAGTAATAGTATATAATTTTGTTTTGGGTGTGGCAAACACATTTCTATTACGGTAGTAAACATTGAACAACGGAAACAAAAAATTAATGTTATTATATTTTCTCCTGTCTGTTAAGAAAGAATTTCTTGGTGGAATAGCCTATTTAACAGATTTTTGCAAACGTACTGTAGCGCTTTCTTAAGAAGTGCAAAAAATGAAAAATAACTTTTCACTTTCACATAATATTTTTTAAACAAAACTTCAAGACTGTAAAATATTCTTTTTCTTAAAACATGATGATTAATTTCAGAAATTATTGCCATCAAAATAGGAAACACCCTTTAGAATTCTGTCAATCAAAACATGTATATGTATAAGTATATGCAAATTCCTTTTGATGAATTTCTACACACACAAAATTAAATGCTATAAAATAATAAAGTGTACCTGAAGTTTGCCTTCTCAAGAAACTATTTCTATACCGCACTATTGTGTCTTGTTTTTGTAACACGAAACAAGAGACAGTATAGCCACAGTACGAATTCACGGTTCACGAGTTTTATACACCCAGATGATTACTAGGGCACTTTGAACCACCAACGAACAAGTAACTTTTATTATTTAAATTTGTATACAAACGAGGCCAGAAAATTTTATAATTTGATCCTATATATTTTTTGTTTATGTTTATAACGCCCAGAATGAAAGATTAATATTTACCTAACAAAACTTATATTTAAAACGCTGATCATAAAAATATATAAATAGCAATATTTCGTCACTTCTGCAGTATGTATCCAAATAAAGAACACTTTTTGAATGAGACAGGGCGATGATTATTAGGAACACTCCTTGATACATCTTATTATCAATCTTTTTTTGTAACTGACATTAGTTTAACTAAAATAAGCCTTCCGGAAAGTATCTTTTGTATTAAGAATCGACAAAATTGAAATGAAAAACTGCCACTTTTGATAAAAGTTGTGCTCGTACAACTTTTTTTCTTTTGATTTTCTCTTACCTGTTATAGTATTCCAGCCATTTAACAAAAACAATAATAAAAGGATTCGTTGCATTTGAAAATACATTTTTAAGGATCAAAAGCCAAATTTTTTGACCTTTTCCAATTACTTTTCTTATTCCTTTACAAAATTAAACTCACAATATCGGTACACATGCTTAGTATTTTTAATATGACAAAATGAAAATGTTGAATGTATCTATCATTACATTTTGCATGGTTTCAAAAAAAAAAATTTTTCATAATATAAGACGAATTCAGCAAAATACAGAAATAACACTACGTCTCGGAATAGACATGATGTAAAAGATAATACACAGAGACAAGAAGTAACACTGCGATCGCGATGCTATTGCCATACGGCAACATACGAAGAGCCTTACGATGCGACCACTTTCAGTATGAACCTTATAATTTTAGTTTGGTATCCACTATCCACTATAGTCTTTCTGCTACTACCCACTCATGCGTTAAGGAAGGGGAACTAGGTTCTCTATTTAAGAAGGGTCGATCACCTTAATTATTTGTCTGATACTGTAAGGACAATATTTGGTATTATTTTCTTTATCCATTTTCATAGAGGGAAATATGTGCTGTGTTTATGATTCTGGGATTTTTATTTTGAGATTTGAATGTGTGCATAACTTACAAACATATTATGTATTATATGGCATATCGTTCAATAATTTTTAATTTAAAATAAATAAATTTTGAATCTCATAGTCAGGACCGTGGAAAGACAATTCAGGTGCTCAACTGCTACGTAATGAGTCCATAAACAACATAGGTAATTTATGTAAGAAATAAAATATTCACTGTACCACTACCACCCGCTTTGATGTTAATTGAAAAAAAAAATATAGTAAAATGTCATGTTTACTACGCATTTTTTATAAAAAGTTGAACTCAAATTTAAAAAGCATGTGCAGGGACAATAGAAAGACTAGAAATTGAATATCTCAAGACTGAGACATTCATTTATTTAAATAGTTATAAAGCTGATATTTTTTTAATTTAAAGACCGGAAAGAAGTTTCTATCATTAGTAGGTACTAACAGCGCAATTATCTTTAACATGGGTCGGGGACTCGGGGTGTATACCAAAGTAAGCCTTTTCTTAAACCCCTGATACATGATATCAAAATCGGAAATAGGCCCTTTATGTAGAACGATTTTTTTCTTACTGGCAAATTAAAGAACACCCTCTGTAATTATAAACACATATATACATACAAACTGAGACTTTTTTTTCATCCCAGAGTTTTTGTAATGTGATCGATGAGAGTCCGGTGCACGCAGTTGTATCGCACGGCACCCCAGTTTTTTCTCGGATTTATAAATCTCTTATGATACACTGCAGCTGAAGTTGAGTTTACATGAACTTCAACTACTTTTTGTTCTACAGCGACAACTTAAACGTAGCCGAGCTATAGGAATAACGTACTTTTTTACTTTGACAGCGCTACGTACTACAGCTGCAGCTACACCATTGTACCATGCCACTCTTCCAGTTAATTTCTCATTAGTTCTAAGCAGTGGCGTAGATAGGGGGGGGATCAGGGGGATTTATCCCCCCATTGGGATCGATAATTGTTCAACATAACCAGTCATGCCAAATAAGTTTAAGAAACGCACTCTGAAATTTAGTAGATACGTGAATTAAATCTTATTAGTACTCACAGGATTCCTAGAGGCATTGTCAATTGTACAATGTACATTCTATACCTACATTCTACGGGGAAAATACAAATTCAACTTCATCTGAAAGAAATTATTATTTCGGCAAATCACCTACTCTTTTGAATTTCTTTTTTTATATCGATTTTTAAAAAAGTATTTTTCTTACGTCTCTCACCAATAATTGATAATAGGACGCGCAAGAAAAAGAGCTTCCATCCTTTTTTCCATCACTTTAAAAATAAAGTGCACGACTGGGTCGGACAAACTTGCTCTAATGTGAGACAGTGGTCTTGGGGTTTGAGATTTTGGAAAAAAGCAGCGAAAAAACTAAGTATATGAAATTCTATTGATCACTTAAAAATCAATAGTTAAATCGTTTCTTGGAAAAAAAGAAGTAAGCTAAATGATTTTGTTTATTGAGAAAAATTTTAAGATTTTTTTTTTCAAAATCGTTCGACCAGTTTTATCATAAAACAGTTTTTTTTTGAAAAACTTTGCCAAAATAAATTCAATTTTTAGAATATGCCAACTTGTAGTTTTTATCAGTAAAATAAAATTTAAAAAAAAAATAGATTGAACCGTTTTTGAAAAAAAAAAACAAAAAATAAAAAAAAAATTTTTTTAAGAAACTTTTTTCAAAAATTTAAAAATTTATATTATTTCGTCTTTAAAAGGCTTCTACACTAAAAATGTTATCAAACTCCGTCAAGTGGCTTACAAGAAAATCTGACTTTTCCTGAAAAATCTGTTCCAACCAACATAAAGTTTGCACAGAAAACACTATTCAGAAAGTCTTATCAAAATCGTAGGAGCCGTTTTTGAGAAAAATTAACTTTTCACTCAAAATCGTATGGCAGGTACCGTTATTTTTGGAGCTAGAATGCTATTTCCAAAAATTCCTCTGTAAGACGTCATAATAATACTATGTACCAAGTTTGTAGCAAATCGGTCCAGCCGTTTAAGCTGTAGTAACTATACAGGCAGACAGACACACGGACAGACAGAATGAATTGTCGGACCCACTTTTTTCGACTTCTCTATCATCGTAATGTCATGTTTGATTGTTAGAATTTTTTTACGAATGCATAACATGCCTTATAGTACCTATAATCGCAAAAAAATGAGCGAACTAGATCCACCCCCCCCCCCCATAGGAAAAAGCTATCTACGCCACTGGTTCTAAGAAGCATTATAATATTTGACGTCATTTCTCATTGCGCACTAGGGTCATCAACAACCTTTAAAACGTGCATCAATTGATTTGTTTCACATGCGGGAAAGGGACTATTCAATTCCATAATAAATCCAGTGTTATGGAACTCGAGATTCCTACAGCTCTAAAGATGCTTTACCCCCGTGCTAGTTTCATTTCATACAATAAAAGACGGTAGATTCGGTATATCTATCTTAAGTGGCCGTTGAAAATTTGGAGAGCAAAAACGGTATTATTATCAATGTGATATCGTGACAAAGATTTATACAGGGTGATTCACCAGCGTAGTGCCAAAAAGCTAGAGCGTGTAGGTTAAGTTGAGACAAGAAAAAAATCGTATGGGTGGGGGGGTCTATTCCCCTCCGTTTAGCCGGGAGGGGCAATTTTCTGAAAAATTGACTTATTTTGTAAAAAAAAATATTTAAAATCAACGGGTTCGTTTACAACACCGTGTTATACCTTTTTGGAAAGCCAAAAACTTCTCCTTTTATTTTGTTTTGAAATTAAATTGTTTTAACGAATAGTTTAAAAAATATAAATTTTCAAACTCAAAATTTTGAAAAAAAATTTGAAAAAATAATTTTAAAACTAATTTTTTTCAAAATTTTACGTAATTAAGTATAATTTTTGTTCTCAGAATTCAACGCTTCCATTAATTTTTAATCCAACACTGAAAACCGTATGGCTCTACGACTTTTTCTTGCCAAGGTATTCAAAAATAACCGAACCTACTTCTTCACAAAAACAAGAAAACCTAACCTTACGGGATGACAAAAGTGACCATTTAGCCAATTTTTCGTGTTTTGTATAAATTTCTAACATTCTAACATAATTGACAATAAGGCCCATATTTATCGAACAATATAAAACCGCTCGTAACTTTAAGAGCCTCTTAACTTTAGGTCGAAAAGTGTTATTCATCGAACACTATTACTTTAATTTTAATATTCGAAAAATGGCGGAATCCTTCTTTCAGAACACGCACCCTTATTTTAATTATTTTTAAACGCATTCATCATCTAGCCAGACGAAATGTGTTGATTGTGACTATTACAAATCACCTTAGCCGATTCTTTTTAAGGTAATGGTGCGTAAATTTTAATCAAATGTTATTATTAAATGTTAAAAGATATTCTTTATTTGAAGGTTCAAATTTAGTTCAATCTGGTCAAGCCGCAGAGTCCTTATCAACAACATAGTGATTAAGTAAAAGAGTTGGTAAGAATAGAGAAACGAAAGATTTCTTTAGAAAAAAAAATACATTATTATGATCTGTGGCCTCTTTTTGTAGATGCGGACCATGTCAAACAATAGAGATTTTAACAACAAACAGAGAATTTAATTGTTTCCTTCAAAGTATTGATCTGACGTTTCTCTTTGACGTATTCGGATACTTCTCTATCGCTCATTGTTTGAACAACAACCTTCAACGATATTCCTGCGAATTTGCTAAGCAGGGATCCCAAAGTTGTCTATTGTTCAATACTCGTAAGAGTTATTCCCTGCAGACACTTTCTGAAAAGGATATGAAATCAATAAACAGATTCTTGAGTCTTTTCTGGTGAAGAATCAATTGGACCTGTGGTCGACGATAAATCACTTCCTTACAGATCGACAGAACGAAAAATGGACTATCAAAACTTATTTTTCGTAGTCAGTCCCTCTTATGTAATATTGTTACTTCTCTAAAGTTGTCTGGCTAGCACCCTACTCAACAGTTTTTCAGTTCAAAAAAATTTAACCGTGTCGAATTTATCGAAACTGGTGTAATTTAAGACACTCGTGCGTGCGAATACATGCTGCCGTTGTTTGAAGAAGGACAGGTACAGTCAAAATAAGTGATGCCAGATAGCAATTATTTGCAGTTTTTCGTTTGTTGTTGTGGCTGCAATGAAACTAGGCATCCAATTTGGGAATAGAGACATCGTGCATTCACTGCAACTGTGAAGGGATCGCACCAGCAATCACTTTACTAATTGCCGCAAAAAAAATAATAGGATATTCTGCATTTTGGGAATATCGATGGAACTTTGTCGATTATCGAAGTATGGTTGGATACCAAACAAGGCAAACGAATCTTGTATAAATAGAGCAAATAAAATTATAATACTTCACTTCTTATTCTGAAGCCCAACCAACCACTTTGTTTTTATTCAGCAACTCGCTTAAAATATTGTGGGAAGTTGAACTTTGGGAACTGATGCCCGACAGCATTTATTGCTTTTGGGTCAACGCATTGAAGGCAACACGCCAAGCGAGTCAGTGAAGTTCTCTAACTTCCAGATGTATTATTCAAACGATCGGACATCTTTACACAACCCCTGCATATTTTTGGTGGGGATGTCCCATAAGAGCCAGTGTAAATTATTTTGACTGCACAGAAAATTATGCACATCTGTTTGGACCATTAACGCTAACAAGTAGTCTCAAAAACAATTTATTGATTTCTCTTATTAATATGTGTGAACAAAAATAAAATACGTAATAAAAAAAAAAAAAAAAAGAAAAACTGTTTTATCTCGAAATAATGCAATGCAATATTTTCGAAGTGTTATCTCAACTTAATAATTAAAGTGTGTACAATCTTGGTGGGGAAATTGGTGTGGTTGAGGTGAAAGGCGGGATTTTGTTTATGTGTGCGTTTTTTTCAGTACACATGTTTAAAAAATATCAAGGGATGTGGTGCGTTCTTTTTTTGACGATAGTCGATATTTGTTGTTATGTCAAAAAAAAATTGTTGTAGTGTCGTTGTTAGGATTTGTTGGGTTTTTTACAAACCATTAAGGAACGATACATTTGTTAGGATTTGTTAAACTGTCAAACGACAACTTTCAATGTATTATTTTCAAATCTCAAATTGAATAAAGAAGGAATAAATTTAGGTGTGCTTTTTTCACTGGAGAAATACAAAAATGAATTTAATGAAGTAAGTTTTTGAATACATTATCAATAAAATAATATACTTAATTAAAATATATATAACTTGCAGAGAGAAAAACAAGCAGAACAAATGAAAGACAGTAATTTGGTGATTGGAAATGAAAATTCATCGTCAGAATCTGAGAAAGACTTTCTTTTGAATTTTTTGACATCTTCCAAACCTAAACGAAGCCGAAAGCCTCTGGTAGCTAGTGCTGTTTTTTTTTTATATTATAATGTAAATTTATTTCATATTTTTAATAAATAATAATAATAAACGAAGACATGTTGTAAAAATTAAAAACTACGTGGAAACCGTTGTTGAGGCGTATGACGAAGAGACATTTCAACAAAATGTTCATGTAACTAGACAGGCATATGATTTAGCCGATACAGACAGACGAACAGAATAGTCGGACCCAACTTTAAAGGCTTCTCCATCACAATAACTAGGGGGAAACGGGAAATGCATAAAGTAGTGGGGGATCCATAGGTCATTTGGGGTAGTTTTTCAATCCAAATATAGTTAAATCAAAATTTTATTGATGCAGTTAGTTATGTGAACTCATTAGTGACTCAGTATGACCGAAATCATGTGATCGCATAAGTAACTTGCAAGAAATAGCCCTTTGTGTACCCCTGAGAGGCATATGGCCAAAGAAACAGCCCTTATAGGACATTTTTCTTAATTTTTTTATGGGGAAATGGAGGTCGCAGAAAGTAGCGGGGGATCCAAAAAAACTGAGAAACACCAAAATCTTCAACATCGCATGGATAGATGCTGAGAACTTTGAATGTTTGTGTTTCTGGCCATATAACAGGTCATTTTGGGGTAGTATTTTAATCCAAATATCTTAATATCAATTAAATCAAAATTATGGTGATGCAGTTATTTAGGTGAGCTCATTATTAACTCGGCATGATAAAAAACAAGATGATGTGCTAAGTAACTTGCGAGATCTGGCCGTTTTTGTACGCCTGAGAGGCATATGTCCAAAGAAACAGTCCTTGTATCACAATTTTCTAAAATACATGTTTTAGGGGGAAACGGGGGATGCATAAAGAAGCGAGGGTTCCAGCAAAACTAGGAAACACCAAAATCTTCAACATCGCATGGATAGATGCTGAGAAAAGGAATCAAACAAATCGCTTTGCAAGGGAAAAATGTTAACGTTATGATTGTTAACAATTCATTGCTCTATTTCAATTGATTTGGATTTGTTTTAGTCGAGAATAAACTAATCAACTTTCCCGATAAATACGAAGTTAATAACTTAACAGTTTTTTTTGCCTACAAAAATCACAAATTTTAGAAAAGTATTTCATTTAACTTCTCGGAGCGAGAGAAAAAGAATTATATTGCCGATCGCTCAAATGGTCTATTGACAGATTAACAATCTCAACTCATATCATGGAGGTGAGTTGGAAATAGTAACAAATCGTAACTATTTGACACTTCAACGTGAGTTTAGGAACGCTTTTATGACGTCATATAGTTACGAATCGTAACTAATTTGGATTAAAAGAACGCCTTTTTGTTGACATTTTTGTTAACAAATGTCGACTATCGTCAAAAAAGGAACGCACCAATGGCAGCTGTAGCTTGTACTTGTAGGCAAAATAAAAAAAAACAGTATTGACCTCTTTATAGTATTTTCTCTATGGCTTGCAGCTCCGTGTAAGCATTGTATATATAATCTATAGTACTACCACTTGAGGTGCGCCATCTATCGACGAAAAACTAAGCTCTAGAATACTATGGGAAGCAACAACAAAAATTAAAATGGTGGAAATTGTTGTTGTTGCTTCCCATGGTATTCTAGAGCTTAGTTTTTCGTCAATAGATGGCGCACCTCAAGTGGGAATACTATAGTTTATATATGCAATGGTGTAAGCCACCTTAAAATCAGTTGGGTGTTTTTTGTTTGTAAGTATTGTCTTGTTTTGCCGCTTAAGAACGCTGCTGATGCAACAAATGTGTAAAATAAAAGTTCATTTTATTTGTTTCCTACTTTAAATGCTTGTCATTTTTTTTTGAAATCGTATGATGTAGACTTGAAGAGCACTCGTTTCATTAATATTTTCAATCATGACAATTCTAAGCATCTCTTCCTTCTTCAGCTATAATCTGAAATGAATTAATGTCTTGTCTTGCCGTCCGAGGCTAACGAGCAATACTACAAGTTATAGTAGTACTATAGGTTCTATCTTCTATATACAATGACAATGATTCTGTTCCCTTGATAAGAATTATTGATATTGATAATAATTGATATCAGTTAACTTCCATCGTCCATCCAGAAATTAATATCATTTTCAATTTCATCATTTCACTTTCAGAAGTGCATACCCATCGTCAGAAATATTAATTAATCCGAATTAAAAATGTCTACTACCGAAGGAAAGGTAATTTTGTTAAAAAAAAAAAAAAAACATTTTGTGTAATGGGACTACTTTATTGTTTCTCCTAGGTAATTAAATGTCGTGCTGCTGTAGCTTGGGAAGCAAAAAAACCTTTGTGTATTGAAGAGATCGAAGTTGATCCTCCAAAAGCGAATGAAGTACGCATTAAAATTATTTCGACTGGAGTTTGCCACACTGACGCATACACTTTAGACGGCTGTGATCCTGAAGGAATATTTCCCGTCATTTTGGGTCATGAAGGTGCCGGTATTATCGAAAGTGTCGGCCCGGGTGTAACCAAATTTAAAATCGGTGATCATGTCATTCCGTTGTATATTCCGCAGTGCAATGAATGCAAATTTTGTCGCAGTCCTAAAACTAATTTATGCCAAACCATTCGTTTAACCCAGGGCAGAGGTGTGCTCCCGGATGGCACTTCTCGTTTTAAATGCAAAGGTAAATCTTTGTATCACTTCATGGGAACATCAACCTTTACAGAATATACTGTTGTTGCTGACATTTCCGTGTGCAAGGTACTTTTATAATTAAAGTGACTATAATTCCAAAAAGGTAAAAACGATTTTTGTTGTTTCAGATTAATGATAAGGCACCTTTTGACAAGGTTTGTTTGTTGGGTTGTGGTATACCCACCGGATATGGAGCAGCTCTGAACACTGCAAAAGTAAGTTTCCCCAATTTTATAAATAAATAGGTAAATCAATTAAATATTTTCTACACGCCTAGGTAGGTGGAGAAAAGTTAAATTTTGTTAAATACTGAAGACTGTAGACTTGATAATCACTTTACAATATCATGAACCTCTTCTATAATTCCACGCCAGAAATTTTCGGCTTCAGGGTTTGTGCTTTTGTCAGGCAGACCAATACTGACCATTTATATGCAAAAGTGCATATAGCTCATTTCTAACACTGATATATTTGGCAGTAATAGAGATAGGATAGATTTTATTACACCAAATGAAAGATCTCTTCTTTGTCTTTTATAAATCATTCCTAACTCAAAAATGACAAAAATGCAAATGTGGCACTCCAATACTAGGGTGACGATATACTAGTTCAAGCGTTGAACTAGCGTAGGTATTGTCACGTGTTTTCGAAGGCCCCAGTAGTCGAACACTTAAAACAATCTTTAGTGTGTGTTATTTCACAGTATTTATGAGGGGGGTAGTATCGGGTGTTTTTTTTTTTTTTTTTTTTTGAGGTATAAAACTTCAAATTGAAATAAAACACGAGAAAATCGTTTTAATGTCCATCAATTTGGCTTCATTGCAAAGATAATTGTATGCCATTAATGTATGCGGCTGGCTTGAATAAAGCCAAGTCTAGAGGTCCAATTTTCAAACACTTTTTCGAGCATTTGGGGCAGTATGTCGGCAATAACGCCACGAATATTGGCTTCCAACTCCCCTAACGTTTCTGGTTTGTTGACGTAGACGAGCAACTCCACATATCCCCAAAGAAAATAATCCAATGGTGTCAAATCACACGATCATCGAATGTTTCTTTCAATGAATCGATTGTGACGTGCGCTGTGTGGCATGCAGCGCCATCTTGGTGGAATCACATCTCATCCACATTCATGTCATCCAATTCGGGAACAAAATAGTCGGTTATCATGGCTCTATACCGGTCTCCATTAACGGTAACTGAAGAAGTATGGCCCAATGACTTACTACCAGCCCATAGAGCACACCAAACAGTCAGTTTTTGTGGATGTAATGGCGTCTCAAGGGCCTCATGTGGATTCTCTTCACTCCAAATGAAGCAATTTTGCTTGTTGATGTAGCCATTCAACCAAAAATGAGCCTCATCAGTCATCACTGAACAAAATTGCTTGTGGTGAACTTCGCGAACTGAACCATTATTTTCGAAATAAATTTGCACGATTTGCAAGCGTTGTTCTTTTGTCAACCTGTTCATGATGAAATGGCAAACCAAACTGAACATAAATGACATTAGAGTTGCCCGATTTGACCACAAAATGTCAGTTTTATCCCTATTCGAAAAACCAACCTCTAAAAAAACACCCGTTATAAAACAAGTTATATTTTTGTGCAAACGAAATTTTGAGGTAATCAAGCATGGCAATACGATTTAACGCAAACGAAAAAAGTTGAGGAAAAATATTCAAATATTCAAAATGAAAAATCAAATTGAAAAACAAAACAACAAAGTTATTTATTTGATTTCAAATCGAGCATTAACTAACTTTTAATCAAAAATAAAAGAGTTCCTTGGCCTTGTATGCGTTTCGCCAAAGCATCAACGATGTACTCATCAGTTAGATGCCGTTAATACTCTTCTAAGATGCACATAGTAGTTCGATCAAATCGACACTTATAGTATAAATTTTTTTTTTAGGGAGTCCTGTAACCAGTAAAAACCCTAACAACATAATTCACAGTTTTCCACTGAAAATTATGCATAGGGTGTTTGGTATAAGGTAAAGTAAAGCTACCATTAGACGGTCCTTGTAATGGTCCTTGCAAGGACAGTCTGACGTCATTATGACGTATTTATCTGTCCTAAAATCGACATGTCGTGTAATGGACATTGTAAAATGCTGTCCTTGCAAGGACAACCGCAATGTCCACCACAATGTCACAATGTCATGTGTCCTTGCAAAGACAAATTACAAGGTCCGTGTAATGGTCCTTCCATTGTTGATGGGACACAAGGACACATTTTTTTGACATCTGGTCCTTGCAAAGACCATGTCCCAACAATGCAACAGCACGAATTTCTGCCGGGACATTGTTGCTTGGAATGTCCACTTTTCAGGGTTGATTTGTTGTTTTTACATTTCAATGAGCAGCCAAAGTGACATCTGATTTTTACAACCTTGCGTGCATTTGCTCTGTTCCCACTCTGAACTTTCTTTTGGACCACACAGAACGAACTCTTCGTGTTGGCCCTTGGTTGTTGTCGTCGTCGTCGTCGTCGCTGCTCTCCAATACATATGCTGCGAGAATCGCCATCTCCAACTTTTGTTTGTAGTACGACATACCTACCTGTTATAACAATATTATTATTATATTATTTCTAATTGAAATTATTTTATCGAAAAACTTCACATACCTCTCGTGAATATTTTCTAGAGAAAAAAACGACAATAACGATAGTCACTCAATTTATATACATACATAATGTCCCTGAAACGTCAAATTTACTTTTTACAAGGACCAATTTATAAATGTCGTGTAATGATCACGGCAAAATATTGCATTCTTCAGCGCGGTTTCATTCACCACCAACTGTCAAAATTGTCATGTCGTGTAATGGACATTGTTATGCTTGTCCTTGCAAGGACGACACCGAAATGCAAAAGTAACAATGTCCACTTTGGTGGACATTGTACTTTGGGACAAGAATGCCAAATTTGTTTCATTCGTGTAATGGACTTTTTTACTAGCAAGGACACGGTGAAGAATGTCCGTTCACTGACAGCACAAGGACACATTTTCTGTGACGTCAAACTGTCCTTGCAAGGACCATTTACAAGGACCGTCTAATGGTAGCTTAATACTTAATTACGGAAGATTAAAAACAAAATTGTTTTTTTTTAATTCTGAGCTTGAAAGTTAATATTTTGGAAAGGGTTTACCTACTAAAATAACTTTATTTAAAAACACAATAAAAGAAGATGTTTCTGGCTTTACAAAAAGGTATGGCATTGTAGGAGTTACCGTTATGTTTTAATATTTTTTTTTTCCATTTTAAGTCAGTTTTTTTGAAAACTGTCCCTCCCGGCTAAACGAAGGGAAATGGATCCCCCTCAAATACAGTTTTTTCTTGTCTCAACCCAACCTTCATGCTCTAGCTTTTTGGCGCACCTTATACCAAACATCCTGCATAAGTGTCGACTTTATCGAACAATGTACGTCTTAGAAGTGCATGAACGTCATCTAAATAACAAGCTCACCAGTTATATGCCGTTCATGTTTGGGCGAAACGGTTTTCCTGGTCATTGCGGTTACAGAATCCATTCTGATTTGAAGCTGACAGTTTCAATCTATTAAAGATTTATCCGTTGATTCGCATTTTAGATTTTAATTACTTAAGAGTTTTCATCTCTCTCAGGTTGAGCCTGGTAGTACTTGTGCAGTTTGGGGACTCGGTGCAGTCGGTCTTGCCGTTGCGATGGGATGTAAGAAAGCAGGAGCATCGAAAATCTACGGAATCGACATCAATCCAGACAAATTTGAAATAGGCAAGAAATTCGGCATCACCGACTTTATCAATCCAAAGGATCATGAAGGAAAGGGTCCCATTCAAAATGTACTTATTGACCTCTTGGACGGTGGATTTGATTATTCTTTCGAATGCATTGGCAATGTAAACACTATGCGTGCTGCCTTAGAGTCCACCCATAAAGGTTGGGGTGTATCGGTGATCATTGGTGTAGCTGCATCTGGGCAAGAGATTAGTACACGACCTTTCCAGCTTGTAGTCGGCCGCACATGGAAAGGAACAGCTTTTGGTGGTTGGAAAAGTGTCGAATCCGTTCCCAAACTAGTCGAAGATTATCTAGCGAAGGAGTTGTTGGTGGATGAGTTTATTACACACAATATGGCATTGGATGACATTAATAAGTCTTTTGAACTAATGCACGAAGGCAAAAGCATTCGTAGTGTTGTGAATTTATAAAGGTTTTTAATCATTTAATTTTATTTTATTATTTAGCACAAAGCTATCAATAATAATTCTATTTTTGTTATCAATAAAAGGAGGTGTTTAAACTGATTTTTGTTTTATTTATAAATATACAGGGTTTCCCGTGGATATGTATATTTGAGAAATAAAGATTAGTAGATTGCAATATACCGCAGTAGATCTTAATGAAATACTAAAAATAAAAATTAAATTAAACTGCACGACGGGTCGCACGAACTGGCTCATATATGTAGCAGTCTTGGGGCATAAGATTTTGAAAAAAAAATTAGCAGGGAAAAAGTTAGGCAACAGAATCTGAATATTTGTGTTTCAGGCCATATAATATTTCATTTTGGGGTAGTTTTTTTTTTTTTTTTTCAAAAAACTTAATAGGCATTAAACCAAAATTGTGGTAATGCAGTTAGTTAGATGAGCTCATTAGTGACTCAGCATGACGACCATAATCACGATGATCTGATAAGGAACTTGCGAGATCTAGCCGTTTTTGTACCCCTGAGGCTCAGGCATGTGGCCAAAGAAACAGTACTCGTATGTCGTATGACAATTTTCTTAAATACATTATTAAGGTGGAAACAGGTGATGCAGAAAGTAGCGGGGGATTCAGCAAAACTAAAAAACACCAAAATCTTTAACATCGCATGGATAAATGTTGAGAAAAAGTGGATGCAGAAAGTAGCCTTTTAAACAAATCGCTTTGCCAATTCAAGGGAAAAATCTTAACATTACGGTTGTTGACAATTCATTGCTCCATTACAATTGATTTGGATTTATTTTAGTCGAAAACAAACCCGATAAATCTAAAGTTAATTACTTAGCACCCTTTGTTTGCCTCCAAAAATAACAAATTTTAGAAAAGTACTTCATTATGTCTCGGAGCGAGAGAAAAAGAAGTAATTGCCGTTCGCTTAAAAAATGATCTATTGACAGATCAACAATCTCCATCTCCACTCATATCATGGAGGTGAAGGTGAGTTGGAAATAGCATTGTATATTTATAAACTATAGTACTACCACTTGAGGTGCGCCATCTATCGACGAAAAACAGCCTTAGAATACCATGGGAGGCAACACCAACAATTAAAATGGTGGAAATGGTTGTTGTTGCTTCCCATTGTATTCTAGAGCTTAGTTTTTCATCGATAGATGGCGCACCTCAAGTGGGAATACTATAGTTTATAAATGCAATGGAAATAGTAACAAATCGTAACTATTTGACACTTCAACGTTAGTTGAAGAACGCTCTTATGACGTCATATAGTTACAAATCGTAACTAATTTGGATTAACTGGCTGCGCACAATGGTGTAGCAGCAGCAGTAGCACGCACCAATGTCAAAGTAAATGTCAAAAAAAAAGTAGCTCACAAAAGCAGCATACACGAATACAATGTGTAGCACTGAACTCAAACAAAATTAATGTCTGCCATTTTGGTTTGTTCTTGTTTTGCAGCGCAGCAGCTTCGTGAAGTTCAAATCGAGTCGACTTGTACTTCAGCGACTCTCTCTGCTGCAGCTGCTACTTCACATTGCAGCCGTGCAATACGATTTACATACATTTAACTTTGACATTGCTGCGTGCTACTGCTGCTGCTACACCGTTGTGGGCAGCCAGTAAAAGAACGCCTTTTGTTGAGTTTAGTTGATAAATAATGTTGACTATCGTTAAAAAAAGAACGCACCACATATCTTAAGTAGTTGTATCATGAACATTGTATAGAACCTAAAGTACTATCGCTTGATGGTTTAGCTGGTTAGCCGCGGACGGCAAAACAAGGCATTTACTCATTTCAGATTATACTTGAAGAAGGAAGAGATGAAATTGTATATTGAAAATAATAATGAAACGAAAGCTCTCCATTATACGGCTTCAAAACGTAATAAGTATTGAAGGGAGGAAAAAAATAAAAATAATTTTGTTTATACGCAATCGTATCGCATCAGCAGCGCTCTTAGCGGCAAAACGAGACTAAACACTCTAAAGTGATATTACTATCTTCTATATACAATTGTATTTTTAATAAACCAAACATGTTTACCAACCTAGTGACGGATGTGTACAACTTCTGACGTTGTTGCGTGCGAATAGACACTGTTTATCTGTTTGGGCAGGGCATTTCAATTTCAACAATATCAATCTATTCAGTCGATTGTACTTTTTTTGTTGTTTATCGTTGTCGAAAATAAACAAACTGATGAAAAATGATTCCCAAAAAAATGCCAGTAAAAGATTCTCATATTGTGAAAATAGCCGTGGAATATCCTGACCATGTTGCACAACTTATTAACTTGGATCAAAGACAACCGCTCACAGGTAAGCACAAATAGTAAAATAATGGGTTAAAATTTTGTGACCATTACGAGTTAGGAGTTCCTGGGCATACGGGCCTCAGAAATAGACATCTTAAATTAAAACCAAGTAATTCTTAACGTAGATTCTCATCCGCCTGTTAGTGAATTGATATATCCTCCGGCAAGTATTTGTTCCTCGGAGGAGTATATTCCCATGCGAATTGAAGGAGATGTTTGTTTCTTATAGAATATACATACCAACTATTTGTATGAGGCATATTGTAACATTTCCTTGTATCGAAATGATTTTCTGAGTCAGCACTCAGCAACAGTATTGTCATCCACATAGACTGCGGGCATCCATTTTCTGATTGGCCGCACTTCGTTTTGCCACTAATTTCGGACCTGAAGTGAAGGGCACCGCCTTATAAAAAACTAATACTTCTACTTGGCGGTTTCTAATTGTTAGACATTTTTTCTATAATCCCTTATAATTCAGAATGATGACAAATACCAAGTAAAATTAGGCAAGTATAGATGTAGATTCCAATCTTAATCAGAGAGGGGAAAAAGATAATTATTGATGTTTTCAGGGATTTCTGAGTAAGAAGTGATCATCATCTGCTACTAGCGTTAACGCAGGTGTGGACAAGTGATATTCACTAGTTTTTCGATATTTTGAAAACACCCCTTAGTGACCCTTAATGTTCCTATTGTAGCGACTTGGGGCTTAAATTACATAATAATTTTAAAAATTGCGTTGAAGTGCAGGTTTATCTTGCAACATGATCGAGATTTTCGAATACATACGAGATCTAGATTTACTTATGATGGCGCCACTGGAGCGTGGTGCTCCTTGGACTAACTTAGTATGCCCCTCCAGCCGGCTCGATCTCTAGCCTGCCGTCTCCAATCTCGCACTCCAAGTTGTCGGAGGTCTCCCTCTACCTGGTCGCTCCATCGGAGATGAGGTCTTCCTTGGCTTCTGACTCCCTCTGGTTTGGCGTTGAAGACTTATCGAGCTGGAGCGTCGATGTCCATTCGCTCAACATGGCCCAGCCATCTTAGTCGTTGTTCGAATTTTTCTGGCTAGGCTTGTGTCGCTGTACAGTTCGTATAGTTCGTGGTTGTATCTTTTTCTCCAAATGTTGTTTCCCCGGTTTACGCAGACAGGACCATAGATCGTACGCAGATAGGGCTTTACTCCTCAGTTGCTTACTCAGCGCAAAGAAACAGCGATTAGCAAGACTTAGTCTGCGTTTGATTTCAGCGCTGATGTTGTCTGTGTTTACAGCAGTGCCCAGGTAGACAAATTCACTGACTACCTCGAAGTTATACCTATCAATGGTTACATTCTGACCAAGTCGGTGGTGGGATTGGACTTTTGTTGATGAAAGCATATACTTCGTCTTGTCCTCGTTTATTTTCAGCCCCATTCTGCTTGCTGCTGACTCCATAGTAGTGAAAGCACCGGTTACTGCTCGCTTAGTTCTTCCTATCACGTCAATGTCGTCAGCAAACCCAAGTAATTGTGTCGATTTATTGAAAATGGTGCCTGATGTACTGGCATGGGTGCTCCGTATTACATTTTCAAGCACAATATTAAAACAGCTACATGACAGTGCGTCGCCTTGTCTTAGTCCTCTGGTGGTTTCGAAGGTTTCAGTAGAGATCTAGATTTAAAAAAATAAATTGTATGTCGAATGAGTAGCGGAAATTGATCCACACAAAACCTAATTGATTTTGTTTGCCAATAGAAAGCTTAATAACATTTTCATATTTCTGGTGCGATGTAGGGAGGTTAGTAACGAATGCTGCTTACTAGCAAGAAACTCATAAAACCCAGTCAACGCAAGAGTACTGCATTTCGTGACGGTTGTTCATACTCCCTGCTTGTATGCAAATTAGGCAGGTCGGTAGGTCGGAATCTTCGCTCTGTTTACAGGCCAGTTTAATTGTTTCTTCATTTATTATGACCCGACACTTTCAAGTTCTATATTTCACACGCGGATCCTTTGCCAACTTTGTCATTGTTTAGGTCAAAATGAATGTTGTTTATTGGATTGTGGTTTGCAAGAAGCCAAAAACACTCCTTTAAATAGATCTCAATCTGGCTGGCCAACCCATAGAAGATCAATGTGAGCAGTCTCCAGTCTTTATGCAACATTGGTTGATTTATTAGGATAAAATAGATCATTGTAAACCATTAAAAAATTAACTATTGCATAAAGTAAATTATCTTAAATTAAAAATTCTGTATTTTTCAATCAATTTTTAATAAAGTAAATAAATTTTGTTATCAAATATTGGTTGTACACTCCCACGCAAAGCACCAAAGTGCATGAAGATTTACTTTGTAAGCCGCTTCAAGAAGTACTACCCAAACGTAGAGTGGCTTGTTTGTAGTTGCTATATCATGGTCTCAACCATGACTTGATAATAGTCAGTGCTTAACTTCTATTACTATGCAAATTTGTAAGGCGTTGATCAAATGAGCCCTTTCTTGAACACATAGACTTATTGTTTTGTATTTTGTTTTTGTTTCAGGAAAAATTCAAGAACTGTGCAGCAATTGGAGCATATCTGAATATGAAAACTACGCACTTCAGTTTTGCGAGCTGAATAACCACCGATATGTAACCGAGAAAAACCGAACAGAAATTAAAAATGGCTCTGTTCTTCGGTTGCAATTGTCTCCATCTAAAAAAGCTAAAGATACCCTTGAAATCCTAAAGCCAGTATCGAAAGCAGACAAAGTCAAATGCCTTAAAGAACTAGCTGCACTCAGTGTTGATTTAACTTTTGCCCTAGAATTTATCAAAGAACAAGGTTTGGCAGTCATAATAGGTATGATTGAAGATGAAAATAGTGAAGATGAAATTTTAAAGTACAGTCTTGCAAGCTTTGTGGAATTGATGGAGCATGGCATTGTGTCATGGGAAATTCTTCAACCACATTTTGTTAAAAAAAATATTTACATAGTTTGTAAATTTGCAAATTTCCCAAAAGAATGTGTCGAAAGAGCACTCTCGATTTTGGAAAATATTGTCCAAAATAGTGGCAAATATCTTCAAGTGGAAAATGATGTTACCTTTGACGATATCCTTCATTTGTTGCAAGGATCGAATTCTTTAGTTATTCGCCAAAATACAATTGCCTTGATAAATGCACTATTTATGAAAGCAGATGATGCCCGCAAGCGGCAAATAGCGTTGACTCTCAGTACAAAACAATTCCGATCGGTATTGATTGCTGATGTTACAGGCACAGAGATACAACACCAGCTCTACATTTTGCAAACCCTAACATTGGGCCTTTTGGAGAATCGCATGCGCTCAAAAATAAACCCCCAAGACCAAGATGCATTTGATAAAATTAAAGAATTAAAAAAAATTGCATTTGACGATTATCCAATTGGAGCTGGAATAGGAGACGATCAGCGGCGTGGAGGGAATATAAATTTTGCTCAGTATTATAAAAAGCTCGGCTTCAAGTGTGACGTTAATCCATCGCAAGATTTTTCAGAAACTCCACCGGGTATTTTGGCTTTAGACTGCATGACATATTTCGCTCGCAATTATACTCAACAATATACAAAAGTTGTACATGAAAATACATGTCGGGCTAGTGAGCATGAGTGTCCATTCGGCAGGACATCTATTGAATTGGTTAAGATGTTATGCGAATTTCTTAGAATTGGAGAGCCTCCGTCTGAGCAATCTATGGGGTTCCATCCCATGTTCTTCGCCCACGATCATCCCTTTGAAGAATTCTTTTGTATTTGCATCATAACCCTCAATCGCACATGGAAGGATATGCGTGCAACTGCTGAAGACTTTCAAAAAGTATTAAGTGTTGTACGAGAGCAAATTCATAGGACGCTGAAAATTCGACCAGATAATTTAGAAGACTTTCGATTCAAGATTGCACAACTCAATTATATGGCCATCACTAATTTGAGGCAACAAGAACGCACCTCGAAAGAAGAATGTGAGTCAACAGCTTCGGCAATAGTTAAGCTTAAAGAAAAAATCAGTCCAGATGTCATCGATCTAATAAAGCAGCAGCGTTTAACTTTTCTTGTAGAAGGAACTCGTTTTTCTAAATATTCCCGAGGTGTTCGCAGCAAAGATAAGTTCTGGTATGCCAGACTTTCGCCAAATCACAAAGTCATACATTATGGTGATTGTGACGAGAAGGCCATTCCAACTTTAGAAGATCTTACTAACAAAGTATTGGTGATAGACATAAAGCAATTGCTTGTGGGCAAAGAATGCCCACATATGAAGGAGATGCGAGCTAGAAAATCTGCTGCAAACCTGGGCTTTTCGATAACATTCGATAACAATGATAATTCGACGCTGGACTTTGTCGCTCCCGAAGAACTTATTTTTAATTATTGGACTGACGGAGTCAATGCCTTGTTGGGGCAGGAAATGACAAGTAAACAGAAAGAGGATGATTTTGATATATTGCTTTCTATGGAAATTAAACTGCGTCTTCTTGATACTGAGGGCGTAGATATAAGCAATGCTCATCCTGCTGTTGCTGATGATCCTCCAAATTATGATTTTTGCTTTGAAAATTAGATTTTTATTGTAAGAATATCCATGCAACATGGTAAACGAACTGTCGAAATCTTCTTGTTTCCGACGAAAATTTGGGTAGGTAAAAGAGGAGCCTATTATACTACGCATGAATACCATTAGTATAGGAGTTATGCAAGTCGAAAGATTCAATTATCCTACCACTCTTTCTCCCAAAGATGATCTCAAGCTGGGATCCATTTTCATCGATCACACATCGGCAGTTCCGGTTGCTGGTCGTTCAGAAATTATAAAAATTATTATAACTTGTTGTTTTATTCTCGATACAACATAAATATATTATGTATTAAGCTACGAGCACACGGCATATAAAAGCCGCAAATGTTTGCGACTCTGACGTCAATTTTACGTCATCATTTGCGATTCTTGGTCGCACATCGTCTGAACACCCCTTTGGGACAGTCCGCATATGCTCGCAAACCATGTGCGGATGATGTGCGACAACCAAGTCGCACATTAGTTTGCGACTTTTTTGCATATCGTGTGAACACTCTTGCAAATTAATTGTGACAATTTGCAGCCATGTGCGAGCATTTGCGGTCATCCCAATCATTTGCAACTACACGAAAACAGGACATCGCAAATGCATTGATGTGCGATCAAATATCAGCTGACATTCTCTGTTTTATAAGGAGAATATTGAAAAAAAAAATAATAAAAACACAAATTTCGATAAAAAATTACTATTAAAATGGGTAGTTGATGAAAGTTTATTATTGTTTTCGGTTTCCGTTCGTTGCCACCAGAGATCGCAAGTGATTTTTCTAGATGTCAATATAAAAGGTATAATGGTGAACTGTCGAATAACATGATCATTAGTCCTTGTCCGTTAAAGTAAAATGAGTGAATCGAATTTTAATTTAAATTTCGTGCAGCCTTCAGAATCAAAGCCGCGAAGCGCGAGAAAGTCATAGTGTGGGAAAAGAAAGGTTCAGCACAACTGGACCAATGAAGAAATTCAGCGTTTGATTGCTGCAGTGGAGACACGTCCCAGACTTTGGGATGCTGGTTCGGCAGAATACAAGCTTTCAAAACTTGATGACTGGCGTGAGGTTATCGAGGAGCTTGGCTTGGATATAAGCGTCAACGAAGCCAAATCCAAGTGGGGTTGTCTACGAGTCACGTTCAAAGCAAATTTATCAAAAATTCGCTTGAAGAAATCAGGGCAGGGTGCTGAACCACCTAGTGTATCATGGCAATTTTTTAACCAAATGATGTTCCTGGAGGCTAATGACGCACAAAGATCCTTTTCATTTTTATCATTTCATCATTTTCTAGCATATCCAATGCCAAAATAGCAATAGAAGCCCACTTTTTTTTCGACATTTTGAATAATTAAAGCACTTTTTAATATTCGAGATTATAGCTACGTCAAGAATCCCAAGCCAAATACACAAAACACAAAGTTTCACAAATGTTCGCAAACCTGCATATGACTGGAAATTGATGATATGCGGATATTGTTCCACATCGTGTGAACACCTCGCATATAGACCAAAACATTTGCGATCAGATTTGCGAACACATGATGTGCGACGCCTTGATCGCAAATGCATTTGCGACTTTTGGGACAGAATTTGCATATTGTGTGAACACCCCTATATGCACGTTTGCGAGCACTGATGTGGGTATAGAATTTGCGATATGTTTGCGAGTTTTTACGTGACGTCAGAATCGCAAACGTTTGCGGGTTTTCATATGCCGTCTGCTCGTAGCTTTATAGTTTTAATTTAAACGCACATTATAAATAACATTTTTATATAAACAGTGTGTCTTTTTCTTTTGTTCGCCTCGGTTTAGCGAAGAAAATTTATTCAGGAAAGTAGAAAAATTCGTGAATCCTCTGTTGACCACAATAACAGTTCTTCATTCCAGAAAAAAATTGATAAAAAGTACTCCTGTGTGAACCAAGTCAATCATAAAAATTAAGGAGATCTTAAAACAGTTCTAATTGGAAGTTCATGATGGTTTATCTAATATTTTATTAAGTCAAATCTAAAATTTATTATGTTAAATAGTCGATTTTTGAAAACTAATAAAATGTTTTAATAAATCTTCTAACATATAAAAATGAATGTTTGTTTGCTCGTGTCTTATGTGCTACTAAACCATTCACCCAATTGCTTTTAAAGTTTGCCGACTTACTGCTTGCACATCCATAAAGGTTATAGGCATAATAAAATTATTAAATTCAGTAAAGCGCTCTGTGGGGGTACCTACGAAGGTTTCTGTGAAGGTTGACGAAATTAGATAAATCGATTTACCATTTTTAGTGCATTTTGTCAAATTACTAAGAAATCTTCGTTTTAGTAGGCACTAAGGTGAAGCCATTTGCAAATAGGAGAAAGAACATTTATGAGCAGGTTGAGCAATTACTCAGTAACGTTTCCAAACAACTCATGTATCTTGGCTAAATCAGTACATGATATCGTTAACAGTGTCCTTCATGACATTTTGGCTAATTACGAAAATCATTGGTGGCTCAGAAAAAAAGCTATTTATTCTAAGATCTCAGAAGCTACTAAACGAATAAAGTTGAATATTTCTTAAATTGTTGGTGTTTGGCAAAGAGTGTTTGTGGTGTTTGTCAAAGAGTGTTTGTGTCTGGTTAAGCGGTTTTTAGTGCATTTTGTCAATTACTAACAAATCTCGAAAATAAAATAAATAAATGATCATTAAAATATACCATGAAATATCAACAAAAATAGTACTTAATTGCGTAAAATTTCGAAAAAAAAATTTGTTTTAAATTTTTTTTTTTTTATTTTGAGTTTGAAAATTATTTTCTCTAAAACGGTTTACTAAAATAAAAATTACAATAAAAGAAGATTTCTGGCGTTACAAAAAGGTATGGCATTGCATTGTAGGACTTACTGTTATTAATCCCCTCCCCCAATTTAACCCTTTTTTTAGAAAATTTCCCATCCCCGCTAAAACCCCTACCCATACGATTTTCTCTTGTCTTTATCCAAGATTCTTGCTCTATCTTGAAAACAAATTTTTTACGAAAACCGTTAATGTTGTTGAATTTTGTTTAAGGCTTTCATTTGTCAGTGAAGTTCTTAGTCAGATATTTAAATCCTCTTTTCGATAGAACTTTGATCCTCCAAAAAATTGTGAAGCAGCACTAAGATTGATGAGAGGATATTTCACGGTGTAGAAAGAACAACGAATAACTGACCGATACGATTAAAAAAAGTCATTTTGTTTTCCAGAAATTGTCTGATGTATATTTTGATAAAAACAATAAAACTAAAGACTAAAATTTAAACTTATAAATTATTGATGTTTTTCTTTAGTTCTTAGGGTTTTTTTTTTTTTTTTTTTGATGATCTGCTCATATTTTCCATCTTCCGAAAACGGCTCTGCTATGCCCATCATGATCAGGATCAATGTATGTATTTCTATTTGAAATAAGTTTTGTCAACTTAGGAGAACCCATCGATGCGCGTCTATAGGTCTGCTCCGACTCGGAAACCATGACCAACATACCTACATTTATCATCCGATTGAAAATTTTCTCCTTTCGACGACAGATAAGGTTACTTTATTTAAAAAAGAATAAACTTAATTTTAATTTAGTGTGCTGTAGGCGAAATGGAGTTTTTTTTATTAATTCAAATTGACATTACTATTATTATATTAATTAATACATGATTATAAAACACATGTAAGACACAAAAACTGTGTTATCCTTTTGGTTAACTTTTATTTTGCAGGGGTATAAATTTGCTTGTGTGTTGGTTGGTTTGTGTGCCTTTAAATATAACTCGATAAGATAAAAACATAAATAAACTAGATTTACATTTATATAATATAATATTAATTATTAAAGTATTAATCATACCTACAATTATTGACTAGTACCACTTTTAAGTCCTTAAACTACATATTGGAGCACACAAATTTGCTAATGGATAATATGCGAGTTTTTATTTAACTACCTATACTCGCGTTTGGCTCATTATTTTATTATTTACGATTCACCTAGATCAAGAATAAGTATTCATCATTATAAGTTAAGGTTTCATATTATCTAACAATATCGATGTTTCATAAGAGAAAGGAATAGAAATTAGTGCATTGTTAGATAAATAAAAAGTGTATTATATTCGACATACGCCAACATTCGTGTCACCTTGTACCGGCACTACAACTAGCTGCACCCTTCTTCTGCTGGTTGTTGGAGTTTGATTGAGAAGAGGTTTGTCCAGCTGCTGATGGGGATATTGCACGTAGATGATGATGATGACTAGCAGCATCGGAACGGTGATGGTGGTGATGATTGCTACGTCGATCTCGACCCCGATAATGTCTTCGGCTCGAATGAAGGTGATAGTTATTATTAGTAGGATCGGAAACCATCCTTTGAGATTGAGTCACGACGGGAGCAAAATTGGTACTTGCATTTGTTTCAGATTTATTTAGTTCATTGTTAGCATTTGTCTTTCGGGAATGAGTTGTTCTTTGATTTTTAACACTCGTCTCTCCAGAGCATCCAGATTTCTTGAGTGCTGCTTTGTGATCTAATGACAAACGGTCTTCTTCGAAGGTGTTGCTTGATTCTTTGTCATTGTGTTTGCTACCTTGACCTTCAGTTATACAGTCAGTTGGCTCGATAGATATTACTGAGCAGCCATCAGCCTCCACATCAATAATACCACCTCTCTTCTTTTGCTGGACAAAAAGATTTGCCATTTTCTTTTGAAGGTTCACCATCTCATCGGTTAGTTGAAATTCAGGAGCATTTGTAAGATCAATTGGGGGCAGAGAAGCTCTTAGCGAATCAGATTCGTCGTCGATAGTTTCGCGACAAACCGGGCAACTAGCTTTGAAAGGTTCCGCAGCCTTCCTTATCCAAGCCGGTAGCTTATCATGTTCTTCTTGATAGTTTTTACGAGAGGCTTTTAAATGGCGGGCCAAGCAATAGCTATGAAGATAATGATAGCACTTAGTTTTCGTAAATTCATCACCATCGCGGAATCCATACAAACAGACAACACATTGGCCACATGGCAGATTGCTACCGGATAAATGCTCTCGGACAACCTCAATCAAATCGAAAACAACTGGAAAACCTTGAGTTTCTTTGAGTTTTTCAACACAGGCCATTCTTATAGCATTCAAACGATAATCATCCAAGCCCCGAGGTGTGAGTAAATTAAACTTTGGACTAACTTCAGGATAACCTTCGGAGGGTATAACTTGTAAGTTAACACAAATGTATTGCTCTTCTGAATCGTTCTCGACGGATGGAAAAATTGTCGTTTCAATCATTTCTGGGGCTCCTGTTTCGGAGTTTTTGTATATTCGAACATCATCCATTAAAATTGCTTCCAATGATTCTATTTCGTCAAGTAATACTTCCATGGTTTTTATTTATTTGTTTCCCAACAATTTACTAATTTTTTTATAGAGAAACTGAAGATTTATTGAAAATTAATTATTATTGAAGGAATGCAAGCCTGATTTTTGTCAACTATGATGAAAGTTGAAAGAAGCCAACTCCTTTTTGTCGATTTTCTGTACACATAAAGAAACCAAGCACCAAGGATATTTTTGACATTAACACATTATTGACGTTTTATATTTTAATACGTCAACTTTGCTATACAAAATGTGAAGTAATTACTGTTGCAATCAATGGGTACTAGGAACCGCTGCAATCTTCACATTGTATGGTAATAGTCTATTAAAAACGAAGTGTTAGACACTAGATGGCGACACAGAAAAACGCCTTCCCCAGAGCACAGACAAATAGATACAGACCGCCAGCTACTCCTCTTGCCTTAAACACCATCAAAATATTTTAATCGTTACCGTATACATATCTCTGCCTGTGCATATTATTATTGGTTTTCATTTAAAATGCACACCAAGCTTTTAGCATAGAGAGCAAATATAAAGAGTTGGCGGTCTATAGAAACAACAACAAAAAATGATGAGGTGAGTTTATTTATTTTTTATTTTTCATTTTGTTTCTTGTGTAGAGCTGTTATTCAAATTCGCACTAAAATGTAAACATTTCATAAAATAATTTACATAAATCTTGGCTCGAAATATTTTGTCGGGTCTGTGAATACGTGTACATCTTTGTCTGTGCATTTTGTGATGGCAACCATCCCTGCGTGTGTCATTTATTCTTGTGGTGAGTTTACTGCTTGTTCTTTAGTCAGTTTTTCTAATTCATCGGCATCCTCACTTCCAATTAATTATATTTTTGAAATTCTTTATTATTTAAAAACTGAACAAAATTAAAAATGAAGATGGAGTACAACTGAACTTTGAATTTACTGATATGGAAACAAAATACCCAACTTATAAGTATACTTGGATTTTAGGCTTTAAATCAAAAAAATGTATACGTGGATACGATTTTACATGATATAGAGAAAGAAATACTAGGTACCTGAAAACTGTAATTTTTTTTAAGAAAATTCGCTATTTTAGTCCGACTATATGCCTTAACAAAAATCCGCCAAATTTTAAAGATCTGCCCTTGGAGATAGTTCCAAAAAGCATGAAAACCGTGGAAAATATTCAATGGAATAAGCTTCATCTATTTGATTGGAGTCCATCTTTTCCTGTTGTTATTAAAAAGACAAAACCAGATTTTAATAGAATAATTTATTGAATGAAAAATAAGCACGTCCGCTTCTCACAACACCAAACACTGGATAGAGAAAAAGTCGTTAATTCAAAATGAATATCCCTTAACGATCACAAGCGCCACCGTGTATTTGAAACTTAAACTAAATATCATTTAAGGCACGTTCAGTGGTTCATAAATTCAACACTCCCACTTTTAGTTATAAGTTTCTAAACAATAAAATAACATCAAGAATTATTAAAATCTAAGTACCTAATCTAATTTATCAAAAACGTAAAAAAAAATAAATTAATACTTTACTGAAATAACTGAATTTAAAAAAAGCAAACTGGTTTATCAAATCAAAAAATAAAACATTATATAAATTCATTTTTTAAAAACAATCGTTTGGGCTCGGATCATTTTTTAGGAATGATGTTCATCAATGAACAAAACGATTGATGTTTGACCCTTGTTAAAGGCTTCGTGAAGATATCCGCCAGTTGTTGGCTTGTTGGCACATATTCAAGATTGAAGATCCCATCCTCAAATTGATCCCGAATAAAATGGTATCGAACGTTTATGTGTTTAGTCCGCTTGTGAAATTCTGGATTCTTCACAAGACGGATTGCACTCTGACAGTCCATATAGAAAATTGGAGTTTCAACTTCGTGCTGCAACAAATCGGTAAGAAGACTTTTTAACCACACAAGCTCTTTTATGGCATGTGAAGCTGCCATGTATTCCGACTCTGTTGTCGACAATGCCACTGTTCGCTGACGCTCTGATCCCCAGCTAAGGACGCAGCCACCAAATAAGAAGACGTATCCAGAAGTGGACCTTGCCGTCTTTTTGCATCCTGCATAGTCTGCATCGCTGTAACCTTTTAGCTTCAGGTCTTCTCCGCCTCCAAATTTCAATCCAAGCTCAGGTGTTCCTTTGATGTATCTTAAGATTCTTTTCAATCCATTAACGTGTGCTTCTGCAGGATTCTCCATATATCTGCTAACGTTTCCAACCGCAAAACTTATATCTGGGCGTGTTGCAACAGCCAAATACATCAGACTGCCAACTGCTTCTCTATATGGAAAATCAATTTTCTTGCTCCCATCAAAATCACTTAAGTTCTGTGATGTGTCTGATGGTGTTGCGACTGGATTGCAATTTTCCATTCCAAAACGATGAACTATCTTTTCAACATACGCCTTCTGGTTAACGTGTATTGAACCATCTGACCTCTGATCGATTTCGAGTCCCAGAAAACATTTCGCCTCAAAAACTTTGACTTCAAACTCTTTTCGCAGATGCTCAATAACTCTTGTGACAGCCGTTTCACTTTCTGCTGCAATCAGCCCATCATCCACATAAATAGCTAAAAGCATCATCCCATCAGAACCATGATGAACAAAAACGCAAGGATCCGAAACACTTGCAGCAAAATCAAACTTTGATATAAAAGCAGTGAACTTTTTGTTCCAGCAACGGGAAGCCTGCTTCAAACCGTAAAGGCTTTTATTTAGTTTGCACACCTTTCCACTGCAATCATCGAACCCCATCGGCTGTCTCATATACACATCTTCAATCAAGTCGCCGTTTAAGAATGCGGTCTTCACATCAAACTGCTTCAACAACATACACTTTGAAGCTGCTATTGCAAGTATGGTACGTATTGATGTGAACTTCACCACAGGGCTAAAAGTTTCCTGATAATCGACACCATATTGCTGGGTAAAACCTCGCACAACCAAACGTGCTTTGAACCGCTCGATGCTGCCATCGGTTTTCTGCTTCAACTTATAAACCCAACGATTATCAATTACCTTATGGTCCTTTGGAGGAACAACCAACGTCCAAGTACGATTTTTGGAAAGGGATTCCATCTCTTCGTCCATCGCCTCCTCCCACTGCTTATGGTCATGTGATGCAATCGCTTCTTCATAAGATCTTGGTTCTTCGTAAACTGCCATTAATGCTGCTGCATGATTAGCTGATGACTCATCAAAAGATAAACGTCGACGTGGCGGTGACACAACTTTATTTCTCAGGCGTTTCTTGATTATGTTTTTGTTGTCCAGGCTGCAATGGGCACCATCATATGTTTGGTTCACTGGTGTCTTTAGTGAATCGAAAACAGATTCATCAACCTCAGCACAATATTCTGATTCCGAAAGAACCTCTTCGTCTGCTTTATCCATACTCTGCTCAACGCCACCAACATCTACAACAGCCATTGCTTCTTCTACGAGAAAAACAACATCACGTGCCACTTCAATGCTGTTGGTTTCAGGATTCCATACTCTATATGCCTTGGAGTCGTTATCATACCCAACAAATACACATTTTGTTGCTTTTCGGTCCAATTTGTGTCGCTTCTCTTTTGGGATATGTATGAAGACTTCAGATCCGAAAATTCGAAGATGTTCCACTTTTGATTTTGTGTTGAACCACAGCTCGTACGGTGACTTATCTGCAACAGTACTCGTTCCAGAACGATTCAAAACATGAACGGCAGTATTCACGGCTTCAGCCCAGAATCTCTTTTCTATGTTCTTAGCATGCAGCATGGTTCTCGCCGATTCAACAATAGTTCGCATCTCTCTTTCAGCACAGCCATTCTGTTGAGGCGTATATGGCACTGTACGTTGATGATGAATACCCATGCTGCTGAAAAACGACTTCAGTTCATCGTTGACAAACTCCGTCCCATTGTCAGATCTCAGAACACGAATGTTGTGGCCTTGTTCTTTTTGCGCTATTTTCAAAAAATTCTTGATGTTCTGCGCCACTTCAGATTTTTGCTTCAAAAAATAAACACGCCGAAAATGAGAGAAGTCATCTTTCAGCAACAAGAAATACCTTGATCCACCAAGAGATGTTTCTTCCATTGGTCCACATACATCGGCATGAATAACCTGTCCACATGTTTTAGAAACTTCTTCACGACTCTTGAAACTGCTTCGGTGATGTTTTCCATAAACGCATGCCTCACAGGTAAACTCTTCGTTAATGAACTCAATTCCCTTTCGTTCCAAAAACTTCTTTACGTGTAATATGTGTTGATGCCCCAAACGTTCATGCCAAATACGAAGAGAATCCTTCTTTATGACTACGTTTGCACTCACCGAATCGTTTTGTGTTTCTACAATTACTTTGAAAAACATCCTGAAAAGCTTCTCATGTCGAGCTCCCACTGCAACAATTTCATCTCCATTCAACAGCTCACAGCATTTTTTATCCGAGCGAAACAAATACCCGCGATCCATAGCTTTTCCCGAAGAAAACAAATTCAGATGAATTTCTGGAACATACAGCACATCCGTAATATGCTTCCGAATCCATTCACTGCCGTTGTAAGCAAGTATTTGAATATCGCCTTTTCCTTGAGCTACAATCTTTTTACCGTTGCCAACAGTTACGCTCAATGATGCCTCCTTGAAATTTTGAAACCACTCACGACGATGACTCATGTGGTCGCTCGCACCGGAATCTAAGACCCACATATCTTTATCATCGGGCGAAAAAGACACGTGACTAACAAAAGCACCTGTCGATTTTGTTTTGGTTTCAGTGTGCTTACGTGGACAATCACGCTTCCAGTGTCCCTTTTCACCACAAGAAAAACATGCTCCTTTAGGTTTTCCGTGTTTTTTGATGTGACATTCCTTGGTCTTCGACGGATTGCTCTTTTTTGAAAAATGCCTCTTCATAACTAGAGCTTCCACGCTCTCCACTTCACCTTGCGCTTTCAAGCGGAGTTCTTCAGCCATCAATCTTGCACGTAAATTGGACATAGTCTGCTCAGTCGCACTTGTTGATTCCCAGGCACTGTGGAAATGATTGAACTCTGCTGGTAATGACATGAGGATTTTAGTCATAACCATTGAATCAGAAATGTGTTCTTTTTGATCCTTCATCTGCTGTACAATTTCCATAAGCTTTGACAAAAAAGTAGCTATATCGTCACACGAGTCCTTTGTGAAGCTATAATACCTTTGCTGCAAAAACAAAATATTTGATTTTGAAGCCTGTTCATAGGTGCTCTTAAGGGTCGTCCACATTTCACAAGCTGTTTCACAGTTCATTATCTGCAACAGCGGCTGCTTGTGACATGCACCAGAAATTGCACGTCGTGCCTTCGCATCAGCCTTCTTCCAAACAGCTAGATTAGCTGCATAATTTTCAGCACTAGCTAATGGAGCAACTAAGGACCCATCTGCAACATCCCACAGCTCACCCGCTTCCAAAAACTGTCTCATGAGGAATTTCCACGTAAGCCAATTAGAGACTCCTTCTAATCGGTCAATATTGAAACGTTCTCCATCCATGTCTCGATTTATTTTGCCAAACAAATTTCTAAATTTCTATTTCCTTAATTTCTGGTATGGTCTGGGCCCATAACCTGTTGTTATTAAAAAGACAAAACCAGATTTTAATAGAATAATTTATTGAATGAAAAATAAGCACGTCCGCTTCTCACAACACCAAACACTGGATAGAGAAAAAGTCGTTAATTCAAAATGAATATCCCTTAACGATCACAAGCGCCACCGTGTATTTGAAACTTAAACTAAATATCATTTAAGGCACGTTCAGTGGTTCATAAATTCAACATTTCCCTCCAAATTTCCAACGAATTAAGAAGAATTTTGGACTGAATTGGCTCTAAACGTAAAAACATTTCAGATGAATAAGTTTTCGGAGAGTTGGTGTATTTCGTAATACAATTATTAGCTTTGCCTGCCAGCAACGCTGTAGAAGAGAGAACATTTTCTTTCATGAATTCGTTGTTTTTTTTTTTATTAAAAAAAACTATTTATCTTTTTTTTTTTAAATTAAAATAAATTGTGATTGAAATAATCAGATATGTATTTTGTTTGTATTGGGCTACTATTTGAACTATTTTTTTCGGCATCGATTTTGGGCTAAACATTTGTTTAAATTGGGCTATGGAACTATAGTTCAGGACATGGCAATCCTGCTTGTAGGCAAAAAGAAAAACCACCATACAGTGAGTTGGCGGTCTGTATCTTATTGGTCCGTGGTTCTGACAGAGATGTTCACGTCACTGATCTCTTTAAACCATTGACATATTATATAGTATGTCAATGACTATATAGTATGTCAATGACAGAAAAAAGCGTTAAAATTGATAGGAGAGAGAAACATTATGGAAACATTTCCATCACTCGAACATCGTCGAAATGTTTCATCTTTCTTTATTTTACAGGTTCTTTTATAAAAAATGCTCACTCGAGGTAGCCAGCTGCGTTCCACCCCTTAAACATTTCCCCCGTAACACTCGTCTTGCTAGGAACGCTCATCAGTTTACACTTGAGCCCAATTTCGGACGTACCGTGAAATATAGGGATTCTTTCTTTAGCCGTACAACACGAATGTGGAATGGATTGCCTGGCACAATTTTTCCTTACCATTTTGATCTGCAGACATTCAAGATCAATGTTCATCGACACCTCCTTTCCCTTCCTCCCTAAATTCCTATCGCTCGCGCTGTGACTTATCATTAAAAGGGCTATAACAAACCCCTTGAGCGCGTGTGCATTATAAAAAAAAATGACATAATGTATGTAATATAGAGATCAGTGGTTCACGTATCATTAGATATAGAACCTATAAATATCATTTGGGAGTTTTGCTGCTCGGCCGCTGACGACCAAACAAGGAATTAACTCATTTTAGATTGTTGGTAAGGAAGCAAGAGATAGAGTTGAGAAAACAACATGGTTAGAAATTGTCATCATTGAAAATAATAATAAAACGAAAGCTCTACATTATACGATTTCAAAAAGAGACAACTATTCAAGGAAGGAAAAAAAATGAATTTTGTTTCTATACATTTCCTGCATCGGCAGCGCCGTTAACGGCAAAAAAAGACATTACAACGAACTTCCAAGTGATATTACTATTATCATAGACATACTATAAGCAGCGTTTGTATGGAAATTAAATACGACTAGCAGTCCATATATAATATGTCTATGACTATTATGTTCTATATACTCAATGCACGTATTCGACCTCACGATTTGGCGGTCTGTATTGGTTATTGGTCAAAAAAGTTGCTTCTTCATAGTAAATCTACCCACCTGGTGGGCATACTAAAATATATTTACCAAAATATATTTCAATTCTTGGGATCTTCCTCTTCTTCTTCATACTATCTGAATTAAAAAAATAACTAGGTTGAAAATTTTTTTACATGAGTTCGGGATCCACATTATTTATTAAATATAACACAAGATGCAAAATATAAAACTATTGACAACTACATCACGAAACATCTTGCAAACAAATAATGTTACGATACCTTTGCCAGTAAAGAAAAGATATATATCTATTATTACTTCAAAGTTTTTTAAAGAAAAGGAAACAGACGAAGATCCTCACCACCCACTGCGAAGAACTTTAAACATACTTGGCAAAGATCTAAAATCAGTAAGAGATTGGTTTCGTACTGCAGCCGATGAGGAAAATGTCCAGGGTGAGAATATCAAAGAAAAAGCAAAGCCAACAACTGGAGAATTTCACACTCACTGCGATGTTCTGGTTATTGGAGGTGGTGGTATCGGTTCGTCTATTTCATATTGGATTAAGGAAAAAGCAAGAAATGGGCTGAATGTTGTCGTTGTTGAAAAGGATCCTACGGTAATGTTTGTAAATAGAAAAAAGTTATTACTTCTGTATTACATAATTAGTAGCATAGGAAATCGATGGCTATTCAATCATTCCATGGCCTTCATCAAAACTTCTTAGTTCCTGAAAATATTCAAATGTCTTTGTATGGAGCGGAATTTATGAGAGATATTAAAGAGCACTTAGGTGACAACGTAAATCTAAATTTTACCCCTTACGGCTCTTTGCGGTTAGCATGCGAAGAAAGTGCTGAAACACTGAAAAGAGTCGCAAAAATACAAAACGAACTTGGAGTTCGCAATGAACTACTATCTCCTGAGAAAATTAAATCTAAATTTCCTTGGATGAATACGGAAGGCATCGTTCTTGGTAAGTCAAATTCACGATACAAATACATATATTGTCAGCTGTCTTGCTTGCTTCCACAACAAAATTAAAATGATAACATACTGCATACTCGTATAAATAGTCTTTTTTAAATTTTAAATATCATGGCCTGACAAACGAAGTTTTCAAACCTAGCCGTTACTAGTGAATAGTTGTTTGATTATCCTTTGTGCCAATTCGAATTACTGGAGTGCCCGCTTAAATAAAGCTCATTCTATTGAAAAGAAAAAATCCTCTACACTCTAGTCGGCATAAGTATTTTGACGAAATAAAAATCGTAAATTTTTTTGTTTAACTTTTAAATGGCTTTATAAAGAATTCCTGTTTATTTTTTCATTTTTAACAGAAACTTTAAAAGATATAAATTAATTAGTAATTTCAGGTGTTGCATAATAGTCCGGTCAAAATAGACATTTCGGTTTGCAAAAATTCGCATAAAGCTGAAAATTGATACAGACGTTGGGAACACCATTTCAAAAAAACTAAGCAACATCCCCATCGATCCGACTGGTGCGTTAGAAGTTATTCAAGGTCAAAAGGTCAAATAAACTGTTTTTACAATTTTTCTGGTAAACAGTAGGTTTTATCATAAAAATACATGAGACAAAGTTGTAGACCATGAAATTATCTACAAAACTTGTTAATATCATTTTTTTGTAAGAATAACAATTTCGGAGATATCGTGATTTTAAAACTTGAAGGAGTCACGTTCTTCATGATATGCTAATATGTATATGCCACATGCATAAATTTAGTCCAGTCGACAGGTTGGAAAAGTGGATGGAAGGTGGAAAAAGGTCAGAAGCTAATGAAACTATCAGCTATTGTTCAAGGATAGTTAATAAATGTTTTACGAAGTCTTGGACCTCGAGGGCCCTATGGAAAAAGAGGTGGGGGAGGGGGAAGGGGTCACTGCAAAATTTTCGACCTTACAACGGTTTTTCCTCAGTAACTTTTTTTCCTTACGTTCTATAGCAAAAAAAAATTTCCAGTTTATAGTAGAACGTTAAATTTCCTACAATCTTGTTGGTACCAAAATGTTTGTATGTTTATTCTTTACCGAGATATAGCTCTTCGAAAAACAGGTAATTTTTCAGAATTTGCTAAAAGAAATTCCAAAAAATTCAGCTTATTGCTTCTTATAGACGAAAACTAATGCGAGGTTTTTGTATTACGAGATTTTCATACGACGTTTTTGAGAAACTATTAAACAGCACAAATCGTAGTAGGAAAATCTCGTAATACAAACACCTCGCACTAGTTTTCGCGACACATTAAACTCATTTACAATGTTTTTTAATGCATTTCCAGCGTTAAACTTTGCTGCCATTGTCGATCTGATAACCAAACTCAAATCAACCGTTTAACCCATGGTTTTTAATTACTTTTAATCAGTTTTTATTTTTTTATCAACGATTAATACCAATTAAAGTTAAACACTAAATTTGTTTCGTTTTCACGTGCTCAAAACTGAAAAAATATTTAGACAAAGGATCCGTCAAAATACTTATGCCACGCAAATATTCGTTGTCTGCGTGCATTTTTATCAGCAGAAAGAGAATGCAAACCCTAAAAAATATAAAATTTGGCAAAAGCTTAAACTAGAAGCTTTGTTTTGCGCATCATTTTTGTACCGTTATTTAACGATACTAAAAAAAGCTACGTTGAATAGTCACAAAACGATTTCGTCAAAATACTTATGCCGACTAGTGTATAGTAGAAATGCATTCCAGTCCAATGTTGCTATTGCCATTGAAAAGTCGTATCACAACTGTCCCGTGATTTGTTCATATTTCAAAAGTATCCTTGTCTAAAAGCTTGTTAGAAACCAAGTCAAAACGACAGTCATGGAAAACACTATAATTTATTGTTAAATAATAGTGTTTTAGTTCTTCGAATACTTTTTCATGTGTGTATCTGTTTATTATTTGTTGCGAAAGGTCTTTTCTTATGTCTCAGGTTTTTCTTAAATCAACCACCCTACGTCACAAATTAACTCACATTGTTCTTGCTCTGTTTTTCTGAAATGTGGTATCAATCTTACAATAATTACTCTAGCCTAGCTGCCAAAACCAAAAAAAGTAGGCTTTGTCAATAGCTTTCAAAGTTCAATATGGGCAAACAGGTTCTTACCCCTTTTTGAAGCCCCATCCACTAAAGCAAATTTGTAAATAGTTAATTATTTAACAGAACTCCAGTGAACGCTTTACCGAATTGCAGACTGTTGGAAATTTTATTAGAGCATTCACTTTGAAATTATTGCTTATGTGCCTTAATGTATGAGCCAAAAAGAGCAAAAGTATTGCACACTTATTTCCATAGAGAAATAAGACCAAATAATATAATCGTTGATATGTTCATGTGCAGCCTCCTCAGACTATCAATTGCAAACAGGAACACCAACACTCTGCAACCGGTAATAATGCGGCCCTTACACTTCAGAATACTGTTGCGCAGAAATATTGGCCGTAAAGGGCTTTATTGCACAATAATTTCCGTTTGCGCAAGAATACTTAAATCAAATAATTTTAAATTTTACCGTTCTGAGCCCTGTGAACACATAACCCAACATAGGTTGAGTTAAGGTGGCAAGCTAGCTGACATACTAAGTTCAAAGGAGATCCATTTTGATACCACAAAGTTTGGGATGCTAACCCCTAACAATTTACACGCTTCTAACGAAGCGAACAAAAGAATTGATGTCTTAATTCATCAGTTCATCAATGTTATTAAGAAATAAATTCTCCTAAAAAGAGTTTCCGCACATAATAAAGTGCAGGACTTGTACATAGTAATTTTTTTAGAGTTAGTGGAGATGTAATCCAGAGATTTCAGCGCTGTCTGACTATCCGGGCAAATAATGTACTTGGGGAATATCACGTTTTGAGCCAAGATAAAAGCTCCTTTACATAAAATGGTTTGGAAGACGAAAGAAGAGACTGATTTAGTCTATTAGAGTAAACATACAAACGACCTCCCCATAGGTGAGAATCGGTCTTAAGACCGCTGTGTATAGCCAATATACTACAAGGGGATCTAGATCTCAGTTTTGAGTTGAGCCCTAACATAATTTTATAATTAGTAGTTTCTAGTTTTGTACTAACCACGTTTTGTTAGGTTTGTCCCTGTATTGTAGAATTTAAAAGGTCTTTAATTAAGTAGCAATCGAATGCAGTCTTTACTTTCTTAGCAATACATTCAATTAACAGCGTTTTCAGGGCCATTGCAAAGTTTGATCAAATTCCCGAAAACCGGCAACGGAAAAATAGTACCATATCAGTTGTATTTTTTGCTTTAATCAAACCTTCGAAGATGGGCCACCCTGTATTTTAAATTTAATTTTGAATGTTATATAAAATATTAATTTCTTTATTTAATAGAATAATGAAAACTGAATAATGTAATTTAATATTTTATTTTATTATTATTTATAATTTAATTATTATCACAACATTATATATATATTAATTAAAATAATTTAAAAGAAGCGACGCGCGTTTCGGACTTTGTCCATCATCGGGCTTAAATCTTATACTGCATGGAGACTAAAACACTTGAAAATTTCTTTCTTTTTTAAGGTTGCCATGGGCTCGAAAAAGAAGGCTGGTTTGATCCATTAGCTTTGTTATTCGGCTACAAGAACAAAGCTACAGAGTATGGAGCTCACTTTGTTGATGCAGAAGTTATTGGTTTTGAATTCCAAAGCCAATCAAATATATTACTGGATGGAGAAGAGGCAGAAAGTTATCAAGCACTTGACAAAGCAGTTGTACAATTACCCAACGGGGAAAAGAAGACAATAAAATTCGCTTTGTGCGTTATTGCCGGTGGATCGAATTCTGGTCATATAGCATCCTTAGCTCGCATTGGAAAAGCTCCAGGACTATTAAGTATTCCCCTACCTGTCGAACAAAGAAAACGAAATAAGTACATATTTAGCTCAACAAAGCAGCAAACACCCTCTTTCTCCACACCTTTAACGGTAGATCCTAGTGGGTGTTATTTTACTCGTGAAGGATTGAGTGGCAATTATTTATGTGGTCAAAACACCTGGACCTCAAACGAGCGAACTATAGAATCTTCAGTTTCCAGAAAAGATATTTTCGATACCGAAATTCGACCTAACCTTGCCAAACGTGTAGATGCATTTAAAGATGTAAAAGTAAAAAAAAGTTGGACAGAAACATGCGAGTATAGTAGTTTTGATGAAAATGGAATCATTGGAACACATCCGTACTACAATAATCTGTACATAGCCGCTGGTTTCAACAGACACGGAATGCAGCAAACGGCTGCCATTGGACGAGGCATATCTGAGCTAATAATTGATGGAAGGTACAGAACTATTGATCTAGAACGTTTAGGTTTTGATAGATTTGTTGTTGATCAGCCATTGTATGAAATAAGTACTATTTAATAAATGAATGAAATCCTGATTTAATTGAAATGAAAAAATTCTTTCGGATTTAATTTCAGTTTTCTCTAGACTTGATTTTTATAGTTTGAACCAATGTCAATGTTGTCAGTATTTATGTATATCTTTTTCAAGTTAATTTTTTTATTCTCTGTTGAATAAGAATTGTTAGCACGTCAGGTTACATCGACTTGAATACATTTATCTCAATGCCCCGAGCCCCGACCCATAGAATCAGTTGTTTTCTTTGTGGCAATATAACCGTTGACTTGCTAGACGCCACGGATTGTGCATTGAGGTGACCCAACGCATAGGTTGCTTACTACACAACACACGTTTCAACCCCAGTACGTTGGGCCGAGTCTTAATGAATATTCCAATTTTTCTTATCGCAGTAAAACAATTTAAACATTTTTTTTAGTGTTGTCATTGTATATGAAATTTATAGTAGCCTGAAGAACGATTAAGAGATAGCGGGGTTTGGAGACACATAGATGTCGCTAATAATTATCACATATTTAAACCTTTCCACATACATTTTCTCGCCAAAACGAGAAATTTGGAAAAAAAAGGTTTGGAGACTCACGGTGTCGCCACAGTCAATCCTGCTATCCATAAAAGGGGGATGCTGAAGTAGCCTTTTAAACAAAACACTGCCAATTTAAGGGAAACATCTTAACGTTGTGATTGTTGACAATTCATTGCTCCATTTCCATTGATTTAAATTTATTTAAGTCGAGAATAAACTAATCAACTTTCCCGATAAATTTAAAGTTAATTACTTAACAGACTTTTTTGCCTCCAAAATTAAAAAAAAAATATTTCATTTGATGTCGGAACGAGAGAAAAACAAGTACATATTAATGCCGTTCGCTTAAATGTCAACTCATATCATGGAGATGAGTTGGAAATAGAGAAGTTTGCGAATACGTCAAACAGAAATGTCAAATCACTACTTTGAGGGAAAACAATTAAATTCTTCCTGTTGTTGTTGTTGTTTCCAGTTGTTGTAGGATTTCACATTTGATTTTGACTATAGGAGCGAGAGGGAAAGAAGTATATTGCCGTTTGCTTAAAATCTCTATAGAGAAGTATCCGAATACGTCAAAGAGAAATGTCAAAAATGTTTCCGTATGAAAACAAATAAATATTTGTGATTTTTGTATGCAAAAGCGATCGGACTTCCAAGAAAATAAACGAAAAAAATCTTCCTTTATAATTTAAAACAATTTTTTGTGAATAAACAATAGGTTAAATAGTGCCAAAGTGTTTTAAACAATTATTCTATAAAAAAAACTTGTATTGTGCGTTTAAACACGGAATAAAAGTGCGACTGGTTTTGGCGCGATTTATTCACTTTCGGTGGATTGATTAATAATTAAAAAATATATTTTAATAATATTTACAGTGTTTTTATTTATCGGGATAGTTGTTAATAAACACAATAAGTTGATTTCAATAAAATAATATAGTTTTATTGATTTCGTGCTGCCAAAATATACAAACAAATTTGGACATTATTTTGCCGCAATATTTTTTTTTCTTTCCTTGGCGGGATTTCACTCGCATCTTAGAAATGCGTTTCCATTTTGAAGAGGCCCATACGATTGGAAAAGTAAAGAAATGCTCTTCTTTGCTTGCAATCGAATTGCTACTACAACCGTGTACACAGCAATTTGTCGGCATATTGTAAATGCACTTCTTTATTGTAATTTAAAGAAAAATAAAATTCTTTGGAGAATCCCGCCAACGAAAGAAAAAAAAATATTGCGGTAAAATATGTCCAACTTTTTTGGTATATTTTGGCAGCACGAAATCAATAAAACTATATTATTTTGTTGAAATAAACTTATTGTGTTTATTCAACAACTATCACGATAAATTAAAACACAGTAAATATTATTGAAATATATTTTTTTAATTATTAATCAATCCACCGAAAGTTAATAAATCGCGCCAAAACAAGTCGCACTTTTATTCCCTGTTTAAACGCACAATACAAGTTTTTTTTATAGAATAATTGTTTACAACACTTTGGCACTATTTAAGCTATTGTTTATTCGCAAAAAATTGTTTAAAATTATAAAGCCAGATATTTTTTCGTTTATTTTCTTGGAAGTCCGATCGCTTTTGCATACAAAAATCACAAATTTTGATTTGTTTTCATACGGAAAGTTTCATTTGACATTTCTGAGCGAGTGAGAGGGAAGTATATTGCCGTTTGCTTAAAAGCCCTATAGTAACAAATCGTAACTATTTGACACTTCAACGTGAGTTGAGAAACGCTGCTATGACGTCATATAGTTACAAATCGTCACTAATTTTGATAAAGGTAACGGCTTTTGTTAACTTTTGTCAACAAATTAATGTCAACTATCGTTAAAAAGAGCACGCACCATGTGTTGACCCAGCCCCAAAGAGGATATATACATAGAGTCCAATCTTGTGCCTTGTTTTGATTTTGCCTACAAGCTACAGCTGTCATATTGTTCTTTTTGTTAAACATGTGTGTGTGCTACAACTGTCATATTGTTCTTTTTGTTAAACATGTGTGCGTTCACACCTTACTGCTTACCTCATCGGTTCTTGTTGTTTCACACGGACAATGAATACAATAGGAAAGAGACCACGAAAATTTTAGCAGAGGAGAATGGAACGTAGGAAAGATTGGACTCTATGTATATATCCTCTTTGCCCAGCCCATACCATGGAGAAAATATATAGAGGCCAATCTTATGCCTTCTTTTGAGTTTTCCTACAAGCTACAGCTGTCATCCGTGTCTTTTTTTTAAACATGTATGCGTAAAAAACGCATTTAAAGAAAATTCCGACTTTCACCTCCTACCACACCAATTTCCCCATCAAAATTGTACACACTGGAATAATTAAGTTGAGATAACACTTCGAAGTCATTACATTATTTCTAGATGGGGTTTTTTTTTTTAAATTACGTTATTTAGGCTGTGTGTCAATTGCGTTAAAATGCTGGCTAAATTTGATGGCTAAATTTATATAGAACCTATAGTACTATCACTTGGGAGTTTTAGATTATAGGTGAAGAAGGAAAGGAGTGAAGAATATTCTAAGAATTGTCGTCATTTAAAATAACAATGAAACGAGAGAGCTCTACAATTTCAAAAAGTGACAAGTATTTTAGGGGGAAAAAAGACAATGAATTTTGATCTTACACTACATTTACTGCATCAGCAGCGCTTTTAAGTGGCAAAGCAAGACAATGCTAAAAACTCTCAAGCATTATTACTATAGGTTATATATACAATGGGTATACCAATGCTCTGACAAATGACCTGTCAATGAGCTGACAAAAGCAAATATTTTACAATGCAATGTAAATGTCTTACAATTTTCTGAAAATTAGTTGTAAGTTCACACGGTTGTAAGACCTTTGTGACAATTTTTCACTGACAGATATGACAATATTCCCTTCAAGCAAAAATCACTGACTTCAGAATTCTCGGTTCATTTCTGGCTCACCTGAGTCTGCGTTTAACGAGGCCTCTCACGAAATTGCATGCATGGCATACAAAATTAAGAAAGAGATTCGAGAATCGAGTATTTTTTTTTCTTTTTTAATAGATTGAGAGAAAGAGTGAGAGAGAGGGAAAGATAGAGGGAGGGAGAGATCAGGAGCCTTTTATTTGTATGCATAATATGTTTACTTTTTGGTTTGTATTGGAGAATGAAGACGACAGTACAAAGAAAAAATTGGAAAAAAATAATTCGGGCAGTGAAAAAGTGTTTTTGAAGAAAATAAAATAAATAAAAATACATAGTTTAAATGAAACGAGTGCCCATTGCTATTTTTATAAGTTAATTTTTGTTATTTTTATAAGTTGTGACCATAAATTTTGTGGAATAAAGAATAAAAAATAAAAGAATATGGCAACAAATTTTATTTATATTTTGTTTTGGACGACAGAAGTTGTTTTCGATACTCCAACTCGTTTTTTTGTTTTCAAGTTTGTTTTGGGTGCAATTTCGCTGAGCGGGACGAGCTCGCTCTGTCTCTCTCTCTTTTTCTCTCTCACAAGTGAGTCCGTGGGAATTCTAATTTACATACTAAATGGAGCCGACAAACATCGTTTTACGGCTCCGTATTTGGATCCGTATGCGGAGTCTAGTACGTGAATTTGACTCCGCGCGTGGATCGAATTTGGATCCATTTGCTTGAAGGGTAATGATTTTCACACTTCAGATGTACATCTGAAGGCAATGGTACAGTGGATATAGTGCTTGGTTGCTCACCCTGAGAGCTGTGCGTTCAAACCCAGCCGAGGGCAGCAATTTTTATTTATTTCCCAAGTTTCAACTGGACGCCACCCGTGGAATTTCCATGAGATAATTATCACCTAAAATCTCAAACCACTGTACCACCTTTCTTTCCTATCTTTCTATTCCTTCTATTTCCTCGCTCGCGCATGTTAATTCATTATAAAGGTATTAATATCCCTTTGAGTGCGAGTGCATTATAAAAAAAAAAATCTATTGAAGTAGGTGCATCCCCAGAAGTACTATGGATGTGCTTTGGAAGTACTTTGCTTGGCAGTTAAGTGCAGTACTTTTTTGATATTTTGCTTTTTTAGAAAGAGATAGTGCCTTCATGTATTCTAATAAACAGTAGGTATATAACTGAATTTTTTCCCGAGCACCTATCCTTTTTCAGTGGAAAGGAAGTACTTCTGTACTTCTACGTTTGCAGGCATGATACAACTACTAGAGATAACGCACTCCAATTTTCATTTTTGATTCGTTCTGCGCATCACGTCATAAGAACACCTTAAGAACACCTGCCTTCTCGTTTTCGCCTTCCCGTTTACCTTTTTTGTTTCGCTCTACCCTATGCGCCTACGTCATAAGAACACCCGGGACTTTGACAATAGTTTGACGTTTTTTTTTGGCACCATGCGCAATGCCATATCTTTATTAGTTGTATCATGGTTTGCAGGGATGTAAATCTGATACGGATTAGCTCATGGCATGCCGATATTCCTGTCGAAAGAAACGCATAGTGGAGACATCGAGAAACACGCCTTTAAATTTCCCCCACATCTCTAGGTAAATTATCGAATTTAAAAGTATCGATATTACTCCTAGTGATGACATATCGATAACACATACCTGCTTTGAAATGCGTCGGGGCATATTACACTTTCATCCACCGCGAGACAAAAGTAGAACTTTTAATTTAATTTATATATTTCATCTAAACTTTTTATAAAGAATGCAAATTATGTATTGTTTTTAATTACAAATAAAAATTGCAAGCAATTCAAGAACATTTTTGCAGGTATTTCAACCTAAGTTCCAATGAAACCGAAAGTGTAGCCGTACACTCAATAGCGTCATTTCTCTTTTCTTTCTCAGCTGTTTCCCGCCACTCATGAATTTTGCTGAGAAATTCTTAAATTTCATTGTGTGCTGCTCTGGTGGGACGTTTTCTTATCCCGGCGGTGTGATAGCTTCGATTTTCCTCTTTAAAAAAAAAAAGAAAAAGAACTGTTTTTATAAATATAAATTCTTAAATAACGCCCAGAAAAGTTAATTTGTGTGTTCGATAAAAATATAAAGGTACAAAAAGAAAAAAGTGCTACGCAAACAAACAACAAACAAAAAAATTGCGTTGAAAATTAAGAAATTCCCAGCAGCTGATTCTTCGGGCTTTTTTCCGATCCGATTCGATTGAGATTCAGATATTGTCCTTCGTATTTTGTAAGTGATATTTTTTTGGTGTATAAATTGTGTTATACCTTGAATTCAAGATTCAATTCAACCTATGTACCTAGTGAACAAAAAAGAAATAACATTTTTGTACTTCAATTGATATATCTACATATTGAAAAAAGAAGAAAAGCAAGAAAAAAAGAAAAAAAAAAAAACACGTGAGAAACATAACCAGATGGTGAATTATCCTCGACCGCCGCCCTACTTTATTGAAAGTGCATCTTAGAAAAAAGTATACTTTAATACATTAAAAACGGAAGTAAAGGCTACCACATATAATAATGTCCTCCGTGGTTATAAAATCTGAAGAAATAATTGTGGATACTAACGAGTATAATAGTGACGACATGGACGAAGACCTAAAGTAAGTATTTGTTGATTATTTTCATTTATTTATATGGTAGATTTATTTTTTTATATTTTCCGATATGCTTCCCTTCTATTTCTTACTTTCTGTTTCCGTGAGTTAGTCTAAGTTTATAATAATATTATTGTTTTGCATTGATTGTAAATATTTTTAACAATAAATATAATTCATATGAAAAGAGATATCCATTTTGACTGTATTGCCTCGCTTTGCCCATCACCAGATCCACACACTTCTGGCGTGTTGGTTTTTCTTTTTGGTTTTGGTCGAAGCACCGCTTTCTGATGGACGATGCAGAAGTATCTTTTTTTTTTACATTTTTAATCAACAAGGGTGCAGTCTAACAACATTGTAATATTTCTTTTTTGAAATTTCAGAAAATTGTTGGTGTTTCATCCCCTCTATTTTTTTTTTTTTTTTTTTTTCTTTGTACTCTATCGTAGGTTTGTACATGCACAGGTACCTATGTCTGCTCCCTCAATCAATGCGAATGGCATTGCTCTATTGATTTTTGTAAACATGAATGTTAACGTATATTATGTATGTATGTATTCGAACGCAACTTCAGTGATGAAAACATTCACTAAAGAAACTCACGAGAACAATAATTATATATGTATGTAGGTATTTGTAACTACTCGCTACTCCATTTTTTCGTGGATCCTCCTCAGTCCACACCTTTTTAAGTTTTTAAGGATTTATAGGTAGGTATTTGAGTGGAATTTTCCTTATTTCTCAGTGAACCAATGCCGCGATATTTTTTTTTTATTGTTATTATTATGTTTTTTAATAGCATTTCCTATCGATTTCCAATTGAAAATTTCGCCTGCTCAATTTTTTGTTGTTATCAAAAACCAAAATTCGAAACTAGGCTCAAGTATGAAGAAAATAAAATGTCTTAAAGTAAAAACAAGTCTGGGAAAACGTCAAATGCTGCGGTTTCTTTTGGACTTATCGTTTTCTTATTTATTAATTTTAAGAAGGGGTTGGTAACCTCTCAATACCTAAATACATACATATTATTATCATTTTAAAATAAATTATTTAATTATTATAATAATATTGCAACAGGTACCCGGCGTGCGTTTCTACGCCTAACAAAAAGAAATATACATAAATGTACCTACATGTTATTTTATTAGTAAAGACAATATTTTTATTTTATTATCATAGCTGTGAAGCAAGCCACGTAAAGTTGCGCACTAGAAAAGCATAAGGTAGGTATTTTCTTTTATTTTTAAACCAGCAATATCGTAGATTATCCTTGTCTTTCCTGGTTACGATGTCAAAAGCGAGTGTGCTAAAGCCTGAAATTATATAAAATATTATTAGAAAGCATTGTTATGCCCGATATTTGGCAACTAATTCTTGGAATAGGTCCGCAAATGTGCTGTCTGAAAACATACCCTGCATTCAGTTCATCATTGGGCTTGAAAATGACAAATGTGGTTTGCGGAATAGAAGGATTTTTAACTTCGCTTTATAGAGACTTCCGAATGCGTATAGACGTTACTTTTACTCCACTTTAAAGTGTAATTGTAGAAACACTTTTGGGACAACTCAATCATGAAGATTCCTCACATTTTTTTAAAATTCTAGCTAAGTAGTTTTGTAGGAAATTACATATAACAAAAACACAGAAAATATAATGATCTAGATTTGAGTTTTTTTTTTTCAAATATATTTTCTCAAAATGTATATTAAATTATGTAGATTAGAGATATACATAGGTACATATATTACCTACCTATATTGAATTTTTTAAATTAAGCTAAGTTTAAGTCGAAAGGTAGGTAGGTACCTATTAGATTAAAAAAGGTTATGTTAAGTTATTTTTCGTTGATATAGGTACTAAGCAAGGGTAAATAATGATATGAATAAAAACTGAATTTGAAACAAATCGAAACTTTGGTAGGTGTAAACAAAGGCTGCTTAAAAATTTGATATCAATCGATTAAGAGCTTTTAGAGATCATAGCATAAAAATAAAAATAACAACAAAAGTGAAGACTGTGGAGGATATCACTTTTCGAAAAAATAACCAAATGAAATTGGTGCGTTCTTTTTTTGACGATAGTCGACATTTGTTAACAAAAGTCAACAAAAAGGCGTTCTTTTAATCCAAATTTCTTACGATTTGTAACTGATCGTCATAACAGCGTTCCTAAACTCACGTTGAAGTGTCAAATAGTTACGATTTGCTACTATTTCCAACTCACCTCCATGATATGAGTTGAGATTGTTGATCTGTCAATAGATCATTTAAGCGAACGGCAATATACTTTTTCTCTCGCTCCGAGACATCAAACGAAATACTTTTCTAAAATTTGTGATTTTTGGAGGCAAAAAAGACTGTTAAGTAATTAACTTTAAATTTATCGGGAATGTTGATTAGTTTATTCTCAACTAAAATAAATCCAAATCAATTGTAATGGAGCAATGAATTGTCAACAATCAGAACGGTAAGATTTTTCCCTTGAATTGGCAAAGCGATTTGTTTAAAAGGCTACCTTCTGCACCCCCCTTTTCTCAGCATCTATCCATGCGATGTTGAAGATTTTAGTGTTTCCCAGTTTTGCCGGATCCCCCGTTTTCCCCTAAAAAAATGTATTTAAGAAAATTGTCATACAAGAACTGTTTCGTTGGCCATATGCCTCTCAGGGGTACAAGAACGGTTAGATCTCGCAAGTTACTTATCAGATCATCTTGATTTTGGTCATGCCGAGTCACTTATGAGCTCATCTAACTAACTGCATCACCACAATTTTGATTAACTGCCTATTAAGTTTTTCGAAAAAAAAACTACCCCAAAATATATGGCCAGGAACATAAATATTCACTTTTCTCAGCATCTATTCGTGCGATGTTGAAGATTTTGGTGTTTCCTAGTTCTGCTGGATCCCCCGCTACTTTGTGGATCCCTATGATGGAGAAGCCTTAAAAATTCGGTCCGACTATTCTGTCCGTCTGTCTGTATAGGCTAAATCATATGCCAGTCTAGTTAGAAGAGAATTTTGTTGAAATGCCTCTTCGTCATACGCCGCAACAACTGTTTCCACATAGTTTTCAATTTTTACAACAAGGTGATGAATTTTCATTTCCAATCACCAAATTATTGTGTTTCATTAGTTCTGCTTGTTTTTCTCTAAAAAATCAAAGATTAAGCCTGCATTAACTTATAGGTAATATAGGTACTTAATGGCTTATCACTTATGGCGATTTTTATTGGTCACGTCAGAGCTCTGAGAGCAATTTATTTGAATCTGACAGCAAAATTTTGATTTCCATTGGTCAACAGATCAATCTTTTTTTTCTCTCAGAACAATATCTGGAATCCCATTTTCAATTAAGATTTAACACATATGTAGGTACTTGCACACACACCACACTAATTTTTGACATTTCTCTAACAGCAGCCTTGTATAAAATAAATAAATTGTTGGCACAGCAGCTCCAAGCGCGGCCGGGGCTTGGGACTTACACTCTCAACCATTATTGTGTGTGCGTTGATATTCTGCAGGAATGGAAGGGACCTACAATTTACCGCCGAATCCGAACGACTAACAGAGAAGCACTTTCCATGACGTTAATTACTCTTGGAGGATTTGTCACTTCCTCGCAAGAGGCAGTACCCCGGAAAAAAACTTATTTAGGTGGAGTCGTCAGGGATCGAAACCAGAACTACGGACCAATAAGATACAGTCCGCCAACTCACTGTATGGTCTCTCTTTTTACTTACAAGCTGAAAATCAGCTGATATGCCATTTATTTTGAGAGTGTGACACTCTCCCCTTCTTTTTAACCCCATTCAGCAAACACACCAACAAAATAAATGGCATACGCAGGGATGATTGCCATCAAAAAATGCACAGACAGAGATGTACACGTATTTCGAGGGTGTTTCAGACAAGAGGAGTACGATTTGGCGGTCTGTATTGGTCTTCCTTCGGCGTGGCAGTCCGACACACAAACAACTACGCCACTAGGTACTGTTGCAGTGCAGCCTTGTATATATAACTTAAAGTAGGTACTATGAAGAAGCCACTTTTTTGGTGCGCCACGGTGTGTCAGAACCTTACAACGGTCTTTCGGAATAATTATGGTTTAGAAGGGGCAGATGGAAGGGAGTAAAGAACATTGTATATAGAACGTATATAATTATACTATATAATTAAACTTACATAATTTATATAGGTACACTGTAAAGAAGAGTCCGAGAATGGTCATATAATTGAAAAAAAAAGAATCCAGGCAGAATCATGCAACACGAAAAGCTGCTACTTCATAGGCTAAACACAACATGTTTTAAAGTTTTGTTTTTGGCATTGCGTGAATTCAATTCTTTTGTTACAAAAAATTATTGTGGAAAAATAACAATGTAAACATTGTCATTTTGACACACAATTACAAAAACAGGTCAGTTTTGATTTCCAATAAAAAATCGCCATAAGTTGTACGTGTGCAAAACGGCAAATTAAAAAAGTACAAAAAAAGAAATATAACTAGGAGTGCGGCACATTAAATATAAATAAAAAACATACGAAGAACATAACATATATTTATGTATGTGGAAAATAAATAAGAATAAACCTAAACAGCTGTTTTCCTTCAAACTAATTTTAGCTATGATACAATAATTATAATTGTAGGTTTTGTGTTATCTATCGTGTTGTCTGTAAAAATGCAGGCAAGAGTTTAAACGAAATTCACAGCCTACATGTTTATTCTTCCGGTAACGCAATCAAGGGGACTTGTCGATCTCCGGATTGGCAAACCGGTAAGCTCAATTCGCTTACATGTTGCAATCGACAGCAAGGAAGCCAATGGCATCTTATTTAGGAACGATACGTTGTAAGATATTGTAAAATTGTCAAACAACCACTTTTAAACATGAAACTGATGAAGTAAGTTTTTAAATAAACGCTATCCTGTTGATCAAAAAGAGTAAAATAAAATGATTAAATTGTTTTCCATACAAACGGTCCACTTTGACAGATCAACGCTCTCTACTCATATCATGGAGGTGAGTTGGAAATAGTAAAGAATTGTAACTATTTTACACTTCAACGTGAACAGTTACGAATCGTAACTATTTTGAATTAAAGGAACGACTATTGTTAACTATAGTTGACTACGTTCAGAAAAACAACGAACTTCTTGTGCTGTTCGGAAAAAACAACCAAATTTGTGCTTCTGAATTTAGACATAGGAGTCAACAGCAAATAATTATGTGGATTTCTCATATCCACTAATCTAAACTTCAGCATAGGTATACCAACATACCTTTCTTCCAAAACGTAGATGTACAAGTTTTACGTTGACTCACTGTATTGTAATATATCTCATTTGTTTACATGTTTTGTTATCTTAAAGCTTTTCCATTGCTTGTTCCTGATTACACGCCACAAAAACAATAACATTGATTGAGTTGCATTTAATTTTTGTATATCGCACACCGGCATACATTTTTTTACCTCAGTCATTTCATTTAAATCAAGATTAATACTTCGGTTGGGTTAGGTAATTCTTCCCTGTGCTCCAGTTAAAGCGCTGCCGTACTGGACGCAGCTGGACGATATATAAATATGGGTTAGGGTGAATTGGGGCGATTGTAACTTCGGAATATTGTTTCAGGGAAGGAATACAACTGACTATTGCACTGGAGCTTTCAGTCGGCTTTTAAGTGACATAAATGTTTCCTTAATTGTCCCCGCAAGTAATTTGCTCTAAATAAGTTCATAATTCTAACCAGATCACTCAAATGTTATGAAAAATAAGAGATCTGGGAGGTGTTCCTCTAGTAATGAAAATTAACTTGCTGGGGCTTTATATTTTTCATCACTACTTTACTGAAATCTACGTCACTATAGAAAATGTGTATTTGAGTGTCCAAATTACAAAAGAAGTTTTGCGTCCTTGAGGTTTTTTTTTTTTTTGACATGTTCAAAAATTAGTTCTGTTTTTTAACTGTTGTGGGCTAAAATGGGAAGACTGTCAAATATTGAGGAGTGGGGATGAAATTCTCTCAGAGATTGAAAATTTGTGAAAAAGTAAATAAACACGTTGAACACAAAAATTGTGTTCAACGTCAAAAAATTGAAACGTCAAGAAAAAATAAATATTTAACTCGGTTTTTTGTCGTGATTTTCCGAATTTTAAATTTGAAAAATGAATAAAACAATATAAATTTCAATTAAATACACACAGGAGGCAAAAACCACGAAAATGAAATGAAATGATAAATATTTTTTTGTTTTAATTGTCAAATTTGACTTTTGACATTATTCACAATTTCTGCCCAAAGAAATTTCTTTGGCTAAAATCGGCAGGAAGGGGAAATGTCTTACTCTCTCGTGAGCTCTCTTTTCTGCCGAAAACTACCGAATTTGTGTGTAAATAAACAAGATTTGGCAGAAATTGGCAGAAATTCGTAAAAATTGGCTGTTTTCGGGAGATAAAAAACAGAACTATTTAAAAGCAAAATGAATAGTTTTTGAATCGGGAACGGAAATATTCTTTTAAATTATGGATGCATTTAGTTATTTATATATTTGCGTTAGCCTTAAATATGTTTTACATTTAAATTTTTATCAGTTTATAGATAAACGTTAATTTTACATATGTACATGTTTTGTAATATATTAACATATTTATATTTGTTTAGCCTAACGTTTGAAGACACTGGGGGCGAACAGTACCATCAACAAATTGGTTATACAAAATCTCTTCATCAAAATCAAGTGTCCTTGCATGGTTTGTCATCGGCAACGGTTACACAACAACATCGCAACGAAATGAACATTAATGCTGGAACAGAACAAAATATTATTGGAGCCAAAAACTCTTCAGCCAAAAATGTCTTGGAAAGTGAAAAGCGCATACGAAGAGAAATTGCGAATAGCAATGAAAGGCGGCGCATGCAGAGCATTAACGCTGGGTTTCAAAATTTAAGAGCATTACTACCCAGACATGAGGGAGAAAAATTGAGTAAAGTAAGTATAATAAGTTTTCAGTTAATGAAATGATTGAGCCCATCTTGAGTAGAAAACTAGATTTTTATAGATCAGAAGTTTGATGTCCTTTCTCAGGTGTTTGTGCTTTAAATAGGGAGTTAGTATATTTTATGTCTTTAATGCTTTTTGCTCAACTTTTCTGCCATGATTATTCAATTTCAGTAGATTCGAGAATTATATTTCAAAATATTTTATTTCGTTACGAAATGGAATGTCGATTTTTTTAGCGTACCTACACGGTTACAATTCAGTACTATTAATTCTTTCTTACCACTGTAAGAAATGATGTTGCTTATCAACGTATTCCACAATATGGTCAGTGTTCAAACACTGAATTTATTTTCATGAGGTTTAAATTCACCGTTCAAAAGCACATCATCCATTCCTGTTTCATTTATAGAAGCTCGCATGTAGACAGGATCTCGACTTTTAACGAATTCGATGCGCTGTCTGACTCCATATAAAGAATTGTTTTCAATTATCCTCGCACTGAAATCGTTGTTATGGGCGATTTCAAAGTATAAAATTCTACATTGCCGAAGGAAGGTATGTCGAGCTATATTTTTTGAGGTCAACAACTTAAGGGACCAGTTATAGCGATACGGAAAACCAAACCGAAAAAAGTTTCAAATGAAAAATTTTGTATGTTCTCATTCGATTTTTAAGACAAAGGCTACACTGATCGATGGCAATCAATGCAGAGAATTTTTTTTGTTCATAATAATTTTAATTGAACAAACACTTTTTGTTAAAAATGTATTTTTTTAGTTTTCTTTTATACGTATAACAGAAAAATGATTAAATACATTTTTATCAAAAAGTACAAGTTCAATTCAAATTTTTATTTGCAAAATAAATTCTCTGAGTTGGTTGCCATCGATCAGTGAAGCATTTGTGTTTTAAATCTGATTATACTATACCAAATTTTCCATTTGAAAATTTTTTCGGTTTGGTTTTCCGTATCGCTATAACTGGCCCCTAACTCAGCTTGTTGACAAGCCAACAAGAATCCCTGTCACTGCAATTGCAGGTCACACGCCAAACACCCTAGAAGTGTTTCTTACATCTCATCCCGATAAATACACCATTGATATTTTATCGCCTCTAGGCACGTCGGACCATTATATTACTTCAGCTATTTTCTCGCACTCCAAGATTCCAGTTAAAGAATAACCGTATGGCAATACGAGAAAGACAACTGGGACGGCCTCAACAATTTCTTCGAAAACTTTAACTGGTTTTTATCAAAATTATCAAACCAAAAGAGCTGTAAAGAGGCTATGGACGTCTATTAACGCTACCACAGTTTTAAATGGCTCCGCAGGCCCGGATAGTATTGCCCAATAGTTCTGGAGAGGTGTGCTTCCACGCTGTCAAAATAACTGCGTAAGCTTTCATATCCCTCCTATTCTACAGGTCTCTTTCCGAGTGGATGGAAAACAGCATTTGTCCAGCCCCTTCCAAAAAAGGCGTTTCTTCGTCCCCCTCAAACTATCGACCAATTGCATTTACGTCCCTGCTTTTCCAAGGTCATGGAATATCTGATATATTATCAGATTAAGAAATATCTTGAGAAACGGAAACTTCTTAATGACCGGCAGTACGGTTTTCGTAGCAATCGGTTCACTTTTGATTTTGTGTGATGATGAGGGAGAAAGAGATAGTCAAATGTGCAGTTAAAATAAAGCTTGATAGTGCATTCGATGTAAAAATACCAATACAAAAAAACCAGGTTATTTATTACGGGTCTGAGTGATGAAATCAGTGAGGAAGATATAGAAAAAAGACTAAAAGCACAAAACAAGTCATTGAGTGAAGGTGAAATCAAATGTGTGGAAGTATTGAAAGTAAATAGAAACATTGAGTATTCCAACGCAGTGGTGGAATTCAACTCTAAAAGCTTTAAATATGCCATTGACGTAGGGAAAGTAAATATTGGTTTGGGACAGGTGCAGCATTTATGAAGATTTAAAAGTTTATAGATATTTTAATTGTCTACGATTTAATCATGAATCAAAAATTCGACAAATTCGAAGTACGAAGTGCTGCTGTGAACATGACTGTCGAAATTGTGAAGAATCTGAAAAAATGGAATGTGTAAATTGTAAGTTGGCAAATAATAGCCTAAGTTTTCCACAAAACTTTAGACTATAATTGCCCTGTTTATATAAAAAAGCTCGACGCAAAGAGGAGTCGTACAAACAAATTGTATGAACTAATTTTCTGAAAATTCATTTGAATTTCTTTATGGGTTATTTTTGAATGTACAACAAAAAATTGTACACTTATTGAAGATGTTGTTGCTTAAAACAATCTTAACTTCATTTTCCTAACTGAGACATCTCACAGAGACTATAGCCAGTTGTGAAGTATGTATTCCTGGTTATAGGATTGTATATAGATAAGACTGCCTGTCAAGTTCTCGACACACTGGGAGTGTTTCAATATACCTACTTATGTAAAAGAAGGTCTTAAATCATATTAAAAAAAATCTGGTTTTTATCAGTAACAATAGCATACAAAAGTTAAGTGTGGAATATGATTGCAATTTACAGATCTGAAACTCTTAGTGTAATTGAATTCTTTGATATTCTAAATGAGTGAATATCAACAAAAATAAAAGAAAATAATTATTGACTGATTTGTTGAACAGTGGAGCCAATCTTTACATCGTTTTGGAGAAAATTAAATTATTGCGCTTGATATTTAAAAAGCATTTTATAGAATTTGGCATCGAGCATTTGGTTTTGACGTAAGGCCAACTGTTATGTTATTATAGATTTTTACTAACGCATGGGAAGTTGAGTGTCCTTTTTTGAATTCAAACTGATTGTCATATATAAAATCTAAGGATGTGATTGCCAATTTTGCTGCAGATAGTTTTTTCAACAATTTTTTCGACATTGGCCTAAAATTGTTAATTTAAAAATGTTAGTTAGGTTTTAACTGGTAACAATCTAGCAACTTTCCTTTCTAATGGAAAGTATCCATTGTAAAATACAGTTATTCATTATTATTGTTAGGTACTCGATTGTCAACTTTGAAGTTTTTTTTACAGTTAAAATTTCTAACAATTAAAGTTTATTTCCTGGAGCGTTGTAAATAAATGTGGAGCTATTGGAGATAAGGAAGAGTGACTATTGTCAAACATGAAACTTTTTTCTGGGAGTAAACTTTTTGGTTCTATTATTTTAGTATTGATATTTTCAGATATTTCTTTATTAAGGCTCGATGTGTGGATACTGTAAGTCTCTTTATAGTAGTGAGTAAATACCTTTAGCTTGTCCTCTTACTCACTTAAGGTGGCGCAGACAGGCCCGAATATCACCCGAAGAATCTTTCTCTCAAAGCACCCCAGCCTGTATTCATCCGATTGTGTCAGTGTCCACGCTTCTGCCCCATACAGCAGGACTGGGATGATAAGGGTCTTGTATAGTGTCTCCTTGGTCCTTTGAGAGAGGGCTTTACTACTAAGATGCCTTCTTAGCCCGAAGAAACAGCGATTGGCAAGAGTGATTCTTCGACTGATCTCTTCACTGATGTTGTTCTGAGAGGTTATAGTGGAACCCAAATAGACAAAGTCCTTGACAACCTCAAAGTTATATCTGTCCATTGTGACGTTTTGTCCGAGCCTACGGTGATGATCTACTTCACACGAGGACAGCATATACTTTGTTTTATCTTCATTTACAGCCAGACCCATTCGAGCCGCTTCCACTTCAATACTTGCGAATGCTCCACTGACAGCGCGCTTCGTTCTTCCAATAATGTCAATATCATCTGCATAGCCAAGTAATTGAACGGATCTAAAAAAAATCGTACCGCTGGTGTTGACATGCGAGTTGCGTACGATTGCCTCAAGAATGATGTTGAAGAGGTTACATGACAGCGCGTCACCCTGTCGTAAGCCTTTCTCGACATTAAATGAGTCGGTGGTGTTCTTACCAACCTTGACGGAGCAGCGAGAGTTCTCCATAGTCATCCTGCACAATCGAACGAGTTTGGCAGGGATGCCAAGAAGCGACATGGCTCTGTATAGCTCGTTCCTGTTTACGCTGTCATAGGCGACTTTAAAATCGATAAAGAGGTGGTGAGTATCGATCTGGAATTCTTGGGTCTTTTCCAAAATCTGCCGAAGTGTGAAAATTTGGTCGACGGTTGACTTACCGGGTCTGAAACCACACTGATAGGGGGCCAATCAGTTCACGTGCGAAAGGGTTCAGACGTTCAGACAGAATGGCCGACAAGATTTTATAGGCGACATTTAGGAGACTTATACCTCTGTAGTTGGCGCAGCTTAGAGTATCTCCTTTCTTGTGGATAGGGCACACAATGCTGAGGTTCCATTCGTCAGGCATACTTTCATCCGACCAGATTGTACAGATGAGTTGGTGTATGCTCCTCACCAAGTCATCTCCCGCTGCTTTGAAGAGTTCAGCCGTAAGGCCATCAGCTCCAGCAGCCTTGTTGGACTTTAGTTTAGATATTGCTATCCGAACTTCTTCTTGGTCGGGAGGACGGAAATTTTGTTCATCATCATCCAAATCAAATGGATCATTCTGCCTGACAGCGATTAGTTGGTTGTCTTCGCCGTTTAACAGTCTGCAGAAGTGTTCTTTCCAAATTCTCAGCACCGACTGTGTATCTACAACTACATTCCCACCCTCGTCTCTACATGCTTCCGCTCGGGCTTTGTAACCCTTGGACGAATGCTTTACCCTTTGGTAGAACTTTCGAACATTGCTTCTGCCGTAGCACCCCTCAATAGATTCAACCATTCGTTTTTCCAGTTCTCTTTTTTTTTCTTCTGAAAAGCCGATGTTCCTCTTTCCTCTTTTGCTGGTACACCGCACGGAAAGCGCTCTTGGCAGCTCTAGTTCTGGCATTCAGAACTGCATGATAGGCTTCGTCTTTGGCCAAGTGTGCGAGCCTGCACTCATCATCAAACCAGGTGTTTCGTTGTGGTCGCCTAATGAAACCCAAAACATTTTGATGGCCATTTTGCAATGTTGCCACTGGGCCTCTGGGTTTGGCGCAGGCGCCGGGCTTGTCAAGAGATAAGAGGAGACATGATTGGCAAAGGTTGTGGCGGTCTCTTGCGATTGTAACTTAGCAACATCAAACTTTCTCACAGTGGATGTTCGGTTCTGCGGTCTGGTGGAGATCCGCATTCGCACTTTAGCTACAACAAGGTAGTGGTCCGAGTCTATGTTGGCCCCTCGGAAAGTGCGGACATCCATGACACTGGACGCATGTCTGCTATCAATCGCAATGTGATCAATTTGGTTGACGGTATTTTGATCAGGAGACCGCCAGGTCCCCTTGTGAATATTGAGGTGTGGGAAGTATGTGCTAGCTAAGATGACACTTCGCCCCGCAGCAAAGTCGATTAGCCTGTGTCCGTTTCCGGAAGTGTTGTCGTGCAGGCTATGCTTTCCGACTGTCCAGCCAAAGTTACCCTCCTTTCCGATTTTGGCGTTGAAGTCACCAAGAATAAACTTAGTGTCGTACTTCGGGCATTCATCATACGTCTTCTCGAGAAGATCGTAGAATTCTTCTTTGGTCGTGTCATCTTTTTCCTCCGTGGGGGCGTGGACGCAAATCAGCGAGATGTTGCTGAATTTGGATTTAATGCGGATTGTGACAATGCGTTCGCTTATGCCACGAAACCCCAAGACTTCTTGCCTAAGCCTTCCTCTTATCACAAATCCGCATCCAAATAGCCGCTGTTTCCTTGTCCTGTAGCACTTGCCGTAGTAGATGTCACAGTTTTTCATCCTCCTTGTGCCTTCACCATCCCATCGCACTTCTTGGATGGCTGTGATGTCGGCTTTGACACCATCTAGGGCTTCCACTAATTGTTCGGCTGCACGTGGTCTGTTAAGGGTCCGGACATTCCAAGTGCAGAACCGAAATCCGTTGTCCTTGTTTCGTTTGCTAGGGTCGTCATCAGTAGGGTCATCCATATCCGAGGCAGTTGGTTGTTTCGGAACAAGAGGTTTTTTACGTGGTAGGGAAGTTACCCCGACGCACAACCCCCAACCTGGGGGACCAGGCCCTATGCTGCTCTCCTTGGACAAAAGGAGCTGGAGAAATCCAGAGTCAGTAACCCACTACGGGGATGTGAGAGCTACCGTTGGTCCTATATGGGCTCATCCGCCACCTTCTCTACTTCACTACCCTGACTAATAGTAGTGAAAGGACCCAAAGACCTCAGCTCCGAATATGTCGAAGTAGCTCAATGGGGTGCCTACCATATTGTCTGTAAGCGTCGCCGTTGGTTCACTTAATTGGAAGCTCATCCGCCGCTCCCTTGCTTTCTGAGGGGTTCGTACAGAATAAACTGCTACCCAACAAGAGAAACAGAGGAGCTTTATGGCAGGGCAATTATAGTGTTGCTATTTTTCTGTGATCAACACTCGCGCTTATAAGTTCAGCAAGTCAAGTCCGGGTGGACAAGACCAGTACCCGATGGCTACCACTTGGAGGTAAAATAAGCACAATTGATGCGTATGAGACAGTTGCAACGCTGGGCATCGCCATGTTGATACCAATCAGGGTCTACCCTATTCATACAGCACCCAGCCATCAGCTTGTCCTCTACTTCAGTTATTATTTTCTTATCAATAAATCAATTTCTGGCAATTAACGTTTTAACTTTTCCCTAAAAGTCTTTTGATGATCTTATAGGCTTGATGCTTAATCGTTTTTTTTAATGATCATTGATGCAAATGGCGTCTTTTTCTTTGATTTTTTTTTAGTAAACTGATTCAATTTGCTTTTTATGCTTGTGCTCTAATAAAGTATTGATATTATCCGGTAACAGAGCATACTTTTTAACTGCTTGTGAGATCGTGTTCGAATTCGATCCAATTGCCAAAAACAAAGCCTGATTGAAGTTGGCTATGGTTGAGTCTATCTCTGAGTTGGGCAAACTGGCAAAGGGGCAAAGTTTTACTTCTTTTAGCTCAAGATCCAGAACATTTCTAATTTTTATCCAATTCGTTTTCTTAAAAGATCTAATTACTAGAGGTTGGCTCAATAAAATACTCGTTTCGGAAATTTTAATATCAAGCAGAATTGGTAGATGCTAGAAAAAGGATAGTAATTTTTAATACTTTAATACTTATATTTGGATTAACGACATCGATAATATTGACCTTTATCAAAAATTGATCGAAGTAAGAAGACTTCCTAGGACATAGGGTAAATAGGACAGTAAGAAGTTATATTTGTAAAATTGCATTCAGAATTGGAAAACCATTTCTCCAAACCCCATGTCAGTGACACTATCGACCCTTAAAAGAGTTCTAACGTTACGGTTTCCCCACCGTATGCATTCATTATATTATATTATTATGATTTTATAAGATAATAAGATGGTTTAGTTTGTTCAGTTCTTCACTAAAGAGCAAGACAAGTCAGAAGAATTTTTTTTTTATTCCCCTACAATAATATTCTATCGAGATCAGATGGCTTACTATATTTATGTTTTTAACTTGAGCTATTTTATAAAATGAATAATTTCTTTTTTCTTTTCTTTTCTTTTAAAGGCAGCCATTCTTCAGCAAACATCGCAATACATTTGCGATCTGGAAAATCAGAAAACTCAACTTCTTGCCCAGAATAGTCAACTGAAACGTACTCTTGGCCAACACGAATTGGCCCTGAGCGGATACGGAAGTGGTGGTGGAGCCAACATTGATGACGGTTGCAGTGCAATTAAAAAACGTAAGCTTACAGACAATGTTATATCGCTGCAAACGGTTTCTGATTCTTCTGACGAAGGTCTCGGATCGGTCTCGCCGGAGCCAACAACGCTTCTACAAACTGGTACCAACACAACAAGCGCAGTGTCTCTTGGTTTGGCAAAGTCGGCTCATGGAAATGCATATATAACTCATAGTGCCAAGGAGTTGCTTGAACTAAAGAAACAATTGGAAAAAGAGCGCCGATTCCGTGCAGTCATAGAAGAAGAACTTCGTGTAATTAAAAGACAGTTATATAACGAGAACTTTGTAGCCCGTGAAGTCATCGAGCACACTAACAATGTCCGCGAAGAGAACGGAACAGTTTCATTTGTTGCACTTAACGACAAAAATGAACCATCTGAAGTTGTGGTGTGCTCCTCTATTGAAGATGTAAACAACGATTGCTCCGAAATAATAAGCGATGAAAATATCCACGAAGAAATTATTGTGGCTCATGATGAAGACATTAAATATGACACTTCTGCTTTGCAACCAATATTGCAAGCGGCAATAAAAGCCCAACCAAAAGTCGAAGTTGAACGAATCAATGAGACTGTTATGAAAATAAACACAGAAAGAGATCCCTCACAGAAAAAAGGTGGTGGTGGGGGAGGTGGGGGAGGCAATTCTATTGGATTGACACGATCACGGCAAAATCTAGAGACAATCGTTGAAGCCATTCGACATCTTGAAGGTGATCATCTATTTGGCGAAAGTGCTGGACAACAAAAAAAAACGCAAAAATCACAAGAATCTCCTTTGGCATTGACTACTAAGCAAATGGTGTGTTCCACTGGTGTTCAGCCGCACCATCAGCAGCAGCAGCAACGTAAAACAATAGCCGAGCTGAGTCCGTTCCTACAGATTAAGAATCCAAAAATTGGAGCTACTAACATTGTTACGATTGTAAGAGGAAGATCAATTCCCATTGCGACAGCTCCCAATGCCGGAGATAATTCTCTGCCAATATCGAATGTGAAAAATCCTTCAACTCATAGCAGTAGTGCAGCAAATAATAACACGCCTTCTAGTAATAACAGCAGCAGCAGCGGCGTCAAAGCTAACAACAGTACGAGCAACATTATTCCAGCGAATAGTGTCGCTATACCCACGGCAATAGTCAAAGTGCAGCAAACTTTGCCGGCAGCAGCCTCATCATCCATACCCATTGTTGTACCTCCATCACATATCACAATAACAACAGCATCACTTAAACAATGTCGACCGGGTGTCATAGTTGCAAAGCAAATATCTTGATTGCATTGCAGTAGTCGGAGTCATATGAGTAACAACAATATGATGAGCACCACCACCAATAAAGATTCTAGGAGAAATGCTGGCGTTAGCAATAATATTAGTAATATAAATAAATATAATAATAAAAATATTATTATAAGTAATATTATATCAAGCAAAATCAACTATAATAAAGTCAGTGATGTAAAAATTTCACATGGAAACAAAATTAATGCCAACGGTAAACATAAAAATAAAATAAGTAATAATAGTTGTGATACTACTTATACGAAAAATAAGGAATATCACCTCGACCTCATTGACGGCGGGGACGGAGGCGGTGGCTGCAATGGCGGTGGTGGCAACGATGTGGGAAGACTCACTGCTCATCTGCCTTTAAGGAAATCTTCAACTACTAATGATTATAATTTTACTTTATCAACCAGCAACTATAATAAATTAGCATCCTATACATCGTCCTTTATTTCCAACTCGTCCACCGCGACGTCAATATCCCAAGAACATCATCAGTATATACAGTTCAATAGTAATAATAAATCAAAAAATTCACATCGATTACCAATTTCATTTAAACTTTGAAGATCCAGACAAAAAAAAAATAATAAACATAAAATTAAACAAAATAAATACATACATGGGTTTTTTACATTTTAAAAAATATAATTGTATTTATGTATGATTAAATGATTCAAAATCTTTAAAAAGAAAAACTCACATAAGTTATACAAAAATTAAATAAAGTTAAAACAAATTGTTTTTTGTTGAGAAGTACAAAAAATGTGTTATGATTAATAATTTTTTTTGCATTCTTCTACTTCTACTAGCAATACTGGATTTAAAGAAATCGAGTTTTTAATCAAATAGATTCAAATCTCAGAAAGCCCTGATTATGATTATTTTATTTTTTTATGAACTTCAATTCAAAATAATTTTCAAATTTAAAGGAAAAAGATCAAAGATTAAGATTAAGAAAGACTAGCTGGTTCTTCGAAAGATACGGGTATAAGACTTCCTGAACAATTTATAACAACATCTAGTACCGAGTTAAGTTTGAAGAAAATCGGTACCGATGCAGACCGACCCAAAAACATAGTTGTCCTTACTTACATATAATGATTGTCACATCAAGTTATGTCAAGATTCTTTTTCTTATTTTAACTCAACCCTCAGCTTTTCATATACGTTTGATAATTCACGGCCTTCGCCTTCGGACGTGTTATTACAACGATACCGTATGATAAGCTCATTAAACTCTGATTTAAACAGCATTGTGAACTGGGGTATTAGAAATCGTGTGGAGTTTAATGCGTCGAAAACTCAATGCTGTCTTTTGTCGTTAAAGCTAAACATACCCCCTATGCCATTATCCATGAATGGTACTTGCATCGAGGAGGCCGAAAAGCTATCAGTACTCGGTATGTGTATCAGTGACAACCTTCGTTGGAATGATCATATACTTGAGATTGCCAAGAATGCTGCAAGGTGCTTAAGCTTTCTTAAAAGATGCAAGAAGTTTTCCACCCCTCCTGGTCTGGCTACAATTTACAAAGCGTTTATACGCCCGAAACTTGAGTATAACTCCCATCTCTGGGCAGGTGCTTCTTAAACTTTTTTACACTTGCCCGACAGAGTTCAGAAAAAAGCGCTAAAATTGGTAGGAGAGAGAAGCATTATGGAATACCTTGAACATCGTCGACATGTTTCATGTCTTTCCTTATTTTACCGGTTCTTCTACAAAAAATGCTCACTTGATGTAGCATGCTGCGTTCCACCCCGTAACACTCGTTTTGCTAGGAACGCTCATCAGTTTACACTTGAGCTTTATTCGTTGAGCTAGGAAGTCGCCCTGGGGTCGCAACATATCGCTTTTTGAGAAATCTGAACTCACCTTAGACATTTTTGTTTTCAAAACCTGAGGTCGCCCTGATGTCGATCCAGGTATTTTACTGAGCCGAGTTGAGGCAACGAATCAGCAGTTTTTATCTAATTATTGTATTCCTGGATATTAATCCTATGATCGTTGTTTTCATAATAGTCTAGCCAACGACATAAAACAAATTCGACACAAATTAAATTAGTCAAGTCATATAATATAAAATGAGGAGCTAGACAAGAAAAAGTTTGTCTGGCAACATTTTGATTGACCAACATGGGTAAAACTTGACACAAAGTATGAAAATATTAAAAAAAAACTAAATCATTTTAGTACTTTTGTAACTTTTAATTCCTAACTTATAGTAATTTGCATAATTTATTTTTTGACACCATTCCTTACATTATAACTCCAAAAGTGTCTGCGCAAAAAGTAAGACCAAATTTCTTTGAAGAAGTAGGGTCGGTTATCTTAACCATGTTGGTCAGACCAAATGCTGCCAGATAAACTGATTCTTGTCTAGCTCCCCAAAAGCTTTATTTTGATAGGCCTTACAACCATGGAACTATTATACGGTTTTCAGTGTTGGACTTAAAACTAATAAGGGCATTGAAATTTGACAACAAAAATAATATATTGTTACGAAAAATTTTGAAAAAAATTAGTTAGAAAAAATTTAGTTTTCAAAATTTTGAGCTTGAAAGTTAATATTTTAAAAACGGTTCAATAAAAAAAGGGGTTTTTGGCTTCACAAAAAAATTGGCATGGAATTGTAGGAGTTATCGTTATGTTTTAATAATTTTGTTTTATAAGTTTAGTCATGTTTTTAGCTTTTTGGCACACCTTAAGTAAATAACCCTGTATATGGACTGCTGACATTGTATAAATAGAACCTATACACAAAGCTGCTAATCTAAAAATACCAGCTTCATACAATATTATTGCCAAAATAAAAAATCGCAGTGCTAGCTCTCAAAATGCTACTTCAGGGAAAAATTAACAACTTAAAATTTTGACATAGAAGCTCGCAATATCTGTTCTTCAAAATTCAAAAAGTTGTATTCACCACCAAACAATAAAGGACATTTTCAAATTTCATAAATAGAAAATGGGTGACAACTGTGATATTTTTAAAATTATATTCTTGATATATGTGCGATATTTTGTGTAGTCTGGAGGACAAAATCGGCTGTGGCCACACCAAGACTCTCCAAACCGAATTGCCGAATTTCTCGTTTTTGAAGAGAAAATGTAGGTGGAAAGGTTTGAATATGTGATAATTATCAGCGACATCTATGTATATGCGCAACCACGTTATCTCTTACTCGTTCTCCAGACTACTATAGATGTCACTATACAATGTTCCCAGTGACATCCATCCATAGCCCAACAATCGCATTATTCGCTCTCCAGACAACACTTGATTGGAGAGTTAGGAGTGCTTTTTGTCCAGAGTATAATGGGAACTTTTCAAGATTTTATGCTCCCGCTTTTGATTTTCGGCAGTTAATGGCCAACCGAATAACGACTTTCCTTTTTGCCGCACTCTAGGTAACAACATTACCTTTTTCTAACGCTCGTTGCAAGAGTGAGTTTTGGGAGTGTTTGTTTATCATAAGTTAGTTGGAGTCTTTGGAGTTTATCCATTTTGTTTTTTTTTTTTTAGGCGGGCCTGCGAAGGTTATCCGTATAGTCCGTGGGAATCACTAATGAACAATTAAATGCTGAGATTTTTAAGTGAATTGTACGTATGTACGTAGTAAGCATTACTAGCTGAAAAAGTAGAAAAGCGCTCTTCTGAAGAGACTAAGCTACTTGCTTGAATTTAATATTATTATATAGAAAAAATGTTAAGAAAAACTATATAGGTACATAATAGTATACAAAATAGATTTATTGTGAATTAAAAACAATCAAAGGATTTATTTTTTATTTTTTGAAAACAACGTTCTCTAAATGGCAATAATTGAGAAATCGTGCTTACTTCGTTTGGACTATCGTTGCTGTATTTTTGGGTCTATTTGATCCACTCTTAATGTAATCCACGACTACAAAAGAGCGTCTACTTTACTGCCCATTACTACAACAACAAAAAAACCACCAAGCGTGTGATTGTAATTTGCCCTTCCCACCCAGCATAAGTTAAAATTTTGAAATCTTTTAATAGATATTCACATTAGCATAAGTACTTCTAACAATCATCCGGAAGTATTCTAAAACTGTTCTTTTGGCTACTATGACTATCAAAATGATTCAAACTAGTTAACAAGTTTTTAAACATCGGATCTTCCAGTTTTGGCTTGTATGCAAATAAAATAACAACACATTTTTTTAAGTAAATCATAAAGGTATGTATTTGAAATAAATATATATGTATATTGTGATCTGTGCACTATTATGTGAAGGCGATTTTGTACCAATAAGTTGTCAATGCTTTTTAAGCTTATTTCGTACATATCAACAAATAAAACTAACATTAAGTGTATAATATTGGATTCGTTTTACATATATGTTAATTAACATGTTCTTAAAACATTTTAATACAAACAAAATCAAGGGACACAGTAGTGCCCAGCCAAGATTTCTAGGGTACATGCATGAACAAATTCTTCAAATCATTAAAATTACTATGTACATAGTCAATGAATAAAAAAAAGAATTTTTGACAAATATATTTATAACGTTTTTAGGTTGCGTTACCAACTTAAGCATGTAAGTTTTACAAAAATATATATATATCTTACCTCGGTATTTAACAATAGACTCTTAAATAATATAAATATTAACAAAAATAACGTTATGCACTCGAAACATAGACAAGATAATATGAGACTTAACATTTTTTGTTTTAATTTCCTTTTTATATTAAATATATAAATACATACAACGTGCGGAAGTAGCTTTCCTTTCTTGATTATTTCTAACAAAAGTTTATAAGCTTAAAGCTTTTATAACAGAATGGATCAATTATTCTTCCTTTCTTAAAGAGAATGGACAGATTACTAAACAATCATTAATATTTTTATCATAGATTTATAAATAGTTAACATCACAAATATTTAGGTAATAAAGGTATTTCATGCTAAGCAAAAACAAATTATTCTGTTTTAAATCAAAAAATTAAAAAGATATCGAGCATGGACAGAGAAAAAACTACTAATAATTTGAATTCTTATACAAAAATTGTTTGTGTACTTTATAAAGTTTCGAAGTCCGCTAAACGAAAGTTTACTATTCTCGCGATATTATGTGTCTCAATGGACTGAGATACAAGTTACAGTGAATAATGAGCATGCTTATTGTGAACTCAGCACAACGTATTGTTCTATTCAAAGTAAAATACTGTTCGTGTGAATTTGTTTGGTTGCCAAAAATTTGTTTTTTGAAAAATTTCAAAACGCCCTGACGAGACAATTTTTTTTGTTTACTAAGGATTCGCCTGCCTGAGTAACGTCCGTTACCAAACATTTCTTGTGTACTTACAAGTAATTTTTGATGTGTGCTGTGGACCAATACACAATCGCCAGCCCGTCTTTTTGGAGAATTGATAAACGTTGTTTATTTTAAATCAAGGCTTCTTCTATCAACCCGATTTAGAAAGTAAATGTACGTATGTATTAAAAAAAATTATTTTTTCAAGAATGTAGGTACTTGTATGATTGTCCCCACAAATCTTTGTTATAATAATGTGATGTTTTAAGCATCGAATATTGCCTCATTGCTTTTTTGCATATGCCATGCACCACAACTGCACACACGGAAAATTATTAAAAAAATAAAATTTGAGGTCTTCTCCGGTTTCCGGTAAAATATGTCAATAGAATACCTAGGAAAAGAACAAAACGTGTTATGAGTGTCTACAACAAGATTGCCCAATATGCATTGATTGATCGCGCCTTGGAAATTGGTCAGTTTCTATTTTGTCGACATTCTAAATCTATTTAACTTTTATACCAGTGATGATAAGGAAAAGAAATTTATATTATTTTCTTCCTTTACGACATTCATATTCTATGTAACTCTTATGCCTGAGATAATAAAGTATATAGTTAAAGTTATGATACTCTATTTAGACGCGACGTGCTCTTTTTGTGCGTGTAACAATCGTAGATGTTTCTGTTGGCTGTAAACTGACTTGGCCTCCGGAATTGAGATTTGTCTTTTCGGATCCGCGGGCTTTCTTGTTCGCCACTGAATGGGCCGTAACTTGTAGAGAAATGGCGTGTGTGTTGAGTTTTTCGTTTAGGAGCAAATCTTTCAGGCCTCTCATCTTCTGGCTGTATAGGAAAATTACCGGTTTCTTGGGCATGAATTCATAATCGTCGTCATATTGCAAAAAATGTTTCGGTGATGTAGATAATTTAGGGGCGTAATGTAATTTCGGTGATGCAAGCGGAACTGATTTAGAGGTGTTTTGTAGTGGTTTGATGTCATCGGTTAGTGCTGCAAGGAGCTTTGGATCCGAATCCTTGAATAGTTGTCCACCTCCTTGGAGAAGAAAATCTGGGTTTAAAATTTTCTCCCCACATGCAGCTGTAAGATCCGCCAAGGTAGCAGGTATTTCTGATTTTGTATCCTTCTTAAAATCGGCTATTGCGAATTTCTAGGGGAAAATTTATAAAAAATACATTTATGTTTTGATTGAAATATTGTCAAAGCCAAAACTATTTTATTGTACAAAATAAAGTTTATCTACATACTTTTCTCAAACAACCTTTTCAGGTCTTGTTTGTTGAAAAAAAAACTTTAAACAAAGAGGAACATCAGCTGCAGAGGCGACAGTTAAACTAAGAGACAAACAACTCCTTTCGAATTTAAAAGTTAAACATAGCTACCTATGACCGTGGACATGATTGACAACAATATATAGCTCTTATATTGGCTAATAATATCGAATAATGATTTTTGTAAAGTAACTGCATAGTGCATGCATTGAAAATTTCGTATTGTCATATACGTTGAATGGGCGGAAGATCTATTGGCTGAGTTAGCAAAGAAAAAGTCAAAAGAGCCGAGTTATATGTAGCTATTATTGAAATTCACCATTTAAAAATTTGATTGCCGAAGCTTGTTTATAAAATTGGAATTCATACTAGCTTTGTTTGTTGAACTTTACCCAGAGTCGCCCCAGGTTTTCTTGACAACTCCAAGAGTTGTCAAAAAAACCTGGGTTTTCTCGTTTTCAAAAAACGCATTAGGGCTGCTGATTGTATATTTTTCACAACGCACAAAATCAAAAGTTTCCATTTTGCTTTATTTGTATGATTTGCATTTTTTTTCATCGAAATGAATGCATCCGCTTGCATTTCTTTTACTATTTGTTGAAAAAATTATATGAAAAATCAAATATACAGAAGAAAAATACACAAGAAATGCTTGACAGCAAAAGTCACTTCAACAGCTGATTCGTTACCTCTACTCGCCCCAGCTAAATACCAAGATCGACTGGTGACTTCAGGGCGTACCCAGGTTTCAAAAAACAGAGAACTTTGTATTGAGGGCGAGTTGAGGTAATTCAAAAAAACGAGCTGTGGCGACCCCAGGGTGACTTCAGGGCTCAACAAACAAAGCTACTGTCTCAGAAAAACTAAAGCAAACATATCAAAGAATTTATACGAGCTCTTCGCCAGAACGCATATTGCCAAACTGTATATCAGCACTAATTCCCATATTCTGTGCCAGTTCTAACATACATATAAAATAAAATAAAACAATGAACATAAAAAGTTATATATAAAAGAGAATTCATTAAATGAAAAATAAAAAAAATTAACGTATAATACTATACTATACAGGGTTAAAAAAAATAACGGAATAATAACGATAAGCGTAATAGAAAACATATACACACAACATACATAGAATTAACATACACATACACATGTATTTTATAATTCTGCAAGGCAGTGTATAGGAGGTAAGTCGAAATGTCATCAGAAAAAAATAATTTTACCAACCCACTCTACCTTAAATCTACTTTATAGTCACACAATACAAGTAACGCAAGCAACTCGAATCTCATTGAACTGTATGTAGATGAATATTTTCTTTGACCAAATGTGAATTATTGTGGATATTTAAAAATTTAGAAAATATTCTTGTTCGGCTTTTTTGGTCGCAATGTTTTATAAATGAAAAAACAATTTCATTTTTTTCCCGACGTTTCGACGGTGGTTGCCATCTTCTTCAGGGGATCTTTTATTTACAAAAAATATAAAGAACAATTAAAACTTAAAATTTGAAAGTTGAACATGAAGAGACTCACATTATGGGGATTTTTTTTGAATGGTTTTAGTTTACAAAAATGTTAAGACAAAAATTGCATATTTAAAACAAAATAAAAAATAAAATTAGTTATTTTTGAAAATAAACACTTCAAAATGAAGATCTGTCAGGGTTTCATCCCAGTCACCAGTGAACAGTAAACAGATGAAATATTTTGGGTGTCTTGTTTGCGGTTCATGTTGTTTTTGTTGTTGATAATGTGGAGTGATTCCTGAACTGTATGTAGTCACAGATACTTTGCTCTTAGCTTTGTCAGCAAAATGTATACTGACTCAGACAAACTACGTTTACTCGCTCTCAGCACACAACAGCAGGTTATTGTGAGGCAGGAGACAATAGAAGAAGTCACTCAGTTTAACTATCTGGGTAGTTATCTATCACCCGACGGTGGAACAGACTTGGACGTCAGTAATAGAATAAATAAAGCTCGTAGTGCATTCGGAATGCTTTCTCCTGTGTGGAGCTCTTCAAAAATATCACTTCGTACTAAGTTGAGACTCTTTGAGTCCAATGTTAAGTCTGTGCTGCTTTATGCCTGTGAAACGTGGAAATGCTCTACTAACATCTCGAGTAGGTTGCAAGGCTTTGTCAACCGTTGTCTGCGTTACATCCTAAAGATCCGATGGCCACAAACAATATCCAACAATGATCTGTGGCTTAGGACTGGACAAACAAAAGTGGATGATGAAATCAAGCAAAGAAAATGGCGCTGGATTGGCCACACACTGAGGAAGCCTGATGACAACATAGCAAAGCAGTGCTTTGAATGTAATCCTCAAGGTGCGAGGCGGCTTGGAAGACCAAAGCGGACATGGATGTCAACTGTCATGAAGGAAGCTCGGTCCCAAAATTTGCAGTCGTTTGCACAGCTAAGGTATAGTGCTAGGAATAGAGAGAGATGGAAGGATCTGGTTGCCGCCCTATGCTCCAGTAGGAGTTTAAGTGTTGCTGCTAACAGTAGCTTCCGGAAAATAAGAAGAAGAAGAGACATTTAATTGAGCAGAATGTTGTATGTTGTAGAGCGCTCGGTGTCCAATCTCTGGGGAGATTCTAAAAGCAGAGAAACTAATGTTCAGAAAATTAAAGCTTTACGTTGATCCTTGAAAGTATGAGAAGGGCTTATTCGGGACAGAAAAAATACATATTAAGCCAGATCTTGTTGAAAATCAAAAATTTAACATCGAGTAGCACCGTATCTTCATCAATTTAAAAGGCCAATTTTGAGGTCTTTTTAACTGATACGTCCTTTCAGGACGTCAGTGGAAAGCGATCCTCATTAAAACTTCGATACTACCAGATGGTTAAGAAAATGTTGCGCACTGTATTAGGCAATTTAAAAAATGCACTGAATTATATCGAACTGATAAATAGTATAAAGCCACCAGTTGCAGTCAGCAGCAAACAGAATGACATCAAAATTAAAAAGGACATAACAAGGAAAATGCTTTCAACAACAAATATCGAAAGGTTCTTCAAAATTTGTCAGAACTTAGCCATTGATAGGTTTACTTCAAGGGTTACTTTTATTAATCGCTGTTCATTTGGACTAAGAAAGTTGAGAGATACCTTCTGCTTAGAGTGTGAAATTGGAAGCGGCAGGCTAGAGATCGAGCTTTAAGAGTTGATAGATAGTTCACTCAAGGTTTAAAAATAAATTGGAGTAGAGGACCCTATCCCACCCCCTGATTTTGCTTCACGTCAATTTTTATTAATGTTTGCTTTAAATTGAACAACACACACACTCAATTTTGAGTTTTCACCAGTATAATTCAAATTTCAAAAACTCACCTGACTGCACGTAATGGAGTTATTATTTCCCTCGATTAATCTTTTTTCTTTTAGGAAAGAATTCCCTTTCAATGATTGAGTAAAGTTTTGTTTTATATTTGCCAGTTTCACAGTTTCATCTTCTTCAACGACATTGATAACAACTTGTGATCTTATATCATGGTCAAACTTTGTTATAGTATTAACCAGTGGCTTAGACCAACCAATATGCAATATAGGCGTTAAACTTTCTTCTTCCCATTGACAAACTCCATCGTAGAACCGCAAAATGTTAGCAAAAACCTCCGAGTCCCTCAAAACGCTTCTTCCTGAATGGCCAGAACTTTCTGTTTTTATAATGTATGGTATCATTTCGTTGGCTATATCCACCAATTCTTTATATATTTCTTCGTCATCACGACAGCTGTAGGTATATAATCGTATTACGTCACCAGCATTAGCCCAAGATCGAAAAGCTTCTCTGTATTTGCCCATACGATAGTAATAAGTGCCTTGATAGGTGTAAGGATACACGTGATGATTATTGTAGTATATTTTCGCTGATTGTATTGCTTCTATGTATAATGCTTCGCAACTTTTCCTTCCGATAGTAGGGCTAACTTCCTCTAATTCTCCAAGGTTTCCTTGAATAAAAAAAAAATGTTAATAAAATTGAAAATACAAAAACTCGTATCAAAATATATTATATCTTAAGAAATTTAAAGGATGGTAAACAAAAAATATTGGTGATAGTGCAGTTTTTCCTAGAACTAGCGGTACAAATCACGCTCTTATTCTCACTGAACAACATTGATTTGCAGGCTGGCAGATAATAGTGATTTCTGAAATTGAATTGAAATCGATTTTTGCTGGTCCAAAGAGTAAAGGTTTCTTGGTATGCAGCTAAATATATGACGCTATTCGGTTTCCAGTCACAGTGGCGTGTTGGGAATGGGAAGAGCTGAAACCGAGGTAAATATCCCACTCAGTTATCTTCTAATCACTGCAACAATCGAGATATGGAACTCGACTTCTGGCTCACAACTAAGAATTCATATTGTTCCAGAGAAACCACTAGGAGGTGGGGGATATGCACGTGTATGCTCTCTTTAGTCCCACCTACTATTACAGAGCCATCTTTTATCGAAGTCAGAGACCCGAAATAATGGTGGGATAGTAGCCACCTACAAGGGTGCAATACCACGTCGCCTAATAGTCTGCCAAAATAGATAGAGTATTGTCGAATTTTTCGCTGCTTTGGTTAAGCGTTCAAAGGCTTAATAGAGTCATAGTTTCTCCCGCCCGGTAACTTATAGTATGAGGGCAAGTTTTACGTGGACACCTAGCAATTAAGCCTTAAATTTCACGGCGAGCCTACTCGCATACAGAGTGAAATTGGGCTTGGACCGGAGCCCTGAGATCTACCCTTTATTTTTTCATCATAAAGTTTAACAATTTGTATACTTAAGAATAAGGACATGACAATACTGCCGTCTGCCTGAAATGACATTTCATAATATGCTGTTAATATGCTCATGTAAGAAAGCAAGATACTGGAAAAAATAGTTCATAAGCAATTGCAAAACTATATGGAGACTAATCATTATCTGAGTGATTACCAGTCTTGATTTAGACAACAACATAGCTGTGAATCTCTCCTTAATCTGGTTGTAACACAATGGAAAACTGAGCTGAATAAAAGAAAAGTAATAGTTGCTGTGTTTTTGGACTTTCAAAACAATTGATAGAAGTATACTACTACAAAATTTTTTAAAACTTTTCCAATTCTATCTGTTACACCCTTGACGTATGGCAAGAACTTTTTTGTCAAGATTACTCTCGTCCCCTTCCCGTAACACAATTGGTTTCCAAGTTCTTTGCTTTTTGGAATATCTTTTTGCTCTCAGAACGTTGTCCACCAGATTCAGCTCAGCCGGCAGATGGTCATCGTCACATATTCTGTGAGTTCAAAAGTGTTCTCATAATTTAAATTTACGCGGCTTATCCGAAATTTATTTTACAATAATTATTTCCAACAACCGAGAAAACCTTAAAAGTTATAAGACACTTAAACAGAAAAAAAAACTTTTGTAGAGATATCTTAATAATTTAAATTAAAAGCGGTAATACGCGGTAACTGGACGAGAGTTGCTTAAGTACATATCTAGCTAACAGACTTCAAAAAACTGGAATAATGGATATACAGCTATCAATATTGATCTTGGGGTCCACAAGGATCAAATTTGGAAGTAGATCTTTTTTTGATACATATAAAAGATATTGCTTATGTTCCTAATTATTGGTGTATAGTCGGATTGTTTGTAGATAATACTTTGCCATTTATTTACGGCAAAAACTTAAATCATTTACAGATTATTTAAATGGTTGTGAATGAAAATATTAAAAATAAACATTGAAAAAACTAAATTTATGGTAATAAAGTCTGCGCCTCATATACCGTTAAACTTAAATAAGGATGTGTGATTATAGAAAATAACATGCCAATTGACAATAAAGTGTATTTGTTAAAAAATAAGTAAGAAATTTGGTTTCTTTGTAAGAAAAAGAAAAATGTTTTTATAATATATTATAAATACAATTACTTGTTGCCTATGTCGATTATTGTACATCAATTTTGTTTATGTGGAATAAAGAAACAAAATCTAGGCTCCAAGTTCTACAAAACCGATCAAAGCGTTCTTTGCTCAAACGTTAAGCTTACACTAAAACCGCATTTATGTAAGAAGCCTTGCAGTGGCTAAATGTGAGACAAAATCTTTGTTTAAAAGTAATTATTTTTATTTTTAAGGTTAAATACAATCGGTTCCCGATATATCTTTCAGAAGATCTAGAGTATGTGTACGGTTCAGGCTTAAAACCTTCGATCAGCTGCTGATTTCAGACTAAAGAGATACAATCTCAGCAGCGCTCAAAACTCAATGATGCACACTGGATTACAAAAATTTAACAACCTACGCTGGGCATAGAAAATAAGACAATTTTGCATTGTTTTAAAAAACTCAATATATTTAGTTCCTAACTTAATTTCTTTATGAATGTTTGATAATATTCTCATTGTTAAAGTTTAAGTTATATATTAATTTATAAAAGTTATAATATTAAATGAAGCGCTATCGAAAGTAAACAATTCCTACGAAATTTAGGTCTTTTCTTTAAAAGAGTGATATACGTAATTAGAACGAAGAAATAGAAAAATAGGAAAGAATCAACCACTACTTCCACTGTACACCTGTCAACCTCTGTGGAGAAGATGAATATGCTATCCCCAGAAAAGCATGTACATGCACCTATGACGGTACTCACTAAAACGTTGAGTGAACTTGGTAATTTTTTTTTTTTTTTTGTTAAATTTTTAAAACGTTAAATCATATTTAAATTGTTAATTGTACCAAAAAGCCTATATAACATAATAAAACATATCTATCTATCTATATTCGTGGCTTCAAAATAAATAACGATGTCTAAGGCAGAGGATATTACGAAAATTTGCCAAGTTTGTAGAAGTTCACAGTTTTTGGACCTAGTGTGAAACTGAAAGATTGAAGAAGTTGCTTTGACTTTTCTTTCATATATTGCAATTTTTTAAGCTCTTCTTTTAGAATAAAATAAGTAGTCTTTTGTGATAAATAATACATACCTAGCGCCATTGGATACTTTTCCAAGTAACCCATATCGTATAGCAGCCACAAGAGCCGTTGCTGTAATTCTGCTACCTCTACACAATCAAAATTACTTGATAAAGACATATTGATCGCAGTGACAATCGAAGCAGCTTCCATGTATCGATCGCAAATCACTGGCATTCCTGACAAGTAAAGCCAAGTCTTTGATTCGACTCCAGCTGTTACATCCTGTCCGCGTTTGTCTTCGCTTCCCTTTCCGTGCCAAGTTACCTCAATAGCGTCTTGACGCTTCTTTCCAAAAACAACCCAAGCATGATCTTCTGAAATAGCTAGATGAACATCTTTATATCCCAACAACTGGCAACCAGCAACGACCGCTAGAGCCACTCCAAAGCAATCCAATTTGTTGTATGACAAATAAGTGTACAGGTTCTGTAAATGAGCTCGATCTTTGTGACTGGTCCAAAATAAAGAATGCCAAATTATATCCGATACTCTTTTAATCACATCACGATTAGCATAGCGGCTCGTCTTAGGTTTTTGAATAAGTGCCAAAATATTTTGATACTTTTCGTAAAGATCGTTTACCATTTCAAACGTTACTGCGGGAAACGTTGAAATTTCCGGATCTACAGCTTCTTCGGCCGAGGTACTAGAAGCAGAATTTTCATTGATAGCTACTTCAGCCCTTTTACCGGTGGTTAGCGAGATTTCAACAAAACCGGCCACTATAGAGAGCAATGTCAGATCCGGTTCTGCATCATCCTCGAGACATTTACGAAAGAAATCCACTACATCATTTATGGACTTTAGAGGAAATAACGTGCTGTCTATAAATGGTCGACCGTTCCTAGATGACATATTAGTCTTGATTTTTAATTTCAAAAATTGAAAAAACCACGGTGTTTCATGAGGTTACTGCACCAATCGAAAAACGTAATTGCGCGTTAAAAATAACTTGAATTTTAATTCAGTAAGTAGTTAGTTTATGTTTGATTTTAAGGTCTTCAACATCAAATGAAATAACATAATATATTAAATATTCTCATTCAAAATTAATTTTTAATATTGTAACATTAATAGAAAACAAAGTATTTTCTTATTGACAAACATTTTGTTTCTTGTTGGATTCAAAAGTTGACGATGCTTGAATGCAAGTGCGAGTTGCCAACTTCAAGATGGTTCGATTTCCAATCAAATATAATAAAGAAGGAGAGGGCATTCGAAGACTGGAAACCAATGCTGGAAATGTTAGTTTATGAATCGTAATACGAAAAGCAATCAATTCGCGCCACCTAGTAACGAAATTTATTTGATTTCAATACAATACTAAAAACACACTAGTATAAAATAAATGGCTGCTTATTGGATATTTTCACCGAAAAAAATCATTTGAAGAAAACATTTCACCATTTTCAAATTATCTTACGACGCACATTTATCGGTTATTTGTAACATAAATACATGTGCGATAGTTGTGTTTGTTTTTAGTAGTAGTTGGGAGTTTTTAGTTATGTCTTGTTTTGCCGTTAAGAGCACTGCGGATGCAGAAAATATGTAGAAACAAAATTAATTTTAGTTTTCCTTCCTTATACTACGTTTTCATTAGGGCAAAAAATGTGATTTCGTTGAAAATTTCCAAATTTGAGTCCACTTTCCATACAAAATAATATTAAAATTTTGTTTGATTTGGACGAAATCAAGTTTGCAAATTATGTGAAAACAAATCAAACGCAACTAAATTGAAACAAATTGAATAGATATTTTCTAAAATGTCAATTTAAAACAAAATCCAAGGCAACGGCAAGTAAACAAACCAACATGCAAAGCAAACGGCAGAAGTAAACAATACAAAATAACAATTTTGAAATAAAATCCAGGGCAACGGAAGTAGTAAACAAAACAAAACAAGAAGAAAAAATGAAAAGGTTGTAAAAAAGAAAAAGAAAGAAGATAGCCTGATGTCAAAACAAATGTGGAAACCTAGATGAAAACACTTTTTCAGCAATTTTTCAAATATCCTAATTTCGGCCCTAATGAAAACGTAGTATTAAATGCTTGTCACTTTTTGAAATCGTATGTAGAGCTCTCGTTTCATTATTATTTTCAATGATGATAATATTCTCAGCATGTTCTTTTCTCCCTTCCATCTTTTCATTCTTCACCAACAATCTGAAATGAATTATTAATGCCTTGTTTAGACGTCCTCGGGCAGAAAAATTCCGAAGTGATATTACTATAGGTTCTATAGGCATACAATGGTTTGTTGTACGATTTTCTAGTACGTATTTTGACAATTCATGTAGATTAGCATTGTATATAGAACGTATAGTATTATCACTTGGGAGTTTCTCTGGTTAGCCGCGTATGCCTACACAAGGCATTAACTCATTAACTCAAGAAAGAAGAGTTGGAAGGGAATAGAGAACATTCTGAGAATTGTCATCATTAAAAAAATGAGGAAACCACTGGTCTCTATCCACTGTTTATAGAGATCAGTGGAGGAAACGATAGCACTGAACACAAAGCCTAAAACAAAAACTGATTGAAGTAACTTTTTTACATTTGCTCATCAGCAGCGCTTTTAGCGGTAAGCGCTTTTAGCGGCAAAACAAGACAATACCAAACACTCCCAAGTGATAGTACCATAGCATAGACATATTATATATGGACTGCTAGTCGAATTTAGTTTCCATACAAATGCTGCTCAAAATCGATACCTTCGTATCGCGCCACTCTATTACAGAGGCGAATAGGAATACTAATATCCATCATATTTTTCATGATGCCGATGTCATTTTCAATGCAAAAATATCAATCACTAGGTACTGTATAGTATGTCTATTGTCTATGGCAAAAATCAATTTATTTATTTTATTTTATTTATATTTAAATTTATATTTCTCATTATGTTCAAGTATATTCCCCGCTGAATTTGAGTGGCGCTGTGAGTTATGTTGGAACCAACGTGAAGTTGGCAACTAGCAGTCCATATAATAATACGTCTATGTACCATAGGTTCTATATACAATGGGATTATATGGTTACATCGTAGAATGAAACAAAAGTTAAACGGGGAGGTGAAACGAGAAGGCGCAAACTTCAGGTGTTCTTATGACGTAGATGCGCAGACCAAATCAAAAATGAAAACTGGAAGGCGTTATGTCTAGTAGTTGTATCATGGGCTATATCATAGACATAATTATATATGGACTGCTAGTCGAATTTAGTTTCCATACAAATGCTGCTCAAAATCGATACCTTTGTATCGCGCCACTCAATTACAGAGGCGAATAGGAATACTAATATCCATCATATTTTTCATGATGCCGATGTCATTTTCAATGCAAAAATGTCAATCACTAGGTACTGTATAGTATGTCTATTGTCTATGGCAAAATTCAATTTATTTATTTTATTTTATTTATATTTAAATTTATATTTCTCATTATGTTCAAGTATATTCCCCGCTGTAATTGAGTGGCACTGTGAGTTATGTTGGAACCACGGACCAAGAAGATACAGACCGCCAACTCACCATATGGTCTCTCTTTTTGCCACCAAGCTAAAAATCAGCTGATATGCCATTTATTTTGAGAGTGTGACGCTCTCCCTTGCTTTAAAACCCATTTAGCAAACACACCTAAAAAATAAGTGGCATACGCAGGTATAGTTGCCATTACAAAATGCACAGAGAGAGATGTACACGTATTCACAGACAGGAAAAAATATTTCGAGGGTGTTTCAGGCAAGGGGAGTACGAGTTGGCGGTCTGTGTATGGTCTGTGGTTGGAACCAACGTGAAGTTGGAAACTAGCAGTCCATATAATAATATGTCTATGGTTCCAACCACGGACCAAGAAGATACAGACCGCCAACTCACCATATGGTCTCTCTTTTTGCCTACAAGCTAAAAATCAGCTGATATGCCATTTATTTTGAGAGTGTGACGCTCTCTCTTGCTTTTAAAACCCATTTAGCAAACACACCTAAAAAATAAATGGCATACGCAGGTATAGTTGCCATTACAAAATTCACAGAGAAAGATGTACACGTATTCACAGACAGGAAAAAATATTTCGAGGGTGTTTCAGGCAAGGGGAGTACGAGTTGGCGGTCTGTGTATTGTCTGTGGTTCCAACATTACTAATAGCGCCACTCAATTACAGCGGGGAATATACTTGAACATAATGAGAAATATATATATAAATAAATAAATTGTTTTTTGCCATAGACAATAGACATACTAAACAGTACCTAGTGATTGACATTTGCATTGAAAATGACATCGGCATCGTGAAAAATATGATGGATATTATTATTGCTATTTGCCACTGTAATTGAGTGGCGCGATACGTAGGACTTGATTTTAAGCAGCGTTTGTATGGAAACTAATTCGACTAGCAGTCTATGTTGCATAAAGCTTGTTTTTTCAGTTCATAGCTTTGCCACCCGGCGCGTATTCTTACTATACTAAACTTTAACACCCAATGGAAATAAATTTTATTTGACTTGGAAGTGATTAGTTTCGTGGAAATCAAGACAGCTCATTATTGTTCTTATATTTTGCTTCTGAGTTGATTTTCTGAATCGTCATTGTCATTTGTGGAACCGAAAGTTTTCTAAGTTTAATTGTTTAATATATAATTACATTCGCAAGTCACAAGAAAAATATCAACAATGGGTGGTTCATCGAATCAAGTAATTAATGATATTGAAATGGAAAACTCTGAAGCAATAACTGAGAATCCAGAAGAAGTTAAAAAAGAACGAGATGTTTTATCTGTTTTAGAAATTCGCGAACATATCCGGCAAATTGAAAAGGCTATTGTCAGCAAGGAATCGAGGTAAGGAATGCCGCACAAAGAAATACACACCAAATTCGAGGAAGCATGTATACTCAATACTTTTTCTTTTACAGATTTATTCTTCGAGTTATCCGCAGTTTGCCAAGTACTCGTCGTAAGACCAATAGCATTGTTTTAAAGAACATGGCTGTTTACATATATCCTGTTGGGCCGGATCGTGACTGCGTGCTTGGTCTAATATCAACTCTTCCTGGTGAAGCGCACGAACTTGAGGGACTGAAAAACCGTACTGCTGTAAAAGCTCCCGTCCCAGAAGTTGATGCATACTTTTATTTGCTTGTTTTGCTTAAACTTATCGATGATAAAGTCTTGGACAAAGCATCAAAGTGCTCGGAATTGTTAATGAGCAAGATCCAACATCAAAACCGTCGGACCCTTGACTTAATAGCAGCAAAAGCTTATTTTTATCGCTCTTATGTTGCCGAATTGTCAAACGATTTGGAAAGCATAAGAGGATTCCTGCACGCTCGCTTGCGAACGGCAACCTTGCGCAATGACTTTGAGGGCCAAGCTGTCATCATCAATTGTCTTCTTCGCAACTATCTTCATTACTCGCTTTATGATCAAGCTGATAAGCTGGTCAAGAAATCTGTTTATCCAGAAACAGCCGGCAATAACGAATGGGCGCGATTCCTCTATTACTTGGGCAGAATAAAGGCTGCCAAGTTAGAATACAGCGTTGCACATAAGCATCTTGTGCAAGCACTTCGCAAGGCTCCTCAGGCCACTGCTGTTGGCTTTAGACAGACTGTCCAGAAAGTAATCATAGTTGTAGAACTGCTTTTGGGAAATATTCCAGAACGCCAAGTTTTCCGCCAGCCAGCACTAAGGAAGTCCTTGGCACCTTACTTTCAACTAACTCAAGCTGTCCGCATGGGTAATCTCCAGCGCTTTGGAGAAGTAGTAGAAAATTTCGGTCCGCAATTCCAACAGGACCATACTTACACTTTAATCATACGCTTGCGCCATAATGTCATCAAGACTGCAATTCGCTCAATCGGCTTGTCCTATTCGAGAATCTCTCCCCAAGAAATTGCAAAGCGCCTTATGCTCGACTCAGCTGAAGATGCAGAATTTATTGTGGCTAAAGCTATTCGCGATGGTGTTATTGAAGCTACTTTGGACCCTGAGATGGGATGCATGCGCAGCAAGGAGAGCACAGACGTCTATAGCACAAGGGAGCCTCAACTGGCTTTCCATGAAAGAATTTCTTTCTGCTTAGATTTGCATAATCAAAGTGTCAAGGCAATGCGCTATCCACCTAAATCATATGGTAAAGACCTAGAAAGTGCCGAAGAGAGACGTGAACGGGAACAACAGGATTTAGAATTGGCCAAGGAGATGGCTGAAGATGACGATGATGGATTTTAAAATAATTTATAAAGTATTAATTTGAAAAATTGAATTCATCCAGTTTTGTTTTTCAACATCTTGATCTATATAATATTATTAATCCTGTTAAAATATAATTGCATTAAATTTTCTGGTACTAATATTCTTCATCTTGAATGTTCATTTTTTTTTATTAAAAATTTAAGAATGCACGCATATTGCAACCACACCTGTCCACCAATTTGTTGATGATGTCAGGTATAAGGAAAATGCAATATTTTCAATTCCCGAAGTGCAGTTAGCAATGTTTCAAGGACCTGTGTCATTCAAAAGCAATTGCAGTTCCTCTAAAGCAAGACAATGTGGTTTTGCATGTAAATAAGTGAAGGGAATACAAAAAAAAATCTCATGTTTTAGTGCCTTAGTGGTCTCATATACATTTGAATATGGTCTTCCTGGAGTAAATTCTGTGGCTAAATCGAAAATTATCAAATAGCCTCGTTGGTTTCGGAAGCACTAGAATTAAATCATTTTCTTCTTTCCTTGTCTCATATTATAGCCATCATATACATAGAGGATAGAGTCCAATCTTTCCTACGTTCCATCCTCCTCTGCTAAAATTTTCGTGGTCTTTTTCCTATTGTATTCATTGTCCGTGTGAAACAACAACAAGAAACGATGAGGTAAAGTACCCAGCAAACATTTTCCTTCAAAAATGAATCATTATGATTCATTTAAATGAAGAAAACCTTCAGATATGAATTCACTAACGATTCAATTCCAATCAAATCTCCTGAGAAATGGGCATTCATTTATGAATCTTTGAAAATGATATATAAATGATTAGAGAAACATTCACCAAAATGAATATATTTAAGCGCTTTTTCTTTACAATTGTGTGTTAACATTCACTTTTATTCATAAGAGTGAAGGAAATTTAGATAGATTAATTAGATTTTTGTATATTTCTTGATCACAATCATTTTTGTTCATATATGTGAATGAAAATCCAATGTAGATCTCTTTTTAATTCGATTACAATTTTGATTCTTCATTTTTGCTGAACATAAAGTGAACCTTCATTTTTAGTGAAGAAAAATGTTTGCTGGGTAGTAAGGTGTGAACGCACACATGTTTAACAAAAAGAACAATATGACAGCTGTAGCACACACACATGTTTAACAAAAAGAACAATATGACAGCTGTAGCTTGTTGGCAAAATCAAAACAAGGCACAAGATGGGACTCTTTATATATATCCTCTTTGACATGTATTCACAAACAGGAAAAAATATTTCGAGGGTGTTTCAGGCAAGAGGAGTACGAGTTGGCGGTTTGTATTGGTCTGTGAGTGTGACGTTCTCCCCTGCTTTTTAAATGGGGGTAGGTATTACCACTTGAAGTGCGCTATCTATCGACGAAAATCTAAGCTCTAGAATATCATGGGAAGCAACAACAACAATTTCCACCATTTTAATTTTTGTTGTTGCTGCCCATGGTGTTCTAGAGCTTAGTTTTTTTGTCGATAGATGGCGCAACTAACGTGGTAATAATCAGAGAGGATATATGAAAGAGAGTTAAATGTAGGCTGGAAATGGGATTTTGCATACAAGCTGATTTGACAGATAAATCATACCATCTGCGAATGTGTGCGTAAAAACTCGCATACACGCACAGTTAATATGATATGATTTTGTGTTGTTGTTGTTGCATTTATTCACAGACACGATTTCAAATAATAAAAAAAAAAAACCGGAAATGGGTGTCGGAGGGTGATACGTACGAAAGATTTCACTCTCCTTTAGGTCCTCTATGGTAATAACACTATAGTTTTATACAATGGTAAACACACCAAACAAATAAATGGCATACGCAGGGATGGTTGTCATCACAAAATGCGCAGACAGAGATGTACACGTATTCACGGACACGAACAAATATTTCGATTGCGTTTAAATTTTTCGCCTTTTATTGTTTCAATACAATTGGCAAAATTCTGAAACTGGGTGCGTGCGAATAGATATTAGGGGTATTCACGATCTGGTGCAACCAAGTATTGTAAAAGTGCGAAATTGTTTGTATTTCTTGTAGATCGTGAACTCACTTCTTCCAATCTGTAGCAAAACTCACACAAATGTCAAAATCAGGTTGACACAAATGTCAAAATCAAAAGTACAAATTTTGCACCCTTGTATTTTCCTGTTGCAATGGGGTTGAGGTATAGATAAAGTGCAAAAGTGTAACAAAATGACAGCCAGTATATTTGTTGTTGTATTGCAAGAAAACGTAGCACTACTCCACTTTTACAATGATGCAAGACAAGTTACACCAGATCGTGAATACCCCTATTGTTTCAAAATTGAGCAGGTAGCAATTTGGCTTATTCCATTGGTTTCCAAAATGAGTAATGGGAAATCAATGGAAAGTGCTATAAGGTGAGAAACAATTTCGACAGTTCACTCACACCGATCATTTTATAAATAACTATGTTTTATAAGGACTACTGTTTTATTTTCTTGCTTTTTTGTCCTGCATTATGTATCATAGGGATCAGTGAAGATGCACAAGTTATGATGAAATCCCTGCATTTTTAGTTTGATAACATCTTATTAGCGACTACATAAGGGAAAATGGTCCACCATACAAAATACGTATATTTACATGAATTTAAACAAGTTATCTGATATTGAAAATTGTATTTCGTTGGGGCAACAATAACAAGAAATTGATAATCTTTGTCCGACTAATTCAATGCGATTTACATGCGATTTTACAGTTCTGACGTCATTGGAGAAGTAAAAGCATTTTTTTAAAATTCCATAGGAAATCTATTTTTTGATATTCATTTTGGGTGGTATTGGCGGAAATCTGTCATATCCATGCTTACTGCATGAGAATTTCATTTCAGTTCTAAAAGTGCCATTCACTGACCATTATTAAATTTTATTTGAATATTTGATATAGTTGAAGAGGAAATACGTGTTATTCTGCTGCGTGCGAACGGTCTAATTATTTCCATCATTCGAACTGTAGTTTAATGAATAGGAATCCATTCTTTTAGATTGTAGTGTATAAAGGCTCACGCAAACCAAAGTGGCTGCGGTGGCGGTGGCGATCACCAAACAGATGATGCACATGTAAACAATATAAATGGCACACACCTAAGCGATATGTGGGTTGTGAATACGATCCACTGCTGCGTTGAGCAACGCGATATATGTGGAACGCTGCATGCACCATTTGCCCGCCGTATCGCAGCTGCCATTCGTGATATCTTTTATTTATTGTTTAAAAGTGTTGCAAGCCATTTTGAATTTTTAAAAACTAAAAATGTTTTCGAAAAATATAATGAGAAATATGAATGTAAGATACTCTTATGAATTTTTTTTACCCTTGTCTCGTCTAAAAGTAAAGATGAAGCCTTCATCCATTTTTGTGGGAATAATAAGATATTAATTATTAAAAATTATTAAAAGATTTCAATTCAACTAACAACGATATTTATCACGGCTTGGCCGCAACTAAAAATATCGCGTTGGTTTAACGCGCGACCTGCTATAGGTCGCCACCGCAGCCGCTTTGGTTTGCGCGAGCCTTAAAGCAATCATTAAGAGAGAAGTTTATAGGCACTAGAGGGCGACACAGTAAAACGCTATCTCCAGAGTACTATTCAATCGTGACATAGGTCTTTACGAGCGCTCGTAAATCTTTACAAAAATTTATTGGTGAATGGAGTTATGAGGCTTTTAAACGAATAATGATTGATGCATATCACAATTATATTGTTGTGCACTCAATATTTTTGTCATAGTACAATCATGACATAAGTTCAGGAGGAAAATTCATTATTTTATACTTTGAAAAACATTGATGTTTATAAAATTAAATTTCTCTTCAATGACGTGTCAAATGGCGTTAATTTTTCATTTTAGCATTCATGAAACAGACCTGATGTGACGTTGTGTTTAAAAGTCACTAAAAACTGACTGCTGGCATCGCTTTAATTCGTTATTAATATAAACAAACGAATTCGATTTTTCGAACATGGCAGGTTTGCGAACATGACAAGTTTCAAACATGGATGTGTCGAAAAAAATTCTTGGTGGTCGAACTGTCTCGGGCGGACAAAATAATTAATTTAATTTCCTTCCATTTAGGAAGATATACAATAATTTTACTATACGATTAATTACGAAAACAAGCACATTTCAACTAAAAATGATGTCAATAATGTTGACCAATGGAACATTCTTGCACTGAACCTTTAATAACCAATAAGCTAGATCTATGAAAGTGAAAGAGAATCGTCGATAAAGTTTGCAATTCTTTGGTTGAGTGTACAAAAAAATTGTCAGAAGTAAAAAATACAAATAAAGGAAAAAAAAAAAATAAAGAAAGAACAATAATTAGCAACTTGTTTTCTTATCAATTCGTTTTGTTAAGATGTATTATTTTTTAAAAAGTTTTTTTATTCGACTGCTATGAAAAGAAACAAGTGGAATTTATTTACAAAAAGAAACCACGCATATATGTAAAATAAAAAATAGAAGAAAAAAAAAATTGGAGAAATTTTTAAGTGATATTTCGTCAAACACTGAATGAAAAAAAATATTGCATGCAATAAACATTAATTCGCACATTAATTACACACTTTGAATGCGAAACAAAAAAGTTAAAAGTTAAAACCAACCACTAAACAATGAGAATCGAAAGGAGTTTCGATAAAAAATTAACATAATTTGGCTGAATCTGTGAAAAATTTGCGTTCACAAGACGACAACACACTGCACGTCGACTGTCCTTCCAATTGCTGCCTATCAAAGGAGTGATTATCGGTACATTGCGTGCGATATCAATGCATCTCTGGAAATGATTTGTAAAAAGGACGTCATTTCATGGTTTAAAGAACTAGAGAGCTATAAGAGGATTGACACAATGTGTACCCTTTTAAACATGTGCCTCCCATTCGAGCTGCGTTTTTTGGGAACTTGTTTGGAAGAGTTGGGTCGGCGAGACTCCCAGGAGCTGCGTGGCATAGAATTGCGAGTAAATAATCCCACGGATTTGGCTATAGATATGTCAGCTTGTCAAAAGGGTGAACCCACTGACAAGAAAATTCGACGGAAGATGGCATTGTACTTGGCTCTTATAAGAGCGTGTAACCGTTCGTGTGTCACAGAGATTTTCAAAACCTTGGATGGATGGGGTCGCAGAGATTTTAACAAACTAAATGATTCGGACACGTTGCAGGAATTACTGTTAGTTTATACCATGGCAGCGAATCATCCGGTTTTTACTTTTGAGCAACATATGACTTGTGCCCAGATATTTGAAAAGATCAAAGAGAATAGGACCGTTACTGATTACAGGGAGAATCAGCAAGTTAGGCCGGCGACAACGCCTTCAACTGAACATCATCATATGGTGTTGCCACACCATCAGCAACACCAAAATATTCACATGCATCCGGGCCAGCAACAACCAATGCAGGCGCCAATACAAGTACTACCCCAAGGCAGTATACCAATGACTTTTCCACAAGCTCATATGTCAAAGGTATTTTGTTTTTATTTTTCAAGTTTTATATTATGTAATTAAACGAATAAGCAATAAGTTTTCTTCTATCTCTCCACAATACTTCTTCTCAAAACATGAAATTAGTATACAATTATTTGTGTTCTTTTGCAACTGGATATCTATGTTTTTTGTTTTCTTCAATGTTATGTGTCCCAATTTACAGAACATTTTAGGTATGTCCGATGGTATCTGTGTGCACTGAGAAATGTCAGTGCATTTTTATAAAATGTTAAAATACTGCAGTCCTGCTTTCGAGTTACCTCAACCATCATTACGTTTGAGTTTTATTTGCAACAAAATAAAAGTGTCAATAACTGCGTTTATCTTCTTTTGTGTACTAAAATGGGCAGACAGTCAAATATTGAAGAGTAGGGATGAGATTCCTCTCAGAAATAGAAAAACTGTGAAAAATTAAATGAACGCGTTGAACAACAAATTTTTTACACAACTTAATTCCTTACTTGCTTATGCTGGCCCCGCTAGAGAGTGGTGCTCTTAGGCCTTGTTTATTTACCCCTCCAGTCGGCTCGATCTCTAGCCTGCCTTCTCCAATTTTGCACTCCAAGTTGAAGGATGTCTTCCTCTACCTCTACGAGCTGGAGCTTCGATGTCCATATTCGCTCTACATGGTATTTGAATTCGAATTTTTCTGGCTGGGCTTATATTGCTGTACAGCACGTAAGTTCGTCGTTGTATCTTTTTCGCCAAATGTTGTTTTCACGGTTTACGCAGACAGGACCATAAATCGTACGCAGAACTTTTCTCGATTGGGAGAGAGTCTATGCTTCTGCACCATATAGCAGAACCGGAATCTATACAGTGTCTTCTTGGTTCTTCTCGATAAATAAGGCTTTATCCCTCAGTTGCTTATTTAGCCCAAGGAAACAGCGTTTAGCAAGGGTTATTCTACGTCTGATTTCAGCGCTGATGTTGTTGCCTGTGTTTACAGCAGTACCCAGGTAGACAAATTCACTGACTACCTCAAAGTTATATCCATCAATGGTCACGTTCTGACCAAGTCGGTGGTGAGATTGGGGTTTTGTTTATGAAAGCATATACTTCGTCTTGTCCTCGTTTATTTTCAGTCCCATTTCTCTTGCAGCTGACTCCATAGTATTGAAGGCACCGGTTACTGCTTGCTTTGTTCTTCTTATCACGTCAATATCGTCTGCAAACCCAAGTAATTGTGTCGATTTAATAAAGATGGTGCCCGATGTGCTGGCATGAGTGTTCCATATGACATTTTCCAGCACAATGTTAAAACAGCTGCATGACAGTGCGTCACCTTGTCTTAGCCCTCTGGTTGTTTCGAAAGTTTCAGTAGAGTCCCTGCCAACTTTGACGGAACAGCAATCATTTTCCAACGTCATCCTGGTAAGGCGTATCAGTTAAGCAGGCATTCTAAAGTTAAACGTGGCACGATACAATTCAACTCTATTAACACTGTCTTAGGCTGCTTTAAAATCGACGAACAGGTTGGGTTTTCTCCAGGATCTGCGTAATGTGAAAGTTTGGTCGGTCGTAGATTTTCCAGGTTTGAACTGCATTGGTAAGGAACTAAAAGGTCACCAGCAAACGTCTTGAGACTTTCACATAAAATGCTGGACAGGATCTCATACGTGATGTTTAAAAGACTTATGCCTCTATAGTTGGCGCAAATAGGGCTTTCTCCTTTTACACAACTTAAAAACCTCAAAAAAAAAAAAAAAAAAAAAAAAAAAAAAACAATTGTTCCTCGCTGTCGTTTTCCCAACTTTATTAAACAAGATAAAGAAAATTATGATGTTTTTCTCTTATCAGTGGAGGAAAAAGGAACTGCATGAAGGGCTACTACGAAGACTTGCTTCCTTCCTTTTTGAAAAAAAAAAAACGATTGTTACTCATTTTAGAACTAAAAGGTCATTTTTTGAGAATATTTCTGAAAAATATACGTTTCCTGCCATCTTGCAAAAACTAAGCCAATTAAATGGATAAGTACAGCGAAATGCACTCTGATTGGCTCAGTATCCCTTTCAACAAGATTGTATGTCCTTGTTCCTGAGTGGACTAAGCATTTAATTTCAATATTAACATCAACACAAATTAACAAATAAATTTTTCTTAACTTTAAAAACTCATAATTTCTGCCCTAAAAAAAATCGGCAGGAAGGCGATTAATGTTGCTGAAATAGATTGTTTATATATCTATAGATTGACCATAAACCAAATTTAATGCTTACAAAATAATGTATTTCATTTTGTTCGGTGTAGGTATGTTTGTGTCAAAAAACTGTATTTTAAACTTGCCAACAGAATAGTTTTGTTTGAAAAAGTAGAGAAAATATTAAAAAAGCACGGAACTTGGTGTTAAATCTGGGATTAATCAAAACGAACGAAATAGGAAAAGTCCAAACTGAAGTTAGATTCCTATCAAGTCATATATTGGTTGCGGTTCTTTTGCTAAGCTGATAAAAGCTTCAATTGAAAACTGAAACTGAACTGCAGACAAGTGTTCAGATGAACTTTCAACTTTTACAGCTGAAAGGAATTGTCACGATTAGCTGCCGTTTTTGTTATTACCTACTATTTCTGCTAGTTTTACATCATTTATACTGTTCTGATCTACCCCGATTTAGTATTCGCTAATTTAAAAAATCTTATACGTCCTTCCCACAAACATATTCTTTGTTGAGAACTATCAAATAATGTCAACTTTGATTTTCTTCGTCGAAAAAAGAACCTGGAGCTCGTTAGTACCCAGCCAGTTTATGTACCTAAGTTTTTTCCGGGGAAATGACTCGTGTGAAGGCAGTGGCAAATCCTAAAAGAGTAAGAAAGTGCATCTTTGATAGCCGTTCGTTCTAGGCGGTAAATTGTACCCTTCTATTCCTGCAGAATAAAAACACACTGACAGCAATGGTTGAGAGTATAATTTAATTTTTTAAGCAAACAATCCATAGATACTTTATTTAGGTATGTAACAATAATTTGTTTCCTACAATGAATAAAATCTGTTAATGTTGTGACCGATTGCAAATTGTTCATGTAAATCCTATCTTGAAAGTAAATGTACCTCGACAAAAATAAAGACAAAAAGCTATATAAACCAAGTGCACTTCAACATAACGAATGTATGCTATAGGAAAATATAACAAAATAGAAAATATACTAACATAAGCTTATTTTGTTAAATTATTTATATTGTTTTGCCTATTTCTTTCACAATCAAATGTTTTCGCATATACAGGGTGACCGGTAAAATGTGTTAAGTTGTTGGGGGGTTAAGACAAGAATGCGAGGTGGTGTATTCATATCCGTTTAACCGGGATGGGCAATTTTCTAAAAAAAAAAAGAATTAAATTGGAAATTTTATTTTTTTTAAATAAAAGTAACTCCTACAATGTCATGCCATACCTTTTTGTGATAAAATTATTTTATTGACCCGTTTTAGAAAAATAAATTTTCAAACTCAAAATTTAAAAAAAAAAGTTAAAAATAAATTGTCAAACTAATTTTATACTCTGCATGCATACAATAAACATTAAATTAACCCCCTCCAACGAAAACAAAAAGGAAATCACTCTGTAAATAAAGCACCCATTTCATTGAATTCTTTCGAAAAGCTTCACTTATTTGTCCTCTCTTAGTTTAAACATATTTTGCGGTTTCTTAAACTTCATTTTTTGTTTGCGCTCTCTTGAACAGAACTTAGCTTTTTGTTTGCGCTCTTTTAAAAAAATACTATTTGTTTGCGTTCTCTTAATCTCTACTTTTTACTGGCACTCTTTAAACAATTAATTTGACTCTTCTTGTTTTGTATGGACTAAACTCGAATACAATATTTATACGTATAGGTTCATATGTATGTATATATTTTTTTTTATACGGCACACGCGCTAAAGGGGTTTGTTATAGCCCGTGTTTTAATGATTAGTCACAGTGCGAGCGATAGGAAATTAGAAAGGAAGGGAAAGGAGGTGTCAATGAACATGGGTCTTGAATGTTTGAAGATCAAAATGACAAGGGAAAATTGTGCTAGGCAATTCATTCCACATTCGTGTTGTACGGCTAAAGAAAGAATCCCTATATTTCACGGTACGTCCGAAATTTGGCTCAAGTGTAAACTGATGAGCGTTACTAGCAAGACGAGTGTTACGGGGGAAATGTTTAAGGGGTGGAACGCAGCTGGCTACCTCGAGTGAGTATTTTTTGTAAAAAAAAACCTGTAAAATAAGGAAAGACATGAAACATTTCGACGATGTTCGAGTGATGGAAATGTTTCCATAATGTTTCTCTCCTATCAATTTTAACGCTTTTTTCTGAACTCTGTCGAGCAGGTGTAAAAAAGTTTGAGAAGCACCTGCAAAGAGATGGGAGTTATACTCAAGTTTAGGGCGTATAAACGCTTTGTAAATTGTAGCCAGATCAGAAGGGGTGAAAAACTTCTTGCATCTATTAAGGAAGCCTAAGCATCTTGCAGCATTCTTGGCAATCTCAAGTATAAATATAAATAAATCTATGACATATAAAAACAACCAAAATCGTTTTAACTTGTCGCTGTATGCACGACACAAACACCTATATATTTACACAATTACGCGCATCACTGTAACTTTTATGACATCAAAAGAACAAATCTAAAATTTAGACAATACCTGACTGAAATATCAAATAAACCATTTCCAAGTTTTATTTCCAAAAATGTATTATTTCGTGCACAATGATCGCATTGATCGATTGTAATTTCATGGAACATGTTTTTTTTAGTTCTGAACTTCGTCAATGGCGGCGCTAGTTGTCTTGTCTACTTTACATCAAATGTCTTCTATTGTTGTTTTTGCTTCCCATGGCAATCTAGACAAAAACCACTCCTAACTTACCAATCAAGTGTTTGTGAACTTCGTCCATATACGGCGCATCAAACGTTCCTCTTATTGGAAATACTATAGATTATAAATACAATGGCTTTCCTGCTGAAAAAGCCGGCTTTGTTGTCCTATTTCTATCTTGCTAGGAACGCTCATCAGTTTAAAGTTGATCCAAATTTCGGACGACCGTGAAATATAGGGATTCTTTCTTTAGCCGTACAACACGAATGTGGAATGAATTGCCTGGTACAATTGATCTTCAAACACTCAAGGCCAATGTTTATCGACACCTCCTTTCCCTTCCTCCCTGATTTCCTTTCGCTCGCGCTGTGACTAAACATCAAACGGGCTATTATAAACCCTCGAGCGCGTGTGCTATATACAGGGTGTATCCTAATTCGCAAGCAATATTTTGGGGCATGCTTCTTGGGTATATTTTAAGAAAAAAATGGTTCTACAGTAAGGGCCTATCTCCAATTTTGATATGATTTTTTGGGGATTGAGGATAATGCTTACTTTGGTGTATCCTGGCCCACGTTAACGGTACCTGACTTCACTGTTAGTTTTTATGGTAGAAACTTCTTTAAGGGCTTTTTTTTTAAAGAAATAATAGCCTTTGTAAATGCGTTTAAATAAATTTGATATCTTGTCTCAGTTTAAAGATATCCAGTTTCTAGCCTGTTCGATTTTACCTGTTCATGCTAATTTTTTGACTTTGGGCTCGATTTTCTCCAAAAAATGCGTAATAAACATAGTGTTTTAATATTTTTTTTTTAAATACGTTAAGTCTAACATGGTTAACTCCTCCAGAGGGGGTGGAGGGCGCCTGGTTCAGGTTTTGCTTTCCCAAACTGTTTTATATGATTGGTGGCGCTTTTCTTACCAATCATTTCTTTTTGTAATCGGTGAAGGTTTCTGACATCTCCTCTTAAATTTCGTCTTGCTTTTACATCTCACACGGCACTTCAGCCCTTCTCAGCATTTATTTGCAACTTCTCAAATTGGAAATCCTTGCTTTAGTTCTTTAATTACTTCGTATACACAAAAGTTAAATGAAGTGCACTCCGATCAATCAAACCGAGTATGAAAATAGTGCAGAGTGGTTGTTTAACACTAAAACAGCCAAGAACATTTATAGTAATTGCCATTATTAACATATAATTATTTCCTTTTTCTTTTCAGATGATTCCATCTGATGGTACACTTCAGCATCAGATAACAGTTGACGGTATAACGCATATGCTCTCATCAAATATTTCCATTCCAGCTGAATTATCTCTCACACATCCTAATGCATGGTCTATTAGGCCAAATATTCAAAATTATCCACCTACCCCAGTCGAGGTAAAACTGCTGCTTGTTTTCGTATTCCTAATTATATTATAAACTCTACAAAAATTAATTTGTTATGTAGTGTAATTGTTTTTATTTTATTATTAATTTCTTGTTATATTTCCATTGTCTAGCAACATCAACATCAATCTTCATCCCCGATGCTAAGCCAGCAATCGTCTCCGTCAAACAGTCGTGCTGCGAGTCCAAACCGAACCAGTGCCAGCACAATGTTTCAAGGACAACAGCAACAGACGATACAGCAAGTACGTGGCTTACAGCGAACAGGATTACCACTAAGAACTGTAAGAAGACCATCGGCAGAAACAACACCTCCACCAGCTATGCAACAACATCAGCAGATGATGGGATCCATTAATAATGAGATGATTGCCCCTCAGAATATTAAAAACATGGAAGAGGTAAGAAAGTCTCTATAATCTTAAAAACTAAAACGTAAAACCAAATCAAAATAGAAGATATAAACTAATTATTTCTTTTCATATTTAAGACGGAATACCAGAACTTAAACTTAGAAATTACCTTTCAAGCTAAATTTATAATTTTTCCAATTTTCATACACGTTAGTTAAAAATTGAATTTAAATCATGAGAATCCTCATTTTATTTCAGCATAAAACCTTCTTTTCTGTAGTTTATTATAATCAGGCATCCTTTTGACAGTTGTTCTTATAAATATTTTATTATTTTTCAATTTCTACCCTTTTTTTTTAACAAAGAATCGTTTAGGGATGGCTTCGGTTTCTGTCTAAAAGCTATTGCTTTTGATGAGTATCTTCTTCGTTTGTTTAGAAACTTCCTTTCGGACCTTTCAATCCTATTCATGTTTAATGGGTACTAGTCTGAAACGTTTGATTTAAATGGCTGCCCCAGCGCTACGTTCTGTCTGCGACTCTCTTTCTTATATAAATGATATCAATCTCAGTTTTTCAACTAAGTTTTTAGAATTAAGATTCATATCCAATTCCCTTGGATGTGGAACTTCAACGGCAAGGTATGATCAATTCTAATTTCAAAAGCTTTTGCCAATCATCATAAACCTATATATGTATATACGATAGGTCCAAGATTCGTTAACTATAATTCCCATACATGAACAGGAGCTCTCACAACATACTTCTTTTTTTATATTAAATCTAAAATAGAGCTGTTAAAATGATAGGTGATACATATACAAGTATAACCGTATTAATAACATCATTTGAACTATGCCGTAATGAACCTTGCTTCGCATGTTCTTAAAGCTTCTCTTACAAATAGTGTTCCGATGTCGGACTAACCGTCAAATACAGGAACTCGTATTTTCATTCGCACAAAATCAATGTGGAGCATATGGCTCCGTTTTTCCCATTTGAATGTTCAAAATTTCAAAACCAATGTCAATCGACATCTTCATTCAAATATCTCTCTTTTATTGGCTTATGTTATGGTATGGTATTGCAGTTTTTAGGGAAAATAAATATTTACGTGTGGATATGTGACAGTCAACAAGCTTTTTTCACGCTTTTATATGGAATTTCGGGAATCCCTTCGTAAGTTATACAATTAAATTATATTCTTAAGGTGCTTAAGAATTTGTTGATTCAAGTTAATTCATTAAGAGGGTATATATAGCCCCTCGAGTGCTAGTGCCTTATACAAAAAAATTAATAAAATCTAAGCTATATTTTCATCGAACTTTGCTTCACAAGATATTCCATTAATTGCCTGTCCGCTGAGATCAAATTTAAGGTAATAGTTGTCCTCAAGTCTTTTTAGTTCTCCAAACTATTGACTTTAATTTTCAATAACATCGCATTTAAAACTCTTATTCTGAACTCGTTTTAGAACTCTTGCGTTTATTTTAGTTTTATGATTTATTTACAAAATCCCAAGCTAGGAAGTGCAACCCGAAATTGGAAGAAATATATTATAATAATGAGGGTATATAAATTAATACGAATTTGGTGCTAGCATTCTGTAGCTCAGAACCTTGTTGGTTCCTTTCCTGACCAGCAAAAACTGAAAATAGATTTCTTGATATCGTAGAAAAATACCTAGAACATTCAATGTAATTGATTTCTTTGTTGTTTTGAGTTGATTTTGATTTTATAGTTTCTTAGCCAGGAGCAGACTTTCAAACTTCTTAAAACCCACAAAAGAGCTTGGGCAATTTGTTAAATGCCTTGTAGATCCATTGTCAATCCACCATTCCATTGAATTTAGCTCTGTTATATAATACTTTGTTGCAGATAGATACTTAGTATTTGTTTATATCGACAAAGTTACTCCAAGTTACCTTCTGCTAACCACTTTCTGCAATCTCGTACCCATTCTTCTTACAAAAGTTGCAGACATCTTTTTTTTTATTCCAGGAACTACTTGGATTTGTTCGGAATGCATGTTACTTTTTATCTAAAGTTCTCCTGATCTCATGGCTTTATAAAATTCCGCTCATATGTACGTACAAAGCTGCGTTGCCAACTTATCAAATGTTTTTTTTTTTGTCATCTTTTGTTAACATCATCCATCTAGATTTAAAAGTCTCGGACGTCCTTGGAAACATATGCAGGACCTTGCTTACAAGTATTAAGTCTGGTAACTCGTTCTCTTTTTTAGTTGTAAGGACACTGTTCATTTAATTTCATAAACTTCAAAGTTTCGCTATGTTGGTTGAAACATCTTCAACTGGTTTCCAATTGAATGCAAAAAGGTCAGTCAGTACAGATCTTTAAAAACAGATCATTGGAATTTGCTTCATATTGTTGTTTCAGAGCATTCGGTATCATGTGCAGTTTCCTCATCCATAACTTTCTGATATACTGCGTCAGTAGCAGAAGTATTTATCATCGATTTTGCATAACTATTTGCTTTTCTAAATAAGTTCGAATATTTCTTATGAAGATTGATTTGTTCTTGCGTTGATCCCTCTCTTCTTCAGGGTCCCAAATATCGCTTTAAAAGGCTCCTTCATGGTAGTCTAGCAAGTCTCTTATTTTTCTTTTCCATATTTGCCAATCTGACTTACCACCCAAAAGTTTAATGTGTTTTTCTAGATCCATTTTTGAGATTCTAACTGATATTCCTTTCGTGAACTTTTTAAAATTCTACTGCAAATAAAATAAAAAATCAAAAATATTCGGCGCTAGTCCCGGAATTATTTATTATATACATTTTTTTTTTTCTTAATAATTCACGCGCACTAAAGGGGATATTAGTACCCTTAAAATGAATAACACAGTGCGAGTGTTTAGGAAAGTTGGATAGGATATGAAAGGAGGTACCGATGCACATTGGTTTTCAACGTCTGTATATCACGATGGGAGGGAAAAATCGATCCGGACAAAGCATACCACATTCTTGCAGTGCGGCTAAAAAAAGAGTCTCTATACTTTATAGTACGTCCGAAGTTAGGCTCAAGGGTAAATTGATGGGCATTCTTAACGGTGCGGGTGTTACGGGAAAATTGTTTCAGGGGAGGAATGCATCTGGCTATTTTGCTGGAGCACTGTTTATAGAAGTAGCGATAAAACAAGGTGAGGCAAGAGACATTAAGACGATGTTCGAGTGAAACAAATGTTTCGGTAATATGTAGTTCTTTCACCTTTAAGTTTTAAGGCTGTTTTTTGAATCCTATCCAGGAGGCGCAAGTGAGTGACAGGAGCACTTACTCAAGCTTTGGGCGAATGTATGCCTTGTAGATTGCAGATCAAAAGGGGACTAATATTTCTTGCATCGATTTAAGAAGCCTAAGGATTTTGCGGCATTTTTGGCGACGTCAAAAAATATGTGATCGTTCCACAAGAGGTGGTTTGTAATACACACACATACCTAGAACGTAAAGCTGTTCCGTTTCCTCAATGCAAGTCCCACTCATGGATAATGGCATAGGGGGTATAGGGGGTATGTTTTTGACGCATTAAACTCCACACGATTTCAAGTACCCCAATTCACAATGCTGTTTAAATCGGAGTTTAATGAGCTTATCATACGATTTCGTTGTAATAACACGTCCGAAGGCGAAGGCCGTGAATTATCAAACGTATATGAAAAGCTTAGGGTTGAGTCGTCAGCAAAACAATTTAATGGATTAGAAGTCACAGACAAGAGAGCATTTATAAAAATGAGAAAGAGAGTCGGAGACAGAACGGAGCCCTGGGGCACGCCAGCATTTATTTTGTGGAGATCAGATTATTTGGTTCAAATTAAGGCTCCGTTAAATAGCTAATTACCCAAGAAATACCCAAACAAAAAAAAAATAATTAAATAACTACCCAAAAAATTGTATGAGAGTGGGGAGTTATTTCATATGAAACACCAACGCCATCGCCCTGCCCCCCTCCACTCCGACCGAACCGCCCGCGACGCCGCTACAGCCCTGCCACCCGCCGCCGCCGCACCGAACGAAACGGCTAGGCTGCTCCCTGCCCCCGGTCGCCCTCGACTGTTGAAATGTTCCTTTTTACTTGCGATTATAGGTACTATAAGGCAAGTTATGGATTCGTGCAGAAAAAAAAATTTGAGATAACAATCACACATGACATTACGATGATAGAGAAGTCGAAAAAAGTGGGTCTGGAAATTCCGTCCGTCTGTCTGTCTGTCTGTCTGTCTGTCTGTCTGTCTGTCTGTCTGTTCGCGCCTCTGGAGGCTGAACGGGTGGGCCGATTTGCTTCAAATTTGGTATTTAGGATTTATTTGGCCGTCCCTCGGAACGTATTTTTTATTTTTGCTCTAGGTCCAAAAATAACGGCACCTGCCATACAATCTTGAAGACAAAAATTGATTTTCTCAAAAACGGCTCTAACGATTTTGATAAAACTTTCAGAATGCTATTTTTGCAAGACAATCTATCTTTTGGTTTGAAATTTTTTTTTCAAAATTTGTCTAATAACGGTACCTCTCATAGAACCAGTATTTTCAAATCAAATTTTCTCGTAAACTATACATTCGATTTCAATTAAATTTTGGCCACAGGAAGTCATTCATAATTTTATTAATATGGCATTTCAAAATTTTCAAAAACTTTTTTTTTTGATTTTTTATAATTTTTTCAAAAAAATTTTTGGTTTTCGAAATATGTTGGAAATGGGTACATTGATTTTCTTTTAAATTATTTTTCAAATGTAAACTACAGATTGCCATATATTTGCATACTCAAATAAATTTCAAAATATTTTTTGAAAAAGTTTTTCAAAAATAACCTTTTAAAAAAAAAACTGGTCCAACGATTTTCAATATTTTTTTTTCCTAGATTGACGTATAGCTTTGAAATTTTATTGCATACTTAGTTTTTCCGAGAAAACTCTTAAACTAATTTAAAAAATAAAAGAATTTTCGAAATTATTTAATTTTTTTTAATATCCATATATGCAGCCACTACGCAATTGCTTATCATAAGAGCAAGTTCGTGCGACCCAGTCGTGCATTTTATTTATACTATTTTTCAAATTTCACATTTTTTTGGAGACTTATTTCATTATTTTTTGAGGACTTGCTTCATGCCTTTTGGGGATTTGTTTCATTTTCGAATTTGGGGATTAATTTCATAATGCTTTATTGCATTGCCCCAATCTTGGGTAATTCTTGGGGAGTTATTTCACGGAGGCCAAATTAACACTTGAATGGAGTGAATTTAACTTCTTTCGGTTTTACTTTTCCGTTGTTAGGTTTTAGCTTCTAAAAGTAAATGGAAATCCATGATATCAATGAAAAACTGAATAAAAATGCGAATATAAATTCTCAAAAATTTAAATTTAAATAAACATTCTCGTGAATGACCCCAAGTTGCCGGTACCAATAATAGAACATTTTAGTATTTAAATATATTTCTCCTTCATAGTAGGTAAGTCAAACTACGATCTTTGTGATTTCACTTCGAACTGAGCATCCAGTTTAGTCGATGTAACTATTTCGTTTCCACAGACGCATTTGATAAATAATGCTGACTACTCAAACTCAAGTTAGTCCAGAAATTAGGCATTCATCGTAACATTTATATATTTTTACATGATATATTCAAATCCGCTTGAACAGAAGCATAAATGGACCAACAGATAAAAATAGACATTAAAAGTACATTTATTTTTGACTTAAATTTGCTCATACCCTGTTTTTTGTATTGCAGGTTAGTAGCGAAAGTTCTATGACACAGCTACAGGCTTTAATTCGCAACGGCTATGCTAGACCAGGAAATCACACAATTCCAAGGTTATCGAAGTCCGCGATTAATTTGCAACAACATCACAGCCAAATGCAACAACATCAACAACAACAGCATCAACAACATCAACAGCAATTAAATCCACACTTTCAGTCGCTTTCATCCAGCAACTTTGGCATAAGTTCAAGTTTAGCATATACCCTACAGAATATGTCGCTTGTTGACGGACAACATCCACAAATCGAAAACAGCACTATGACGGTGATGAATCAACAAAAAAGTGCTGGAAGCGATTCGGGCAGTTCAATTGGATCCTCAGGTGATATATCACCACCCGAAACACCAAGCTTAATCGTCAATAATAGTGGGTTAGGAAGCATGAAGCTAAGTGAACAACAACAACACAAGCAACAACCTACCCAAAAACATCAGCAGCAATTAAACTATAACAAACAAATAAATATTGCCCGATTAAATGGCCGGTCTGATAAACTGTTGCCAATTAGCGTTGGCTCTAATTCTGGTTCGGCAACACTGATTTACCCACCTGCAACTAGTCCCCAACAGCATTATATAGGAAATGATATCATATTAAGTAGTGGTTCCAATATTATTCAATCTTCCCTGACAAATAATAATCAAGTTGGGGGTTCGGTAAATGATGGAGGAAGTTCTGCCGTGGTATCCAATAATAACCTTGGGGCAAATACAGTACTCATAACGTCACCATCGGCAATCGGTGGAGGCGTTATAAGTAATGTCATCACATCGAACTCGGTTATTTTGCAGCCGGCGCAGCATCAACAGTACACGGCCGCACATCCCTACCATGCCCAGCACATAGCCTCGACGACGCGACCGCCAATAATTCCCCATAGTCATGGAATCGCTGGACCTTCGCCACACGGAACGTTTCGCTTGCCCTCCTTTCAAATTCCGCCAAACGGAGAAATAATTTATCCTTATCATCCAGCCGGCATTGCATTTTTATCGGGAACGGCGCCACCTAATACAGCGGTGACTGCTGTTCGTTCTTCGCCGTCAACTTCTGTACCTCCCCTGACTACAACGAATGTCATACAACTGCCGCAACCAACACCACATCAGCAACAGTCAGTGCTGTCTCAGGCTCAAACAAATACTTCTCCAACAAATGCCGCGCTCTTGACAACGTCGCCTTTCACATCATTAACAGTCGGAGTGAGCAAACAGTTGTCCTGTTACAATTGTGGCTCACAGACCCACAGCGGTCGGGATTGTAACGAAGCGTCAATGGAAGATGTCACTAGAGGGGCAATATATAAATTGGACTATTCAGTTTCGTCATCAGTTTCGCCCACTGGACCACCACAGACCAGCGCAGAAAGCCTAACGGGAATCAATAGCAATTGCAGTAGTTGCACACAGCAATCTATGACGAATAATGAAATTGGCGCTGAATCTACATCCCCAACGGCTTCAACGTCATCATCGTCTTCGTTATCAAATAGCAACGTTAATCCGAAGTGATCATTTTATAATTTTTATAATAAGACTATATTGCTAGATGAGGAATAAAATATACCTACATATATATAATATTACTTTTTCATCAAAACATGCAGACATACAATATGTCCAACGTCAGTTGTTAAAGAAATAATATCTATATATCTATTAATTATAAACGTCTAATCAGTTTTTTTTTTCTTTTAAACTTTTAAATTTTTATCTATATATATGGAAAAACAAGAAAATATTTGTGTACATTTAATCAAGGGAAGAAATCAAATTTCTAACTAAGATGAAATATTTTTTTATTTTCTGTTAAAATATGAAATTAGTTGGTAACAAAAAAACATAAAAAAAAATATTGTATTTAAAACGAAGATTTTACGTGTGCCATTTTTTAGACAAATTGTTACAAAAAAATTACATGATATACACAAAAAGAAAAACAAAAATTAAAAGGCAATGTTTTAAATGCACTCCAAAGCCGGCAGCATATTCAAAATACAACTCATCAATAACTTCAATGATAAGAACAAACAAATTATGCAAACAAAATTCAACAGTTTATGGCGTAAAGCAAATATAGCGTACAACAACTTACTTAAATTTTAAATACAATTATTAAATGTAAAAAAAAAAAACACTTATATATTATAAATAGGAAAAAAGTTAAGAAGAAAAATAAATAAAAAAAGTTAAGTTAGCTTGCAAACAATTAAAAAAAAATAAATATTAAATGACTTGCTAGATCTTAAGCGATTAAAAAACCTACTTTTTGACAACATACTATTCTTATTAACAAAAACCAAAATAGAAAATTAATAATTAAATTACTTCGACTGATGTATCTTGGTTTTATTTGTGTTCCCTGTTATTTGTAATCTCTTGTCCGCAAGCGAGTTCAGGGTTTTTGAACCTTGGACTTTTTTACTTTTTTTTTTTTTTAATGCATATTGATTCGTTTGGTGAATAAGATATATTGTGAGTTGAAATTGTGTACCTATGTATGTATTTAAATAAAATGAATGTAGAATTGGTTTGAAATGAATGAAAAAGAATGGTTTGCAAAAAAAAAACTAAACTTCTTGGAGTTTTATACCTAACACTTTTCATTAGAGAGCGAGCAACCCAAAGTTTTTTTTTTTTTTGAAAACGTTCCAATTTTGCCAGTGTCTGTGCTAAAGACAATTTTTTGAATCAAGAAACTGTTCAACGAAGTTGCTACGCTAAAGTGACACTGACAGAAAAAGTAAAACTGTTTCGTAGGCACTGTCTAAAAAATTGAGCCAGTTTTGTTTGTTCCAATAAGTAAAACCAAACGCCTAAATAGCCCATCCCGTCAAAGCTGCAGGGCCACAGATAACAGTAAATCTATGTGACCCCATTTTCCAATTAAACCAAGTGTTGCCATAAGTTATGCTACAAACAAAAATCTCAATGAAAAGAAGGGTAGGAATTATTTTTCAAATATTTTTATTAATAAAAATATAAATAATGAAAAAGTAATAATATTTCAAATAATTTATTCAAAATGAACACCTTTACCCTGAAATGCTAGCTACTGGCAAGCAAATGACTACATGTATTAATTGTCAGATACCTATCTGTATTCCAGTTGGCTGGAAGTTTGTCTGTGTGAGTGGAAAAAGTGAGTGTATTGCAACTGTCTTGCCAGTAGCTGGCACGTGTGGGGTCCGGGTAAGACTCAAATGTTTTAATTGACTAACGAACATAGAAAACAATAATTATGACTAGCTTTTGACTTAACAAATAGAGTGAGATAAAACCATTAGTTCAAATACTTAACAGAAAGCAAGAGTTATTATTATATAGCACTTTCCATTGGACGAAAAGAAGAGTCCAGAAGCATCCGGAAGTCTTCTGAAACCGTTCCATTGGTAAGCAAACGACACTTCTGCCGATTCTGAGAAGAGAATTTTGCTTCTTGATTTGAAGTCAGAATCCACTCAAGAAGCACAAATACAAATATAACTCAAATGTCACCCATAGAATATTCATTGAGGAAGGTCTATTCGCATGCAGCATTGCCGAAAGTCTTGGTAATTTCGACAAATGTGACATATTGATGAATCCAAATCTGATGATGAAGACGTCGAAGGTAAGCAAGGAAGTTAAGTGAGTGGCATTTAATACGAGGAACCAATACAAATCCCTTTATAGCGCGAATCGGGCTACGCACACCACTTTACAAAAAACTTGTGAAACTGATGCCTGCGAATACTACATTGTTTTAAAATTGAGCAGAAGCGATTTTGCTTGTTCCATTGGTTTTCAGAATGAGTGGTTCCCGGAGTGAAACCAATGGAAAGTGCTAATAGTTTCTTCTTCCCATTACATTAAAAAGAGATGATTTTGTCGGTGCATCCATCGTATTCATCATGATGTTGTTGTTCTTGTACATATAAATGCTTTCATACACTTCCAATCCAAATACCTGCCAGCATTCACATCCACATATGTTTGCTTAGATTTAAGTTCTCCAGCATAATGAATTTCAATTTTGAATTGAATTTTATGCTCATTATATCTCGTTTCAATGTTTCTCTTCGTTTGTCCATTCCATAGTATGTAGTTTTGTTCACAATCGTTACACGCAACTTCGTAAATACCTGGTTTTTTGAGTGTTTCTGTTTTACCTTTCGTTGATCCTAGTTTCGTTTTGTTTTTCGTCTGATGGAAACACAAGTTTATTTTTTTTATCGAAGGTGCGAAATGTATTTTCAGCATTTTCCTTTGTTGGTTCTCTTTCCATGTTATGCGGGCCTTACACCACGCAATATTATTGCGCAATACTCAGTATTGCACAGTTATATTGACCGTGTAAGGTCTTTATTGCGCAGTAATTTCGGTTTGCCCAATATATTGTGGAATGTTAAAAAAATTTAACATTTTTTGGAACTTCTTCAATATATTGCGCAGTGTACTGCGTCGTGTAAGGCAAATTAAAGGGAAATCTCAATATTTGCTTCACATACATACATACTTGAATTGTTTTTTTTTTTTTTTTTTGATTAAATACAAACATCGCCAACTCAAAAATAAAAAGGATGAAGATTGAAGTGCATTCAGGTAGTAGGTAGCTAAAAATTCGATTCCTATGCAAAAAAAAATCGTTTTCACACAGCTTGTGTGAAGGAAGGCAATAATATTTTGCAATAATATTGCATCGTGTAAGGACAACGCATTTTCACGCAATATTTTTGGCCAATATCTTGAGCAATAATATTGCGTGGTGTAAGGCCCGCATTAGACTTTTTTTTTTTACTATTTTCACTGTTTCTCCACCATTTTCGTTACCATTTCTTGTTTCTTCTTCTTTGATGTAGTTAAGGTGGCTTTAAATGGAGCTGCAAGTGCACAATCACTATAATTTTCAAGCTGCATCCATAATTTTCCTATAATCTGCATCCATGAAGACGTCTGCCTTTTTTCCTTCCCTCTCTATCACAAGTATGATTTATTGATTTTGCATCCTCTTTTTTTTGTAGATCATGGCTTGCAGCAAAGTATAAAAATCATCCTTGTGTCATAGAGAGGGAAGGCCAAAATGTATATAGATTATAGGAAAATTATAGTGAAGAACATATTATGTTCATCTTCATCGTCTGCACTATAGTTGTTGTTGTTGTGTTTTCGTCAGCACTATAATTTTTGTTACAGCTTCATTTAAAGCCACCTTTAACATCTTCCAAGTAATTTTTTGGGGTTCAATGGAACTGAGCATAATCTGTAAACCATGCCATTAAAATCAGCTTTTTTATGCTGCAAAGGGCAAAACACATCATCATTCCGTTTGTTGTACTTTTCTTTAACCGTGAAAATTTTTTCACTAGAAAACATCCTTTAGCGAACGAGAAAGCAAAGTTTTTGAATACTCAAAGGTCATCTCTAAAAAGCCGCGACATTGATCTTTTGGCCATAACTATATGCTTTCGCAACGGTTTTCTGCTACTGCTTTCACCGCTGTCCGTGCCCTCAAAATCCTTGGTTGACCTGATCGAAGCTTGTCTGTGTTGAGAAGGTTTATCTGAATTGTGCTTTATTGTGCGCCACACGAACATACGACTTATGCCTAGGGGTTGGAGAACTTTAATAATGCACTAGTTTAGATTTACCCTATTAAAATAAAGCTATCACTGTAATCCTCTTTTCTTTGAAGCTCGGTGTCATGGTGAACGCGTTGAATAAAAAATCAAACTGAGTGCTACTATAAAGCTAACTGTTAGCCCTTGGTAGTCTGGGCATGCTAGTACGAGTAGTTACTTATAAATAAAAACGGTCACTCTCCTCGAACTTAAACTTGAACGAGAAAGCCTGGAGTACATTCAGATTTTTTTTAATGAATGAAAAAGAATTATCTTAAAACCTGTTTATTTGAGAAAAACATTTTTTTTCCGTTATTTATGGAATATTCTAAAAAACCTTATATCATTTTGGAAGGAGAATTGAACGCGCCATTTTTTAAGGTAACTTGCCAAAATTTAGTATAGTACATTTTTTTTACACTACAGAGCCCATTGAATTAGGGTCATGTAAAAATTTTGAGTATTTAGTTGGGCAAAAAAGTGACATTTTCTTCAAAACTGATGCAGGTGTGTTTAAAATTTTTAATGCAATTGTTAGCGGGGTTATTCGAGGTTCCATAACAGAAAAAAAAATTGAGAAAAATTAAGATTTGTAATCACGGCACTTGAAAGGCCGTAATAGGGTGAGCATTTTTTCGATTTTTTTTCGAATGCCTTTAACTCACAAAATACATGGCAATACATAAACTTAGGACGCTAAGTTTAGACGCAAAATTTTTTTTTATTAAGGCTTTGCGTCAAAACTTAGCGTCCTAGCGACTTCAAAAATGCATATTCGTGATCTAGGATGTGCCACCTTTCAAATGATGTATCGAATTATATGAAAAATCGACTTTTATCTTTAAAGGCGATTTGCGGCTAAACTAGACGTGCTAGACCTATCAAAGTCGACACCTTTAAACTTGATTTGCGGCTAAACTAAGCGACCTAGCGACTTCAAAAATGCATATTGATGATCTAGAAAGTGCCATTTCTAAAAAATCAAAAAAAAAATTGGTAAAAAAAGTTTTTTCCAAAACTTTGAAAAAAATAGTTAAAAGAACATTTTAATGCATTCATTACGGCACTTGCAATTATTTGAAAACAAATTTTTTTTACATAAATTACATAAAAAATAAAACGCACCTTTGAATCATAATAGTTTGTGCATTTACCTATATCTAAATGTAACATCCAATCACAATAAAATATAGGCACCTTTAAATAACCTAGGTACGTACCTATTTAGGTAAATATGTATCTACTTACATATGAGCCTTGTAACGTAAATAATATTGTTAAGAAATATAATTATAAGAAGAAGTGACATGTAAATGAAATTAAATATCCGCAACGAAAGAACTCGGGAATAATAATACCCTCCGACCTTCAAACATCCAAATATTTATTCATTCCAGCCCAACTGCCAGTGGGCACTAACCTTCTCTCATCGACATCCTATGGATGACAATCAACAGAAACCAATGCCTTCCAACAGCTGCTCCTACCGGGGAGGAAGTAGAAAGAGACAAGCATCATCAAATATCCTTGACTCCTATATCAAAGATCAGCAACTCCAGAGTCCATCATCCTCATGTCGGGGTACCTAGCAATACGCCAAAGAACACCACAAAGTACTTACATGACGATAGCAATGCCTCCTGCTCCTTCTAATCCTCTCCCCGTTTCTTACAATTTCCTAACCATCCCGTTCACAGAAGCGTGAACTATCCATCGGACTACCATAGGTCCTGACCACAAAACCCCGTGGAACAGCCTAGAGGGTATCCGATGCCATGTCCACGCCTATCCGCTACAAGTGCTCGATGTTCCGCTTGTAGCTGTATCACTATGTAGCCTACACCTGGAAACCATAAACCTTAACTTTACTCCCATAACTATACCTAGACCACGAACGCTACCTCATACTGCATTATCTTCATATCCAGAGACTTCACTCCAGTTTGCATCTAAATGTCTGGTTATGGCTATCTGTTTCTCGTGAATTGGGATGTAAGTAACCTCTTGCCGGCAACGCCCCCTTTCCAATTACCCACTCGTGAAGAATGGCCAACCAGAACGGCATGCGACAACGCAAGGTTATGGCCGAGATCGACCGTCGCGGTGGCCGGCAGTACCCTAGCCTCGACTAGCTCAGCCCGGCCGTGGGCACTTGCTCCGGGATCTATACGACCGGTGTTACCTCTTTTTTTTCTTACACTGCCGACCGGTGAACTTTGGTGGTCAAGTTCGAATAATAAATGTTCTAAAGCTTATTGGCCCTCATAACCTTCGAAGAATAGACGGGATTGAATTGATTTAAAATGGGACGAGCGATTCTACAGCGCACCTCTCACTAGTATGAGTGAACATAGATGAGAGGTAAAGATTCGGATATGTTATTATACCAAACCACAGAACGTAAACTGTTTATTACATGAAATCAAGCAAACCATAGATGAGCGTGGTTGCCATGGCTGGTTACTGCTGTCTACGCGTTCGGCTGCCACGATGATATGCCAAACGCGGACGCAGAGGTGACTGACTAAAAGGGGAGGGAGGGTCTAAGATGGCTATCGATCCCCCTGGTCTCATAACCCACCCTGTTCGATGCCAAAAACCAACTCTCTTGGCATCGACCGTGGTTGTCCGTAGACCTTTGAGTCCCCAAGACTCAATGAATGTTATCGGGCAACCCCAAGATTAGAAAAGCAAGCAAAAATTGGCCTGCTTAAACTCTTAACTCAACTAGGTCATAGTATCCTACTATGGAACTATTCTCCTATACCTCCAAACGATAAACCCAAACTACAACACCCAAAATGTACACACGCCAGATATCATTCCAAGAAAAGTGAGGGGTACCACCCTCCCTTGGATAAACTTACTTCATTATTGAAAACATATCCATGATTTTCTAAACGAGAATATCTAGAAGTTCTTCAGAGAAAGGAATCAAGAAAAATATTATATTTTTTTTTGAAAACTTTATAAAAGATCTTTATAGTTTATTCAATGTTAAATGAAATTCTTAAATCTTAGGAATATGCTTAAAGCTACCTTAACAAAATAATTGGATTTCGGTAATATTAGAACTGACAATCAAATTGAAGTTAAATAATATTATCTTGATTTGATTGGAATTACAAAATGACCGGTAAATAGACTATGCGAAGTTCATACACAATAGTTCAACTATCTGAACCTTCTTAAAGGCGTTTCTGAAGGAAATTAATTGGGAACTTAACAATGTTCCAGAAAATCTAAAGTCTAGGTCAATGTTCATAAGTTTGACCCGTATCTCTCAGGATACAATATAATATTATAAGCCGATGTCATAATGGTGTGAGATTCAAGTGTAAAAAAAAATAAAAAAAAAATAACTAATAATAAAAAAAAATTTTTTAAATAAAAAGAAGTGATACGTAAGTTGAAACAAAACTAAAGACAACAAAAAAAAATAAAGTGAGATAAATGAAAGTATATTAACAGCAATGCTACGAGAAAGCAACTATTCGTGTCCTCAACGCGGCGGTGAGACACTACCGTCGGTTATTATTAATGATCTTAAAAGATTTTTAGGCGACCTTAAAGCTATGTATGAGAATCACGAGCAAATCGGAACTCTACGCGATTATTCTCTCTCTACACTATTCAAATCCCAAGCGAATAGTGGATATATCTCCCAATAAGTACGTATAGTAACGAAACTCTCGGAACTAAACCAATTTCAAACGTCAATAACGTGATCTAAGGTAAGTATCTTAACCACGGTATCAAATCAAAGACATGAATTTCAAAATGTAACCAATAGTACCATGTATAAGAGAACACAGTTCGCGTCTCATATACAATCGATAAAGCAATTTGCATATAGCAATATAGTGTGAAACAAAATAAAATATAATCAAGTTAAATATTTTAAAAGCAATACAATACGGCCAATAGGGCGGTAAGGAAATGTCGACGCTTCGGAAGTGCACTCCTGATAGCTGTAAAGAATGATTAGGATAATATATTTAATTGCTACACCATTTACTCTGCTCTATGAGGATACTGATTCGATCGGTACCCTTCTATCGGATCGTATGTTAGGCTTGAATTGAATTGGTTGATATCTTATATCAGTGGATAGGTTGATATCTATTTATTGGCCTGTACTGTTACGAGTACGACGACAATGATCAAAAGTAAAACGAAAGAAGTAAGTAACGCGGACAATAAGTAGCGAAGGATAGTGTGTCTCTTGATGTCTGACACCTCTGATATAAATCAGTGAAATGTTATTGAGCGTAAACGCGAGTGATTAATTTTAGTAACTTCGAATAGTAAATTCAAAAAAAAAAAAAAATCGAAAATCAAGAACGCGACGTTAATCTACGACCGCGGCTGGTCGCTACCGACACTAAACACAGATAAAAAAAAAAACTGAAAAGTTAAGTCTATTACGACTAAGTGAAAACAAAAAAAAACTAAAGTGACCAAAGGATATAGAAAGTGTAGGACCTACCCGAGGATGTACCTGAGCGGCCTTTTAGTTATTAAACCGGAAAGTAATAAGAGCTCGGGCTCCGTAAAGACAATTATTTCAATACGGGAAACCGATATCAACACGACGTGTCTCCGAGTGAGTATTCGAACTCTAAATTTCAATAGGTTCTTTCTTTAGTATATCAGTTAGTCTTTTCATATGAATCACATAATTAGTTAAATATTATAGGGATATTTCTAAGATAAAAATACAATTAAGGATATACAATAAACGTAGATACGGTGAAAGGTATGCGGCCTCCGGCCTTGGTATAATTGTTTGTAGGTATCAGCAAGTGTATTTCATAAATAGAAATCACCACCGTCCGTGGCGATCGACGTCGTGCGTCGGCGTTGAACGCTGGTCATATGGCACTATGCGTTCGCCGGTAATAAATTCGTTTTCTTACGGTGGATCTGAGCTTCAGTGCTCTCGATAGGATCACCAATATAATAAATTACAAAAGGGTTACCTGAATATTTGATGTATAATTCACAAATTTTCTGAATTGAAAGTTGACATGTAAGTATTTCAGGAACTGATGTAAGGGTTGAGATATGCAAACTGCTCCGTCCCTCGATGATTTAATAAAACTTAGCTGGAACTGCTGGGGGGGGACCGGCATCTGTGATTAATACACACGCCTGGCGTCCTGTTGGGGTGCTCCCACGTTGATAAGATTTGTTTTATACTCCCTCGAAGTGGCCTTCAGCCTATCGTGACTGGGTACCTCTTATTCATCTGTTGATATCACGCAAATGTGGTTCACTGGATTCGGTAGGACGTCTATGGTCCTCTTTGTTGCGCCGGCAGGGCGTTAAGCGTTATGAAAACGGAATATTCCTCCGCAAGGGGTATCCAGACATAGAGTGTAAGACGTGGATGTGGTTACGAGCGAGCCAATAAATGGATCAACGCTCCGTAGCCACGTGTGCGACTTCCGTGGAATCACAGGGCGGCGATGCACAATTATGTCTGCGTATATGTTGCAGCCACAAGTTACAAACAAATGAATGGACTCTTTTCTTGTTGTAAACCAGCGCGGAAGCGCATAAGCGTGTATATTTACGAGGATATATATATTTGTGTGGCCTCATGAACCGAGGAGTAGTCTCCACACAACAAAAAAAAATAACTTTTCTGGGTAGAAAGAAACAAAATTCACTTTCAGGAACAATGAGTGGGATAAGTAGTGGAATAATAAATCCTTGCAGCCTCGCCTGCTCGTCTTGGGATATACTGTGGTAGGATTCTTCATCCAGAAATGTGCTCAGACATCCTGTAACAAATTATGGCATCGAATTAATTTGTCTGCCAAGTGACGCCATTAAATTTTTCGTCATTGGGGCAACGCAAAAGAAATTCGTTTGCACCAATCACTATTAATTTGATTTTACTCACCTTGATTAATGTAAATTCCTATTAATATTGATGATTTTACCAATTGCTATGGCAATTGGATGGATTCTCAGTAGAGAAACCAATGTCCATCCAAAATGGGCGCGGCTGCTAAATATTCTCCCTTCAGGGTTCTGCGGAGGAGATGCTTTAGTGTCGACGTCTGGCTTCGAAATGAAATCCACAGACAACTTTCTAGCATATATTCCCCGCTTTCCAGGAAGCCGTACGCCATATTAAATATCTCACATCCTCTTTTCCATTATTCGATTTGATGGAAGTATCGAGTTGGATGTATCAGAGTAACGAGTTATTATGGGTAGTATTCACTATGCAGAATTAGCAAGTGTGACTTTTTTTTGGTCATGCATCAAATTTGACAGGACGTTTAGGTAAGTATTAATTCTTCGGAAATAGAATGGTAAGTACAAGGAATGACAGGTTTTCTGTCATTATGCAAACGGAACTGCATTTGACTGATAACAAACCTATTGATGTTTCCAACCGCAGGATGATAGTATTTCAGTCAAAGATATGACTGTCATTAAGACTATCAGTTATCTGACGTTTCTCTGTTTGCATTTAAAACTTCAACTATTGAAATTGCAATTTTGTGATGGTATTGCAGAACAGGTATTCCCGATGCTAAAATTTTACACTATCTTCTTCGCAACGTGTGTAACGATATCCGAAGCGGTTTTTAGCAGCTTCTGTACCAGTGAATTAACATGTCATGATCCACTTGTTGATCAATTATACAGTTTGATACAAAGTTGAGTCTGCTTCTAAAGCGAGTATGTTCTGAATCTTGCTTATAGACTGGACCAAGGGCGAATAAGTTGATGACTTTGCAGTGTCATATATCCTAGCTCCAGCTTGGCGTATACCAAACCATAACTCTATCATACTGCTGCCTATGAAAATATATGACATCTGTCATATGTCCGAATGTGTGATTACTCAAAATTAACATAACAAGAGGTGTGAGTGATACTTATGCCAATTATTGCAACTTGCTCAAATTTCTTTATATTGCGAACTCCATTATTTTACCTTTGCTCATCAATAATATTACTGGTGTGCCAATTCTCGCACAATGAAATCCTACCTTTTTTTCTACTTTTTCAATAATGTAGCTGTCCTGCATTTCGCTTCCGTGTGAACGAAGCTCAAACAATGAAATAGCGAGTAGCCGCATACTCGCCAGTTTTTTTGTGTTTCCAAGAAAAATGGAACATACACAGAATGGAAAGCAGACAGAAAATGGAAACCTAATGGAAGGCCATTCTGGAAATGATATTTCGTCTGGGTGGATTCTATTTGTGGAATTTATGTAGGAGTGGGGTAAAATGAATGTGTTCAGAACAGATTGAGTTTGCGAATGGTTTCGCTGGTAGATGGCGTTGGCAAGAATATGGTTTGCGTGCCAATCTGCAAAAAGTTTTCCCTACAAAGCTTGGAATTTCGACTAAGCCTGCTTCGTCGAACTTCCAAGAAAAAGGAGAACTTCTCACAAATAACTTACGTCTGGAACTCACATACCTTTCGTATCATATCGATACTGCAACTCTTTACCGTCTAGTTGGTTGAAGACAAAACAAAAATAAAACAAAGTTGTATGCATGGGAAATACATGTAAATAGTACGTCTGAATTTCTAAGTGTTTGTATGCACACTTGATGCTACTACAAAAAAAAATTTTTGTGTATAGGAAACATGTTCCTATGGTACGTCAGGGTTTAAATTTTCTTTAGGTCATCAGGCAACATAATAAGATTGTTGTACGAACAGACCAAGAGTCTCATGCACAGCTGAGAGCCGGGCATTCAATTGCAAAAAAAAATTGTCAGAGATACTCTATCTCTTCACGTATCTTCATACGTTAATAGGCTATAAAAAAAAAATTTTGTCGTTGCTTATGCCAAAAGAAAATTTTTAAGGAAAGTCTGGTTATTAAGGGTCTAAGTCAGGGTTATAATCATAGTTCGATTGTTTTATCTTTTAAGGTCTTTGGTGTGACACGTCCATTTGTGTCCTCGTCTATCTTCAACTTCGTACAAATTTTCACCAATTATATTAGTAACACGAACTTTAATGAATTTTGGACACAACTTCGCACTTAGATGCTTAGTTGCGTCACTGAGAACATGATTTCTTCGATATATTTCATCGCCTATTTTAAATGTCACAATCCTGCTTCGGAGATTATAAGTTTTCTCATATGCTTCATGAGTTTTCTTCAAGGCTTGTTTCAAGTACGAGTGAATGATATTCATCCTGCCAACTTTGGGAAGCCAATCTATCTCCGAACAGTTCAGTCCACCCAACTCTCTCAAAAGACGGTAGTCTGCGCCATGCTCAATCATACGTTGTCCGTAAAGGGCTTCGTACGGTGACATTGTGAGAGTCGAATGCACCGTCGTGCGTAAAGCACTACTAATCGAAGACAGATGGGCATCCCAATCCGTCTGTCGAGGATTGACATACGATCGTATCGCTGCCAAGATTGAACGATTCACACGTTCGCTTGCATTTGACTGGGGAGCATACACTGCCGTTCGGTAGTGTTTGACCCCGAAAATATTTAAAAACTTTTGGAACTCTTTCCCAACGAATTGCGTACCATTGTCAGAGAGAAGGCTCTCTGGTACTCCGTAAATCAGAAACACTTCATCTTTTAGGAATTTGACCACGCTCGCGGCTGTTGCCTTACGCAGTGGTTTGATGAAAACAAATTTAGTCAGTTGGTCCAACACGATCACTATATAGACATTACCAGCCTTCGATCTTGGGTATGGCCCAAGAAAATCAACATATAGATGTTGAAATGGCCTATCTACTTCAAAACTATTCCCCATTTCCGCTCGCAATGTCATATTGGCTGCCTTACTGGTCTTGCATGTCTCGCACCGGTCAACGTAAAGTTTGACCTGAGTGTACATACCGGGCCAGTAGAATCTGTCTTTCAACCTGTAAACTGTCTTCACCACCCCACCATGCGAAGCACGCGGCGGATTGTGAGCCAGAGAGATAAGAGATTCAGTCATCTCTGATGGAACCCACAACTTCCAAGTTAGATCATCCGCCAAGGGATTACCTCCCGCATGTTTGGTGCGTTTGTATATATATCCTTCCGATACTTTAAGGTCCGGTAACCGCTCCTGTTCCTTCCTGATGTGACTGATGATATCCAGATAACCTTCAGATTTAAAGGATGGATCCTCAAGATCGATGTGAAGTACCTCCGAGGCATCGATCTGTGGTAGACATGAGAGGAAAGCTGACACTGTCAACTCATCGTCTTCATAAGCTCTGGATAGAGCGTCTGGCACGACATTTAGTGTTCCCTTTCTATGCTCTACCACAAAATCGAATCCTTGGAGTCGCATACTCCACCTCGCTAATCTTCCGGTTGGATCTTTCATGGTCATCAGCCATTTCAGGCTGGAATGGTCCGTAATAACGCGAAAATGGTATCCCTCAACGTACGATCTGAACTTTTGGATACCTTCAAAAGCTGCTAAGCACTCGCTTTCAGTCACCGAATAGTTTCTCTGTGCAGCGTTCAGTTTCCGGGAGAAGTAGTATATAGGCTGCTCCGCTCCAGATTCGTCTCGCTGACAGAGTACACATCCGATGCCAGTCGCGGATGCGTCGCAGAGAATAATGAATTCCTTGGAGAAGTCTGGATTGACCAATACAGGCGCTGAAGTTAGAGCATGTTTGATTCGCAGGAATGCTTCTATAGCTTCTGGTCCTAATTTGAAGGCTTTTCCCTTTTTCAAAGTCTCGGTCAACGGTGCGGCTAGGGTGCTGAAATCCTTAACAAATCGCCGATACCAACCTGCCATACCGAGAAATCGGCGAACTTGGCGAGTTGTAGTTGGTAAGGGAAAACTTGTAATCGCTGTGATCTTATCTGGATCGGCTTTCAAGCAACCCTGACCGACCTTATAACCGAGATAGTGAAGCTCATCAAAACAAAACTTCGACTTCTCGACGTTTATCGTCAGTCCTGCATTCGTCAAACACTTTCCGACTATCTCCAGAGCCTCCAGGTGTTCGTCGAAATCCTTCGACACAACCAACAGATCATCTAAGTATACGAATACTTGATCTCGTAACCCCGATGGAATTACGCGACTCATGAGGTAACTCAAACTTTGTGCTGCATTGCATAGACCGAAAGGCATGACCTTAAATTGGTACAATGGTCGTCCTGGTACCGTAAAAGCGGTCTTCTCCCTAGAACTTTGCTCCAGCGGTATCTGCCAAAACGCATCCTTCAGATCCACGCTAGAAATATAACGTGTCTCTGTCAGACGTGCTAGCAGACCCTCTATGTGCGCGATTGGGCGCGCATCCTTCTTCGTTACGGAATTCACTTTTCGAAAGTCCAGACACAATCGGTTCTTGCCAGGCTTGCGAACAAGCACCACTGGAGAACTCCATGCGCTGGAACTTTCTTCAATGACCCCCAACGATAGCATGCGGTCCAATTCCGCGTACATTAGGGTTTGTATCGCTGGAGAAACGGGATAGTACCTCTGCTTTATAGGTACGGCGTCACCCGTGTCTATGAAATGTTGCACTAGATTCGTTTTCCCGAGTCCATTGACTGCGAAGGACGGAAATCCACGAACAACTGCATTTAGTCGTTTAGACTCTTCTTCATTTAACTTAATCTGGTTGGTGGGTTTCTCATCTGGCCCACCGGTCACAATTCCTGTTAGACCCGCAATTATATGAGGCGCGATCTGAAATTTTCGCCAAAAGTCAACGCCTAAATATAGACGTTGGCTCAATGATGGCACGATATACAGATCTATATCTTTCGTTACTTCCTTGTATTGGATCGCTGTTGTGATCACTCCGACTATGGATTGCTTGTGTCCATCGGCCGTGGACACGGTAGTCTCTACCTTCCTTATCGTAACGTTTTTGTCTTTCAGATAGGGGATAATATCAGTGCCTAAACAACTGATGCTTGCTCCTGAATCGAGGAGACCTAGAAAATTGTCACCGAATAGGCCAACCGTCACGTAAGGACGTGGGTCATTCGATTCCCGACCTATTGTTGCTGACGCAACGTTACGATAAGTAGTCCGCTTCCGATGGAAGCGATCCCTTATTCGTCGTATCCGTTTGGATAATTCCGGAAATGTAACAATTCTTTTACGCACTTCATTATAATTGCGTAGCCTTTCATGGAAAGGTTTACGATATAATGGTTCTGTAATGTTCTTATCTAAATTCGAATCTATATTGGGTTTTGGTTCATTATTCAAAATAGGGATTGTTCTACAATCATTTGTATTGGGTTCTAATAATTCATTATGGTCCTTGTCTGGTTTTAAAATAGTAATTTTTGGAAGTTCAAGAGGCTTTGTCGGCTTGGACACTTGAACTCCGGGTGAATCTAATCGGAGCGAACCCCCCCGGTTGATGGGTTGTTCCTCCTCTCGTTTCCCGCTATGCATTTAGGGCACGATGGACTATACGCGTCTGCTAGTCCGCAGCGGAAGCAAAATATCTTGTCTATGGGCTTGGGACAATCACGGAAGCTGTGACCAAGTACTAGACAATTCCAACATTTAAGTAAACTTCGATCCCTCCGGATCGCTTCAAGGTGCGATGTGGGCAATGCCACAGTTAAATCTTGGCAAGATTCTTCTTCGATTTCATTTACAAATCGTCGAGCAGGAGGGCGTTGTGCTGATGGCACGAAACTTGGACGTGTTGAGTCATAATGGGATTGAGACTTTTCAATCGCACGGCATAAGTATGCTAGATCTCTAAGACTTGAGGTGCTATATGTTATTAGTAACTCACTCATCCTCCTTCTGACGTTGGTTTTAATTATCTCAATTAATTCTTTTTCGGTACGCGGAACTCGCATTTTAGAATTAATATTCATGATGGCATCGTAGAAGTCGGTGAATGACTCGCCATTCTGCATTTTCCTGTCAGATAGTTTTCGGAAAAGTTCGGTATCTGTTTCTAAGCTTCGGTACTGCTCAACTAGAGCAGTCCTCAGATCAGTCCAATTAGTATGTCGGTTTCGTTTCAAATATACCCAGTACCATGCTTCAACTGAACCAGAGACGAAGTGATAAAAGTTCATCACTATTTCGTCCCATGGTACGTTGTTGCTGTACCGGATGCATTCAAGACGGAACAAGAAGTCGTCGACAGACATATTTTTGCCGTCAAATTTTAAACCCCACTTATGATATTGAGGTACTCGGCTGGATGATGTGGTGTTCGAACCCGTACGTCTACGCGGAGACGGCGGCGAATCGTCGAAATTGAACGTATTCATCCGTTGTAGAAATTCATCTACATTTGCACCTCGAGTCATTTGTGCTGGGTTAACGCCTGGCAGACACAGATTTGCCCCTGTTGGATAAGTTGGTGTAGTCATTGCTGCTAACTCATCTTCTGTCGGCATATGGTCCGTAAGGTTTCTTCGGGCACTCTTACTGCCAGCGGGAGCATTAATGGTAATTACGCGTGCAGCGTCCGTACCATTAGTAGGTTTACTAGGTAATTTATGTGAAGTAGAAGTTTGAAGTTGTGGTACCGGTTGAGTGGGTGGTCGAATTGGTGGTTGAGGTGGGGGTTGGGTTGACGTTTGAGTGAGAGGTTGCGTGGCAATGGGTGGAGGTTGGCTTTGAATGCTGCCTCGAATTATATTCGTGACTTGTTCAAGCAGGTAATTCTGACTTTGAGTCAATTGCTCCTGAATAAACCTTCTTTCGTCGCAACGATGCGCTTCGATAGAAGCTGACACAATGTCTTGGATGTATGCTGAATGATCAGCAGCATCCTTACGACGTTGTGCTTCCTCTGCACTTACATCTTCGGTTTCCGCAGGGTTAATCCCTGTGTCATTACCCGTGTGGTCGAAACCACCCTCTGATTGATCATCATCCGGATCAACTGGTAGAGGTATCGGACCTACACCTTGACCTGGTCTCAAAGGCATAATGATTACGTCACGTAAATTTGGATTGTATGTACTTTGTGTTACAATCTTCCGATTTTCACCACTCATTAAACAGAGTTGACAATCCGTCAAACTATGTTTGAAAAATCCGGTAATTAAAAAAAAATAAAGTGTGAGTAGTCCGTGAGATATTTCCTCTAACGGGTACTACTCGAGTGTAATAAAAAGTGTCAGTAAAAAAAAAAAAAAAAAAAAAAAAAAACAAAGAAAAAAGGTGATTTAAAGTAAATATATACCGTGAGTTATACCTCCAACGGAAATATTTCAAAAATTCGTAAATCAGAAAGACGAATATAAGTAGATAAGGTAAGTGTAAGTTGAAAAATGCTTAAAACTAAATGTGGATATTTATGTTTCATTCGTAATAAAAGGAATTATATCCTGAAACAAAATTATTCGAAATACCTATGAGATACCTCAATTATGTACTTAGATATATGCTTAAATGTATACTTAATTAGATCAATAAATTCAGAATCTTAATACTAATGCTTGTTTAAATAATGATTATGTTATACTCAATAGTCTGAAATCCAAATTGCGTTTGAGGGTGGGCACTATCCCAAGAATTCTCAAAAACTGCAATGTCTCAGAAACTCAAAAATCTCAAAAATCTCAAAATACTCAAAATACTCAAAAATACTCAAAATACTCAAAAATACTCAAAAATATACTTAAATATATCTCAAAAAAAGAACTTAATAAATTGGGTGTATTATAAAGGATTCGGGAGGTGGTAACCCTCCTTTCTTTGGAATTTGGCGTGTACTTCTCGGTTCGGTTTCTGAACCGATAAAAAAAACTTAGTGTGTGTGGACTTGGTAATATTATACGTCGTTCTGGATATCAAAGAAAAGACAATTCCTCATAAGCGAAAAGTTGATCAGGTAAACAATGGTAACATTACGCTACTGCAGACGTACATCGGGTATAAAGACACCAACTACCGGTTAGCGCTTCATGTCCCATTGATTACCGTCACTTCCTAACGGAAAATCAAAACTGACTGAAATCTTCAAATACTAAATTGGGTAGTATAATAATTAAAAGTGAAAAGTTGATTTTTAGATGAAACAAATTTGGGTCGTAATTGAACGAATGACCAGCTTCTGCAGCTGACGTGCGTCGGGCAAAAAGCACCAACCACCGGTCAGAAGACCTGCTCATACTATTCTCTTACGGCCAGGATCTCAGACATCACTTGCAGGATATATCGACACCTCAGCAACTGACAATCGGGCAAACTCGCTGCCTAACCCGGACAGAGATCGACGACAAACCTATGTGACAAAAAGGTAATGGAAAATGGATAGACCTAATGCAACAGACTGATTCGGGACATCTCACCAAACCACTGGACAAAATAGTGCCTATACCACGAATCTCGATGACGTTCCTCCATCTAAGATACCTGCTCATCACACAAAAAAAAAATCTATAACCAAAACTGAAAAATTCTCAAAAAAAAAAAATTTTCAAAAATTCTTAACTTCTCTCTACGTTACTTTGAATCGACCTAACTTTAATCAATTCAAATCTAATCTTCTCAAGCTAATTCGGGCCCCACGTTGGGCGCCATCTGTAACGTAAATAATATTGTTAAGAAATATAATTATAAGAAGAAGTGACATGTAAATGAAATTAAATATCCGCAACGAAAGAACTCGGGAATAATAATACCCTCCGACCTTCAAACATCCAAATATTTATTCATTCCAGCCCAACTGCCAGTGGGCACTAACCTTCTCTCATCGACATCCTATGGATGACAATCAACAGAAACCAATGCCTTCCAACAGCTGCTCCTACCGGGGAGGAAGTAGAAAGAGACAAGCATCATCAAATATCCTTGACTCCTATATCAAAGATCAGCAACTCCAGAGTCCATCATCCTCATGTCGGGGTACCTAGCAATACGCCAAAGAACACCACAAAGTACTTACATGACGATAGCAATGCCTCCTGCTCCTTCTAATCCTCTCCCCGTTTCTTACAATTTCCTAACCATCCCGTTCACAGAAGCGTGAACTATCCATCGGACTACCATAGGTCCTGACCACAAAACCCCGTGGAACAGCCTAGAGGGTATCCGATGCCATGTCCACGCCTATCCGCTACAAGTGCTCGATGTTCCGCTTGTAGCTGTATCACTATGTAGCCTACACCTGGAAACCATAAACCTTAACTTTACTCCCATAACTATACCTAGACCACGAACGCTACCTCATACTGCATTATCTTCATATCCAGAGACTTCACTCCAGTTTGCATCTAAATGTCTGGTTATGGCTATCTGTTTCTCGTGAATTGGGATGTAAGTAACCTCTTGCCGGCAACGCCCCCTTTCCAATTACCCACTCGTGAAGAATGGCCAACCAGAACGGCATGCGACAACGCAAGGTTATGGCCGAGATCGACCGTCGCGGTGGCCGGCAGTACCCTAGCCTCGACTAGCTCAGCCCGGCCGTGGGCACTTGCTCCGGGATCTATACGACCGGTGTTACCTCTTTTTTTTCTTACACTGCCGACCGGTGAACTTTGGTGGTCAAGTTCGAATAATAAATGTTCTAAAGCTTATTGGCCCTCATAACCTTCGAAGAATAGACGGGATTGAATTGATTTAAAATGGGACGAGCGATTCTACAGCGCACCTCTCACTAGTATGAGTGAACATAGATGAGAGGTAAAGATTCGGATATGTTATTATACCAAACCACAGAACGTAAACTGTTTATTACATGAAATCAAGCAAACCATAGATGAGCGTGGTTGCCATGGCTGGTTACTGCTGTCTACGCGTTCGGCTGCCACGATGATATGCCAAACGCGGACGCAGAGGTGACTGACTAAAAGGGGAGGGAGGGTCTAAGATGGCTATCGATCCCCCTGGTCTCATAACCCACCCTGTTCGATGCCAAAAACCAACTCTCTTGGCATCGACCGTGGTTGTCCGTAGACCTTTGAGTCCCCAAGACTCAATGAATGTTATCGGGCAACCCCAAGATTAGAAAAGCAAGCAAAAATTGGCCTGCTTAAACTCTTAACTCAACTAGGTCATAGTATCCTACTATGGAACTATTCTCCTATACCTCCAAACGATAAACCCAAACTACAACACCCAAAATGTACACACGCCAGATATCATTCCAAGAAAAGTGAGGGGTACCACCCTCCCTTGGATAAACTTACTTCATTATTGAAAACATATCCATGATTTTCTAAACGAGAATATCTAGAAGTTCTTCATAGAAAGGAATCAAGAAAAATATTATATTTTTTTTTGAAAACTTTATAAAAGATCTTTATAGTTTATTCAATGTTAAATGAAATTCTTAAATCTTAGGAATATGCTTAAAGCTACCTTAACAAAATAATTGGATTTCGGTAATATTAGAACTGACAATCAAATTGAAGTTAAATAATATTATCTTGATTTGATTGGAATTACAAAATGACCGGTAAATAGACTATGCGAAGTTCATACACAATAGTTCAACTATCTGAACCTTCTTAAAGGCGTTTCTGAAGGAAATTAATTGGGAACTTAACAATGTTCCAGAAAATCTAAAGTCTAGGTCAATGTTCATAAGTTTGACCCGTATCTCTCAGGATACAATATAATATTATAAGCCGATGTCATAATGGTGTGAGATTCAAGTGTAAAAAAAAATAAAAAAAAAATAACTAATAATAAAAAAAAATTTTTTAAATAAAAAGAAGTGATACGTAAGTTGAAACAAAACTAAAGACAACAAAAAAAAATAAAGTGAGATAAATGAAAGTATATTAACAGCAATGCTACGAGAAAGCAACTATTCGTGTCCTCAACGCGGCGGTGAGACACTACCGTCGGTTATTATTAATGATCTTAAAAGATTTTTAGGCGACCTTAAAGCTATGTATGAGAATCACGAGCAAATCGGAACTCTACGCGATTATTCTCTCTCTACACTATTCAAATCCCAAGCGAATAGTGGATATATCTCCCAATAAGTACGTATAGTAACGAAACTCTCGGAACTAAACCAATTTCAAACGTCAATAACGTGATCTAAGGTAAGTATCTTAACCACGGTATCAAATCAAAGACATGAATTTCAAAATGTAACCAATAGTACCATGTATAAGAGAACACAGTTCGCGTCTCATATACAATCGATAAAGCAATTTGCATATAGCAATATAGTGTGAAACAAAATAAAATATAATCAAGTTAAATATTTTAAAAGCAATACAATACGGCCAATAGGGCGGTAAGGAAATGTCGACGCTTCGGAAGTGCACTCCTGATAGCTGTAAAGAATGATTAGGATAATATATTTAATTGCTACACCATTTACTCTGCTCTATGAGGATACTGATTCGATCGGTACCCTTCTATCGGATCGTATGTTAGGCTTGAATTGAATTGGTTGATATCTTATATCAGTGGATAGGTTGATATCTATTTATTGGCCTGTACTGTTACGAGTACGACGACAATGATCAAAAGTAAAACGAAAGAAGTAAGTAACGCGGACAATAAGTAGCGAAGGATAGTGTGTCTCTTGATGTCTGACACCTCTGATATAAATCAGTGAAATGTTATTGAGCGTAAACGCGAGTGATTAATTTTAGTAACTTCGAATAGTAAATTCAAAAAAAAAAAAAAATCGAAAATCAAGAACGCGACGTTAATCTACGACCGCGGCTGGTCGCTACCGACACTAAACACAGATAAAAAAAAAAACTGAAAAGTTAAGTCTATTACGACTAAGTGAAAACAAAAAAAAACTAAAGTGACCAAAGGATATAGAAAGTGTAGGACCTACCCGAGGATGTACCTGAGCGGCCTTTTAGTTATTAAACCGGAAAGTAATAAGAGCTCGGGCTCCGTAAAGACAATTATTTCAATACGGGAAACCGATATCAACACGACGTGTCTCCGAGTGAGTATTCGAACTCTAAATTTCAATAGGTTCTTTCTTTAGTATATCAGTTAGTCTTTTCATATGAATCACATAATTAGTTAAATATTATAGGGATATTTCTAAGATAAAAATACAATTAAGGATATACAATAAACGTAGATACGGTGAAAGGTATGCGGCCTCCGGCCTTGGTATAATTGTTTGTAGGTATCAGCAAGTGTATTTCATAAATAGAAATCACCACCGTCCGTGGCGATCGACGTCGTGCGTCGGCGTTGAACGCTGGTCATATGGCACTATGCGTTCGCCGGTAATAAATTCGTTTTCTTACGGTGGATCTGAGCTTCAGTGCTCTCGATAGGATCACCAATATAATAAATTACAAAAGGGTTACCTGAATATTTGATGTATAATTCACAAATTTTCTGAATTGAAAGTTGACATGTAAGTATTTCAGGAACTGATGTAAGGGTTGAGATATGCAAACTGCTCCGTCCCTCGATGATTTAATAAAACTTAGCTGGAACTGCTGGGGGGGGACCGGCATCTGTGATTAATACACACGCCTGGCGTCCTGTTGGGGTGCTCCCACGTTGATAAGATTTGTTTTATACTCCCTCGAAGTGGCCTTCAGCCTATCGTGACTGGGTACCTCTTATTCATCTGTTGATATCACGCAAATGTGGTTCACTGGATTCGGTAGGACGTCTATGGTCCTCTTTGTTGCGCCGGCAGGGCGTTAAGCGTTATGAAAACGGAATATTCCTCCGCAAGGGGTATCCAGACATAGAGTGTAAGACGTGGATGTGGTTACGAGCGAGCCAATAAATGGATCAACGCTCCGTAGCCACGTGTGCGACTTCCGTGGAATCACAGGGCGGCGATGCACAATTATGTCTGCGTATATGTTGCAGCCACAAGTTACAAACAAATGAATGGACTCTTTTCTTGTTGTAAACCAGCGCGGAAGCGCATAAGCGTGTATATTTACGAGGATATATATATTTGTGTGGCCTCATGAACCGAGGAGTAGTCTCCACACAACAAAAAAAAATAACTTTTCTGGGTAGAAAGAAACAAAATTCACTTTCAGGAACAATGAGTGGGATAAGTAGTGGAATAATAAATCCTTGCAGCCTCGCCTGCTCGTCTTGGGATATACTGTGGTAGGATTCTTCATCCAGAAATGTGCTCAGACATCCTGTAACAAATTATGGCATCGAATTAATTTGTCTGCCAAGTGACGCCATTAAATTTTTCGTCATTGGGGCAACGCAAAAGAAATTCGTTTGCACCAATCACTATTAATTTGATTTTACTCACCTTGATTAATGTAAATTCCTATTAATATTGATGATTTTACCAATTGCTATGGCAATTGGATGGATTCTCAGTAGAGAAACCAATGTCCATCCAAAATGGGCGCGGCTGCTAAATATTCTCCCTTCAGGGTTCTGCGGAGGAGATGCTTTAGTGTCGACGTCTGGCTTCGAAATGAAATCCACAGACAACTTTCTAGCATATATTCCCCGCTTTCCAGGAAGCCGTACGCCATATTAAATATCTCACATCCTCTTTTCCATTATTCGATTTGATGGAAGTATCGAGTTGGATGTATCAGAGTAACGAGTTATTATGGGTAGTATTCACTATGCAGAATTAGCAAGTGTGACTTTTTTTTGGTCATGCATCAAATTTGACAGGACGTTTAGGTAAGTATTAATTCTTCGGAAATAGAATGGTAAGTACAAGGAATGACAGGTTTTCTGTCATTATGCAAACGGAACTGCATTTGACTGATAACAAACCTATTGATGTTTCCAACCGCAGGATGATAGTATTTCAGTCAAAGATATGACTGTCATTAAGACTATCAGTTATCTGACGTTTCTCTGTTTGCATTTAAAACTTCAACTATTGAAATTGCAATTTTGTGATGGTATTGCAGAACAGGTATTCCCGATGCTAAAATTTTACACTATCTTCTTCGCAACGTGTGTAACGATATCCGAAGCGGTTTTTAGCAGCTTCTGTACCAGTGAATTAACATGTCATGATCCACTTGTTGATCAATTATACAGTTTGATACAAAGTTGAGTCTGCTTCTAAAGCGAGTATGTTCTGAATCTTGCTTATAGACTGGACCAAGGGCGAATAAGTTGATGACTTTGCAGTGTCATATATCCTAGCTCCAGCTTGGCGTATACCAAACCATAACTCTATCATACTGCTGCCTATGAAAATATATGACATCTGTCATATGTCCGAATGTGTGATTACTCAAAATTAACATAACAAGAGGTGTGAGTGATACTTATGCCAATTATTGCAACTTGCTCAAATTTCTTTATATTGCGAACTCCATTATTTTACCTTTGCTCATCAATAATATTACTGGTGTGCCAATTCTCGCACAATGAAATCCTACCTTTTTTTCTACTTTTTCAATAATGTAGCTGTCCTGCATTTCGCTTCCGTGTGAACGAAGCTCAAACAATGAAATAGCGAGTAGCCGCATACTCGCCAGTTTTTTTGTGTTTCCAAGAAAAATGGAACATACACAGAATGGAAAGCAGACAGAAAATGGAAACCTAATGGAAGGCCATTCTGGAAATGATATTTCGTCTGGGTGGATTCTATTTGTGGAATTTATGTAGGAGTGGGGTAAAATGAATGTGTTCAGAACAGATTGAGTTTGCGAATGGTTTCGCTGGTAGATGGCGTTGGCAAGAATATGGTTTGCGTGCCAATCTGCAAAAAGTTTTCCCTACAAAGCTTGGAATTTCGACTAAGCCTGCTTCGTCGAACTTCCAAGAAAAAGGAGAACTTCTCACAAATAACTTACGTCTGGAACTCACATACCTTTCGTATCATATCGATACTGCAACTCTTTACCGTCTAGTTGGTTGAAGACAAAACAAAAATAAAACAAAGTTGTATGCATGGGAAATACATGTAAATAGTACGTCTGAATTTCTAAGTGTTTGTATGCACACTTGATGCTACTACAAAAAAAAATTTTTGTGTATAGGAAACATGTTCCTATGGTACGTCAGGGTTTAAATTTTCTTTAGGTCATCAGGCAACATAATAAGATTGTTGTACGAACAGACCAAGAGTCTCATGCACAGCTGAGAGCCGGGCATTCAATTGCAAAAAAAAATTGTCAGAGATACTCTATCTCTTCACGTATCTTCATACGTTAATAGGCTATAAAAAAAAAATTTTGTCGTTGCTTATGCCAAAAGAAAATTTTTAAGGAAAGTCTGGTTATTAAGGGTCTAAGTCAGGGTTATAATCATAGTTCGATTGTTTTATCTTTTAAGGTCTTTGGTGTGACACGTCCATTTGTGTCCTCGTCTATCTTCAACTTCGTACAAATTTTCACCAATTATATTAGTAACACGAACTTTAATGAATTTTGGACACAACTTCGCACTTAGATGCTTAGTTGCGTCACTGAGAACATGATTTCTTCGATATATTTCATCGCCTATTTTAAATGTCACAATCCTGCTTCGGAGATTATAAGTTTTCTCATATGCTTCATGAGTTTTCTTCAAGGCTTGTTTCAAGTACGAGTGAATGATATTCATCCTGCCAACTTTGGGAAGCCAATCTATCTCCGAACAGTTCAGTCCACCCAACTCTCTCAAAAGACGGTAGTCTGCGCCATGCTCAATCATACGTTGTCCGTAAAGGGCTTCGTACGGTGACATTGTGAGAGTCGAATGCACCGTCGTGCGTAAAGCACTACTAATCGAAGACAGATGGGCATCCCAATCCGTCTGTCGAGGATTGACATACGATCGTATCGCTGCCAAGATTGAACGATTCACACGTTCGCTTGCATTTGACTGGGGAGCATACACTGCCGTTCGGTAGTGTTTGACCCCGAAAATATTTAAAAACTTTTGGAACTCTTTCCCAACGAATTGCGTACCATTGTCAGAGAGAAGGCTCTCTGGTACTCCGTAAATCAGAAACACTTCATCTTTTAGGAATTTGACCACGCTCGCGGCTGTTGCCTTACGCAGTGGTTTGATGAAAACAAATTTAGTCAGTTGGTCCAACACGATCACTATATAGACATTACCAGCCTTCGATCTTGGGTATGGCCCAAGAAAATCAACATATAGATGTTGAAATGGCCTATCTACTTCAAAACTATTCCCCATTTCCGCTCGCAATGTCATATTGGCTGCCTTACTGGTCTTGCATGTCTCGCACCGGTCAACGTAAAGTTTGACCTGAGTGTACATACCGGGCCAGTAGAATCTGTCTTTCAACCTGTAAACTGTCTTCACCACCCCACCATGCGAAGCACGCGGCGGATTGTGAGCCAGAGAGATAAGAGATTCAGTCATCTCTGATGGAACCCACAACTTCCAAGTTAGATCATCCGCCAAGGGATTACCTCCCGCATGTTTGGTGCGTTTGTATATATATCCTTCCGATACTTTAAGGTCCGGTAACCGCTCCTGTTCCTTCCTGATGTGACTGATGATATCCAGATAACCTTCAGATTTAAAGGATGGATCCTCAAGATCGATGTGAAGTACCTCCGAGGCATCGATCTGTGGTAGACATGAGAGGAAAGCTGACACTGTCAACTCATCGTCTTCATAAGCTCTGGATAGAGCGTCTGGCACGACATTTAGTGTTCCCTTTCTATGCTCTACCACAAAATCGAATCCTTGGAGTCGCATACTCCACCTCGCTAATCTTCCGGTTGGATCTTTCATGGTCATCAGCCATTTCAGGCTGGAATGGTCCGTAATAACGCGAAAATGGTATCCCTCAACGTACGATCTGAACTTTTGGATACCTTCAAAAGCTGCTAAGCACTCGCGTTCAGTCACCGAATAGTTTCTCTGTGCAGCGTTCAGTTTCCGGGAGAAGTAGTATATAGGCTGCTCCGCTCCAGATTCGTCTCGCTGACAGAGTACACATCCGATGCCAGTCGCGGATGCGTCGCAGAGAATAATGAATTCCTTGGAGAAGTCTGGATTGACCAATACAGGCGCTGAAGTTAGAGCATGTTTGATTCGCAGGAATGCTTCTATAGCTTCTGGTCCTAATTTGAAGGCTTTTCCCTTTTTCAAAGTCTCGGTCAACGGTGCGGCTAGGGTGCTGAAATCCTTAACAAATCGCCGATACCAACCTGCCATACCGAGAAATCGGCGAACTTGGCGAGTTGTAGTTGGTAAGGGAAAACTTGTAATCGCTGTGATCTTATCTGGATCGGCTTTCAAGCAACCCTGACCGACCTTATAACCGAGATAGTGAAGCTCATCAAAACAAAACTTCGACTTCTCGACGTTTATCGTCAGTCCTGCATTCGTCAAACACTTTCCGACTATCTCCAGAGCCTCCAGGTGTTCGTCGAAATCCTTCGACACAACCAACAGATCATCTAAGTATACGAATACTTGATCTCGTAACCCCGATGGAATTACGCGACTCATGAGGTAACTCAAACTTTGTGCTGCATTGCATAGACCGAAAGGCATGACCTTAAATTGGTACAATGGTCGTCCTGGTACCGTAAAAGCGGTCTTCTCCCTAGAACTTTGCTCCAGCGGTATCTGCCAAAACGCATCCTTCAGATCCACGCTAGAAATATAACGTGTCTCTGTCAGACGTGCTAGCAGACCCTCTATGTGCGCGATTGGGCGCGCATCCTTCTTCGTTACGGAATTCACTTTTCGAAAGTCCAGACACAATCGGTTCTTGCCAGGCTTGCGAACAAGCACCACTGGAGAACTCCATGCGCTGGAACTTTCTTCAATGACCCCCAACGATAGCATGCGGTCCAATTCCGCGTACATTAGGGTTTGTATCGCTGGAGAAACGGGATAGTACCTCTGCTTTATAGGTACGGCGTCACCCGTGTCTATGAAATGTTGCACTAGATTCGTTTTCCCGAGTCCATTGACTGCGAAGGACGGAAATCCACGAACAACTGCATTTAGTCGTTTAGACTCTTCTTCATTTAACTTAATCTGGTTGGTGGGTTTCTCATCTGGCCCACCGGTCACAATTCCTGTTAGACCCGCAATTATATGAGGCGCGATCTGAAATTTTCGCCAAAAGTCAACGCCTAAATATAGACGTTGGCTCAATGATGGCACGATATACAGATCTATATCTTTCGTTACTTCCTTGTATTGGATCGCTGTTGTGATCACTCCGACTATGGATTGCTTGTGTCCATCGGCCGTGGACACGGTAGTCTCTACCTTCCTTATCGTAACGTTTTTGTCTTTCAGATAGGGGATAATATCAGTGCCTAAACAACTGATGCTTGCTCCTGAATCGAGGAGACCTAGAAAATTGTCACCGAATAGGCCAACCGTCACGTAAGGACGTGGGTCATTCGATTCCCGACCTATTGTTGCTGACGCAACGTTACGATAAGTAGTCCGCTTCCGATGGAAGCGATCCCTTATTCGTCGTATCCGTTTGGATAATTCCGGAAATGTAACAATTCTTTTACGCACTTCATTATAATTGCGTAGCCTTTCATGGAAAGGTTTACGATATAATGGTTCTGTAATGTTCTTATCTAAATTCGAATCTATATTGGGTTTTGGTTCATTATTCAAAATAGGGATTGTTCTACAATCATTTGTATTGGGTTCTAATAATTCATTATGGTCCTTGTCTGGTTTTAAAATAGTAATTTTTGGAAGTTCAAGAGGCTTTGTCGGCTTGGACACTTGAACTCCGGGTGAATCTAATCGGAGCGAACCCCCCCGGTTGATGGGTTGTTCCTCCTCTCGTTTCCCGCTATGCATTTAGGGCACGATGGACTATACGCGTCTGCTAGTCCGCAGCGGAAGCAAAATATCTTGTCTATGGGCTTGGGACAATCACGGAAGCTGTGACCAAGTACTAGACAATTCCAACATTTAAGTAAACTTCGATCCCTCCGGATCGCTTCAAGGTGCGATGTGGGCAATGCCACAGTTAAATCTTGGCAAGATTCTTCTTCGATTTCATTTACAAATCGTCGAGCAGGAGGGCGTTGTGCTGATGGCACGAAACTTGGACGTGTTGAGTCATAATGGGATTGAGACTTTTCAATCGCACGGCATAAGTATGCTAGATCTCTAAGACTTGAGGTGCTATATGTTATTAGTAACTCACTCATCCTCCTTCTGACGTTGGTTTTAATTATCTCAATTAATTCTTTTTCGGTACGCGGAACTCGCATTTTAGAATTAATATTCATGATGGCATCGTAGAAGTCGGTGAATGACTCGCCATTCTGCATTTTCCTGTCAGATAGTTTTCGGAAAAGTTCGGTATCTGTTTCTAAGCTTCGGTACTGCTCAACTAGAGCAGTCCTCAGATCAGTCCAATTAGTATGTCGGTTTCGTTTCAAATATACCCAGTACCATGCTTCAACTGAACCAGAGACGAAGTGATAAAAGTTCATCACTATTTCGTCCCATGGTACGTTGTTGCTGTACCGGATGCATTCAAGACGGAACAAGAAGTCGTCGACAGACATATTTTTGCCGTCAAATTTTAAACCCCACTTATGATATTGAGGTACTCGGCTGGATGATGTGGTGTTCGAACCCGTACGTCTACGCGGAGACGGCGGCGAATCGTCGAAATTGAACGTATTCATCCGTTGTAGAAATTCATCTACATTTGCACCTCGAGTCATTTGTGCTGGGTTAACGCCTGGCAGACACAGATTTGCCCCTGTTGGATAAGTTGGTGTAGTCATTGCTGCTAACTCATCTTCTGTCGGCATATGGTCCGTAAGGTTTCTTCGGGCACTCTTACTGCCAGCGGGAGCATTAATGGTAATTACGCGTGCAGCGTCCGTACCATTAGTAGGTTTACTAGGTAATTTATGTGAAGTAGAAGTTTGAAGTTGTGGTACCGGTTGAGTGGGTGGTCGAATTGGTGGTTGAGGTGGGGGTTGGGTTGACGTTTGAGTGAGAGGTTGCGTGGCAATGGGTGGAGGTTGGCTTTGAATGCTGCCTCGAATTATATTCGTGACTTGTTCAAGCAGGTAATTCTGACTTTGAGTCAATTGCTCCTGAATAAACCTTCTTTCGTCGCAACGATGCGCTTCGATAGAAGCTGACACAATGTCTTGGATGTATGCTGAATGATCAGCAGCATCCTTACGACGTTGTGCTTCCTCTGCACTTACATCTTCGGTTTCCGCAGGGTTAATCCCTGTGTCATTACCCGTGTGGTCGAAACCACCCTCTGATTGATCATCATCCGGATCAACTGGTAGAGGTATCGGACCTACACCTTGACCTGGTCTCAAAGGCATAATGATTACGTCACGTAAATTTGGATTGTATGTACTTTGTGTTACAATCTTCCGATTTTCACCACTCATTAAACAGAGTTGACAATCCGTCAAACTATGTTTGAAAAATCCGGTAATTAAAAAAAAATAAAGTGTGAGTAGTCCGTGAGATATTTCCTCTAACGGGTACTACTCGAGTGTAATAAAAAGTGTCAGTAAAAAAAAAAAAAAAAAAAAAAAAATACAAAGAAAAAAGGTGATTTAAAGTAAATATATACCGTGAGTTATACCTCCAACGGAAATATTTCAAAAATTCGTAAATCAGAAAGACGAATATAAGTAGATAAGGTAAGTGTAAGTTGAAAAATGCTTAAAACTAAATGTGGATATTTATGTTTCATTCGTAATAAAAGGAATTATATCCTGAAACAAAATTATTCGAAATACCTATGAGATACCTCAATTATGTACTTAGATATATGCTTAAATGTATACTTAATTAGATCAATAAATTCAGAATCTTAATACTAATGCTTGTTTAAATAATGATTATGTTATACTCAATAGTCTGAAATCCAAATTGCGTTTGAGGGTGGGCACTATCCCAAGAATTCTCAAAAACTGCAATGTCTCAGAAACTCAAAAATCTCAAAAATCTCAAAATACTCAAAATACTCAAAAATACTCAAAATACTCAAAAATACTCAAAAATATACTTAAATATATCTCAAAAAAAGAACTTAATAAATTGGGTGTATTATAAAGGATTCGGGAGGTGGTAACCCTCCTTTCTTTGGAATTTGGCGTGTACTTCTCGGTTCGGTTTCTGAACCGATAAAAAAAACTTAGTGTGTGTGGACTTGGTAATATTATACGTCGTTCTGGATATCAAAGAAAAGACAATTCCTCATAAGCGAAAAGTTGATCAGGTAAACAATGGTAACATTACGCTACTGCAGACGTACATCGGGTATAAAGACACCAACTACCGGTTAGCGCTTCATGTCCCATTGATTACCGTCACTTCCTAACGGAAAATCAAAACTGACTGAAATCTTCAAATACTAAATTGGGTAGTATAATAATTAAAAGTGAAAAGTTGATTTTTAGATGAAACAAATTTGGGTCGTAATTGAACGAATGACCAGCTTCTGCAGCTGACGTGCGTCGGGCAAAAAGCACCAACCACCGGTCAGAAGACCTGCTCATACTATTCTCTTACGGCCAGGATCTCAGACATCACTTGCAGGATATATCGACACCTCAGCAACTGACAATCGGGCAAACTCGCTGCCTAACCCGGACAGAGATCGACGACAAACCTATGTGACAAAAAGGTAATGGAAAATGGATAGACCTAATGCAACAGACTGATTCGGGACATCTCACCAAACCACTGGACAAAATAGTGCCTATACCACGAATCTCGATGACGTTCCTCCATCTAAGATACCTGCTCATCACACAAAAAAAAAATCTATAACCAAAACTGAAAAATTCTCAAAAAAAAAAAATTTTCAAAAATTCTTAACTTCTCTCTACGTTACTTTGAATCGACCTAACTTTAATCAATTCAAATCTAATCTTCTCAAGCTAATTCGGGCCCCACGTTGGGCGCCATCTGTAACGTAAATAATATTGTTAAGAAATATAATTATAAGAAGAAGTGACATGTAAATGAAATTAAATATCCGCAACGAAAGAACTCGGGAATAATAATACCCTCCGACCTTCAAACATCCAAATATTTATTCATTCCAGCCCAACTGCCAGTGGGCACTAACCTTCTCTCATCGACATCCTATGGATGACAATCAACAGAAACCAATGCCTTCCAACAGCTGCTCCTACCGGGGAGGAAGTAGAAAGAGACAAGCATCATCAAATATCCTTGACTCCTATATCAAAGATCAGCAACTCCAGAGTCCATCATCCTCATGTCGGGGTACCTAGCAATACGCCAAAGAACACCACAAAGTACTTACATGACGATAGCAATGCCTCCTGCTCCTTCTAATCCTCTCCCCGTTTCTTACAATTTCCTAACCATCCCGTTCACAGAAGCGTGAACTATCCATCGGACTACCATAGGTCCTGACCACAAAACCCCGTGGAACAGCCTAGAGGGTATCCGATGCCATGTCCACGCCTATCCGCTACAAGTGCTCGATGTTCCGCTTGTAGCTGTATCACTATGTAGCCTACACCTGGAAACCATAAACCTTAACTTTACTCCCATAACTATACCTAGACCACGAACGCTACCTCATACTGCATTATCTTCATATCCAGAGACTTCACTCCAGTTTGCATCTAAATGTCTGGTTATGGCTATCTGTTTCTCGTGAATTGGGATGTAAGTAACCTCTTGCCGGCAACGCCCCCTTTCCAATTACCCACTCGTGAAGAATGGCCAACCAGAACGGCATGCGACAACGCAAGGTTATGGCCGAGATCGACCGTCGCGGTGGCCGGCAGTACCCTAGCCTCGACTAGCTCAGCCCGGCCGTGGGCACTTGCTCCGGGATCTATACGACCGGTGTTACCTCTTTTTTTTCTTACACTGCCGACCGGTGAACTTTGGTGGTCAAGTTCGAATAATAAATGTTCTAAAGCTTATTGGCCCTCATAACCTTCGAAGAATAGACGGGATTGAATTGATTTAAAATGGGACGAGCGATTCTACAGCGCACCTCTCACTAGTATGAGTGAACATAGATGAGAGGTAAAGATTCGGATATGTTATTATACCAAACCACAGAACGTAAACTGTTTATTACATGAAATCAAGCAAACCATAGATGAGCGTGGTTGCCATGGCTGGTTACTGCTGTCTACGCGTTCGGCTGCCACGATGATATGCCAAACGCGGACGCAGAGGTGACTGACTAAAAGGGGAGGGAGGGTCTAAGATGGCTATCGATCCCCCTGGTCTCATAACCCACCCTGTTCGATGCCAAAAACCAACTCTCTTGGCATCGACCGTGGTTGTCCGTAGACCTTTGAGTCCCCAAGACTCAATGAATGTTATCGGGCAACCCCAAGATTAGAAAAGCAAGCAAAAATTGGCCTGCTTAAACTCTTAACTCAACTAGGTCATAGTATCCTACTATGGAACTATTCTCCTATACCTCCAAACGATAAACCCAAACTACAACACCCAAAATGTACACACGCCAGATATCATTCCAAGAAAAGTGAGGGGTACCACCCTCCCTTGGATAAACTTACTTCATTATTGAAAACATATCCATGATTTTCTAAACGAGAATATCTAGAAGTTCTTCAGAGAAAGGAATCAAGAAAAATATTATATTTTTTTTTGAAAACTTTATAAAAGATCTTTATAGTTTATTCAATGTTAAATGAAATTCTTAAATCTTAGGAATATGCTTAAAGCTACCTTAACAAAATAATTGGATTTCGGTAATATTAGAACTGACAATCAAATTGAAGTTAAATAATATTATCTTGATTTGATTGGAATTACAAAATGACCGGTAAATAGACTATGCGAAGTTCATACACAATAGTTCAACTATCTGAACCTTCTTAAAGGCGTTTCTGAAGGAAATTAATTGGGAACTTAACAATGTTCCAGAAAATCTAAAGTCTAGGTCAATGTTCATAAGTTTGACCCGTATCTCTCAGGATACAATATAATATTATAAGCCGATGTCATAATGGTGTGAGATTCAAGTGTAAAAAAAAATAAAAAAAAAATAACTAATAATAAAAAAAAATTTTTTAAATAAAAAGAAGTGATACGTAAGTTGAAACAAAACTAAAGACAACAAAAAAAAATAAAGTGAGATAAATGAAAGTATATTAACAGCAATGCTACGAGAAAGCAACTATTCGTGTCCTCAACGCGGCGGTGAGACACTACCGTCGGTTATTATTAATGATCTTAAAAGATTTTTAGGCGACCTTAAAGCTATGTATGAGAATCACGAGCAAATCGGAACTCTACGCGATTATTCTCTCTCTACACTATTCAAATCCCAAGCGAATAGTGGATATATCTCCCAATAAGTACGTATAGTAACGAAACTCTCGGAACTAAACCAATTTCAAACGTCAATAACGTGATCTAAGGTAAGTATCTTAACCACGGTATCAAATCAAAGACATGAATTTCAAAATGTAACCAATAGTACCATGTATAAGAGAACACAGTTCGCGTCTCATATACAATCGATAAAGCAATTTGCATATAGCAATATAGTGTGAAACAAAATAAAATATAATCAAGTTAAATATTTTAAAAGCAATACAATACGGCCAATAGGGCGGTAAGGAAATGTCGACGCTTCGGAAGTGCACTCCTGATAGCTGTAAAGAATGATTAGGATAATATATTTAATTGCTACACCATTTACTCTGCTCTATGAGGATACTGATTCGATCGGTACCCTTCTATCGGATCGTATGTTAGGCTTGAATTGAATTGGTTGATATCTTATATCAGTGGATAGGTTGATATCTATTTATTGGCCTGTACTGTTACGAGTACGACGACAATGATCAAAAGTAAAACGAAAGAAGTAAGTAACGCGGACAATAAGTAGCGAAGGATAGTGTGTCTCTTGATGTCTGACACCTCTGATATAAATCAGTGAAATGTTATTGAGCGTAAACGCGAGTGATTAATTTTAGTAACTTCGAATAGTAAATTCAAAAAAAAAAAAAAATCGAAAATCAAGAACGCGACGTTAATCTACGACCGCGGCTGGTCGCTACCGACACTAAACACAGATAAAAAAAAAAACTGAAAAGTTAAGTCTATTACGACTAAGTGAAAACAAAAAAAAACTAAAGTGACCAAAGGATATAGAAAGTGTAGGACCTACCCGAGGATGTACCTGAGCGGCCTTTTAGTTATTAAACCGGAAAGTAATAAGAGCTCGGGCTCCGTAAAGACAATTATTTCAATACGGGAAACCGATATCAACACGACGTGTCTCCGAGTGAGTATTCGAACTCTAAATTTCAATAGGTTCTTTCTTTAGTATATCAGTTAGTCTTTTCATATGAATCACATAATTAGTTAAATATTATAGGGATATTTCTAAGATAAAAATACAATTAAGGATATACAATAAACGTAGATACGGTGAAAGGTATGCGGCCTCCGGCCTTGGTATAATTGTTTGTAGGTATCAGCAAGTGTATTTCATAAATAGAAATCACCACCGTCCGTGGCGATCGACGTCGTGCGTCGGCGTTGAACGCTGGTCATATGGCACTATGCGTTCGCCGGTAATAAATTCGTTTTCTTACGGTGGATCTGAGCTTCAGTGCTCTCGATAGGATCACCAATATAATAAATTACAAAAGGGTTACCTGAATATTTGATGTATAATTCACAAATTTTCTGAATTGAAAGTTGACATGTAAGTATTTCAGGAACTGATGTAAGGGTTGAGATATGCAAACTGCTCCGTCCCTCGATGATTTAATAAAACTTAGCTGGAACTGCTGGGGGGGGACCGGCATCTGTGATTAATACACACGCCTGGCGTCCTGTTGGGGTGCTCCCACGTTGATAAGATTTGTTTTATACTCCCTCGAAGTGGCCTTCAGCCTATCGTGACTGGGTACCTCTTATTCATCTGTTGATATCACGCAAATGTGGTTCACTGGATTCGGTAGGACGTCTATGGTCCTCTTTGTTGCGCCGGCAGGGCGTTAAGCGTTATGAAAACGGAATATTCCTCCGCAAGGGGTATCCAGACATAGAGTGTAAGACGTGGATGTGGTTACGAGCGAGCCAATAAATGGATCAACGCTCCGTAGCCACGTGTGCGACTTCCGTGGAATCACAGGGCGGCGATGCACAATTATGTCTGCGTATATGTTGCAGCCACAAGTTACAAACAAATGAATGGACTCTTTTCTTGTTGTAAACCAGCGCGGAAGCGCATAAGCGTGTATATTTACGAGGATATATATATTTGTGTGGCCTCATGAACCGAGGAGTAGTCTCCACACAACAAAAAAAAATAACTTTTCTGGGTAGAAAGAAACAAAATTCACTTTCAGGAACAATGAGTGGGATAAGTAGTGGAATAATAAATCCTTGCAGCCTCGCCTGCTCGTCTTGGGATATACTGTGGTAGGATTCTTCATCCAGAAATGTGCTCAGACATCCTGTAACAAATTATGGCATCGAATTAATTTGTCTGCCAAGTGACGCCATTAAATTTTTCGTCATTGGGGCAACGCAAAAGAAATTCGTTTGCACCAATCACTATTAATTTGATTTTACTCACCTTGATTAATGTAAATTCCTATTAATATTGATGATTTTACCAATTGCTATGGCAATTGGATGGATTCTCAGTAGAGAAACCAATGTCCATCCAAAATGGGCGCGGCTGCTAAATATTCTCCCTTCAGGGTTCTGCGGAGGAGATGCTTTAGTGTCGACGTCTGGCTTCGAAATGAAATCCACAGACAACTTTCTAGCATATATTCCCCGCTTTCCAGGAAGCCGTACGCCATATTAAATATCTCACATCCTCTTTTCCATTATTCGATTTGATGGAAGTATCGAGTTGGATGTATCAGAGTAACGAGTTATTATGGGTAGTATTCACTATGCAGAATTAGCAAGTGTGACTTTTTTTTGGTCATGCATCAAATTTGACAGGACGTTTAGGTAAGTATTAATTCTTCGGAAATAGAATGGTAAGTACAAGGAATGACAGGTTTTCTGTCATTATGCAAACGGAACTGCATTTGACTGATAACAAACCTATTGATGTTTCCAACCGCAGGATGATAGTATTTCAGTCAAAGATATGACTGTCATTAAGACTATCAGTTATCTGACGTTTCTCTGTTTGCATTTAAAACTTCAACTATTGAAATTGCAATTTTGTGATGGTATTGCAGAACAGGTATTCCCGATGCTAAAATTTTACACTATCTTCTTCGCAACGTGTGTAACGATATCCGAAGCGGTTTTTAGCAGCTTCTGTACCAGTGAATTAACATGTCATGATCCACTTGTTGATCAATTATACAGTTTGATACAAAGTTGAGTCTGCTTCTAAAGCGAGTATGTTCTGAATCTTGCTTATAGACTGGACCAAGGGCGAATAAGTTGATGACTTTGCAGTGTCATATATCCTAGCTCCAGCTTGGCGTATACCAAACCATAACTCTATCATACTGCTGCCTATGAAAATATATGACATCTGTCATATGTCCGAATGTGTGATTACTCAAAATTAACATAACAAGAGGTGTGAGTGATACTTATGCCAATTATTGCAACTTGCTCAAATTTCTTTATATTGCGAACTCCATTATTTTACCTTTGCTCATCAATAATATTACTGGTGTGCCAATTCTCGCACAATGAAATCCTACCTTTTTTTCTACTTTTTCAATAATGTAGCTGTCCTGCATTTCGCTTCCGTGTGAACGAAGCTCAAACAATGAAATAGCGAGTAGCCGCATACTCGCCAGTTTTTTTGTGTTTCCAAGAAAAATGGAACATACACAGAATGGAAAGCAGACAGAAAATGGAAACCTAATGGAAGGCCATTCTGGAAATGATATTTCGTCTGGGTGGATTCTATTTGTGGAATTTATGTAGGAGTGGGGTAAAATGAATGTGTTCAGAACAGATTGAGTTTGCGAATGGTTTCGCTGGTAGATGGCGTTGGCAAGAATATGGTTTGCGTGCCAATCTGCAAAAAGTTTTCCCTACAGCCTATCAATATAAAAATTAAATTTTACTCTACCACCCACCACCTACCCACATTTCAATCATCACCTACTATTTGCATACGACCTACCTCGGTTATATACGTATAGGTACATAACATAATAATATACGTAGGTATCTATTTGTTTTCACACTTTTAGAATTTAAGTCTTAATACCTTCAATTAAAAAACTTCTTATCAAATCTATTAACTACCGTCCTACCTCGTCAGGAACTCAAAATATTAACAACATACAAAGACACCTAAATATTTCCATACTTTGTTTCCTGCTCCCTCCTTCATTCATTCAATTTCTATATAGTACCTACCTGCTGGCCACAATTCTTAAATACTTGTTCCAAAAATACTATTATGCACCTATATCTATATGTATTTCTATTGTTTAACATTATAAAGAAATACTAACTTCCTGCTTCCTCTCATAAAATATGATCTAAATCTGAAAACATCACACTTCATTATCTCCCTCATCTTAAAGCGCTTTAAATTATTGTTGTTGCTAAATATCAAGAAATCGCCTGTCACCTCCTCCTTTCAACTCAAAAATAACTGACACAAATATAATTATTCCGAAACTATTCAATGTCCCAACCGATTAATTTTATTTCGGAAAGTTTTTTCGGAGACGAAATTCTATTTTTGGCTCGAGTTGCGTTGGGTCGAGATGTGTTGGATCGAAATGTCTTTGGCTCGAACCATCCGGAACGAAGTGTCTCGGATCGAAGTATCTTGGAACGAAGTGTACCCAACCCGAATGGATTTGCCTTTGGTCACAACTCGCCTAAAAGTATAGTATATTAATTATGATCAAAACTGTAATTGAGTTTTGAGAAATTTGAAAGCTCGGAAGCATATTGTAATGTTTTTAGTCTTGGGTTCGAAATTAAAACTTATTTTCCTTTACTTTTCAATCACTACTACTATCTCTATAAATGAAACTCACTTTTATCTAAGTTCAAACTCTTTATTTATTTCTTTATCTTAGCACCACTAATTATTCACCATTTATTCGTTACCACGGTTAAAATGAAACTGTGTCCATTTCCGAATAAAATGTCCTATTTATACTTGGGATCAAGTTTCTCGAACAGTCTAAGTCTCGAACCTTTCGGAATTGTCAAGATGCTTTAAAAGCTTTCAGAGCTTTCAAATTCAACATTGGTATTCAGCAGAATCATTCAGCAGAATTGTTCAGAATTTTACTGTAGTATAGACAAAAACCATATAGTAATATTTCTGTAGTAGAAACAAAAACCATTCATAAGACTGTAGTTGAGACAAACACTATTCATGTAACATTGCCCCCTTCTTAAGATTGTTCGTCCCGAACAAGTCTATCACTTCCCTGGCCATTGTAGCGGCATAGTCGGTCCCTGTGAACAACTTTCATTTTGCCTCTAACACCTCTCTGAATGCGGTAAACAACATCATTGATTCTGGTGACAACTTTGTAAGGGCCTTCCCAATTTTGCTGGAGCTTCGGTGACAGTCCCTTTTTCCGATGGGGGTTGTATAACCACACAAGATCTTCCACTTGAAACCCTGTCGTCGTTGCATGTGCATCATAACGTGTTTTCATGCGATCACTGGCATCCTTTATCTTTGTTCTGGTCCTTTCATGAATGTACATGAGTCTCTTTTTGAGATCCTCCACATATTCTTCTTGGCTTTGTGGCTCATTTGGAGGGCATCCAAATTTCACTTCACTTGGTAGTCGCATTGTTGAACCAAACAAGATTTCATAAGGAGTATGTCCTGTAGTGCTATGAACTGCGCTCCGATAGCTCATTAAAAACAGTGGAATGCATCGGTCCCAGTCTCGTTGACAGTCTTCCACTACTTTGGAAAGGTGTTCTTTGAGCGTTCTGTTAAACCGTTCTACCATTCCATCTGATTGTGGATGCAGCGGTGTTGTCCTTGTCTTATGAATGCCAAGGAGTGAGCAAACCTGTTGGAAGATATTTGACTCGAAGTTCCTCCCTTGGTCAGAATGGAGTTCTTTAGGTACACCAAATCTACTTATCCAATTGAAGACAATCTGATCCACAACCGTTTTTGCTTCTTGGTTTGGAATGGCAAACGCTTCAGGCCACTTGCTGAAGTAATCCATGATCACGAGAATATATCGGTTTCCATCGTTGGTTTCAGGAAAAGGACCTGCAATATCCATTGCAATTCTTTCGAAGGGTGCTCCAACGTTGTACTGCTGCATCACACTTTGAATTTTTCTGCCTGGTCCTTTTGTAGCAGAACAAGTGTCACATTTCCTGCACCATCTTTCGACGTCTTCTTTTGCATGGAGCCAGTAGAAACGATCTCGGATCTTTTCCAGCGTTTTGTTGATTCCTAAATGGCCTCCAGAAGTGCCATCATGCATCTCACGGAGAACTTCATTGACTTTGGACCGAGGCACAACTACCTGCATCACATAGGACTTGCCATCTGCGGATTCCCACTTCCGTTTGAGCACACCTTCTTGTACATGGAGAGAGTTCCATTGAGCCCAATAGGCTTTTAACACCGGGCTTCTATCGGAAATGTCAACCCATTGTGGTTTCTCCTCGTGCTCTTTCCATGCAAGGATGGGTTCAATGTCAGAATCTTCTTGTTGAGCATTCCTAATTTCCTCGTTACTCCAGCCGGCAATGGGCTCGACTCTCACTCGATGAGTGACTAGGGACTCCTTTTCTTCCTGGCGTGAACAATGCTTGCAGTTTGATTTACATGGTCGTCGGGATAATGCATCTGCGTTGGAGTGTAGTTTTCCTTTTCGATGTTGAATCTCGTAGTGGTATGTCTGCAACCTCTCAATCCACCTTGCTACTTGTCCTTCGGGATTTTTAAAGTTCAAAAGCCACCTTAGCGCTCCATGGTCTGTTCTAAGGAGGAATTTCTGCCCATAGATGTACTTATGAAAATGTTTCGTAGCTAGTACCAGAGCTAGAAGTTCCCTCCTGGTCACGCAATAGTTCCTTTCTGCCTTCGAGAGCACTTTGCTGTAATAGGCTACTACCTTTTCTTGGCCATCATGAACTTGCGACAAAACAGCCCCAATTCCAACATTGCTTGCGTCTGCATCGATGATGAACTGTTTCCCAGGAGTAGCATATGCCAGAACGGGAGCGTTACAGAGGCGTGTTTTTAGTTCCTGGAAGCTTTTCTCACAATCACCTGACCATTTGAACTGTTTTCCTTTCTCTGTAAGTTGGTGCAGGCTTTTCGCAACTCCAGCAAAGTCTTTCACGAATCGCCGGTAATATGTGGCTAACCCAAGGAAACTTCTCAGCTGATGTTTATCTTGTGGAGTTGGCCAGTTCTTCACAGCTTCTACTTTCTCTGGATCGGTTTGTACCCCTTGAGACGAGACAATATGCCCTAAATATTTCACTTCAGTCTTGAAAAAGGTGCATTTGTCTGGGTTCAACCTAAGATGAGCTTCTCGAAGCCTCCGGAAAACTTCTCTCAAGTTCCTGCAGTGTTCGTCAAATGTTTTCCCAAAAACGATGACATCATCCAAATAAACCAGGCATGTCTTCCAAGTAAGCCCTTGTAAAACGCATTCCATCAAACGCTCAAATGTTGCCGGAGCGTTGCACAGGCCAAAGGGCATAACTTTGAATTGCCACAGACCATTACCTGTCGAAAATGCGGTTTTCTCTCGATCTTCTGGGTGAATTTCCACCTGCCAGTACCCACTTTTCAGGTCCAAAGTTGAAAACCATTGAGCTCCTGCCATTGCATCCAGAGTGTCGCTGATCCTGGGAAGAGGGTAGCTGTCTTTCTTTGTGACATCGTTCAGCCTTCGGTAATCCACGCAGAACCGGGTGCTTCCATCCTTCTTTTTGACAAGGACCACTGGTGATGCCCAAGGGCTTTTGGAATTCTCGATCAAACCTTCTTTCTGCATCGTCGAGATCATATCCGTAACCTCCGCCTGTTTGGCTAGTGGAAGGCGCCTTGCAGGTTGACGGATTGCCCTTGCATCACCAGTATCGATGCGATGTTGCACCAATTGTGTTCTTCCGTATGGTTTATCCTTTGAAGCGAAAATATCAGCAAACTCATTAATAAGGCTTCCAGCAACCTGTTGTTGTTGTTGACTTAGCTTGCAGGATTTTAGAATTTTGGACCTTAAAAAGTTGACTTCTACAGGATTTCGTACTTCTTCATCGGTGATTCTGGTTATTGCTGCCACTGGACCACATTGTCCAATAACTTCTCCTGCTTTAAGGTTGATTTCATAAGGTTTGATGTTCACTATTCTTACAGGCACCATGTTGTTCTTAGGTGCGGCAAGCGTTTTTCCCACGATGTAGTTTTGGGAACGTTGTTCAGAGTCCGGTTCTACAAAAAGGTATCGATGGTTCCCTGAATCGCCTTTTATGTTTGTCCAAACAAAGACTTCTGAAGAGGGAGGCAGGCGTAGGTCTTCTTTGACGACAGTTCTCAGGGTTGACGAGTTTTCGTTACCATAGATCATCGGAATCTCGACATTTCTAAATTTCAGAACCTGGTTACCGATATCCAGAATTACTCCATGTGCTTTCATGAAGTCAATTCCGATGATGCACTCATCGCAAATATCTGCCACTAGGAATTTATGTGAAAACTCCAGTTCTGCCAATCCGATCACTAGTTGTACTTCCCCATATACTTTAGCTGACTCACCTGTTGCCGTCTTCAGACAGTAGCTATTGGTGTTGTGTAGCCATGTCATCTTCACCACGTCTCTTCTTACAATGGAGGCGGTGGCACCGGTATCGATAGTTGCCACATATTTCTTGTCGTTTATAGCTGCTTCCATTGTCAGACTTTTATTGTCTCGTTTAGTCTGCGAGACCTGGATCGTAGTTCTGGGGCCATCGATACCCGGAACCAGCTTCTGCCCCGTGAAGTTTCCCGAGTGGGAAACAGGTCCAGCAGGGGTTTTGTGAGCCTCCTCTTGGCTGTTCTTCCTGCTGCCGCAATGTTGGCAAACTCCTTTTCTTAATGGCATACGACACTGGCGCTGGAGATGTCCGGTCCTGTTGCAGTTCCAGCATCGGAGAGGTCCATCACGGTGGTTGCTCTGAAATGTCGTTCTCTGGCAAGCGCACTCCTCTACAGTTACTTCTCTTACCCGATGAATGCTTTGAGAAGCCTGTTCCGCTGCTTCCATGGTGAGGGCAAACGCCAATGCTTCAGGAAGCGTCCGTTTTCCGGCCGTTCTTACTGCTCGCTGGAGGTTGATGTCAGCTAATCCACGGACAAATGCTTCAGCAGCAAATTGGTTGATAATTTCCTCACCCGCCGTTGGATATGCCAGGTGAGCCAGGCGTTCGATGTCTGCTTGGAGCTGTTGAAGCGTCTCACCTCTTTTCTGAACCCTGGTGTTAAGTTGGACCCGGAAAACTTCTTGCATATGGCCATCTCCAAAGCGTTTTTCAATCGCCTGAGTAAGAGCTTTAAAGTTGCCATGTAACTCTGCCGGTATTGTTTGCAGTAGTTCTGCAGCAGGTCCTCTGAGAGCAAGCGTTAGTGCAACGAACTTTTCTTCGTTGTCCCAGCCATTTGTTGTCGCAGCTGCTTCAAATTGTCTTTTGTAGATCGTCCAAGAAGTTTGTCCATCAAAGGTTGGCGGATGCATTTCCTTTCTTCGCATGCAGTCCCCAGAACTTTCCCTAACTTTAATTTTTCTAACCTTTTCCAATTCCTTTGCGAATTTCTCTTCAACTTTCTCGAATCTTTCGTCTACGGTTGCAATTTGTTTTTCGATACTGTCGAGACGCTCTTCAGCAGCACCAAACTTGCTTTCAAATGCAGCAAACTTGCCTTCGAGGAGGTTTTTCTGGTCTTCAAGGCGTTCTAGAAGTTTCGCTTGTTCATCTTTTTGTTCACTTCTCTGCTCTTCTAAAAGATTCTTTTGTTCGTTTCTTTGCTCTTCTAGAAGATTCTTCTGTTCTTGAAAACGTTCGAGAAGGAAAGACATCATATTAGACATGTCGGAGCTTGTACTTACTTGCTCTTGTTCGTCTTGTATTTCAACATCCAGAAGAAATGTTTCTGGATTTTCATTTTTCTGAGTCATATTTTCCTGCAGTCTAATAATGAGGTCATTTTTGGTTCCAGCAGTAGGAAGACCCCGATTCTTTAACACTGCTCTAAGTTCAATCAAGTTAAGGGCATTTACAAGTTTACCCATAGTCACTTTATCACTTTTCACTTTTATTTGTCCAAATGAATTATGCACTTAAGTTTTATTTCACTTCTGACACCACTGTAATGTTTTTAGTCTTGGGTTCGAAATTAAAACTTATTTTCCTTTACTTTTCAATCACTACTACTATCTCTATAAATGAAACTCACTTTTATCTAAGTTCAAACTCTTTATTTATTTCTTTATCTTAGCACCACTAATTATTCACCATTTATTCGTTACCACGGTTAAAATGAAACTGTGTCCATTTCCGAATAAAATGTCCTATTTATACTTGGGATCAAGTTTCTCGAACAGTCTAAGTCTCGAACCTTTCGGAATTGTCAAGATGCTTTAAAAGCTTTCAGAGCTTTCAAATTCAACATTGGTATTCAGCAGAATCATTCAGCAGAATTGTTCAGAATTTTACTGTAGTATAGACAAAAACCATATAGTAATATTTCTGTAGTAGAAACAAGAACCATTCATAAGACTGTAGTTGAGACAAACACTATTCATGTAACAATATTGAAAGTTCTGAGGGATTCGAGAATTGGAACATTCGAGAAATAAAATTTTTTAATTGAGATTAGAGTGAGTTTGGTTTATAAAAATAGAGGTGGTGACTTAAAAGTAAAAGAAAATAATTTTGTTTACCTAAAGGTGCCTTTACATGGAGCCGCAAGCCATGATCGGCAATTCAATTTAATTCAATTCAAGACGAACATGTTCATCTTCATCGTCTGCACTATACCTAATAATTCTTGTTGCGTTTTCGTCTGCACTATAATTTGTTGCAGCTCCATGTAAAGCCACCTTAAAGAACAGTAGTGTTACATGAATAGTGTTTGTCTCAACTACAGTCTTATGAATGGTTTTTGTTTCTACTAAAGAAATATTACTATATGGTTTTTGTCTATACTACAGTAAAATTCTGAACAATTCTGCTGAATGATTCTGCTGAATAACAATGTTGAATTTGAAAGCTCTGAAAGCTTTTAAAGCATCTTGACAATTCTGAAAGGTTCGAGACTTAGACTGTTCGGGAAACTTGATCCCAAGTATAAATAGGACATTTTATTCGGAAATGGGACAGTTTTCATTTTAACCGTGGTAGCGAATAAATGGTGAATAATTAGTGGTGCTAAGATAAGGAAATAAATAAAGAGTTTGAACTTAGATAAAAGTGAGTTTCATTTATAGAGATAGTAGTGGTAAATTAAAAGTAAAAGAAAATAAGTTTTATTTTCGAACCCAAGACTAAAAACATTACAGTGGTGTCAGAAGTGAAATAAAACTTAAGTGCATAATTCATTTGGACAAATAAAAGTGAAAAGTGATAAAGTGACTATGGGTAAACTTGTAAATGCCCTTAACTTGATTGAACTTAGAGCAGTGTTAAAGAATCGGGGTCTTCCTACTGCTGGAACCAAAAATGACCTCATTATTAGACTGCAGGAAAATATGACTCAGCAAAATGAAAATCCAGAAACATTTCTTCTGGATGTTGAAATACAAGACGAACAAGAGCAAGTAAGTACAAGCTCCGACATGTCTAATATGATGTCTTTCCTTCTCGAACGTTTTCAAGAACAAAAGAATCTTCTAGAAGACCAAAGAAACGAGCAAAAGAATCTTTTAGAAGAGCAGAGAAGTGAACAAAAAGATGAACAAGCGAAACTTCTAAAACGCCTTGAAGACCAGAAAACCCTCCTCGAAGGCAAGTTTGCTGCATTTGAAAGCAAGTTTGGTGCTGCTGAAGAGCGTCTCAACAGTATCGAAAAACAAATTGCAACCGTAGACGAAAGATTCGAGAAAGTTGAAGAGAAATTCGCAAAGGAATTGGAAAAGGTTAGAAAAATTAAAGTAAGAGAAAGTTCTGGGGACTGCATGCGAAGAAAGGAAATGCATCCGCCAACCTTTGATGGACAAACTTCTTGGACGATCTACAAAAGACAATTTGAAGCAGCTGCGACAACAAACGGCTGGGACGACGAGGAAAAGTTTGTTGCACTGACACTTGCTCTCAGAGGACCTGCTGCAGAACTACTGCAAACAATACCAGCAGAGTTACATGGCAACTTCAAAGCTCTTACTCAGGCGATTGAAAAACGCTTTGGAGATGGCCATATGCAAGAAGTTTTCCGGGTCCAACTTAACACCAGGGTTCAGAAAAGAGGTGAGACTCTTCAACAGCTCCAAGCAGACATCGAACGCCTGGCTCACCTGGCATATCCAACGGCGGGTGAGGAAATTATCAACCAATTTGCTGCTGAAGCATTTGTCCGTGGATTAGCTGACATCAACCTCCAGCGAGCAGTACGAACGGCCGGAAAACGGACGCTTCCTGAAGCATTGGCGTTTGCCCTCACCATGGAAGCAGCGGAACAGGCTTCTCAAAGCATTCATCGGGTAAGAGAAGTAACTGTAGAGGAGTGCGCTTGCCAGAGAACGACATTTCAGAGCAACCACCGTGATGGACCTCTCCGATGCTGGAACTGCAACAGGACCGGACATCTCCAGCGCCAGTGTCGTATGCCATTAAGAAAAGGAGTTTGCCAACATTGCGGCAGCAGGAAGAACAGCCAAGAGGAGGCTCACAAAACCCCTGCTGGACCTGTTTCCCACTCGGGGAAACGAGTAAGGACCAACTTCACGGGGCAGAAGCTGGTTCCGGGTATCGATGGCCCCAGAACTACGATCCAAGTCTCGCAGACTAAACGAGACAATAAAAGTCTGACAATGGAAGCAGCTATAAACGACAAGAAATATGTGGCAACTATCGATACCGGTGCCACCGCCTCCATTATAAGAAGAGACGTGGTGAAGATGACATGGCTACACAACACCAATAGCTACTGTCTGAAGACGGCAACAGGTGAGTCAGCTAAAGTATATGGGGAAGTACAACTAGTGATCGGATTGGCAGAACTGGAGTTTTCACATAAATTCCTAGTGGCAGATATTTGCGATGAGTGCATCATCGGAATTGACTTCATGAAAGCACATGGAGTAATTCTGGATATCGGTAACCAGGTTCTGAAATATAGAAATGTCGAGATTCCGATGATCTATGGTAACGAAAACTCGTCAACCCTGAGAACTGTCGTCAAAGAAGACCTACGCCTGCCTCCCTCTTCAGAAGTCTTTGTTTGGACAAACATAAAAGGCGATTCAGGGAACCATCGATACCTTTTTGTAGAACCGGACTCTGAACAACGTTCCCAAAACTACATCGTGGGAAAAACGCTTGCCGCACCTAAGAACAACATGGTGCCTGTAAGAATAGTGAACATCAAACCTTATGAAGTCAACCTTAAAGCAGGAGAAGTTATTGGACAATGTGGTCCAGTGGCAGCAATAACAAGAATCACCGATGAAGAAGTACGAAATCCTGTAGAAGTCAACTTTTTAAGGTCCAAAATTCTAAAATCCTGCAAGCTAAGTCAACAACAACAACAGGTTGCTGGAAGCCTTATTAATGAGTTTGCTGATATTTTCGCTTCAAAGGTTAAACCATACGGAAGAACACAATTGGTGCAACATCGCATCGATACTGGTGATGCAAGGCCAATCCGTCAACCTGCAAGGCGCCTTCCACTAGCCAAACAGGCGGAGGTTACGGATATGATCTCGACGATGCAGAAAGAAGGTTTGATCGAGAATTCCAAAAGCCCTTGGGCATCACCAGTGGTCCTAGTCAAAAAGAAGGATGGAAGCACCCGGTTCTGCGTGGATTACCGAAGGCTGAACGATGTCACAAAGAAAGACAGCTACCCTCTGCCCAGGATCAGCGACACTCTGGATGCAATGGCAGGAGCTCAATGGTTTTCAACTTTGGACCTGAAAAGTGGGTACTGGCAGGTGGAAATTCACCCAGAAGATCGAGAGAAAACCGCATTTTCGACAGGTAATGGTCTGTGGCAATTCAAAGTTATGCCCTTTGGCCTGTGCAACGCTCCGGCAACATTTGAGCGTTTGATGGAATGCGTTTTACAAGGGCTTACTTGGAAGACATGCCTGGTTTATTTGGATGATGTCATCGTTTTTGGGAAAACATTTGACGAACACTGCAGGAACTTGAGAGAAGTTTTCCGGAGGCTTCGAGAAGCTCATCTTAGGTTGAACCCAGACAAATGCACCTTTTTCAAGACTGAAGTGAAATATTTAGGGCATATTGTCTCGTCTCAAGGGGTACAAACCGATCCAGAGAAAGTGGAAGCTGTGAAGAACTGGCCAACTCCACAAGATAAACATCAGCTGAGAAGTTTCCTTGGGTTAGCCACATATTACCGGCGATTCGTGAAAGACTTTGCTGGAGTTGCGAAAAGCCTGCACCAACTTACAGAGAAAGGAAAACAGTTCAAATGGTCAGGTGATTGCGAGAAAAGCTTCCAGGAACTAAAAACACGCCTCTGTAACGCTCCCGTTCTGGCATATGCTACTCCTGGGAAACAGTTCATCATCGATGCAGACGCAAGCAATGTTGGAATTGGGGCTGTTTTGTCGCAAGTTCATGATGGCCAAGAAAAGGTAGTAGCCTATTACAGCAAAGTGCTCTCGAAGGCAGAAAGGAATTATTGCGTGACCAGGAGGGAACTTCTAGCTCTGGTACTAGCTACGAAACATTTTCATAAGTACATCTATGGGCAGAAATTCCTCCTTAGAACAGACCATGGAGCACTAAGGTGGCTTTTGAACTTTAAAAATCCCGAAGGACAAGTAGCAAGGTGGATTGAGAGGTTGCAGACATACCACTACGAGATTCAACATCGAAAAGGAAAACTACACTCCAACGCAGATGCATTATCCCGACGACCATGTAAATCAAACTGCAAGCATTGTTCACGTCAGGAAGAAAAGGAGTCCCTAGTCACTCAACGAGTGAGAGTCGAGCCCATTGCCGGCTGGAGTAACGAGGAAATTAGGAATGCTCAACAAGAAGATTCTGACATTGAACCCATCCTTTCATGGAAAGAGCACGAGGAGAAACCACAATGGGTTGACATTTCCGATAGAAGCCCGGTGTTAAAAGCCTATTGGGCTCAATGGAACTCTCTCCATGTACAAGAAGGTGTACTCAAACGGAAGTGGGAGTCCGCAGATGGCAAGTCCTATGTGATGCAGGTAGTTGTGCCTCGGTCCAAAGTCAATGAAGTTCTCCGTGAGATGCATGATGGCACTTCTGGAGGCCATTTAGGAATCAACAAAACGCTGGAAAAGATCCGAGATCGTTTCTACTGGCTTCATGCAAAAGAAGACGTCGAAAGATGGTGCAGGAAATGTGACACTTGTTCTGCTACAAAAGGACCAGGCAGAAAAATTCAAAGTGTGATGCAGCAGTACAACGTTGGAGCACCCTTCGAAAGAATTGCAATGGATATTGCAGGTCCTTTTCCTGAAACCAACGATGGAAACCGATATATTCTCGTGATCATGGATTACTTCAGCAAGTGGCCTGAAGCGTTTGCCATTCCAAACCAAGAAGCAAAAACGGTTGTGGATCAGATTGTCTTCAATTGGATAAGTAGATTTGGTGTACCTAAAGAACTCCATTCTGACCAAGGGAGGAACTTCGAGTCAAATATCTTCCAACAGGTTTGCTCACTCCTTGGCATTCATAAGACAAGGACAACACCGCTGCATCCACAATCAGATGGAATGGTAGAACGGTTTAACAGAACGCTCAAAGAACACCTTTCCAAAGTAGTGGAAGACTGTCAACGAGACTGGGACCGATGCATTCCACTGTTTTTAATGAGCTATCGGAGCGCAGTTCATAGCACTACAGGACATACTCCTTATGAAATCTTGTTTGGTTCAACAATGCGACTACCAAGTGAAGTGAAATTTGGATGCCCTCCAAATGAGCCACAAAGCCAAGAAGAATATGTGGAGGATCTCAAAAAGAGACTCATGTACATTCATGAAAGGACCAGAACAAAGATAAAGGATGCCAGTGATCGCATGAAAACACGTTATGATGCACATGCAACGACGACAGGGTTTCAAGTGGAAGATCTTGTGTGGTTATACAACCCCCATCGGAAAAAGGGACTGTCACCGAAGCTCCAGCAAAATTGGGAAGGCCCTTACAAAGTTGTCACCAGAATCAATGATGTTGTTTACCGCATTCAGAGAGGTGTTAGAGGCAAAATGAAAGTTGTTCACAGGGACCGACTATGCCGCTACAATGGCCAGGGAAGTGATAGACTTGTTCGGGACGAACAATCTTAAGAAGGGGGCAATGTTACATGAATAGTGTTTGTCTCAACTACAGTCTTATGAATGGTTTTTGTTTCTACTAAAGAAATATTACTATATGGTTTTTGTCTATACTACAGTAAAATTCTGAACAATTCTGCTGAATGATTCTGCTGAATAACAATGTTGAATTTGAAAGCTCTGAAAGCTTTTAAAGCATCTTGACAATTCTGAAAGGTTCGAGACTTAGACTGTTCGGGAAACTTGATCCCAAGTATAAATAGGACATTTTATTCGGAAATGGGACAGTTTTCATTTTAACCGTGGTAGCGAATAAATGGTGAATAATTAGTGGTGCTAAGATAAGGAAATAAATAAAGAGTTTGAACTTAGATAAAAGTGAGTTTCATTTATAGAGATAGTAGTGGTAAATTAAAAGTAAAAGAAAATAAGTTTTATTTTCGAACCCAAGACTAAAAACATTACAGTACGCAGCTCGAGCTAAAATTTAGCTCCCATAATAGTTCACTCCAAAATTCAGACAAGCTAAAATTTTGCAAATCATTTTATCCGAGTGGTACGCAGCTACAGCTAAAATTTCAAATGTCTGTTTCGCAGTGTATATTTTGCAGCTGTCAAAACTAAGCGAATTGCTAGGTACATTTATTCCGAGCTAAATTTTGACAGGGAATGGTAGGGGTTAAATCTCCTCGGAAAATGTGTTTAAGGGATACAAAATTTATTTCGAGTAGAGATACAAATACAAAAAATAATAATTGTTCTGTCAAAAGAAATTCAAATACATATTTGAAATAGTTTTTTTTTTTTTTTTTTTTTTTTTTTTTTTTAATGCCCTTCCTTAAATTTTTGTTTGATGAGTGTTTTTGGTCTTGGTTTGGCGATTATGTCGCACTTTTTCATAATCATAACAGATTCCGATTGAACTGGAACAGAATGACCGGCTATCAAAATAAACTTTAAGGGAAAAAAACTTATCGAGATAAGTAAACGTTACCTAAATGACGCTTTGCTCTTTTAACTGATATGCAAAACAATAAAAAAACCAAGTAAATTTTAATAAAGTGACATCTCGTCCTTCTGTCACTTTATTACCTTTCAGCTCGCCTTACTGTCACTTTATAACAGTTTTTTAAATTTTGGATTTCAGTGAAAAGAGCATAGAGGGATCGAAAGGCGAAGTAAAATAAAAACTAAATAAGGTTTTGGGAACTAAACAAAAAATATAATGTACTACCGGTACCCGACAGGCGTTGCAACGCCCAAAAAAAACACTTATTTAATGTGAAATTAAATGTATTTATTTGTTTCTTCTCAATGCTAGCGGATAAACAATATTTTTGGTTAAAGCCTTTTTATTTTTCTTCGACCAGAGTCATTCCGGAATTTTCGCTGATGTTTCAAACCGCTAAAAAATTTAAGAAAAAACAATTTTTTTTTCTTCGACCCGATCGGTATTTCCGGAATTTTCGCTGATGTTTCAAACCGCTAAAAAATTTAAGAAAAAACAATTTTTTTTTCTTCCACCCGATCGGAACTAAACCTTCACTGGAACCATCCCTGGGCTAAACAATATTTGGCCTGAAAATTTCATAAAATTCCGTTGGGCGGTTAAGGATACATACATACATACATTGTACATACACACATCCAATTTTATAACTATGTTAATATTAATATTAATTTTTTGTTCTTCTAAACCATCTACATTATGGTCCCTTTCATTTAAAAGAATAAATATAAAAATACACCCATCCTAACTCTAGACATAAGGTCACAGACAAAAATTAAATTGATTTTTATATATATGATATAGACTAGCTGTCCCGGCAGACATTGTCCTGCCCTTCCGAGCAGATAGTGTGATAAGTTTGACTTCTTAATTTGTTATATTTATACCGTCCAATTAGTTTATTTTTTTTAAATTAAATAAACTCAGAAAAGTACGCATACGCCCGAGTGTACTATACTGTTTTTTCGTTGTTTTTAAGTTGAAAAATTGGCAATTGCTGTAAATATTCCTTTAAGTTTATCCGTTCATAAGTTTACTTTTTTTACTGAAAATTTGAGTCATTATTATTGAATTGTTATATTTTAGTACATAACTTAAAACAGAAGTCGTATTATATTTTTAATTGTTTTATTTGATTTTTAATGCTAAAAATAATTTATTTTGCTAACGTAGTGAAAGCGGATATACAATGTTTTTAGTTTTTTGTTAGGTATATAAAGCATGCATTTTCTAAATTAAGGCCAGCAATAGTTAACGACTGTCCCTGCGCTTTATTGATGGACATTGCGAAGGCTAGGCGTACCGGAAATCGCAGTCGTTTAAAGTTAAACGGCAAATCTGTCAAAAGCCTTGGTATTTGCGGAAACAGGACAACTTCGCCTTTGCTCTTGCCGGTAATAATTTTGGCCTCGATTAAATTTGATAAGAGTTTTTTTTTACGGCAAGTTCTGGTTCCGTTGCACAGCTTCTGCGGTTGCGCGTTGCCTATTTTGAGAACTAATTCATTTGGTGGCATTCCAAATGGCTCCAAAATGGCAATGAGTTCAAGAATTCGATTGGGAAGTTGACAGTTAGTTCCTCCTCCATAACTGTATCAATTGATTTGTATTTCATTTGTTTGTCGAAAATTTCAATTTGAATTTGATAGTTTATTTTGTTGACGTCATCGTTTTTTTGGTGCATGTTTACAAAGCCAATCGTTATTTTCGTAGTTGGTCAGGACATCAACGAAAACCTTTTGCACAACATCGTTAGTTGAATGTTCCAACAGGCAAAAGTTTAGCGTTTCCTTCGCTACCTACCAAATTAAAATTATGATTATCGTTAAGTTAAACTTTTTGGTTTTGGTTTATTTTTTTCCAATCATTGAAATGTGTAAGAAGGTTGTAGGTAGGTAAACCTATACTGACTGACTAATTTGATAACACTCACAGAAACAAACTAAGCACGATTAATAATATGATTGTAGGAACTCATTCAGTTTAGCCGTTTATCTTTTACTGCTGTCATCCCCTCCTCCTCCCCAAAGACTTTGTTGCTGCTTTGCCTTTTCCAATATTTGGTATTTTTGCATCTTTACTGTTTTTGAAGTATTTTTAAATGCAACTTGCATAAAAAAAACTATTTTTTTTCTTTTCTTTTACTGCAAGTTCATCTTGAACTGCATTAAGAACCACAATTGTAACTTCCATTCTATTTTGTTAAGCCAATATTATCTAAGATATTGTTGTTATTATGAACTAATTAACTGCAATTTTCTTTACCATGCATTTTTTCAAAATTAGAGACTTCAGTAGATAGCGTTAAAAAAGCATTTTAATAGCTTTTTCTATGGGAAATAAAAAAAAAAAATCAATACGATACCTACTATTTTTTTTTACTCCATTTCACCCTATAAACAGGTTTGTCTTGCGAAAAATATTTAGCCCTCAAGCCATCCGCAAACTACAATCATTAAAAAGAAAAATATTTTTTTAAATTAAAATTTTCTAAATAGAAGCTTTTCAAGGACCCGGCATGTCTCTCTTCGCCTTATGGCCAAACTAAATGATCGATTTGGACCAAACTTTACAGGAACATTCTCGATAATACCAAAGATTTTCTGAAAGTTTGAGCTCAATTGGATGGGCGGTTTCGGACTCCATAACATATTTACAAACACACAAATAAACAAACATACATCCATTTTTTAAGTATATGTACATACATATATAGATGAAAAGGGAACAACTGATTTCGAATTGAAAAAAAAGAAACAATAGGCATCCGATAAGAGGGTATCGGTATGGGTGGACAAACATAGCAGAAAATGCTATTATGCTCTTATTTTAAAAATCTTGTATCACGGTCCCTTTTGAAGAGTTTCACTTGTCTTTCGGGGGCTCCTAAATGTTGGGCCCCGTATCACCCCTCCAATGATTTCGTATTGCTGCCGCAAATCAAACATAAAATATCAACGCCTGAAAAAACGGTCGGCATATTCACAATAATATGTTATTTTTGAAGGTAAAATTTGTTCAAATGCATACAAAAGTGTATTGATATTAAGCCGTTTTCGATTGGATATTTAAAAAAAAAAATGTAAAATATATTAAATAAATCTTTTCACACTGTTTTCTTGGCTGTTATACTTCTTAGTCCCACTCTCCCTTACCGATATCTACCATGAAAATCTTTTAATACCATCATCGCTACCAAATTTTTGAATGATTCGTTTTTCGTGACTTGTTATTCAAAACTATGTACGCGTAAAAACTTCAATGCCAAAAGTGGATATTTCTATTGGAAAAATGAGAGACAAAGATTTGGCCTCTACTATTATTATCTAGAAGCTTTCTTTTACTTTTCTTTGTTGGTTTATCTTAGCACAGTCAATAAAAATATTTTGTCTTGTATCTGCATCCCACCTTTCTTCTATTTTTTACAAAGTTAAACCAAAACTATAATAATAATGATTTAGTATACTAGTACTAGAACAAGATCATTCTGTTTCGTGTCTCTACTGTACCCCACCTCTCAACGATTCCGCACATAACATAGGTTCAATGACATAACTAAATTTTAATTAGCTTATAGGCTCTCAAGAATTTGTCCTAAGAATATATTCGGCTCAAAATTTTCAATTAAATAGTTCCTAGTGTTTTCTTGTTTGTTTAAATAATCTTAATACCTGGGTTAGGTTTGTAGATGGAGAGAAAGTGTTTTTATATAAATGTCAGCGCGTTACGTTGCGGATGTGAGCCAACAAAAGGCTGGTGCACTAAGCACAGCACAGCCTTCCTATATTTCTCTAGTACGTACTCCGTATACATACAATGCTCATGAACCGAATAATGAGAGGCAGTTACATGGAGCTGAGGTTGGATGGGGGCGATGCAGTTTAAAACTAAACAGTGTCTTTACAATACCGGAACATGGTGGTCCAATGTGAATATTTTCTGAAGTTCACTCAATGAAAAAGTTTTTTGAGTAACTTTTAAGCAGAGTGTAGTAGAATTAATTATGGATTTTAATAACTTGTTTTAAAATTATTTAGAATCTTGTTTATCTTGCTAAGTCCCTATTAATTCCAATCTGCTGCCAAATACCAGTGACCTTCGTGTAAGTTGCAACTTGCAAGTATAAAAAAAAAAATTAAGAAAAGATTGAAAAACACTTATAATACTCTGAAATACATAGGTCTGTTAACTCTGTAATGCTAACAAAATATTGGCCAAGTTTCAAAAATCTTGTTGAGCTATAAACAAAAGCTCTAGAAGCAGGTAGGTACCTACAAGACTTATAACAAATCCATAATACCCTTGTTCAATGAGCTTATTCTCGAATCTTAAGGAAGTCATACATAGCTAGCAGTGGCGATTCCTGGTCCTCGTTCTTGGTTTACCTACGACCCTCGGGAAAGTTAAGACAATAATAAAAAAAAACTCAAAACTGTTGTTGTCCAAAAGTTTTTTTTTAATTTATGATAAAATTTTTAGTAAGGAAAAATGTTAATTTTATATAGTGAAAAATTATGAGTTAAATGAAAACTAAAATACGAAAATAAATAATAATAAAAAAAAGTTATATTAAGCGATTTATGTTTGCAAAACAAACAAAAATACACATTGCACGTTAATTTTATTATTAATAAAATTAATGACTTAAAGTAAAAAAAAATCAAAATAAATAATAAAAGTACACAAAGAAATAATAATTAAATAAATAATAACATAATTATTACAATGACATTAATTCAACGAGTGATGTATGTAGGATCACAAAACAAATTAAAAAATAAGCGAGAGCAGTACCTTTGCAACGAACTGTTGGATACCCTATTCCCTATATTTTTGTATGTGTATGCGTCTGCCTCCCGCAGCCAGCCGATATTTCAGTTTCAGAAACAAAATTCTTCTTTAGCAGACAGAACAAAATTCAATAACATTAATTTTGTGTGGTGTGATGTTCAATTAGTCCTGGCACAATAAAAAAAAAGGCGTGCGCCACGCCCAAAGTCAAAAATTTTTATTGCCAAGGCAATTGGTATGAGCTCAGTGACGTTCAATTTTATTCTTGCAGATCGATTTGAACAAAACAAGACAAAACTTAAATTTTTAAAAATTAGATTTTGAACGGAAATAGCGATTATAGATATTTTTAACAATTCTTATACCACACTCTGCTACGTAACCAAGGAATATAAATCTACGTGTTCATCTTTTTACTTCAAAACTGCGACCGATAGTTAAAAAACGTTAAAAAATGAATGCATTATACGACTTTTGACAGAAACGCCCCTTAAAAGTGGGCGTGTCTTAAAAATTGAAGCATTAACTGAGCTTTGATCAGTATTTAGGCATATGTGTAAAACTACAGCTGAATCGAATAGCTTTTAAGCAATCTTACCTGAACAAAGGTATTTTATCAAAATCACGCCTTCAAAAGTGGGCGTATTGAAAAAATTTACACAAGAAAATGTAAAGATATATTTCTCAAATAACGAACGGAAGGAAAAATGTTTAAATTGAATATTGAAAGTACATTAAATATTTGAGACTACGTTTATCGTTCTTTCATGAAAAGTGGGCGTCAGCCACGCCCAAAATCAAATTTTTTGATTTCATACACAAGATGTTTATGTGCAAGTAATACCCACAAAATTTAATGTTTTTCGCATTAATATAACAATTGTTATTTTATAAAAACAATGTTGATGGTTTTGTGTGAAAAATGGGCGTCAGCTACGCCCAAACTGAAATATTTTTATTTAATTGGAAGAAAGTTTACCTAAAGCTTTTGTGTGCAAAATCTTAGCGTTAAGCTTTCATCGTAACTGTACAAAAAACATAATTTAATTTTACCAAATTGAGATTGTTCAACAAAAATGGCGGTTGTGGGCGTGTTTGTAGGCGGGTTTTGCCGGTTCAAGAACTTAGCCTTACTCTTGAACCAAAGATTATATATACCAAATTTCAGCTTTCTAGCTCAACAATTGCGACCTCTAGAGAGTATACATACGGACGGACGGACGGACGGACGGACATGGCTAAATCGACTAGGCTTTTGATTCTGAGTCAAAATATATATACTTTTCTATACCTAACGGTATTATTTCTCTATGTTACAAACTCCACACCAAATACAATATAGCCATTCTATGGAATAGGGTATAAAAATCAAAACAGCGACTATGAGCTGATCGTTTCGTGTTGGCGAACACGTGCGTCGCCGTCGGCGTACGTCGTCGTGCTAATTGATATAGAAATAGAAACACTACGACTACGATCTACGAGCACGAAAGTTGCTTAAGAGTTAAAAATGTGTATCTGTTGCTGTTTCTGTATTCTCCTTCTACGTTGTCGCCGACTTCTCAGTCGAAGGGAATCGCTTTTTTTTGCGCTTAACCTTCTCTTTATTTTTACAGGCGTTTAGTGGAATGTATGCGTCTATCTCTCTCTGAAGATTGTATGCAAATAGTTACCGCAAATTTTTACGGTATCAGAGATTTTTTGTGTATAACAAATTCTCATCAAAGGGAAGGGAATCACTTTTTTTTTGCGGTAACCATTCTTTTTATTTTTACAGGCGTTTATTGGAATGTTTGTGTTTACTGTTTTTGAAGATTGTATGAAAATAGTAACCGCAATTGTTTACGGTAGCAAAGCGGTGTATCAAATAGATTTTCTGCACAAGTGTATGCCACGTTCTGGGTCAAAGGGAATCGCTTTTTTTTGCGCTAAACTTTGTTTTTTTTGTGTTCAGGCATTTATTAAAGTGTTTGAAACTATAAATTTTTGAACTGTTGATTTGCGGAAGAATATTAAATATCTTTATTTTTTGAAATTCTTGGTTTACCGCCGATATACTTGGTTACTATGAGGAATCGCCCCTGATAGCTAGCTACATAGACTCTTAACTAATGTGGTGGTTTTTCGTTTTGGCACTGTCTTGAAAAAATACAAGATTACCACACTTTGGTTTTTCTTTTCTCGCACTGTTATTGTAAGTTTGGTCACTCATTGTGACGCCATTGGAGAAGCGAAATCTTTTTTTTTTCATTTTTTTCTAAGAGATACGATTATACAACGCAAAAACGTATAATTAGGTATTTGAATTGGTGTTTAAAGTTATTTCTTTTTAATTAGAAATTTATTCCTGTAATACATATATGTACCTAGCAAGAATAAGTTAAGAAGATAAAATTATCATTATGTTCCTATTTCTTAAGCACTCTGGCTTTTCAACAGATTAATTTGATTAATAAATATAAATAAATAAATGTATATAAATAAAGATTCTTTTGGTTCATAGTCAAGATATTTTAAATTGTCTAATGTTTGACTCAACACATGCGGGTATAGTTCTTGAAAGACATGAAAAAGATTGACTTAGTCAAGCAGTTTTTGTTTAAAACTTTAGGGATTGAAATCTACGACTGTTATTATTTCAATCAAAAAATCAAATGATTCATTCTTGCGATTGTAGGTAGGGGAAGTTGGGGCAAACTGCGTAGATTTATTAGGCGTTTTTCTTTTTTAGTCCACAGCAGAGCCTGAGTTGTCAACAAAAAATAAGTGTTTCTTTTTTTCTTCAGAGTGTTCAGAGCTTAGAATTCGTATTTCTTTTTTCCTTCAGAGTGTGTTCAGAGTGCGCTCTACGAGCTCCAAGTAAATAGATGGGGCATACTGAGCTAAAAGCTGAACAAAAATATAAACGTCAAAAGTGAGACGCTTCCAAACCAATTCAATTGATAAAAAGAACTTTTTAGCGTCGGTCGGCTGAAATAAAAAACAATTAAAATGGCCGCTGAAGGTATTTTAAATGTTAAAAAAAAACTTTTTTCAGGTTTTTTAAGTGACATGAGAAAAGGAAATTAATGGAATATTAAATTCGTTTCATTAATAGTTTAGAGCGCTCTGAAGACAATTTGTTCAGAGGACGTTCAGAGCGAGCTCGATATACTCGAACTCTGTTCAGAGCTCGTTTGTGAATGAAAAAAGAAAAACGCCTATTGTTTGCCCTCTTAATAAAACAAGTTTTTTAAGGAAAATAAAGTCTTTATTTAGCAAGTCTGTTGATTCGTTAAGGTAGGTACCTACTTCTTATAAATAAATAAATTAGTAAGTATTGTTTTGAATTTAGAAAAAAGTGCTTGGCAGAAGATGCACTTGTAATAGTCATCGGCATTGGTTTCATTCTCATCTTCACTTTCGGTTTCAATTCTTCTAGGGGGCTGCTTAGTTTTTTTTGGTCCCGTTTACGGTCGGGAGAGCTTCAAGCTGTGATTTTTATGTTGAACTTGTGGGCGGTTTTGCCCCTGAGCCTTTTCGCTCCATACGAATCTTTGTTAAATTGCAGAAGTTTTTTCCTGAAAATGTAGGTGCTTCTCGTTTTTTATAGCTTAGGTACCTATACTTTTTTCCAATATTCCCGTTTTAACATTAAAATTGTTGCCATTGCATTTTTTTTTGTATACAAAAAAGAGTTTTGGCCCCATTTTCGGTTTTGCTCACATTTCCCTCATTCATGTCATTTTTTTGTTGACCGTCCTCCAAAAGTTAATATCGTCATGAAGAATAGAATTCGAAATGTAAGTCCCTTCCACTCATAGCAATCAAAAGGAACATCGGTGCCAACTAGGTATTTTTACATTTCTACATTTTATGGTCATGCCCTCTGAACTTTTTTGACCACTATTATCATCCATATTTCCTTTTTTGCAGAGCTGCTGTTTAATGTTTATGTAAATTTAAATCCACAGGAACCCTTGGTGATGAAGGAATATATCAACAGTTCACGAAATATGAAAGAAGATAAGGAGTTCAAAACACACTTTTTCACTTCGAAACCCCCACCCGAAAAAATTGTGTTGAGAGGATATCAAATGCATGACAATATAATTTTAAGTAATTTTGAGGTAAGGCACTTAAAGAACGAGACATTATTTATAATAAAATGAAAGTAATAACAGTTTCTGTAATATTTTTGCAGAATATAACACAGTTAGAGGTGAGCGGAAACAATATAGAATATTTGGACTTAAGCAGATTGAAAAGATTACAAGTTTTACAATGTATAAGGAATGCTTTGATTGAGCTTATTATTGATGGTGGGAATCTAGTATCGTTAACAGCAACACATAATGGTAACTATCTGGTGAAATGTCTATGAATGCTAGTATTTACGAAATAAGCGAAGGAATATAAAATTATTTTTGCACTCTTGAAATCTTGCCATGGATTGATAAGTGGAAGCGGCAAAAAATCACCCCCAATTCCGTCGAGCATAGCCGTGCAACGACAAGTGTGCCGCCGCCCTTTTACTTTCCCAAATTAAGTCCCACGTGCAACCCTGACTTACAACAATATAGAATATATACAGCGTTCCAAGACACAAACCTTTTAACTACTGCGGATTGCGTGTCGAAAAGAATCTTGTACTGTCTCCTTGGTAAAATTTATTGCCAAGAGTGATTCTTTGACTGATCTTTTCAATGATATCATTTTGAGAGGTTATAGTGGAACCCAAATAGACAAAGTTCTTTCGCACATTCTTCTTCCGACGATGTCAATATCATCAGCATGGCCAAGTTGTTGAAAGGGTTTATAGAAAAGCGAGTTCACATTCGAGTTGAGTTCTGTAATCCTGCACAATTCAACAAGCGATGCCTGGTAGTGACATGGCTATCTTTATAGCTCGTCCCTATGCACGCTATCATAAGCGACTTTATCGATAAAAAGGCTGTGAGTATTGATCTGTAACTCTTTGAATTTCTGCAATCTGTCAGGATGTGGGAATATGGTCGAAATTTCCAGATTCCTGAAACCTTAGATCAGGATTTCACACTATCTCTGCTACACTAATTTGAAATTAGTTTAGTAAATTAAAATCGAGCAAGTAATACATAATGGAATCCTATTACACACATTCATAATCAGCATCCCTATCATATTTTTCGAGAACTAACAACTTAGTTTTTGTTTAACCTTACACATAAAGTACAAAGTTGATTATCAAGAATCGTTCCTATTTAAAAATTCAACATATAAGAGTATGTACATATATGAAAAAGCCTAGAAGGACCTTTATAATAAATAATTCAAAAAGGCTGTTGAAAATGTCTAGGTCGTATTTCAATTTCAACGACTTGTTTCCAGAAAAGCTACGATGAGAATGCTCCACTTCTCATCGTTTCACTTTTCACTAGACGAAAAATATTTACTGTTTTTGTTTTGTTTTTCAAACAATCCTTAACGACGACGTTTTCAAAGCTTATAGATCTCCTAATAACAAATGCACAAGGTTTCAATTTGTAAATATCTTTATCTATCATATATATACAGTTCTCTTCTCTCCAAATCTGAATAGCTAAGTTTCTACTTCATAAATATGAATTGTGCGACTGCAAGTACTGCGGCACTTTAGCTCTTCGTGGACCATAGGAAAGCAACAAGACCTTTTCATATGTCCCGGTTTGCCGCAACTGACTGTGGCCATGATTGTATTCCCTGAGATTAAGCCTTTTTCAGCACTGATGTTGTCTACCCTGAAGGTTAAATTCAAAATATTGTTTCGCTATGTTATCGTCAGGTCTCCTCAGTGTATGACCGATCCAACGCTACTTCCGCTGCATGATGCCTGCATCTAACTTATGGATTGGAACAAGCGTCTACATAAACATCAATAATGTTGGTTTTGTCTGGCCTGTCAAATGCTTGGAATTCCATTTTCTGCCAGCCTGATTCAATCCATGTAGCGCATTCTTCAACTTTCATACCTTTTCAGGATGATCCTTCTCAACAAATTGCTTCGGTTGGCACATGAAGAAATCTTCTTTGAAATCTATGGCTTTCACGTACATTTGGTGAACCACTAGATCGTACTCAGCAGCTAACGCTAAGATGAGCCAAAGTGACAAAAACCGAACCACCGCGCCGGTAAAAAGGTTTCGGTATAGTCCACTGTCCACATCCACACCGAACTTTTGGCTACAACCCTTTGCAACTAATTGGCTTTTGTAGCACACAACATTCCCATCTTTGCCCCGCTTGATGTTGTAGACCTTATGATGTGTGTTTTCGGTTTTCCAAGCCCCATGTGTTGTTTGCCTTGATGGAATCGAATTCACTCTGCATAGACTGCAACCACCTCTCGCCATCGCTTTTATTTAGGGCTTTTGAAACACTAAGCGGATAAGTAAGAGAAAGAGAATTATTTGAACTATCTAACTGGACACAAAGTTTTCGACGTGCACCACTGCGGAGGTTACGGAAACCACGATCTTGTTGCCCAATTTGACAGCTGCAAACACGTTCTGCTATTATTCTAGAACTAGCACCAGTCTTAAAACTGATTGGTTCTGAGTCATCATTGCTTACTTTTACGTTTTCTTCACCACCATCAACCTCAACACCACCATGAGCACCAATATAACCTTCATAATCTTTTATGCCACTGAATCTCGTAGTGGATTCTTTCGATTCAGCATTATCATCACTTGAGCACTCATTGATTTCATTCTACTTTTAATGTATCCAAGAACTTGACGTCGAGGCTTTTGTGAAGTTTTCCCGTTTTAGCTTCATACAGCATGTATGCTTTTGACTCAAATGAATAATAGCCGAACATATGACACTCAATACCTTTTGCAGCAAATTTTGACTTACCAAGCTTCTTATCCAGTATAATTGCCTTACAACCGAAGATCCTGAGATGATCCAAAGAGATTTTCTTCCCGTCCAAGCTTCGAAAGGAGTAACGCTTTCAAGCACCACAGTGTAAGAACGATTTGTCAAATACACGGCAGTTTTGAAAGCCTCGCATCACAACATTCTTGGAATTCGCTCGGCAACACCATTTTACTGCACAGTGAGTTGTCGCTGAATACCTTCGTGGCTCAAGAAGTTTAAAAATTGTTGGCTCAGGTAATCGCACCCATAAAATCGCTTAGAATAACTTTAATTTTTATTGTCGATTCTAGATCAACTTTAGCCTTATCCATCTTGAAACCGTCAAAGATGTCACTTTTGTTTTTGAGCAAATAGATACAATTAAACCGAGTAAAATCAGCGATAAATAAACAGAAATATTTAAATCCGACTGGTGTGTCCACCCTCATAGGACCGCAAATGTCTATATGAACAATTTCTAGCACTTGGGTGCTCCGAGAATTTGAATGTAAAGCAAAAGTTTCGCACTCTTACGCGTGCAGCGACATATTTGATTTGATTTAAAATAGCCGTGTTGTTTGTCATGGTCTTTCATATCTATGTGACTAATTTTGTCAAATATGGTCTCCACTGGACACCGTGTCTTTCATTTGTACCCACCGTGATAGTCATCACTTTATCAATTGCCAGAAAAAAATATAATATTAGTGACAAGACATCTCCTTGCCTCAATCCTTGACGCACATCAAAGGAATCGGAAAGCTGTCCATTGTCCAGAACTAAACACCTTGAGTTGTCTTAGGACTTTTTGATCACCATGAATCAATCATCATAGTTTTGTCTATAAATTAGGAAATAGATCCCATATAAACATCGCTATCATTATTCCATTTTCAGCACTCGCTTTCATCTGAAGCTGTCAATCAACTCTTATATTTACCAACAAAGAATAATCACAGGTAAATTAATGCGCATTTCATTTACTTTCAGATTTGGCTAAAATATCTATTAAGACTGGACCTTCAAAATTGATTTACGTAGACATTAGTAGCAACAAATTAAGAGAGCTGCCCTCATGGATAGAAAAATGCACCAATCTACGGCATTTGTCCGCAAACGAAAATGAACTCAAGGACGTTCCCTCATATATTTTTAACAACGAACATGGTACTTCTCTTCAGACTTTACAACTATCCAACAACAAGCTCATGTCTTTGCCAGATCTCACCAAAAAAGTAATACACCTCCAGGAATTATCCGTTCAGGGCAATGAGCTGATAGAATTGCCAAAAAATTTATTTTCTTCTTGTGCTGGACTGAAATCCCTTAATATATCATATAACAGGCTTCAATCTCTCCCAGAAAGTAGTGCAAGATGCTTGCTCTTGGAGAGCTTATTTGCAACCAAAAATCAACTAAACGATGTAGCTCTCCAAAAGATGGTTAATTTTAAAAAGCTAAGAATTATTCACATGGCGCATAATAATTTTACGTGTCTTCCTAGCGCATGCGTGGAAAATTGGACAGATTTAGAAGAGCTGGTATTTTCGGGAAACAAATTAGAGGAACTGCCTGCAACAATATCGTTACTTAAGAGACTAAGGGTGCTGAAGTTACATTCAAATCTTTTAAAACTCTTACCCGATCTCTCATGTTTACCCTCACTTCAAATGATTGATTTAGCGCATAATCAGCTTGGCAAGATAAATTTGGAAGCATTGTTGCCGAAAAACGTGAGATTTTTGGATTTGTCATGCAACCAAGATCTCCGAGTAGATTCCGATCAGCTCAAGACTTTTCAAGCTAAAAGATATATTTATTTTGTTGATGTTTCGGGCAAGGACCGTTTCAGTCTTCCTACATCACCATCCTTCAGAAAAAACACAAACTCATTTTCACCATGGAAGGTTGGATTCTCAGAAACTCCTGGCAACTGTTCAAAACTTGTGGTAAGTCAGATAAGGCTTCCTCAATTTTATAATACTGAAGGTCTTTTTGGAATATTTGATGGACAAGCAAGAAACACAGCAATGGGCTTGCTTCCAAAAATTATCCCAACGATTCTCTTACAGCAACGCGCAGCTCAAAATGACTCCATCGAATATATGAGATACACTCTTATATCGGCCTACGAAAACCTGGTACCAGTTGGCAGAAATTTCGATGATTGTGCTATCTTGTGTCACATAGTTAAAGACAAACCACGCCATGAGTTCCCAGATAAAATACAAATGTCAAGAAAATACATACTCCGAGCAGTGGCTGTTGGAGGAACTACTGCTTATCTGATACGAAAACAAGGACCAATAAAGCTTCCACCAAGTTCAAACCAAAACGAATTTATAAAAGCTGAATGCTTTGGGAAATCACAACTTGACGCTGACATTTTCGAAGTTGCCTTGAGGTCAGATGACGAGTATTTGGTTATTTGTACACAAAATATTTGGAAAACTCTTAAAATAGAAACTGTGACTCAAGAAATCCAAAGTGAGCCAAATCTTATTCTAGCAGCTAAAAAAATTCAAGACATTGCACAGAGTTTTGGAGTGGAAGGAAACATAAGCATCATTATTCTAAAATTTCAAAACGTTGAGACTTACGTCAATGGTCTTATAAAAGAACTTCGACAAAATGTTAAAAATGTTAAACAAAAATCGATTACCCACAACAACTGCCCACGTTGTTTTTATTCGTGTGAAGGAGACAGCTTTGGGGAACATATCTGTGATCCTAATAGTGATCGGTCATCCCCGATCGGGCAATCAGATCAAGCAATCAGCGAATTAAATGTGTGCTTGAAACATATAAGTTCAGAACGTCGTTTATCTTCGATAAAATCTCAATCCTGTGGAGCGGACGATGTTTCCAGAAGTTTCCCAGTTCAAGAAGATGAAAGCGATACAATAGAAACTGAATCTCTTCTATCAGAGGAGCAATTCAAGTGCTGGGAGTATATGTTAGAGCAAAACACTCAACTTCTATTTGACAAGGAATTAAACAAAATATCGAATTCAATCAGTAAAGAAGATAATTCAACAAGCCTTATGAATTTAAAACGAAATAATAACTTGACATTTTTTGGATTGATGCATTCCATGGCAAAGAGCAAAGTGTCAGCAAGTTTTCCTCAACCAATTCATAAAGATATCAAAGAACACCCATCATATCAAACAAAATCGTTTCCATCGAAACAATTCGAGTCTGCGAGATCATTTCAGCACTTTGCATCAGTGAAATCCACACAAATGAATTTGAACGATCGACTGACATCTGGTGAAGATACAAAGTTGGGATATTTTGGATCATTGCAAAATATATTGCCACAAAATTTTGAAAATGAGTTTGCGGTTACGTATGCACGAAAATTAGGGGATGAATCGGTCGAGTGCGCCAGTCGAATGAGCAAATATTGGGGAATAACGTCGACCGAATTGTAATGTTGTACCATATTTTTAAATTTTTAAGTCGAATTGGATTTGTGTTTTTGAAAATCCTATAAAAATTAATAAAAACCATTGGGCATTACGAGTACCTTTAAGTTTTTTCGCTATCCAGTAAGATATGTGGCTTCATGTTTTTAATAACAATAGCTTTGTTCGCGTACCAAAATCAAACAGTTTGCATTCGATTTCATACGTTTACATTAACACGAAAAGCATTCGTGTATTGAGAGATGAAGGAAAATAACAGCTGTATTATTCTTTCCTTGATTTATTTTCCAGTTTTGACCCAGTGAAATTTCGTCTGGTAAGAACTTGAGGTCTGTCAACAGCGAATGACGATTGTTTTTTGCATATGACTTACAGCGAACAGCTAACCAATCATATGACGTTTCTCAAGAATTTACATAAAAAGTGTTCGCCTACTTTTCGATAAGTGAGAGAAATTTTTCTCTCATTTGAGAAATTTTGACAGTTTTCATTTTTTGGCACAAAAAGTACACGAACAAAGTTAATATGTTGCCGGATAATGATTTTTAACTCCTTCCGTTAATTACGTGATTTTTGTGACTGCTGTGAATTTGGAGCAACGTTATGATATTTGAGTTTGTATGACATTAAATTTTATGTTAAGCTACTATTAGACGGTCCTTGTAAATGGTCCTTGCAAGGACAGTCTGACGTCACAGAAAATGTGTCCTTGTGCTGTTAGTGAACGGACATTCTTCACCGTGTCCTTGCTAGTAAAAAAGTCCATTACACGAATGAAACAAATTTGGCATTCTTGTCCCAAAGTACAATGTCCACCAAAGTGGACATTGTTACTTTTGCATTTCGGTGTCCTTGCAAGGACAAGCATAACAATGTCCATTACACGACATGACAATTTTGACAGTTGGTGGTGAATGAAACCGCGCTGAAGAATGCAATATTTTGCCGTGACCATTACACGACATTTATAAATTGGTCCTTGTAAAAAGTAAATTTGACGTTTCGGGGACATTTATAAATTGAGTGACTATGGTATTTTTTTTTCTCTAGAAAATATTCACGAGAGGTATGTGTGTGAAGTTTTTCGATAAAATAATTTCAATTAAATATAATATAATAAAATTATAGTTATAACAGGTAGGTATGTCGTACTACAATCGAAAGTTGCAGGTGGCGATTCTCGCAGCACATATATTGGAGAGCAGCGACGACGATGAAAACAACCAAGGGCCAACACGAAGAGTTCGTTCTGTGTGGTCCAAAAGAAAGTTCAGAGTGGGAACAGAGCAAATGCACGCAAGGTTGTCAAAATCTGATGTCACTTTTTGAATTGAATTGAATTTGGCAGCTCAACAAATCCACCCTGAAAAGTGGACATTCCAAGCAACAATGTCCCGGCAGAAATTCGTGCTGTTGCATTGTTGGGACATGGTCTTTGCAAGGACCAGATGTCAAAAAAATGTGTCCTTGTGTCCCATCAACAATGGAAGGACCATTACACGGTCCTTGTAATTTGTCTTTGCAAGGACACATGACATTGTGACATTGTGGTGGACATTGTGGTTGTCCTTGCAAGGACAGCATTTTACAATGTCCATTACACGACATGTCGATTTAGGACAGATAAATACGTCATAATGACGCCAGGCTGTCCTTGCAAGGACCATTACAAGGACCGTCTAATGGTAGCTTTAGGCTTGGAAAATCGGTAATAGTGACATTTGAAAAGTTTAAACAAGTCTATGGGGAACAATCTTTATCCCAAACTCAAGTTTTTTGCTGACACAAATCATTTTTTGATGGCAAAAACAAGTTGAAGACGAACACCGTTCACCGAGGCCTTCAACTTCACAAACCATGAAAACAAAGAACATGTGAACACTTTTGTGAGATCAAACCGTCGTTTAACATTAATAATTCAACTGACCACAGTCTCTGACTTCTTCTTAAACTGAAAAATGCCATCAAAGGACGTCGTTTCGGGACTTTCGAAAACATCCAAAAGAGTGTAACAGACATGCTGAAGAACATATTGGTTAAAGACTTCCAGCGCTGCTTCCAACAATGGAAACAACGTCTCCATTGGTTTTCGTTTTTAGCTGCCCAAGGACTTTGAAGGGGTTGACATTGATGTTTAAAAAAAATAAAAACTTTGGTAAATAAAAAATTAGTCTTTCATCACTCTTTCGCAACACAGATTTAAAGAATTTCAACATGGCACGTGACGATACATTTTCTGTTTAGTCAAATGAACATGCTATGAATGACGGAAGTGTGCGAAAGCATCTTCTGTCGACACAAAAAAATATTTTTCGCTGTACATACATCCATAAACTGCCCTTCAACCTTCTGCATTTTGTACGAACAAAACAATATGCTAAATAAAGCCTTACGAGGATAATCGCGAGGTACAAAAAATGTCTTTTGTTTTTCCAATTGCGGACAGCTTGCTACGCACTGTTCCGTCCATTAGCTCTTTCTTGGTTTTCCACTTGCACAAATGACCGAATTACTGAATTTTTTTTTTAGATTCAAACATCGTTTGGCACGAGTACGATAACTGAGGCGCCAAGATTTAATAACGGTTTTATGTAGGGGCGTCAAATGCAAGTATTTTTTACTATGGGAGGGGGGGGTCTACCTCACCCCGTTTAGGAGGTAGGGGCGATTTTCGAAAAAAATGTCTTGAATGGAAAAATAAATATTAAAAAACAACGGCAATACTTAAAATACATTACTATAACGGTTTTAAAAGCTAGAAGTCTGTTCTTCAATCCTACATTTAAATTAAATTACTCTTTACAATAGTTTTCAAAATATTCGCATTCAAACTCGAAATTTTGATAAAAAAACGTAAAAAAATATCTTTAAACCAATTTTGTTCAAAGTTGTGAAATGGAAAATAAATTTTTTTTTCTGCGATCGATGCTTCAATAAATATTCAATGGAACGCAAAAAACCAAAAGCTTTTATGTCTTCTAGTTCTTGTGAAAATTGAAAATTACTTGAACTACTTTTTTATGAGATTTTTATTTTTGGTATTTACGGTGATCTAACTTTAAGGATTAATCAACAGTACCTGAGTGGCACGCTTCGCGGGATCTAGGGATTTTAACTCCCTTTTCGGGCTGCACGCCTCAATATCCACGGACAAAATATAAGGGTCAAAATATGCGCGACAAAATGTCCGCGGACAAAATATCCGCGTCAAAATATATACGACGCATAATATTACGGTGTATAAACAATGACCTATGTAAGGGGGGGCATGCTGCCCCCCTGCAACCCCCCTGCCTGGGCACACTATAGGACTTGGGGTAGGTGCGAGGTCGGGTGTATGCGGTTATTTTGTCCGCGGATATTTTGTCCGCGGATATTGAGGCGTGTCACCCCTTTTTTCGGGGTCACATCCACTCACGCAACTTCGTTGCCTGGCAGGCGCCTGTGTCAATTGTATTTTTAATCAACAGTACCTGGGTGGACCGCTTCGCGGGATCTAGGGATTTTAACTCCCTTTTCGGGCTGCACGCCTCAATATCCGCGGAGAAAATATCCGGGTCAAAATATCCGCGACAAAATGTCCGCGGACAAAATATACGCGTCAAAATATCGGCGACGCATAATATTACGGTGTATAAACAATGACCTATGTAAGGGGGGGCATGCTGCCCCCCTGCAACCCCCCTGCCTGGGCACACTATAGGACTTGGGGTAGGTGCGAGGTCGGGTGTATGCGGTTATTTTGTCCGCGGATATTGAGGCGTGTTACCCCTTTTCTGGGGGCACATCCACTCACGCAACTTCGTTGCCTGGCAGGCGCCTGTGTCAATAGTATTTTTAATCAACAGCACCTGGGTGGCCCGCTTCGCGGGATGTAGGGATTTTAACTCCCTTTTCGGGGGCACACCCGCTCACGCAACTTCGTTGCTCCGCTTAGGGTAGGTCTGGATGTCTGGCAGGCGCCTTTGTCAATAGTATTTTTAATCAACAGTACCTGAGTGGCCCGCTCCGTGGGATCTAGGGATTTCAACTCCATTTTGGGGGCACACCCGCTCACGCAACTTCGTTGCTCCGCTAAGGATAGTTCCAGCTGCCTGGCAGGCGCCTGTATCAATAGTAGTTTTCATCAACAGTACCTGGGTGGCCCGCGTCGCGGACATTGGACATACAAAAAAGTATAGTCAGGTCTTGTCTATGGGAGAGAAAGTGTTGGTCTGCAACTTAAAGACTTCGACCATCCAAAGTGAAAACTTAGACGATGACTTCATTGACGAGACAGACATACCCTTTAAATACATCATCTGATTTGTAAATTGACTTGATTTTTTCAACTGACTCCTTACTCACAAACTGACTGACTAGAAAGTGGAATGCAACGCAATTCTAACTCCTCGTCATGCATTCTGGGTAACGCTAACTGAATTGCTGTACTTTACTTTCAAAGATAAACCTTTCATCAACATTAATCCTCTAATGAAATCACAATAAATGCCAAGAATCTAAAATTTCATAAAAAAGTAGTTTCAGTAATTTTCAATTTTCACAAGAACTAGAAGACATAAAAGCTTTTGGTTTTTTGCGTTCGATTGAATATTTATTGAAGCATCGATCGCAGAAAAAAAAATTTATTTTCCATTTTACAACTTTGAACAAAATAGGTTTAAAGATATTTTTTTACGTTTTTTTATCAAAATTTCGAGTTTGAATGCGAATATTTTGAAAACTATTGTAAGGAGTAATTTAATTTAAATGTAGGATTGAAGAACAGACTTCTAGCTTTTAAAACCGTTATAGTAATGTATTTTAAGTATTGCCGTTGTTTTTTAATATTTATTTTTCCATTCAAGACATTTTTTTCGAAAATCGCCCCTACCTCCTAAACGGGGCGAGGTAGACCCCCCCTCTCATAGTAAAAAATACTTGCATTTGACGCTCCTACACAAAACCGTTATTAAATCTTGGCGCCTCAGTTATCGTACTCTCCCCCATCGTTTAAGCAGTATCTTTCAAATATTGCTGCACCACGAATAAAGACGGAACTCGCAGATTTTTTCCTGGCATATTCCCTCATTATTTTTTTTAATATGAAATTATTTTATTTGTGCCACTGTACTTCTAACAAAGGTTTTGGACTTTGCTATCAATTTCCGCAATAGTTGGGTGTTGTCTTTGCTACAGTGGCTCTCAAACATTTGCTGATGTCTCTGCTACTATGGCTCTTAAGTCTAAAACATTGAGTAGTTGTCCCTGCTACTGCGGCTGTTATTTTTAATAGTTGGTTGCTGTAGTGGCTCTTAAACTGCTGTTGAACGGTGATGCTTGATTGTGATGTTTGATTGTGTCGGAATCTAGAGCCTCAACACTTCGTTTCTAAAGCTTTATACAATTTAATCTGAAGATAGCAGCGGCGTGCACCTAGCACCAACTGATTGCAACAGTAGGTATTTACTTCATATCCATAGTACCTACTATAGTTTGCATAGCAAAGATGAGCTTTTATAAAAGTTGGATTGCATTATACAAGGTTTACATACAAATATGTCCATGTTTTGGTTTTTTGTCTCCGGTAGTGAATTGATGAACAAAAAGTTTTATAGTTTAAAATAAAATACAAAAACAACAGACAATTTTTACTATTTAAATTTATTAAAAATATTTTTTTTTAAATTTTTAATTAATTTAATTGATAATTATCACATGCTAATACTTATTTAAAAGTGAGCGACGTGTTTCTGAGCCTATCTACTCCATCATCTGGCTGGAGTAACAGCCCGGTGATGGAGTAGATAAGTTTTTATACAAATATTTAGGGGGTAGGGGTATTTTGGCAGAAATTTATTTCGCCTTTTTCATTTCGCAAAATAATTTCGCCAATTTTCTTTTCTTTTGAAAAATTGTCACTGCCAAATTTTATTTCGTATTTTTCATTCCGTCAAATTTTATTACTCAAAATTATATATTTATTTTGTAATTCCTTACTTCGCTTTTTGTTATTTCGATTTATTTTATTTGGAAAATATTATTTCGTTATTTTTTTTTTTGTCATGTTCAAATTTACTGTTCTACGTGTATGCTTTGTCATAGGACGTAAGGAAAAAAGTTATTGAGGGAAAACCGGAGCAAGGTCGAACAATTTGCAGTCCTCCTCCTCTTTTTCCGCAGGGCCCTCGAGGTCAAAAACTTAGCAAAATGTTAGTTAACTATTCCTGAACAACATCACCAAGTTGCATTAAGTTCCGACATTTTGCCAACTAAACTCTACTTTTTCCTACCTGTCGACTGGACTCTATTTTTAGTTTTCATCTTAGTGAATGCTTACCTACAAATGTTTTGCCAAAAATAGGAATAAGTTTTACATTTGAAAAGTTCTTTTGCTTTATATTTTGAGTGAGATCTGATCACAATCAGTCGAAATGCTTCAGGCGAGATATACTTATACATCCTGAGTGGCTACAAAATCCACAATTTTTTAAAAACATTAAATATATTGATTTGAAGATCAGCCATCGACAAAGTTTATATTTGAGTTATCTTCTTAAACTATATGAATTTGAAAACAAAACGTTTGAATTTGAGCCCGAATAAATAAATAATATAATATATATACATACCTTTGCACCTACTTTGCTATTCGGCGAGCGTATAATCTTACATCTTCCTATTACAAGTAGTTTTCGTAGCAATATGTTCACTGGTGATATGATGTTATATCTCACCGAACAGTAGAACCATTTTTTTAAGTTTTAGAAGCATTTTTATAGAGTTTGGTATTAAGCTCTCTTTAAAAAAATGCGTGCATTTGGTATCCTCTTCTTCGATTGATTAGAAGTTACCTTTCGGAACGTTCCATTAGCGTTGTTTTTGGCGGATTTTATTCTGATGTTTACGAAATTAACGAAATTAACGCTGGTATCTTGTTTTAGACCACTAAATTATTTTGCTGATGACATGTCAGTACAGTAAACTTTTTTCATATTCGTTTCAAGATTCACAACTTTATTCTTTGAAAGCTCATTAAACTACAATCGCGATGGATAAAATGTTATAGTGTTGGGGCTATACTTCAAATACGGATATCAAATGAAAACTCTCAGGCGAACACAAGCCCCGTCGAAGAAATTCAATCTTGGACGACTTCAGTCGGATGCTATAGCCGACTGTCGACCGTGTATCCCTCACCCACGACTGTTGATATAACCCTGGACGAAAAATGCCAGCTATGCCAACAAGCTAATAAATGCAGCATACGAAGTGTTGGGCTTCTCCAAACCACCTCTGAGAAGCCCCTGATGGTTGGCCTCTGAATGTTCTGAGCGAAAAGAAGCCAAAACGTAAGAATATTATGTCGTGGTTTTGAAAGTGAACCAGACCGCACCATAAACTGTACGTTGAGCGAAGGTAGAAGGAAAAACCCTTCTTAGGAGTTAGAAGACAGATATCAACGCGCGATCTAGGAGATAGGCAACATTTTTTCAGAATAATGAAACAATTAATTTCATGATGAATTTGATGATGGGACACACTGAAGTAGATAATCAGCCGATGTTACACTAAAATGATATCAATGCGATGAACAATATAATATTTGTTACTAATCGCTGTTTCTTTGGGCTAAGTAGGGAAAAGCGGCCTAAGAAGACCCACTTTTTGGTTTTCAGCTTTAGAATTTAGCAAAATATGTTTATCGCTTGGGTAATGATAAGAAAAGTTACGTTGTCATTTTATTTATCAGATGCATCAGCTGTTTCACTTATATTATATGAATAGAAGTCCACGAAAAACCATCTTGCCCAACGGGGTGTGTAAGATGGCATACCAAGGTTGGGCAAAAGGCTTACATTGCATTATGTATAAAAGAAAGAAATTACAAAATTAGGGTTATATATGTATATTGTTGCTTTTTTAAATCTTTAACAAAAATTAAAATAAATAATATGAACAAAGATAGTAACTAATTAAAAAACATAAGCGAGAGCTACAGTACGTTTGCAACGAACTGTTGGATACCCTATTCCCCATATTTTTGTATGTGCATGCGTCTGCCTCCCGCAATCAGCCAATGTTTTAGAAACAAAATTCTTCTTTAGCAGACAGAAAAAAATTCAATAACATTAATTTTATGTGGTGTGATGTTCAATTAGTGCTGGCGCAATAAAAAAAGGAGTGTGCCAGGCCCAAAGTTAAAACGTTTTATTGCCAAGGCAATTGTTATGAGCTCAGTGACATTCAATTTTATTCTTGCAGATCGATTTGAACAAAACAAGACAAAACTTAAATTTTTAAAAATTAGATTTGGAATGGAAATAGCGATTATGGGTGTTTTTAACAATTATTGGACCACGCTCTGCTACGTAACCAAGGAATATAAATCCAAGTGTTCATCTGTTTACTTCAAAACTGCGACCGATAATTAAAAAACGTTAAAAAAATTAATGCATTATACGACTTTTGACGGAAACGCCCCTTAAAAGTGGGTGTGTCTTAAAAATTTGAAGCACTAACTGCACTTTTTTGAGTATTTAGGCATATGTGTAAGACTACAGCTGAATCGAGTAGTTTTTAAACAATCTTACCTGAACAAAGGTATTTTACCAAAATCACGCCTTTAAAAGTGGGCGTATTGAAAAAATTTACAGAAGAAAATGTAGAAATATATTTCTCAAATAACGAACGGAAGGAAAAAGGTTTAAAATAAACATTGGAAATGCCTTAAATTCTTAAGGCTACGCTTTTCGTTCTTTCATAAAAAGTAGGCGTAAACCACGCCCAAAATTCAAAAATTTCTTTCCATACACAAACCTTTTCGTTTCTATTAAGAGACGCAAAATTTTGGCTTGCGGATTAGTTATAAATACCGTTTATTTACAAAAACAATTTTTTTATAGTTTCTAATGAAAAGTGGGCGTCAGCCACGCCCAAAATCAATTTTTTTGATTTCATACACAAGATGTTTATGTGCCAGTAAGACGCACAAAATTTAATGTTTTTCGCTTGAATATAACAATTGTTATTTTATAAAAACAATATTGATGGTTTTGTATGAAAAATAGGCGTAAGCCACGCCCAAACTGAAATATTTTTATTTGATTGGAAGAAAGTTTACCTAAAGCTTACGTGTGCAAAATTTTAGCATTATGCTTTTATCGTAACTGTACAAAAAACATAATTTAATCTTACCAAATCAAGGTTGTTCATCAAAAATGGCGATTGTGGACGTGTTTGTGGGCGAATTTTACCGGTTCAAGAACCTAGCCTTACTCTTGAACCAAAGATTATATATACCAAATTTCAGCTTTCTAGCTCAAAAATTGCGACCTCTAGAGAGTATACATACGGACGGACGGACGGACGGACATGGCTAAATCGACTACTCTTTTGATTCTGAGTCAGAATATATACATATACTTTTCTATACCTAACAGTATTATTTCTCTATGTTACAAACTCCACACCAAATACAATATACCCATTCTATGGAATAGGGTATAAAAAAAATATTTTGAAATAATCTAAAATTCGCAAATATACACGATCGAGTTTTATTTTTCATTCAACTACTCAACATTCAAAAAATAAAACTATTGATAAAAAAAAAAAAAAAAAAAAACCAAAGCAGTTTTATAGGGTTTTCACACCGAGCCGAAAACCCGGGGTGGAATCGGCTAAGGTGATTTGTGATATGTGATAGTCACAATCTACAAATTTCGTCTGGCTAAGGTGATTGTCACATGTGACAATCACATTTTTGTGACTTTTTCTTGTGACAGCTATTTAGGTGTCACTTGCAGACAAAAATAATAATAAATAAATAATAAACCTCTGACGCTGACTTATAAAACAAAATAATTTGCTTTTGCTGTCAAAGATTTGTCAAAGATCTACACTAATGTTGTTTTCGATTGGGAGAAATTAGTTTCTCCTCATGATTAAAGTAAAAATAAAAACATTGCAAAAAAAAACAGAAATGAACATTTTTTTAATTGAGATATTTTTCTGAAACGCGTATATGTTATGAGCAATCACGTGAAGTGACAACTAAATTAATCTTTTCTAAATAAATACATAATTGTCACGTCCCTTAAAGATATATTATATTAAAATGCTTTTTGGCTAGAATATAAACAAAATATTAAAAGTTTTGTTTGAAAGTGGGCTGAAACGCCATAATCCAAATATTAATTATTATTTAGATTTGCCTATTGCATCTGGGGCAAAATGTCAAAAAGTTGAAAATCAAAATAAATTATTTTGTATGTAGATATGTTTTTATATGAAATTGAAGACTATCTACTTTTAAGAGTATCAATTTTCAATATAACCAAAAATGTAAATTATATATTAAAATTGTTCGAATTGTTTAATGTGAAATACAAAATATATAGAATCTGTTACGTTCGTATATGTGCATCTTCAGACCGCATATTTCATAAAAAGCAGAAGTAAGACTCGCAAAACACAACTCCGAAGAGAAACGATTTGTCTTCGGAGTTCTCTCCGATTGCCCAACGGAAAATGACATAATGAAAATAAACAAAATTCCGGTGATCACATTATGCAGACGCACAAAATTATTTTATCACATGTGATTGTCAGAAATGTGACAATCACATATCACATTAGCCGATTCCACCCCCGGTTTTCGGCTAAAAGTTTACGAAAACCTGAAAATCATTCACACCGGACTTTTCAAGTTTTCGTTTGAAATTTCACTTCATTTTTACAACAACAAAAATATTTTCGGCTGCTATGATTGATTTTTTTTGTTTGACGTTTATGCGCTTTTTAGGTGTGTTTGGAAAGAATCACAAGAAACTTAGGTGTGTTCTGAAAGAATCGCAACAAACTTAGGTGTGTTCTGAAAGCATCATAACAAACTCAGGTGTGTTTGCTTTGTATTCCAACAAGTTTTCGACAGGTTTTATATAAAACTAGTCGTTTTATAAAACTTGTGATGAGGGAAAACGTATGGTAAAACTTGTGTTTTCGTTCAGGATTTTGGGTTTTTTCGCCAAAAACCGCGTTTTAGCTCGGTGTGAAAACCCTATTACCCATACACGCGGTAACACTTTTATAGAAAAGTTAATATTTTTTTTTAACAAACAGTGTTTAAAGCGGAAAACACAATGCTGCTTTGCTGTTAGCGTTGAAAGACGTTTAAAGTTGAAACATAGACCTTGTCGTTCAGACTTTTTTTTTGTCAAACGTAAAAAAACGTAATGTACGTAGCGTGGCAATAGAAGCAAAGGAAAAGTTAAATATTTTTCTACTTTAACAAATACAATTGGCTGTTTTGTTTTGTTTGTCATTCATATTCTTAATTTGAATCTTAAAAGAAGCTAATTTTTAGTTTTTAAATTTTGAAAACATATGTGTTTTGAAGAGAGAGCCTTATTAATTTATTGAAGGATTATGATTAATGAGTATTTGTACAACACCAAATCAAAAATCAAGGACATATAGAAGGAAAAGAATCTCACTAAGAAAGCTGTTGCACATATAGGTACAGTATTTTTATTTTAATTTTTATTTTTAAATTGAAAATATTCAAATAATGTTTTGAAACAAAATTTTTTTGTTTATGATAAAGGTCAGTTAAATTACCTCAAAGCCTTTTGTTCCGTAACGGGGTTAAAGCTAGCACCAAAAAGTTTTTGTGTTTCCCCATAAATTGTATTTTTTATTGAAAAACCATAAAAATAACAGTTGTTCCTTTTTTGGGCTTTAGGTGAATTTGACAGTTTTAATTTTAAATATTAAAAAAAAATAACATTTAATAATAATTAAAAATTAGGTTTCGGATGCATTTCGACGTTAGTCGTCCTCAGCGAGCACGTATGTAATACTCTCAATGCACAATAAAGTACAGAGAAGCTTGGTTTAAGAAACAAACAACAACAACAAAATAAAAACGTTTTTTTTTTAATCGGATCGATTGACTTGAACAGTGGGGATCGTATTGGTGCCTCTAATGTATTCATAGCTATGCTTCTATTCAGGTACATTATAAACACTTGCACACATATACGTATATAGAGGACTGTAATTTCTACTATGGGAAATGCCACCTTGATGGGAGATCGCTCTTGTTTGGGTGCGGATTCGCTGTCAGAGGAAGACTTAGGCAAAAGGTCTTGAGCTTTCGCGAAGTCAGCGAGAGAGTGACAACGATCCGCATTAAGGCCAAATTCCACCACATAAGCCTAATTAGCGCCCATGTCCCTACAGAAGAGAAAGACGACGCTACCAAAGAATGTTTCTACGAGCTCCTCGCCAAAACATATGAGCAGTGCCCAAAACATGACATTAAAATTCTCTTGGGAGACTTCAATGCTAAAATTGGGACAACGGACTCAGGCTCATCGATTTTGCAGCGGAAAAAAACATGGTGCTGAGCAGCACGCGATTCCCACGTCCCGACATCCACAAGAGCACATGGCGATCCCCAGATGGTCGAACCTGCAACCAAATCAACCATGTTGTGATTGATGGAAGACAATCCTCCAGCATTATGAATGTCCGTACATTCCGAGGAGCAAACATCGATTCGGACCACTACCTCTCGGTGCAAAACTTAGGGTACGGATCTCCATGGAAGTTCTTAGGCGAACACCGACTACACCTAGGAAATTCAATGTTGGACGTCTTTAATCGGAAGAGACCGCCGCTGTCTATCCCGACCGCGTATCCCTTGAGCTTGCGAGAAATCCTTCGACTGATGACATGAACCCGGAAGACCAATGGCAGCTATGTCAACAAGCCATAAGAAGTGCTGCGTCAGAGGTATTGGGCTTCTCACATCCACCCCCCTGAAACCCCTGGTTCGACTCCGAATGTGCTCAGGCAAACAAAGCCAAAACGGAGGCATACAAGTCGTGGCTCCAGAGAGATACTAGAGCATCCAGAAATCTCTATGTTGAGCGAATGAAAGATGAGAAACGTCTACTCAGGAGGAAGAAAAAAGAACACCAGCAACGCGAAGTCGAGGAGATGCGGAGATGTTTTTGCAGAAAAGAGGTAAGAAACTTCTATAAAAGGGTGAAACAGTCTACATCCGGTTTCACAAGCCGCCCTGGGCCCTGCAAGGATCAGGATGGAAATACCATAGTGGAAACGCAGGCGATGTTATCCATCTGAAGAGACTACTTTAAACGGTTGCTAAATGGCGATGACAGCCAAGATCCCGCCCAAGATCAACTTGTTCCAGTTAATCGAGATGACGACCACGAACTACACCCGCCCGACCAAAATGAAATCAAAGTAGCCATCACCAGACTAAAGATGAATAAGACAGCTGGATGTGATGGCCTTCAAGGGGAGCTTTTTAAACACGCTGGAGATGACCTGGTCAGGAGCATACACCAACTCATCTGCAAAATATGGTCGGAGGAAAGTATGCCCGATGAGTGGAATCTCAGTACCATCTGCCCGATTCACAAAAAAGGAGACCGCCTACTCTGCGCCAACTATAGAGGCATAAGCCTTTTAAACATCGCCTATAAGATCCTGTCCAGCGTTTTATGTGAACGTCTCAAGCCGTTTGCTGACGACCTGATAGGTCCTTACCAATGCGGGTTCAGACCTGGAAAATCTACCACCGACCAAATATTCACATTACGCCAGATCCTGGAGAAAACCCAAGAATATAACATCGACACCCACCACCTGTTCGTCGATTTTAAAGCCGCCTACGACAGTGTTAATAGAGTTGAACTGTATCGTGCATGTCTAACTTTAGAATCCCTGATAAACTGAAACGCCTTATCAGGATGACGTTGGACAATGCTCGCTGTTCCGTCCAAGTTGGTAGAGACTCTACTGAAACCTTCGAAACCACCAGAGGGCTAAGACAAGGTGACGCACTGTCATGCAGCTGTTTTAATATTGTGCTTGAAAATGTAATACGGAGCACCCATGCCAGTACATCAGGCACCATTTTCAATAAATCGACACAATTACTTGGGTTTGCTGACGACATTGACGTGATAGGAAGAACAAAGCGAGCAGTAACCGGTGCTTTCACTACTATGGAGTCAGCAGCAAGCAGAATGGGGCTGAAAATAAACGAGGACAAGTCCAATCCCACCACCGACTTGGTCAGAACGTAACCATTGATAGGTATAACTTCGATGTTGTCAGTGAATTTGTCTACCTGGGCACTGCTGTAAACACAGGCAACAACATCAGCGCTGAAATCAAACGCAGACTAACTCTTGCTAATCGCTGTTTCTTTGGGCTGAGTAAGCAATTGAGGAGTAAAGCCCTATCGAGAAGAACCAAGGTGACACTGTATAAAACACTCATCATCCCGGTCCTGCTATATGGTGCGGAAGCATGGACCCTCTCCCAAACGGATGAAAATTCACTTGGAGTCTTCGAGAGAAAAGTTCTGCGTACGATCTATGGTCCTGTCTGCGTAAATCGTGAAAACAACGTTTGGAGAAGAAGATATAACAACGAACTGTACGAGCTGTACAGCGACATAAGCCTAGCCAGAAAAATTCGAATCCAAAGACGGCTGGGCCATGTAGAGCGAATTGACATCGACGCTCCAGCTCGTAAAGTCTTCAACGACAAACCCGAGGGAGTCAGAAGCCAAGGTAGACCTCATCTTCGATGGAGCGACCAGGTAGAGGGAGACATCCGTCAACTTGGAGTACGAAATTGGAGACAGCAGGCTAAAGATCGAGCCGGCTGGAGGGGCATTCTCAGCAAGGCCTTGGAGTACCACGCTCCAGTGGCGCCAACATAATTAAGTAAGTAAGCATACGTATTCAGTTTGTACGCATAATTTATACTTGTTTTTTCACCTTAACATTGGCAATATCCCAATCTTTGCGGTAGTCGCGTTCTAGCGCGTGAAGTGCGACAGCTGATTTAGTTGCTTTTTGGTTTTGTATGCTCGATAAAATGTTCTTTAAACTGAGTTTCTACACTCCTTTTTTGTTTGGCCGATATATTTTTCGGCGTTAGGAAATAACGCCCAAGGAAATATCGCCCAAAATGATTTGGAAATAACGCCCAAAATCAAGAATGAAAAGGAAATAAGACCCAAACATTTTGGCTTTACACCCAAATTTCTATATCGCCCAAGTCAATAAATGGCAATATCACCCAAAAATGATATTTGAAATTGTTTTTGTAATAGTTGGGCGATATTTCCAAAATTTTAGGTGTAATTTCCAATCGCTGTTTTAAGTAATAATGTTTGGTTCTCATCGCCCAAAAACATTTTTAAAGCATGTAACAGTATAATTTTTTGAATAAACTGATTTTATTTGAATCGAGAAAAAAAAATGGCGAATACTTTCTCCCACCATTTCCTTGCGTAATGGAGACAAATAGTTTTCCGCATTATTTGATAAATGTTCTAGACGTGCAGTGCTCTTAAGTGATGCCAATTCTACGAGTGAAGTATGATAAAGTGCTTAGAAATATATGCGAAAGGTTATATTTACTTTAATCTCTTGTAGGGTTTATTGAACAAAACAATATCCTTAATAAATCGAAACAATATATACGGCGCGGGGTATGGCGAGGGGGGTGCACACGCGGTGGGCGATGGCACCGACCGAAATGGAAAAATAAATACAACAACAATTTGTTAGACAATATTTTGGGCGTTATTTTCAAACGGGTTTGGCCGATATTTCCTTTTGCTTTCTATTATCCTGCTTTCGTTCGGAGATCAGATAAGTCTCTAACATCACCTTATAGGTTGTCTCAAAAGTTGATTTTACAACCAACTATTTTCAGGAGTAAAGCCTATGAAATATTCCTTACCATTTTCTTGAAGATTCATCTTCAAACTATAACGGTAAAAGCTCTTGCACTCTTCCGAGCATCACTCACCACTGTATTATGAATAATGTCTACATACCATTACCACGTCCCCATTAGTGGATAGGCGTTTTACATTAAACTTTCTCAGGTAGAGGCCATGGTTACACATCTACCGTCTACCCTAGACCGTGCGTATTTAGCCAAGTGAGTACTAGCTGTCTTCGGATCTAAGTGGCTAGTTCACTAGTTCAGTTCCACTCAGACCTTACTAGCTACTTCTACACTTATTAATGTCGGATACCACGGAGAGGTATTGCGCTGCGCTATATGTGAAGTTAATAAATAACTGCCTCTTCTCTTCTTTGGAAAGGGATTCCTCTGAAGCAATAATTCAAAATTACCCGACTCGATCGTTTCCATTAATTTTTCTCTATATTGTGATTTGTCCATGATAACAATATCTCTTTTTCTTTATCTAATTCCATGTATATCCAAGCAATCTTTCTTTTTTAAATCGGTCAACACTTTTCCATATTTATTTTGTACTTGAAGAAATGATTTTTTCATAAGACGATTTTGTGATTACCTTTTTCTACTGTATTTAAATATTGTTTAAATATTCACTTTTCAATATTCTGCTGAAACATGCAAAATATGACAATATTATTTTGTTTACTTTGATTTGTCTTAGGCTTATACCATCAAAGCCCACTTTCACCTGAGCAATTCGTCGGCTTAATGTGTAAAACTGCTAAGTCCATTTTGACGAATTTTACAGGATTCCAAAAGCCCATTTCTGTATGTTTCCCTCCCTTAACATTATATAGAGGAAAAACTATTTTTTTTTATCTGCTTCTTTTATTCAAGATTTTTTGGATTTAGCATCTTTTCTTATCAAATATTTTGTTAACTTTCATTGCAATTGAGGACTTAGCAGGTTTTCATCAAATGTATTTTGTACAGTTTTTAAATGTATCTTTTACTTTTATTTAAAATAGTTACATTATTCATAGGGCAAACTATCGTAATAAATGTGATAATCACCAGGCAAAATATTTCTTAAAGCTTGTAGATCGTCGAACTTTCTTTTTTATTTTTAACCGCTGAAGTTGAACCAAATTTCACAAACACTTTTTATAAATAAAATTAAAAATTTAATTAAAAGAAGTTGTTTAACTCACGAAACTCAAATGCACAATAAAATAAAATGCACGACTGGGTCGCACGTACTTGCTCTGTTGGTGCCAATAGTACGATGTCTTCGAGCAATATGAAAAAGGCATGTTTGAAAAATTTGGGAAAAACAACAAAATTTTGGTTAAAACTGGAAAAACCGATAAACGGGACTTACTTTAAGAAACCTTTGAATATTTAATTTTGAGATGTCATTTTTGGTTACTATAAATGATATAAATGTCCGCTTGTTCCCAAATTAATTAAATTGTAAAAACAAATTTCCGTTATTATCATTTGAAGCTAAAAACTTAAATGCAGTTTTCTTCAAAACATTCTATGTATATTCAATACAAAGTTTAATAAAAATCGGTAGATAATTTTTTGAGTAAATTAGAAAAAAACTATGAAATTGGCCAGAAACAAGTGGCTCTTTCTATGGGAGCCACCACTTAAAAAAAAGTTACTGAAAAGAATTAAATGCCATCTGATAGAAAGTTGCAAGGAACTTTACCAAACAAAGTTTGATTGAATTTGGTACAACCGTTTACAACTTATGGCCATTTGAAAAAAAGACATTAAGACCAGATCTCCGTTATTAGCATTTTTTGCCAAAAAATAAAAACGCAGTTCTCTTAAAAACACTAAAAGGATATAACACACAAAATTTAATAAAAATTGTTAGAGCCATTTTTGAGCAAATGTCTGTGCGGAAAGATTTTTTACTTGCTCTATAGGGCAAGTATTGCTTTCGTGCAGAAAAAAAATCGAGGTTTTAATCAAACATGACATTACGATGATAGAGAAGCCCAAAAAAGTGGTTTTCGCCATAACGTCCGTGGGTCTGTCTGTGCGGAACTGCGGATGTGCGCTTTTTCACGTCATGCTACAGCCTAAACGGCTTGACGGATTTTCTTCAAACTTGGCAGTTTGAAGAAAAACCATTGTCGAGGTTTTTTACTTGCGATTATAGGTACTATAAGGCAAGTTATGCATTCGTCGAAAAACAAAGTTTTGAGATAACAATCAAACATAACATTACGATGATAGCGAAGACGAAAAAAGATGGTCTAAAAATTCTGTCCGTCTGTATGTCTGTCTGTCTGTCTGTCTGTCTGTCTGTCTGTATGTATAGACACCTACAGCCCAAACGGGTGCGCCGAATTGCTTCAAACTTGGTATATAGACTTTTTTAGGTATTGTACAGAGGGGAAATTGAAATTTTTTTTTAGCTCAAAAAATAACGGTACCTGCCATACAACCGTTACGTTAAAGCTTATTTTTCTCAAAAACGGCTCTAACGATTTCAATTTAAAAAAATCAGTGTTGCTTTTTAGGTACGACCAATCATATGGCTGAAAAAAATGTTTTAAAAAATGGCTAAGAACGGTACTTTCCATAGGACCGTTTTTTTTGCTTTCGACTATCTCGAAAACGACTCAACCGATTCTTTCAAAATTTCACACACATATAGCTGTAGGTAGCTCAATTGGTTTTGCATACCAATATTTTTGAAAAAATATTTTTTTGTATTTTTAAAATCATTTTAAAAAAAAAAATTTTAAAAATTAATATTTTGAGAACTGCTTATCAAATTTTTTTGTAAAAATTTTAAATAAATGTATTTACTGAATACCTATGAACTGGTCAAAAAGTTTTTCAAAAAAAACTTTTTTTCTCAAAAACCGCTCCACAGATTTTTATAAATTTATTCTCATAAATTCAAATTTATCCAAGAAATAAAATGGCGTACTTTTTTTTCAGCTCAAATTAGTTTAAGTATTTATTTAAGAATTTTGAAAATTTTATTTTTATCAAAATCTCAAGCCCCTAAACCACTGTCACTCATTAGAGCAAGTTCGTGCGACCCAGTCGTGCATTTTATTTTTATTTTGTTTTAGCCCGTCTAAAACTGGTACCTTTCAAGTAACGGTTTTTTTCATTTCGGATTTGCTCGAAACAGGCTCTAACGATTTAGATTAAACTCAGAATTTAACTTATCTTAAATATTTCTAACGAAATTGCGTTTTTTGTTTTTGGCTAACATGTTCGTAACGAAAATCAGGTTTAAACGGCTTTTCTTCAAATGGCCATACGATCGCAACGGCTTGATTGAATTGACTCAAACTTCGTTTGGCATAGTTCTTTATAGTGTTTTATAGGATGGCTTTATATATTTTTCATTGAAGCCTTTCCAAATGGTGGCTCCCATACAACGAGCCGTTCAGTTTAAGCCAACTTTTTTAGGTTTTTGCTCATTTGCTCAAAAATGGCTCTAACAATTTTGATTAAATTTAGTGTAATATATTCTTTTACTGTTCTTAGTTTTTGGCAAAAAAAAGCTAATAACGGAGATCTGGGGTGGAATCGGCTAAGGTGATTTGTGATATGTGATAGTCACAATATACAAATGTCACAAATTGTCACATGTGACAATCACATTTTTGTGACTTTTTCTTGTGACAGCTATTTAGGTGTCACTTGCATACAAAAATAATAATAAATAAAAAATAAACCTCTGACGCTGACTTATAAAACAAAATTATTTGCTTTTGCTGTCAAAGATTTGTCAAAGATCTATACTAATGTTGTTTTCGATTGGGAGAAATTAGTTTCTCCTCATGATTAAAGTAAAAATAAAAACAATACAAAAAAAAAAACAGAAATGAACATTTTTTTAATTGAGATATTTTTCTGAAACGCGTATATGTTGTGAGCAATCACGTGAAGTGACAACTAAATTAATCTTTTCTAAATAAATACATAATTGTCACGTCCCTTAATGTAAATTATATATTAAAATTGTTCGAATTGTTTAATTTGAAATACAAAATATATAGAAACTGTGACGTTCGTATATATGCGCCTTCAGACCGCATATTTCATAAAAAGCAGAAGAAGTAAGACTCGCAAAACACAACTCCGAAGAGAAACGATTTGTCTTCGGAGTTCTCTCCGATTGCCCAACGGAAAATGACATAATGAAAATAAACAAAATTCCGGTGATCACATTATGCAGACGCACAAAATTATTTTATCACATGTGATTGTCAGAAATGTGACAATCACAAATCACATTAGCCGATTCCACCCCTGGTCTTAACGTCTTTTTTTCAAATGGCCACATGTTGTCAACGGTTGTATCGAATTTAAACAAACTTTGTTTGGTATAGTTCCTCACAAATCTCTATCAAATGGCATTGCATTTTGGTCAGTTACTCCTTTTAAAATGGTGGCTCCCATACAAAAAGCTACTAGGTTTTTACCAAATTATGTAGTTTTTTCTAATTTACTCAAAAAAGATTCTGCCGATTTTTATTAATCTTTATATGTAATATATGTACATAGAATGTTTTGAAGAAAACTGCATTTAAGTTTTTGGCTACAAATGATAATAACGGAAATTTGTTTTAACAATTCTATTAATTTTGCCATAAGTGGACATTTATATCATTTATAGCACCCAAAAGACGACATCTAAATTTGATATACTAAAGGTTTCTTAACGTAAACTTCTGTATATCGGGTTTTCCAGTTTTAGCCAAACTGTTTTGGTTTTTTCCCAATTTTTCCAAACATGAGTTCTTCATATTGCTCGAAGACTTTGTTTTCATCGTACTATTGCACCAACAGAGCAAGTACGTGCGACCCAGTCGTGCATTTTATTTTTTCTATGTACAAAACCAATACTTGCCCTATAGAGCAAGTAAAAATGACCTAAAAGTCAAAGCAAATCAAATTCAAAAATTCAAATACAAATAAGATTTTTTTTTTCATGTACAGTACAAAGTAGATTTAAAGCAAGTTAAAGTTCAAGAAAAACTTTCTAAACTGACCGGTTTGCTCACAAACTAACGGCTAAACCGGGACTTAGCAAATTTTCGCTTTTTATTTTTTTACGGTTTGGATATAGCAGATATACGTGCATTGAGATTCTTCAATCACCAAATTAAATTGGACTTACGTAATTTAGTGATTATTTGGAGAATTTTTTTCTTTACAAAATCACATCAAAACCTCGATTTTGCCCAAAAGTGGACTTAGCAGTTTTACACATTTAGCCGACGAATTGATTTATAAAACCATATCGAGAAGAACCAAGAAGATGTTGTATAAAACACTCATCATTCCGATCCTATATACTTGTGCAAAAGCATGACCCTCTTCTAGTCGTATGAAAGGTCCCTTGTATTTAAGAGAAAAGTTTTGTCTGTGTTAACGAAGAAGAAAACCTCTGGCGAAGAAGATACAACGAACAACGATGGAGTAAACATCCACATCCGTCCTGAAATCTAAGGGCTAACCATAAACATAGTTGAAGAATAGGTACGTGCGTTGGCTTTGGAAACAGTAGAAATACATGTGATTTGTATACCCAACCCGAAATGACTTTTTGACATGTTTCGGAAAGTTTCGTTCACTTTTGTTTCCGTACGTAATGTACGCTTTCAGTCGTTAGTTTGTTCAATGAAGAAAAACTAGATCAGAACAGAACAGAACAGCACAAGTGTGTGAAAACTGTCAGAACAAGTTAGAACAGAAAAATGTAGTTTCGTATTTGACAGCTCCTCTATCAGCTGTGAAATTTTAAATTTCAAATAAATCTTTTGTAAAATTTTTAGTTTGCGTTCAAATCTTTTTAATTATAAACTATAAAAAAATAAAATGAATATTTTGGAGGTGTTATTGCAAGAGATGTTAGAAGATTCAAGCAGTTCAAACTTTTTAAGTTCATCGGAAGACACATCCTCGAATATAAATGAAAGTGATGAACTGGATGAGTTGACTCTATCATTTGTAGGCAAAGACGATAGAAATGCAATTTCAAGATATTTGGAAGAAGTAGTTCCTTCATATAATGAAAAAGAATTTATAACCCACTTTAGAGTAAGTCGGGAATTGTACCATGAAATAGTGAACAGATTTGCATCATCAAGTGAGTACAGCGCTTTGGAAGCTGGAAAATCATATTCTCCAGAAATGCATGTAGCAATTGAGTGCAGAGTTCGTTGTCTGAAATTTGATCAAAGTTTTGAATTTGCACAAAACGCAATTTATAATACTCACTATTTTCTAATGCAGATCCCGTTTTTGGAGAACACTCCACAGTCAAAACTTGACATGATGCGGACCTAATTTCTATTTGCACTTTATCCATTTTAGTTTTTAGTTTATAATTTTATTTTATTTTATATCGTCGCAACTTTTCAAATAATTGCAAAAATTCAGTTTTCAAATAATTTCAAACAAGTCAGCTGACAGTTTTGACAGTTCTCACGCACTTGCACCACCTCAAAAGTAGGTGTAGGAAATATTGTTCTAAACTGTGTTGGACAACTTCATTGAACACAAAGTGACAGATTGTAGAACAGAAAAGAACAGGATTTTTGCTCATTGAACACCAAATTTTGTACTTTTCAGATCTTTTCTGTTCTTTTCTGTGCAGCTCAGATTCATTGAACACACTAATTACGTACGAAAATCGGACATTTCCTTTTTTCTAAAGCCTATTCTTGCTCTTTCTTTCTTCTTATTTCTAAAGGCTTTAATTGCCCAATGATGTATTTAAAAGATCAGAAAGAAGCTTTTCGTTAGGTTTTGACACTTCCTTTCTCTTTCGCGTATTATGGTTGGGCCTTTAGTCAGAAAAACAAGTATTCATGGGATGATTCATGCAGAGAGAACAAACATCAACGCTCCAACTCGTTAAGTTTTCGACGCCATTCGCACTTGTGTCTAAAGCTAGGATCAAAGTAAGGGAAAAATGAGTTGTGGTTTTTGTGCTTGGTAGGAGTCGATATAGGTACAATATTTTCAGGTCGTATACCTTATGCTCGATTGATTGATGAAGAATTCGTAGATATCCACGATAGCGCTCAATTGATGCCACACTGCACATATTTCTTAGGGAAGTTGTAAGGATATACTGACTGGCTCACCCGTTATGTCAAGCATTTGTGGTACGAGCACAAGCGAAAGGTAAGAGGGAAAAATTCAGCTCCTTAAACAATTAACGAGCTGTGGCGCTGGTAGACAAATATGAAGGAGTATCGCAAAGACATCATTAGGTCAATGAAAAATCGTATGGAAGCTGAACTGTCTTTACAAAAGCAGGTGCCCTCCTTCTGCCCGTCTTAACAAAAACTGATATAATATTAACTTTTTTTTTTAAAGAAGTCTTAAATTCGTTGAGTTTGAAAAAAATTATGTAGTGACAGTATGTACGTATATTTACCACGAATTTAGGTTGTAAGACTAAATATATGAATAGAACCTATAGTGGGTAATCTTTTGTACCTATATTAAAAAAAAAAGAAATATATTTATTATCTGGCAGGTTAATTCTGACAAATCTGCAAAATATCTGATCACTTTATATCTGTACATAAATATATGTAGGTAAGAAATATATTTTGTTGTAGTACTACGCTGATTGCAACATCAATCAAAAGAAATCCTTGAAGGGGTGATTTTTTCTTTAAAATATTTCCCGCTTGTATTTACTGCGTATGCGCTTTTCCAATCTAAGGCCATTATACAAAATATTAAGCTGTATTTTGATAACACCATAATGGCAAGGGTGGAGCTTGCTGAGGAAGGACTTGCGCACATAAATCTTTCCAACGGGTTTCCAGTGTACAAAGGAGCCCTTTGGCTAAGGACGAGTTTCGAGTAAAGGAACTTTGGTTTACTCCAGCTTTTTTTTTTTTTTTTGTATTCATTGTATACCAATACTTGTAAATTGTATACGCAATCCCCAAAGCAAATTTGCAATTTCTCGAATTTAAGCATGATACAGGTAAGAAGGAGGTAAATTTCTACCTTTGGCAGAACAAACATATTGCGTAGGTTTTTTTTTACTTTCATTATAACTACCTAGGCAAAGTTTCTAGTAAAAACAAAAATATCGAGGTTGCAATCAAACCTAACATAATTATAGAGACGGGAAAGCTCCAGAAAGCATAGTTTTTTGTGATGCCTCCCATCGCCGTCGCGTCAGTCCGTTTGTGCGTATACATATGTACCTACATCTATCTGTACACCAAACCACTGTCTAAAAGCATTTACTTCACAACTTCTTGCATAGCTCTTTTTTGTAATTCCCTAGAGGTGAAATTCAAAATTGTTTGTTCTAGCTCGGATACAACTGGTGCGGGTGTGGTTATGATTTTTGGTAAATTTTGTCTTAGCACATAATGGAAATCTAGTTTTAAAGTAAGTTTTTACAAAGCTTCTAAATCGAGAAAAAATAAAATGTCACCACTGGATCGCACGAACTTGCTCTTATGTTCGATAATTGCTTAGTGGCTGCGTAATGTACCTAGTTATATTAAACAAAATATAAAATTACTTCGAAAATTCTTTTACTTTTTTAAATAGTTTAAGAGTTTTCTCAGAAAAACTAAGTACTTATGCAAATAAATTTCAAAACTAAATGTCTATCTAGAAAAAAAAATGTTAAAAGTTGTTCGACCAGTTTTTTTGGTTTTTTAAAAAGTGTTTTTTTTAAACTTTTCGAATAAGTATTTGAGAAAATCTATAATTTTTATTTGGAAATATAATTTAAAAACTCAATTGACCCGTTTTCAAAATGTTTCGAAAACAAATTTTTTTAAAATTATTATATTATTATTAAATTATTATATGTAGGGTGACGTGGTCATAGATGCACCACCCTTTTTTCAAAAGATCATAATTCTTTCAAAATGAACTCTTTGTGCTCGGTTTTTTTATATCCATTCGATGGGTTATTTAAGTAGATACGTACAAACTTGAAATTCTGATAGCACCTGTCTTCTTTAAGTTAGCATACATTTTTTGGAAAATGTCAAATGGTGCATGGTGCACTATGGTATGTACTAAATGCACCAATGGTGTGTGCACAATGCACCACGGATTGATTTAAAGAATTAAAAACACAATTTCAATTAATATATTCAGTTTTATTAGAATGAAAATAAAATATATGAGATTCTTGAAACAATAACATAAAATTAACAAAAATAAATTGTTCCAAAACAAAACAAACATAATAAGTAAAAAGACTCCATATCACAAAGAAAAAAACTAACAAAAATTTATTATTTAAACATAAAAAATCCTTAAAAACATATATAAAATCAAAGAATGTTTAAATTGCCGTAATATTCGGCAAATTTGTAGGAAGATTGCTGCCGTTTAGTTGGTGCCAACACATCAGGATCCTCCAAGACATATTTAATATCATCATATCCATGGTGCATTTAGCACTACGCTTATTTGGAGCATTGTGAATGAATTTTTGCACGTGAGCCAATAAGCACGGACACGACCAGACTAAAGTCTTACATAATTATTTACTGTAACGGGCACATATAGATGAGGTATACACCAATACAGTAACCGGATTTCTGGATATAGCTGTGGTGCATTTTACACCACTGCCACTGGTGCATTTATGACCACCCCACTCAACTTATATTAAAAATAAAAAAAAAATTAAGAATTTTGAAAATTTATGTCAATAGGGTTGAAAATTACTTCCTGAATCTAATATTTGATTGAAATGGCATGTATAGTTTACGAGAAAACTTAATTCTAAAATTCCGGTTCTATGAGAGGTACCGCTATAAGACAAGTTCCAAAAAGTCTTTTCCAACCAAAAAATCGATTGTCCCGAAAAAATAGCATTCTGATCAATCAAAATCGTTAGAGCTGTTTTCAAGAAAATCAATTTTCTTCTTTACAATTGTATGGCAGCTGCCGTTATTTTTGGGCCAACAGCAAAAATTAAACATATTTTACGAGGGACTGCCAAATTAATCCTAAATACCAAATTTGAAGTAAATCGGCTCATCCGTTCAGGCTCTATAGGTGCGAAAAGACATACAGACAGACAAACAGACGGACGGAATTTAAAGACCCACTTTTTTCGACTTCTTCACCATCGTAAACTCATGTGTGATTATTATCTCAACATTTTTTTTCCACGAATCTTTAACTTGCCTTATAGTATACCTCCCTCCATAAATAATCGCAAGTAAAAAACAACGACAAAGGATCCCACTTTGATGTAAATAAAATTTTGATTTTACTTATCAAATACTACAACTTTTTAAATAAATTGACATAATAACAATTACATAAATTTGTTTTAAAATATTTTGTTCTCTCTTCTGTTCTGTCTCTCTCTCTCTCTGTCTTGTGTTTATCTGGTAGTATGGTCTTTGTCACCCGTGCCTAAAAGTGTATTTTAGATTTATCTACGGAGTTAGGCTTACAAAAAAAAAAAAATATTTTACTGAATGCTGATAGTGAAGAGGACACAATCATATCCTTTATATGCCTGCCCGTCTATCTTTTCAAAAAAAAAAAAAAAAAAAAAAAAAAAAACAGATTAACCCACGAAAATTATATTTCAAATAGGTATAGTGTTTATAATATTTATATACCCTATTGCTATTCCATAGAATGGGTATATTGTATTTGGTGTGGAGTTTGTAACATAGAGAAATAATACCGTTAGGTATAGAAAAGTATGTATGTATATATATAAATATATATGGTATATTCTGACTCAGAATCAAAAGCCTAGTCGATTTAGCCATGTCCGTCCGTCCGTCCGTATGTATGTATACTCTCTAGAGGTCGGAATTTTTGAGCTAGAAAGCTGACATTGGGTATATATAATCTTTTGTTCAAGAGTAAGGCTAAGTTCTTGAACCGGTAAAATTCGACCACAAACACGTCCACAATCGCCATTTTTGATGAACAACCTTAATTTGGTAAGATTAAATTATGTTTTTTGTACAGTTACGATAAAAGCATAACGCTAACGTAAGATTTAGGTAAACTTTCTTCAAATTAATAAAATAACAATTTATTGTTATATTAATGCGAAAAACAATAAATTTTGTGGGTATTACTTGCACATAAACATCTTGTGTGTGAAATCAAAAAATTTGATTATGGGTGTGGCTGACGCCCACTTCTCACTAGAAACTATAAAAAAATTGTTTTTGCAAATAAACGGTATTTATAATGAATCCGCAAGCCAACGTTTTGCGTCTTTTAGTAGAAACTAAAAAGTTTGTGTATGAAAACAAGTTATTTGAATTTTGGGAGTGACTTACGCCCACTTTTCATGAAAGAACGAAAAACGTTGTTTAAAAATTTAGGGTACTACCAATATTCAATTTAAACCTTTTTCCCTTCCGTTCGTTTTATGAAAAATATATCTCTACATTTTCTTGTGTAAATTTGTTCAATACGCCCACTTTCAAAAACGTGATTTTGATGAAATACCTTTGTTCAGGTAAGATCATTTAAAAACTACTCGATTCAGCTGTAGTTTTACACATATGCCTAAATACTGACTAATTATCAAAGCTCATAGTTAGTGCTTAAAATTTTTAAGACACGCCTAATTTTAAGGGGCGTTTTCGTCAAAAGTCGTAAAATGCATTAATTTCTTAAACGTTTTTTAACTATTGGTCGTAGTTTTGAAGTCAAAAGATGAACACTTAGATTTATATTCCTTGGATACGTAGCAGAGTTTCCAAGAGTGGTCCAAGAATTGTTAAAAACCCATAATTGCTATTTCCATTAAAAATCTAATTTTTTAAAATTTAAGTTTCGTCTCGTTTTGTTCAAATCGATCTGCAAGAATAAAGTTGAATGTCACTGGAGCTCATACTAATTGCCTTGGGAATAAAAAGTCTTAACTTTGGGCGTGGCACACGCCTTTTTTTTTATTGTGCCAGCACTAATTGAACATTACACCACACAAAATTAATGTTATTGAATTTTTTTCTGTCTGCTAAAGAAGAATTTTGTTTGTTGTTTCTGAAACTGGAACATCGGCTGGCTGCGGGAGGCGGACGCATACACATACAAAAATATAAGGAATAGGGCATCCAACAGTTCGTTGCAAACGTACTGTAGCTCTCGCTTATGTTTTTATTACCATTTATATTTTTTGATAAATCTAATAGCCTATTCACATCGCACTAGATAGACGGTTCACACCAAACATTTACTCGTTTTTGTTTGACATTTCAAATATTTGAAATTAAAAATTAAAAAATTAGTGAAATGAGTAAAAATGATTTCAATGTCAATCAGTTTAAACAGCATGCAAAATTGGCATAGGAAGAAGTTATGTTTGGACAGATTGGTGTTGGTTTCTATTTTACCTACTCTTACCCTTCTTGTAGTTCTCCTTGTCCTTGCTCAGTTCCTCAAACTGTTCCATCTCCATGCACTTCTTCGTCAAGTGCTTGCAAATGACAATTTGTGCTTGCAAATGTATCCAATTTGTTTTACCCGCGGTCCTGCTCCACAGTTCCAGGTTTGATAATTAAACTGCGTAACCTCCGATATGGTTCCTTGCCTTAGAGTAACTTGTTGCCTGTTATCACTATTCTGGTCTTATTAGCGTTGATCCTCATGCCAGCCACTGACATATATTTTTGAATCAGCCGTGTAGTTGACATGAGACATGCCTCGTCAGCATAATCAATGTGACTTAGTATGTTAAATGGTCTCCATTGGATACCACAGCTTTCTTTTACCCATAGCTTTAATTTTACCCATGGTCGCCCCAGGTTGTGTTGACAACTCCAAGAGTTTGTCAAAAAACCTGGATTTTTCGATTTTCAAAAAACACATTACGGCTGCTTTACGAGAAAAGTGCATTTTAGCCGTTCTGATACGTTGTAGGACCCTTCCAATCATGCAAAATATCAAAGCACACACAGGAATTGTTGAGGTAATGCGGTAAATCACTGAAGCTACGATCTACGAAGTTGTTTCAAAGAATAGAAAAACGAATGGCTGATTCAAAATGAATTGAAGAAGTAATTGAAGGAGAACTTTAAATGTCTAGAACGGTCAACTGTCAAAAACATTTTTCCTTAAATGCTGTTGAGTTCTGATAAAGATCGTTTTTGATTCTGATACTGATACCAATTTAGAGCATGGATGCGGATTGCGGATGTATGGCATCGTCAATGAATCAGTAAATGGTTAAGTTTTGTTTTAATTTAATAATTTAGCTAGTTCGATGTTTTTTGAAACTTTCCAAGCGAAGGATATTTTCTCGGTAAGAAAGAGAGAGAGAGAGCAGTTTTACAAAACTCGAAGTGCTGTTTAATATTCAACTCGTTGAGGAGTTGTCTTACTTTTTCACAAGACATCAAATCTTTACCCAGGATATTTGTTCTCGTCCTCTTAGGATTTCACTCCTTCCAATGAAGTAGAAGAGTGGTAGACATCTTCCCGTTCTTCGGTGTAGTGTGAAAAGCAAAACTTCATAGAAATCTATTCTATCTTGCTACTGTCGCTAAAGTAGTTGCTACAATGCATGATAAGGTTAAGTAGACTTTAACGGATTATATGTTATAAGACCTCAACTTGTAGCTCATCATACCTCGTCCTTCCTTGCTCGTCCACACGAGCTATGAGTTCTCCGGCTTCCTATTTCTCGCACAGCAAGATTTAACTCAAAATCAACTTGCTCTGCTCAGTCCACTTATTCATTAATAATACTTTTCATTGGTTTGTTTCACTCAGGAATCCACTCATTCTGAAAACCAATGGAACAAGAAAAATTGCTTTTACTAGTTTTCGACGTTGTGTTTGTTCGCATGCACCATTTTCAAATGTCAAACGCAAGTGTGTGCAGCCCAATCCGCAGGAATTATAACTCCATCATAGTGTTGAGTACCACTCACTCAACGTACGTGTTAAAATGCGTTAAAATTATGCGGCGCAGTCCAGTTACCAGCATCACCATATTATATTCAGCCAAGTTGGATGGTAAATGAAAAGTCCTTTGAATATACCTACACATACATAGGTATATAGAATCTTAGAAGCTTTTCCATGTCTCATATTCCTTGCAATCCCAGATCAGTGCTTCGTAGAAGGGTGAAGTGTGGGTGTATTTATAAAAAAACTTACCTCCCCCCATTTCAGATCGAAAACCCTACAAACGTCAATGATTGTAGTTGCTCTTAATCTCGTGGTACTCAATCCACTTAATAACTGTAATTATTATACACAAGAAGAACACAATATTGCTTTAGGAAATAGTGATCGCAATTGAATAAACATGTTTTTATGGTTCATATTGTTGGCTTAGTCCTATCCTTCCTTTTTTCTGAAGGATAATCTACCCCTGACATTTTTTGAGGAATGTAATTGCACACGCCTACGTTTTAGATTATACGCGTTTCGTTTGCCACTTTTTGTGAAGATATATTAAAGTCACGTGCCATCATTTTTTTCACCAGAGACCAACTGCGTGTTCTCTTTCATATTACGAGCCGAGCATAACCCAAAAAGTGGAACATCGGAGACTCGTGTGAACAGCTCACCCATTGTTTTGTTGTTCTTGTTCGGATGTATCGAGCTTGTAACAAAAGCCGACAACACAAGCATTTAGACCGGAGGGTGTACATTGTACGAGTACAATGTACACTTCCCAACGAACAAATATTTATCAAATATGTTTTTAATTTTCTTCTTCAACCCTTAATGTTTATCCGATGAGTATTTGCAAAAAAAATTCAAAAGAAGTTAATCATTTCCCATACCCTGCCTAGATGGTGGTGCCATGTCGTGCGGAGTGCGGTGAAAAGTCAAGCACAAGCTGGGGTATCCTTTAACACCACTCAAGGGTTTCGGCGTTCGAGTAGGTGTGTTTTGTGAAATATGAGTAGAGTATCCTTAGAATAAAAAATCCTTATGCAATAGGTCACAAAGTTATGGTACGATTTTAAATATTTATATATTAAGCCTTCGGACCGGGGCATAGGATTTTGGAAACAAAAAGTAAAAAACATGAATTTTTGAAAACCGCTTACGCAAAATGATTTGTACCAGCGATTATAGGTTCTACTATGTAATGGCTCCGTGAAATAACTCCCCAAGAAATAACTTCCCAAAACAAAAATAAAATAACCCCCCAAATTGGGGACTTATTTCATAATGAAATAAGTCCCCAAACTCGATAATGAAATAAGTCCCCAAAAAGCATGAAATAAGTCCCCAAAAAATAATGAAATAAGTCCCCAAAAAAATTGTGAAACAAGTTCCAAATTTAAAGAATTGTGTTGCCACTTTATATATTTTCCAATGAAAAAGTATAAATTAATAAGGCAAAATAAGATTTTAATATACATTTTTAATGCAGGTAACTTCCTTTATTAACAATTATTTTAAATATTTGAAAAGTTATGTATAGTATATACATGAATAGTGTCTTCAACGTTGCTTCTACATTAGGGACATTTAATAAATTGAAGACCTTCAGCAATTGACTGGGCTTGCATTTTCAAATTGCATTCTGCACAGACTTTAAGATGTCTGCATGGCATATACAGGATATTTGGCTGTGAATCTTGACAAACAATGCATACACTGATATGAAGCTACCACAAGTTGTTTCCGAATATGGAAAATTTAAGTAAATTTGAGATTTTGTGCGGCAAAAGAAGAACCAGTAAGCTAAGAAAAATAAAAGTGAAAATTCGCCGCGAATTTTCACTTGTGGTAGCTTCTTAATGATGATAAGTTTACTCTTTTCAAAATAGAACTGATTTTTATTTATTATTCCAACATTATTTATACTAAAAGTTTGTTTACATTCGACAAAGAAACTTAATAAATTTTTTTTGTTTAATAAATTAATGTGATTGAAAATTGTTCTTAAAACTTAAAAATTTTTTTTACCAAATTATCAGAAAATAAAACCGATAAAATTTTGAGGATTTATTTTCACTACTTTTTTGGGGACTTATTTCATTTTTCAATTTGGGGAGTTATTTCATTATGAAATAACTCCCCAAACCAAAAATGAAATAAGTCCCCAAAAAACAGGAAATAAGTCCCCAAAATTGGGGAGTTATTTCACAATGAAGTAACTCCCCAATCTCATACAAATTTTTGGGGGGTTATTTCATTTTTTTTTTGGGGAGTTATTTCTTGGGGAGTTATTTCACGGAGCCCTATGTAATACCTACTGTAATATAAGCGTTGGTAAAAGAAATTGAAATAAAAAATAAACATGACATTCCGAGGATAGCAAAGTCGAGAAAAGTGTCAGAGAGTATCAGTACATAAGACAGCCTTAACGGCTTTCCTACATTCTTCCTCTTAAAGGAATGGTTTCTCCATATACATATAGGGCCATCCATTTTTCGGCATCGAAAGTAAAGCTAAATAAAACACACACAGCGAATTAGTTTTGATTAACATTATATTTCATTATAATGTTTGGACTGCAATTAAGCGTAAAAACTTCGCAGCATTTTTCGCATTCTTCGGTCCATTTAAAGTAATTTTCAATACCTTTTTCGCACACTTCGGGCGGTATATGGTTTTAATGCTTCTAGAGTTCAGGGAATATTAGAGTAAACCACGGTCTTTTGCGCAGCCAAAAAAAATAACGATGTCGAATCGCATGATCTTGGTGACCAACTGACGTCACCAGAACGTGAAGTTACGAGAGCATAGGAAACTTCTCACGCAATTAGCCATAATTGCGACATGTTCAATTAAGAAATCGATAAATTCGGATCATCAGCAACAATTGCAGCACCAATATTTCCGACTTCGCGTGCATTACGAATCACGATGATTTTAACGCGTTGTTCGATTGTTAAGCGATCCCTTTTATTTAATGGCAAACATTTAACTAATGTTATGACACTTCAGATGACAGCTGACTTTGACAGGTGTCAAATGCTAGCGCTACCAACCAATTCAAACCACGAAACGAATGACCCTGTACCATTAACGAAAAGCTTTTTTTCTCGAAAACAGCCCACACGGTTTTAATTAAACCATCTGTTTATTATTTTGTAGGCAAGTCCTATCTTTTGAATTGAATGAAATAACTTTTCCTTATAACATCAATTTCAATGGAATATTTGTTCCAAATCAGGATACATTTAAAAAATTCTTTGGTGTGCTCTTTTTTACCGAAAAAATAGTAGGTACTTATTAAAACATTAAAAAATATATCATAATGTTTTGTATTTTTTTTTTAATTTAGTCCGGCACTTTCTTTTTTCTAGATTTTTACTAGCTGACCCGGCAAACGTTGTTTTGCCAAAATAATCATTTCTATAGTGAATATTTTGGTAGTAAAATAAATAAAACGCACGGCTTGGGCGCACGTTCTTGCTCTGTTAGTGCAATAGCTCGATAGTAACAATTTTTTCATGCAATAACAACCATACTCTTGTTGTATAAAATAAGCAAAAAAATTAAAATTCTTTACTAATAAGAAGTGCTTATACCTACGACCCGCATTTTGAGCATAATTGACAGTTTTATAAGATACCTACGTTAATTTGCCCCGTCATTTGGTTAAAATAACATCTCAAATGGAATTAATAGGGTTTTCACACCGAGCTGAAAACACGGTTTTCGTTGAAAACCCCCAAAACCTGAACGAAAACACAAGTTTTACCATACATTTTTGCTAAACACAAGTTTCCGAAAACAACTAGTTTTATATAAAACCTGTCGAAAACTTGTTGGAATACAAAGTAAACACACCTAAGTTTGTTGTGATTCTTTCTGAACACATCTAAGTTTGTTGTTATTCTTTCCAAACACACCTAAAAAGCGCATAAACGTCAAAAAAAAAAAAAAAAAAAAACAAAACAAACACAGTTTTGGCCGAATTTTGGCCAATGGGCAATTCTAGTATTGACTAAAAATGCAAATAACAGAAACCTGCTGTTAATGTTTTTATGTTTTATGTTTAACTGTCCAACACTTCTTTTTCCCAAAAAGTGCTTGTACGAATCTGCGATATTTAGATATTTATAAAGATTCTTTGTGTAAATTAATTGTTATTGGAAGCTTACTTTTGTCCACATGCTCATTGGTCTTGCACTATTATTCATTGCATTCATCAATGCTTTTTTTTCTGCCAGTCTTAGGATTTGCAATATATAACGACGTTTTCTGCTTCTGAAAGCAGCTTGAGATGAAGTCAAGTTTAACAAAATGGTCATACTTTGTTCCATTTTCTCCTTATGAAGAAAAATTAGTTTTAATTGGTCAGAATTCATTTTTTTCACAAATATTATCTAAACGATTCACGGTTTTCAGCTAAGGAAAAGTTATTGATACAAAATTTGATAGTCAGTTGTCAAAATGAAGTGAAATGTCAAACGAAAACTTGAAAAGTCCGGTGTGAAGGATTTTCAGGTTTTCGTAAACTTTTAGCCGAAAACCGGGTTTTCGGCTCGGTGTGAAAACCCTATAAGATGTTTGTATAAACATGTCCGTTACCTACTTGTATTTTTAGCCAAAAACTAAGAACACAAGTTATCTTTGAAATACTACCAAAAACAATACCCACAACGTTACTCAAAATATTTTTTAGCGATTATGGAGAAATTTGGTAAAAACATAAAAGTATTGGCTTAAACTAGAAGGTTCCACATATGGGTGCTATCATTAAGAAACCTTTAATGTTTTATGGGTAGCTGCCATATTGAAGGTGCTATATAAAAGATTTATACCTTGGGAAGTCTAAACCATTACGTTTATGTCGTTGCTTATGACCAATTAAAACCATTAAAACTAGATTTCCTTTATTATCATTTGCAACCAAAAACAAAACAGTGCCTCCTATTTTTATAACATGCAAATTTAAATAAAATCGTTATTTTTTGAGAACATTAGAAAAAACCAAAAATGTTGGCTAATACCTCGTGGCTCGTTGTATGGGAGCCACCATTTAAAAAAGAGTAACTGAAAAAATGCAACGCCATCAAATAGGAATTTGTAAGGAACTTTACCAAACAAAGTTTTAGTGAAGACGGTACAACCGTTGGAAACTTATGGCCATTTTAAATAAAGCCGTTAAGAACAGATCTCAGTTATTTGCATTTTTAGCCAAAAACTAAAAACGCAGTTTTCTTAAGAAACTTAAGAAATATTTACACACAAAGTTTAATAAAAATCGTTAGAACTGTTTTTGAGCAAATCAGATGAAACCAAAAAAAGATCGCTAAAACTGAACGGACTGTTGTATAAGACACAACTTTTAAAAAGAGTTCATTCGAAAAATTACAATGCGCTCCTGTAGAAAGCTGTTAAGAAACTGTGTCAAACAAAGTTTGAGTCAAATCAAACAAGCCGCTGCGAACTTATGGCCATTTAAAAAAGGCGTTTAAACGTGATTTTGGTTGTGATTGTGACCATTTAAGCCAAAAGCTTATATGCTTATGCGCTTTATGCTGAATGAGCTGTTCTGCCCCCACCCAATTAAGTTGCTGCAATGCCAAATAATGCAAAGGCCAATGCAATTGTACTTATAATCTATAGTACTCCAAATAAGAAGAACGTTTGGTGCGCCATCAATGGACGTATAGTTCAGAAAACACTTTATTGGTGAGTTAGGACTGTTTTTTGTCTAGATTGCCATGGGAAGCGAAAACAATAATAAAAGACATTTGATGTAAAGTAGATACGACAACTAGCGCAGCCATTGACGAAGTTCAGAACTAATAAAACATGTTCCATGAAATTACAATAAAAATGTATATACAATGCCATGTCCATATTTGATCGTATTTTGACTAGAATTATGGAAATAATGGCCTAAAACGGCTAACTGCTGGAACACAATGGAGCCGGAGCCGGAGCCGGAACCGCAGCCGCAGCCGTATCGCATGTAAAAATATTGAATACACACGAATTCAATGTTGTGAACATAACGAGACGGATCCGCAACCGCAGCCGCAAACCGCGACGGACAAGTTGGCCAACTTTTAATAAATACGTGCGTATTTTTGACATTCCATACAAAAAAAAAAAAAAGAGCAACGTGCTAATAAAATCCTTTTAGAAATTAGGTCAGGTAATTAAAAATTTATTGAAAAGACTATACATGATGCGATATATGTTTTATCATCTTTTATATTCATATATAATATGTATGTTTCTCAGTGGAAATTGTAAGAAAACGTGGAGTACGTACGACTCCATTGTGGGCACTTCTAATTAGGTACGTACGGCATGCGGTACGGTTGCGGCTGCGGTTCCGGCTGCGTTTTTCTATTGTGTTCCAGCAGTAAGGCAACAAGAGTAAGAACAACAGGAGACCGGTTTCGTTCTCATCCCTACTTCTTGCTTTTTACGGGGTGAGAAGTGACACTGGTAGACGCCTCGTGGGAATAACTGATCGAGTGGTAACTGATCAGTTATCGACCGCCGATAGTATAGAAAATTAAGTACTTATATCTATATCGCTATTTAAAAATTTGGGTTGGTTGTAAAAGGGGAAAATTCAGGGTTGTATGTATTTTTACTTGCGATTATAGGTACTATAAGGCAAGTTATGCATTCGTCGAAAAAAAAAGTTTTGAGATAACAATCAAACATGACATTACGATGATAGCGAAGACGAAAAAAGATGGTCTAAAAATTCTGTCCGTCTGTATGTCTGTCTGTCTGTCTGTCTGTCTGTATGTATAGAGACCTACAGCCCAAACGGGTGGGCCGAATTACTTCAAACTTGGTATATAGACTTTTTTAGGTATTGTACAGAGGGGAAATTGAAATTTTTTTTTTAGCTCAAAAAATAACGGTACCTGCCATACAACCGTTACGTTAAAGCTTATTTTTCTCAAAAACGGCTCTAACGATTTCGATTTAAAAAAATCAGTGTTGCTTTTTAGGTACGACCAATCATATGGCTGAAAAAAAGTTTTAAAAAATGGCTAAGAACGGTACTTTCCATAAGACCGTTTTTTTTGCTTTCGACTATCTCGAAAACAACTCAACCGATTCTTTCGAAATTTCACACAAATATAGCTGTAGGTAGCTCAATTTGTTTTGCATACCAATATTTTTGAAAAATATTTTTTTGTATTTTTAAAATCATTTTTTAAAAAAAAATTTAAAAAAATAATATTTTGAGAACTGCTTATCAAATTTTTTTGTAAAAATTTCAAATAAATGTATTTGCTGAATACCTATGAACTGGCGTTTTTGAATTTTTTTTGAAAATTTTTTTCAAAAAGTTTTTCAAAAAAAACTTTTTTTCTCAAAAACCGCTCCACAGATTTTTATAAATTTATTCTCATAAATTCAAATTTATCCAAGAAATAAAATGGCGTACTTTTTTTTCAGCTCAAATTAGTTTAAGTATTTATTTAAGAATTTTGAAAATTTTATTTTTATCAAAATCTCAAGCCCCTAAACCACTGTCACTCATTAGAGCAAGTTCGTGCGACCCAGTCGTGCATTTTATTTAATACTGAATCATTAAAAATTAAAATTAAAAAATGTTGTCCTAAAATTAAGTTTTGTTTGGGGGCGGGCCACCCTTATTACATAGGGGTGAACATAATAGTTTACAACTAAATGACTTACCGAATATACACACAAAATTTCATAAGAATCGGTCAAGCCGTTTCGCAGGAGTTTTGTTACAAACACTGTGACACGAGAATATTATATGTAATATTAGATTTTCAACACCCCTAAAATTCACTTTTCGGCCATTTTTTCTGGAAAATAATTTCCTCTTAAAAAAAGTATGCAATAAACTAAAAACTTTGTTTTTTTTTTATTATAAGAGACTTAAATTGAAAACTCATAGAAATCGGTTGGCTGGTTTACGAAAAGATTTAATTAGTTTTTATTTGTTTTTAAAATGGAAATCTTTGGCCTACAAGTAGGTATGTTTGAAGTAAATCGGCCAGCCGTTTAGGCTATATATGTGCGGATGCAGGCAAGAAGTACCTATAAACAGTAAAGTCGAGTTGCTTCAAATATGGTATATTTACAGAGCAATACAAAATGTTTTTGGAGTTGGATTTCTAAGTCTAATAATTATTTATGCTACAATCAACAAAAATCTAATTTTATCGAGAGCTACTTTAATTATATTTTTTGCTTAAAACTTAGAACGCAGTTGTCTTTCAAATACTCATAATACCCATTAAGAAATTGCTTAAACAAACCGTTTTTGCTAAAACTAAAAAATGTTGGCTAAAACCTACCCATAAGAAACCTTAATTCTTTAAAACGTAGATTCCGTCTTGTGGTTGTCCACTTATGGACAGTTGTATAAAACCGTTTAAACATCATGTACCTATGTGGAATGAATTGCCTGGTAAAATTTTCCATTGCCATTTTGATCTTCAAACGTTCAAGGCCAATGTTCATCGACATTCGACACCTCCTTTCCACTTTCTTCCGCATCACATTCTGATACCAAACTGTTTTGGTTTTTCCCGAAAGGTCTTAAATACAAAAAATGGGATTGATTGTCATTATTCTGAACCACAAATTCACATATAGTTTAATATATTGTATTTCGTGTTGAGTTTTATGAGTTAAAAATTACGAGTTTGTTTGGTGCAAATTAAACATGAACAGAATAAATTGTAAGTGAAACGCATTAAATATTTTTTTGGTTTTCATATGCTATAACTGACTTGCGAAATTTCCTTCCTATCTGTAAAAAATTATCCGAATCTGAACATCTTCAACAACAAAAGTGGGGTTTTTAGTTTACTTTAATAAGCAACTTAAAACGGTTCCTGGAAATTACGCCAGAATTTGTTTTTGGAAAACACGCCAGAAAATACTTCATACAAAATTCTGGAATTTTTTCTTAGGAAAAAAAAGCCAAAGTTTTCTGACTTTCTTTCACAAAATTCAGGCCTTTTTTCCACACAAAATTTCTGGCGTTTTTTCCATTTCTTTTGGAAAAAGAGCCAGAAAACTGTATTTTATATGAATTGCTGTAGGTGTAACAGTTATGATTAACTTTCTTCTTGTTGTTGTGTTACATACGGAGCCGGGATAGATGCCCACCCACTTCGTCTTGTTTAAAAATTAAAAAAAAAAACATTTCTGGCCTTTTTCCAAATCGTCATTTGGAAATTAGGCCAGGATGTTGTATTTTTTTGGCTAAACATCCATTTTGCTTTCTGGTTCTTTTCCCACACCTATCTTGGAGTAAATTTCAACATTTCTGGTTTTTTTGCCAACTGAAATTCTGTTCTTTTTTCCGTTTTTGAGCCAAAAAAAATTCTGGAGTAATTCCCTCAGGCGGGAGCCACTTAAAACTTCTTAATAACGAACTCGTACTATACACCGTTTCTAAAAGCCCATTTTGATATGTTTCAAAAGAAAAATATTCTTTAGAGGAATTTTTTAAATTCGCTGTTTTTTGCTTTTTTTTAAATATATTTGGTGTAAAAGTCAGAACCAGAGATGCTTACGGGGTCATTAAAGCAGCAGTCAGCAGATATCGTTATTGTCAATAAAATAATTTACTATATGCGACAATTTATAACATCTGTGTTTTTGTCGGAACATACTTGTTTTTTTTTTTTAACTTCGAATGTTATACTTCAACATTTGTGTATCACCCCTCGTGCTATCTTCTCTAAAAATACTACTGAACCAAGCCATGCAGGTAACCTCTATGCCTTGTGATCTCTTCCTATATGGTTAGTTGACATTGGTATTTATATCTACTATTAAAAAAAAACTTGATGTACCATAATAAATCCTGGATGTAATTTGTTTGAGTATTTGTATATCTTATTTAAGCCAAAATATTGTCTACCCTCTCGTTCGGATGAAGAAACCATAAAAGCCAACGAAAAATCAACTGTCAAGTGGGTAGGTATCCCTTATTTATTTAGGTTTAATAATTTAATAAACTTCGCAGCGGGATATTTTTAGAAAACCAACCCTTGATACCAGACCAAATAAATACAAAAGAATATCTTGCTATGTACTACAAATTATTCTTAGGGGGAGTGAATGTTTACCTTAATTTTTTCATAAACGAAAGTCTAGGCAGGTACTTTTCCGGCAAAAAATGTTGTCATTCGTCTTTGTGGAATACGTCATAATTTCTCGGTTGATGTTTTTTTCATTTCATTAGTTGCATCGTGGATTGGTTTAAAAATATAAGATAGTTCCAACCATCGCGAATGGGTTAAGTCATGCCCAAAATATTGAAGACCTAAATATACTTCCATCTTCGCCAGTCTACCAAATACATATCATTTTAACAGTGCTTGTTAGAAAAATATGTACACAACATAACATAACAATATATAGATACATAACAAAAAACATTTAAAGGGAGAGTATGTGGAACCCGATATATTATGTTTGTCAGAATTCATTAGCAGAGTTAGAATGGAAACAGACTATGGTCTCGCTAGACTTTTGGGATGGGAGAAATTTTCTCAGCCTGATATTCAGCCGTCATTTTGAGAATAATCTATAAACACGAAAATCCTTGCAGATATTTTATAACAAATGTTGTTTTCCACAAATCGTTATAAAATTTGAATTATAAAGTTCGGAGATGTGAAGACAAAATTTTGTGGCCAGATTGGACGAATTGTTGGAGAGCGCGGAAGAAGCTTGAAGAAAAAATGACGCAGTAAGGGTGTGTTGTAAGCAATAACTAAAGATCAGTTGGCTTGTAAGGTTTGCGGGTTGCAATGGTACAGTGGATGTAGTGCTTACTTGCTTAACCTAGAGTTGCGAGTTCAAACCCCAGGCTTTGCAGCAATTTTTATTTATTCCCCCAGTTTGAACTGGACTCCACCCGTGGGATTTTTGTGAGACACCTAAATAACACCTAAATCTCAATCCACTGTACCAACAAAAATTCTTTCCTAGCTTTCTACTCCTTCCATTGTATATATAAACTATAGTATTACCACTTGAGGTGCGCCATCTATCGACGGAAACAAGCTCTTGATTTTAGAGGTTTTTGTCTAGATTACCAAGGGAAGCAACAACAACGTTTTTTTTTACGTTCTACCATTTTAATTGTTGTTTCCCATGGTAATCTAGACAAAAACCTTTAAAATCAAGAGCTTAGTTTTCCGTCTATAGATGGCGCACCTCACGTGGTAGTACTATAATTTATATATACAATGCTCCTTCTCTCCTAGCTCGCACATGTTCATTCATTATAAGGGTATTCATATCCCCTTGAATGCGAGTTCGTTATAAATAAAATGCACGACTGGGTCGCACGAACTTGCTCTAATGAGTGACAGTGGTTTATGGGCTTGAGATTTTGATAAAAATAAAATTTTCAAAATTCTTAAATAAATACTTAAACTAATTTGAGCTGAAAAAAAAGTACGCCATTTTATTTCTTGGATAAATTTGAATTTATGAGAATAAATTTAGAAAAATCTGTGGAGCGGTTTTTGAGAAAAAAAGTTTTTTTTGAAAAACTTTTTGAAAAAATTTTTCAAAAAAAATTCAAAAACGCCAGTTCATAGGTATTCAGCAAATACATTTATTTAAAATTTTTAGAAAAAAATTTAATAAGCAGTTTTCAAAATATTAATTTTTTAAATTTTTTAAAAAAAAATGCTTTTAAAAATACAAAAAAATATTTTACAAAAATATTGGTATGCAATACAAATTGAGCTACCTACAGCTATATGTGTGTGAAATTTCGAAAGAATCGGTTTAGTCGTTTTCGAGATAGTCGAAAGCAAAAAAAACGGTCCTATGGAAAGTACCGTTCTTAGCCATTTTTTAAAACTTTTTTTTCAGCCATATGATTGGTCGTACCTAAAAAGCAACACTGATTTTTTTAATTAAAAATCGTTAGAGCCGTTTTTGAGAAAAATAAGCTTTAAAATAACGGTTGTATGGCAGGTACCGTTATTTTTTGAGCTAAAAAAAAAATTTCAATTTCCTCTCTGTACAATACCTAAAAAAGTCTATATACCAAGTTTGAAGCAATTCGGCCCACCCGTTTGGGCTGTAGGTCTACATACAGACAGACAGACAGACGGACATACAGACGGACAGAATTTTTAGACCATCTTTTTTCGTCTTCGCTATCATCGTAATGTCATGTTTGATTGTTATCTCAAAACTTTTTTTTTCGACGAATGCATAACTTGCCTTATAGTACCTATAATCGCAAGTAAAAAAGATGTCTTTTTAGCTGTATAATAAGTTTCGATGGTTGTTGTCTATGCTTTGACAGTTGAGAATGCCAAACTGTGTTGTTATTTCTGTTCAGTAAGGCTTGCAATTCATTCATCGTTTGTGCGATTTAACGCATCTCGATTACTTTTTATAGAGCTGTGTTGAGTCATTGGTTTATGCCGACAAACCAACAACTCTTGAAGCATTAAAAGCAAATACTCAAGCCATTTTACAGCAATTTCATTTTTCATTTTTTTTTCATTTATTTTCTGAATAAAATTTAACATTGTACTTCGAGATTAATCTCATAAATAAGTATCAAAAATTTGAATTACATTTGAAAATGAGTACTAGCTAATTTTTAAGTTAAAAGCTAAATGTATAAAAGAATAAATTATTTGACAATTTCATAAATAAACAGTTTTGGTAGAAATTAATAGAAAAAGTTAAAAGTTAAAGAATAATAATTAATTTGTTCATGAAAAATTAAGATAAACCTAAGTTCTTCCCGATATGTGTTTGAGCAGCTCCTCCCGAAATCCCCGTGGCGATATGATCCTTTGCAACCGATGTGGAAGATTATTCCACAACTTAATTGCATTGACAAAATAAGAGTGCTCTCCTACAGTGTGTGCAAAACGCTGCATTACTAATTTAAGTCCCCTGGGCGATTGCAAAAAATAAGATTTTCATGTAAATACTCGGGACAACCATAATGTATTATGTTATGAAGTTTCAGAACCGACTTATACCCGTAAAAATTATCCAAGTTCATTACCAACAGTGAAGTTTTAAAATGCGAAACACTCGTATATCTTGGTAAGCCATGAATGTATCGCAGACTGCAGACAGTCATTGAATGCAACGTTAATCTTCCGCTTGCATTCATAATCTAGACAAGGATATACCAAACAATTGTAGGAAAATAATGGCATTAGTAAAGATTTCACCAAGTGTGATTTCATATTCGGCAGCAATAAGTTTGATGATGTTTTTAACGCACGTAATCCACCGTAAACTTTTCTAATTGTATCTGACGTAGCATCACAACAACTCATTTTTCTATTTATAAGAAATCCTAGATATTTAACTTGTTCAACATAAGGCAAAGTAATGCCATTTAAATCAAGCTTGGGAACGTCATGCAAGGAAATATTTCGTCTTGAACATACTATACCGAGTGACTTAGTTGGATTTAACAGAATTTTATTCGATTCAGCCCACATATGAATAGAACACAAATCCTCATTAACTCTGGCGATGCAATCTTCCAATAAACCAGGTTTTCTTGATAGGTACAGAGCAACATCATCTGCATATATATGTACTTGGCTGTTTGCAATAACATCAGGCAGATCGTTAATGTACACACTAAACAAGATTGGTCCTAAAACAGATCCCTGAGGGACGCTTTTATTGACAAGATAAGGACTAGAGATTCCGTTATCGGTTTGTACTGTAATTAAACTGTTTCTAAGGTAGTTAAAAATTATTTCAAGAGCAGAATGGGAGTAATGAAATTTGGTTTTGAGTTTTTGCAGAAGAATTGATTGGTCAATACTATCAAAGGCTTTAGAGAAATCAAGCATCACCATAATGCTAATGTCATCACGGTCCATTGCTGCCCTTAAATCTGAGGTGACTTTGATGACAGCTGATTCACAACTATGGTTTTTCCTGAAACCTGATTGCCATTTAGACAATTTATTATACCTATCCAAATCTTCCTGAATCTGCTGGGCTAATATTTTTTCAAAAACTTTAGATAGAAATGAAAGTAAACTGATTGGTCTAAAATCCGATGGACCAGCTGGTTTTGATTTTTTTGGAATAGGAATTACTTTGGCATTCTTCCAGTTTTCCGGAAACTGACGACTGTATATACAAAAGTTAAAAATGTGCACCAGAAAAGGAAGAAGTACCGGCAAAATTAGTTTTACGAAATTCGGTGAAATCTCATCCAGTCCTGTTGCATTAGATTTTACTGAGCGAATTGCTATCTCAACATCCAAGTCATTAACACACCTGAATTCAAAACAATGAGTGGGGTAACCTTCATCATAATCAAACGATACCGCATTGGATGAGTTGGGAACAAGAACCGAACCCATAACAGAAGGAAGGACTATAGGGGCATTTAAGACTGTCATTTTCAATGACACCAACATTTTTCAGATTTTTCCATAGAGTTTTTGGATTCAGCTGTGGATCAAGGCGTTTCATGAAAAAGGAACGTTTTGCGTTACGAATCAAGGTGGTAACTCTATTTCTTGAAAAGGTAAACTGTTGACGATTATATTCCGATGGGTTTCTTTTATAATTTCTGTGAAAACGTTCTCTTTCCTTAATTAAAACCTTAATTTGTTGGGTGAACCATGGGCAACTTTGGGGTTTCACTACTTTTGTTACAGTTGGAACATACGTTTCATAAAGTACATTTATAACATTTGTTAATACAGACACTTTGGTGTCAATAACTGCGATATTGAAGATGTTTCTTAAGCCAAAGGTATTTAAATCATCATATAAATTGCATAAATTGGTACGATTAGTTGCCTTAAAACTTAAGGTTTTGACAAAGTTTCTACGTATGTTGAAGTTAATTGAACAAAATATAAGGTCATGAATAAAATCTGACGTCAACCTCAACTGATCATTCCCTCTTACTTGAGCAACTGAGTTTGTCAAGAACATGTCAATTAACGATGGATTCCTGGATGATTGAAAGCATGTTGGCCATCTTTTGTTAACAACAACAAGACCTACTTTATCGCATATATATTGAAAAAGTTGAGTTGTACCATTATTTTCCAAAATATTTACATTCAAATCCCCTCCAATTAAAACACTTCTATATATATTACTTAATCTGGTTACCGTATCTTCAAATTCCTTTGTATACTCTTCCTTGAATTTACATGGCGGACAATATACCGTCACCAGCAGACACTTTTCAAAATCGTTTTTAACTTCAACACATAGAAATTCAATAGGAGAGAGTGAAGACGAATAAATATTTTTAGCCCGCAGGTGTTCTCTAACATACAAACAAACACCCCCACCAACCCTATCCAGCCGGTCATTGCGAAACAAGGAAAAGCCTGGAATTGAGACAAGTCTTGTTGAAACATAAGAGTTCAGCCAGGATTCCGAGATCATAACAACATCCATCCTCGAAGTACCGAGCATTTGGTGTAAAACAGTATACTTTGACCTCAAGCTACCAGCGTTTAAATGACAGACATTTAACCCGTTGTGAAAACTACACATAGCATTGAGAACACTTCTTATAATGTCAGGCTCCATGGCAGCAGCCATCTCGGTAAAATGTCCCAAGAACCTCGAAAAAAGACCACCCCACACATATCAGAACAATCAAGCTATAAAAGATAAAGGTAAAAAGAAGATTGAAGGAAAACATAGCTAATATAATAAATATTCAAATAGATATAAATTATTAATTCATAATGTTGTGAGCAACGCAAAGATTAATTAAATTAATTAAATTAATAAATTAAAACACATACAAATTACATTAACAATCCCAATCAAAAATAAATTCAAAGCAAAGAATCAAAAAGTATTTAGTTTTAATTATCTCAAATTGGCAACACTAGTTTAAAATATGAATATATATATACATATATGTAGATATAGAGAAAAAGGCAAAACAAAAACAAAAAAAAACATAAGCGAGAGCTACAGTACGCTTGCAACGAACTGTTGGATACCCTATCCCCCATATTTTTGTATGTGCATGCGTCTGCCTCCCGCAAACAGCTGATGTTTCAGAAACAAAATTCTTCTTTAGCAGACAGAAAAAAATTCAATAACATTAATTTTATGCGGTGTGATGTTCAATTAGTGCTGGCGCAATAAAAAAAGGAGTGCGCGAGTGTTAAAACGTTTTATTGCCAAGGCAATTGTTATGAGCTCAGTGACATTCAATTTTATTCTTGCAGATCGATTTGAACAAAACAAGACAAAACTTAAATTTTTAAGAATTATTTTTGGAATGGAAATAGCGATTATGGGTGTTTTTAACAATTATTGGACCACACTCTGCTACGTAACCAAGGAATATAAATCCAAGTGTTCATCTGTTTACTTCAAAACTGCGACCGATAGTTAAAAAACGTTAAAAAAATTAATGCACTATACGACTTTTGACGGAAACGCCCCTTAAAAGTGGGTGTGTCTTAAAAATTTGATGCACTAACTGCACTTTTTTCAGTATTTAGGCATATGTGTAAGACTACAGCTGAATCGAGTAGTTTTTAAACAATCTTACCTGAACAAAGGTATTTTACCAAAATCACGCCTTTAAAAGTGGGCGTATTGAAAAAATTTACAAAAGAAAATGTAGAGATATATTTCTCAAATAACGAACGGAAGGAAAAAGTTTTAAATTAAACATTGGAAATGCCTTAAATTTTTAAGGCTACGTTTTTCGTTCTTTCATGAAAAGTAGGCGTAAGCCACGCCCAAAATTCAAAAATTTCTTTTCATACACAAACCTTTTTGTTTCTATTAAGAGACGCAAAATTTTGGCTTGCGGATTAATTATAAATACCGTTTATTTACAAAAACAATTTTTTTATAGTTTCTAATGAAAAGTGGGCGTCAGCCACGCCCAAAATCAATTTTTTTGATTTCATACACAAGATGTTTATGTGCCAGTAAGACCCACAAAATTTAATGTTTTTCGCTTATATGTAACAATTGTTATTTTATAAAAACAATATTGATGGTTTTGTATGAAAAATAGGCGTAAGCGACGCCCAAACTGAAATATTTTTATTTGATTGGAAGAAAGTTTAAGTTTAAAATTTTAGCGTTATGCTTTTATCGTAACTGTACAAAAAAACATAATTTAATTTTATTAAATTGAGGTTGTTCAACAAAAATGGCGATTGTGGGCGTGTTTGTGGGCGGATTTTACCGGTTCAAGAATTTAGCCTTACTCTTGAACCAAAGATTATATATACCAAATTTTAGCTTTCTAGCTCAAAAATTGCGACCTCTAGAGAGTATACATACGGACGGACGGACGGACGGACGGACGGACGGACAGACATGGCTAAATCGACTAGGCTTTTGATTCTGAGTCAGAATATATATACTTTTCTATACCTAACGGTATTATTTCTCTATGTTACAAACTCCACACCAAATACAATATACCCATTCTATGGAATAGGGTATAAAAAAAAAAAAAAAAAGAGATACTAACACTAATTAGTTAAATGAGAAAATAGATCTCAAAGTGAGACTTTGCATAAAATGAAATATAAAGTGAGAATAAATATACTCAAATCAAATTTTCATCGACAGCAGCAGCAGCATCATCAGCATCAACAGCATCACCAGGCGTCGACGAAGTGGTTTGGTTAATTTGAATTTTGAAATTTATACTAAGCTATAAGTTTGTAAAACATGTTTTTTTCTAAAGCTAACGGTCAATCCTTTAAGTCCTTGAGACGCGATAGAGGAACAAACCTTTAAACTCAAACATCACATTACGATGATACAGAAGCCTAAAAGAGTGGGTCCGACAACAGGGCCCGATCCAGCTTTTTCGCCGCCCTGGGCAAAAAGTTAATTTGCCGCCCTTTATAAGTTATAAAATTGTTGGTGCATTTTTTGACCGACTTTTTAAAAATGGAGGTATTCATTCCGACCCGTAAGAATGTAATATTGTTGGAAATTTTCTTTTGGACAATCAAACATGACATAACGATCATAGAGAAGCTGAAAAAATAGGTCGGACAATTCTGTCTGTCTGTCCGTCTGTTTGTATTGACCCTACACCCTTAACGGCTGGACCGATTTGCTTCAATCTTGGTACACAGAACACAGTATTATTATAACATCTGATAGATTGATTTTTTGACCTAGATTCTAGCTCCGAAATTAACGGTACCTGCCATGTGATTTTTATTGACAAACTTATTTAGGTATCTCAAAAACGGCTTATACGATCTTGTTAAAAAAATTTGAGTAAAATGAATGCTTTGGTTGGAATAAATTTGTCTGGAAAATTCTTTATAACGGTAACTCCAATAGGGCCGAATTTTGAATATCAGATTCTCTCCTAAGTCATTTAAGGGATTTCGATGACATTTTTTAAGTGAAAAGTCTTTTATAAACGAAATAACTTTGTTACTTAAAATTTCATAAAAAATTAAAGTTTTTTGTTTGATTATTTCAAAACAATTTAATAATTTTTTTAATTTTGTCTTTCTGATAAAAAGCAATAAAAGGCGTTTTTTTTTTAGTTCACAGCAGAGCCTGAGTTGTCAAACAAAAATAAGTTTTTTCAGTACGTTCAGAGCGAGCTCGATAAACTCGAACTTTGTTCAGAGCTCTTTACTGAATGAAAACAGAAAAATGCCTAAATTCAATGCATTCTCAAAAAAAAAAAAAAAATGTTTTCGAGAAGTTTTTTTTTTCTAAAAAAATCAAAACTGTTAAAGAAATCAGATGACTTAATTTTTTTTTTCCAAAAAACGTTTTAATTAGCGGTTTTTAAGTGATTAATAAAATACTTCGACTTTATATTTTTGACGGACATACACAGTCAAAATTCTTTATAGCGAACCTTCAAGGGGAAAAAAAATTATAAAATTCGTTATAAAGAAATGTGAAATGTGTTTTGAAACCTCGTGTTTCTTTTTATTTTCAAAGAAAATTGGTATACAAAGGAAATTAATGAAAAAAAATCATATCTTTTGTTAAAAACTTCAATTTTTGATTGCGCATTTAAAATTTTGTTTTTTATTTTATTATACAAATCTTCCAATTTAGAAAACAAAAAAATTGCAGCATCTTTAGTTTTATCACTTGTTTAAATAAAACTTCAAAAATTCTTAATGCAGTTCTCTTATCACTATAGTAGTGCTTTTTCGTCTCGTCTGAAGTAAACCCTTTTCAAATTGCTTGTTCTTGATTATTATTGATTATATCGCTGACCTTAGTCTTCATCGGACCAATTGTCAAAAGTACCAATGACAGCTTTGTTAAAACAACTACTGAGGATTGAACTTGTTTTACCTTCGAAACGCGACTTTGCAAACTTAAACTAAATAACTGTACATTTTCTTAATACATCTATACATTCGATGGAACCTAACTAATATGGGATATTTTTTTAAGAAGAAGGGGAACAAAATGAAATTTGCTATAGAAAGGAGAGTACGTTATAAAGTAGGATTACTGTTCTTACATATTTATGTACTTTCCCAGTAGGGAAAGAGGAATATATTTCTGATGACGGATACAATATTTTTTCGCCCCTCCCCCCATTACCCCTACTCCCTTCACCACTACCACCCCACCCCCACCACCGACCACCCAACACGCTCCAGTCACACTTTGAAAAATTTTATCAAGCGTCATGCCATTTATCGTTACAATTACGATCGATTTTACTGCCTAGGTGCGCCAATAGATGTTTCATATCAAAAAATTGTTTTTTTTTTTTGAAAAAAAAACTGGTCGAACGATTTTGAAAAAAGTTTTTGTCAAAATATAAAACAGTAAAGGAAATCAGATGGCTTAGTTCATTTTTTCAAAAAAAAAGTTTTAACTAGTGATTTTTAAGTGTTTATTAAAAATTCATATGATTTGTTTAATTTTTTCTAAAATCTAAAGCCCCAAGACCACTGTCACACTTAAGAGCAAGTTCGCGACCCAGTCTACTTTAATTGTCTCTTTTATTTTGTTACTTTTCAGCAGAAGTCAAGTCAAGCGACAGTAAATTTTTAAAACTGTTTGTTACCAATGGTATAATTAGACTTAACTCCTTTTCATTTATACTTATGTATTTTACTTTTGAAATGTTCCTTTTATTCCTTAACTACTAAATAAAATAGGAAACATCTTTGTTCAAAAGAGAATATGAATATGAACAATCATCGGAGTATCAAACACCGCTCTACCTCTACCTCATGCCCGTCGAATTCTAGAAGGCAATGGATCGCGTTAATAGCGATTTTATCCGGAGATCTCTTAGTACATCCCAGAGAAATTCTTGAAAAGAGTCGTACAACAACTCAAGGTGTTCCGTTTGTCACAGTGGCCAGTTTTTCGATGCATTCGATTTGCAGAGAGTTAGATAGGTTAATATGTTCTCTCACTGATTTTGTTAATGCTCTCTCACCGATTTTGTTTTGTCTTATGAGTTATGACATTGTATTTATATTTTATAATAATATCATGGAACCTTTTATTTTAGTTCTGAACGTCGTCAATGGCGGCACTAGTTGTATTATCTACTTTACATCAAATGTTTTCTATTGTTGTTTTTGCTTCCCATGGCAGTTTAGACAAAAACCACTAAAATTACTCTACAATCAAAGCTTGTGAACGTCGTCCATAGATGCCGCACAAACCCCTCCGCTTCTTGGGAATACTATAGATTTTAAATACAATGGTTATGAGTTATATCGATGGGTGAAACTTGGTATACAATGGGATTCATTTCAAAAGTTAAACCAATTGCACTTTGCTAATGAAATATTTTTGATGGCAAACGGCACTAGTACAAGTGATCTTAACCAAATACATCAGTACCATTTGTTCATAAATTTCATGATAATTGGTCAATTTGGAAGAAGCACTAAATAATTACCTTGATTTGTAGGAAGAGGAAGAAGATGACCAAATATATTAACATTTAGTTTTATGTTTTATGAATTATAAACTGAGTTATTGGTTTCGACAAAGATTTCTTTTCTTGACCAGGTACACACAAATTTATTTTCAAAAGTTAGAAAAAGCAATTGGCTCTAACCTCTAAAGACAAAATTCATAAGAAAATCGGGTAAGTATAGGTACATTTTTTGTCATTAGTTATTTGAGATGGCTGGAAAATCAGAACGAGAAAAAGTGACAGCGATAATCGCGACGCTCTCGTCTCGTTGTGACGCGAGGTTGTGAATCAGGCAATACTCTATTAATACATATACAGGAACGAATACCACCCGAAGAATCTTTCTGTCCAGGCATCCTATAATGTATTCATCCGATTGTGTCAGTGTCCGGTTCTGCCCCATACAGCAGGATTGGGATGATAAGAGTCTTGTGTAGCGTCTCCTTGGTTCTTTGAGAGAGGCCTTTGCTACTTAGATGCCTTTTATCTTCTAAACTTCGGAAAGAATCATGAATGCCAGAGCAGATAGTGTCTGGAACGATCAAAAATGAAAACTTTGTGCGTTCAAATTTTTTAACAAATCCAACATAAAGATGAAAGCCTAAAAGCGGCCAAGATAAGAATCTTAAATTCAAAAATTTTAGTTCTATTTGCGGAACCTTACCAACCAAAAATTTTGAATCCCTTGCACTTATCCACGTCAGCCGTTTACGGTCGATAAAAAAAGGCTCTTGCGTTAATTGGCTAGGAGTGTTTTGTGTTTGGAAGAAGAACATAAATCAATTATCAGACACATGCACATTAACCATCCAACGTCGTTCATCATGCGACTTGTAAAACATATAACGACCGCAGCGCACTTGACGTTCGTCGTCAACTCCATAGGGAAAACGAACGTTTTCCTGCATATCTGTGGGTTCTAAAAATTAAATATTTACTATGCACACATCCACATCCAGAATCAACCCATATAAGTTCCAACGAAAATGACATCAGCCGACAGCCAGCGTGCAAGGCACATTTATGACTGCAAGTAACATTTTATTTAATAATGGACACGTGCATATAACTCGAGTCTCTAGAAGACCACAGTAGTTGAGTTCAAATGATGATAAAAGTCTAAAATAATCAAGCAACAACTACAAGTTCATATTTATATATGTACGAAGATGTACAAAAGTATTATAGAGGATGCATGCATAACCCTTGAAGTCTTAAGGAAAGAATACCTAGAATACCGCATCCACCACCTAATTTTTACTTGCGATTATAGGTACTATAAGGCAAGTTATGGATTCGTGCAGAAAAAAAAATTTGAGATAACAATCACACATGACATTACGATGATAGAGAAGTCGAAAAAAGTGGGTCTGGGAATTCCGTCCGTCTGTCTGTCTGTCTGTCTGTCTGTCTGTCTGTCTGTATGTCTGTTCGCGCCTCTGGAGGCTGAACGGGTAGGCCGATTTGCTTCAAATTTGGTATTTAGGATTTATGTGGCCGTCCCTCGGAACAAATTTTTTATTTTTGCTCTAGGTCCAAAAATAACGGCACCTGCCATACAATCTTGAAGACAAAAATTGATTTTCTCAAAAACGGCTCTAACGATTTTGATAAAACTTTCAGAATGCTATTTTTGCAAGAAAATCTATCTTTTGGTTAGAAATTTTTTTTCAAAATGTGTCTAATAACGGTACCTCTCATAGAACCAGTATTTTCAAATCAAATTTTCTCGTAAACTATACATTCGATTTCAATCAAATTTTGGCCACAGGAAGTCATTCATAATTTTATTAATATGGCATTTCAAAATTTTCAAAAACTTTTTTTTTTTGATTTTTTATAATTTTTTCAAAAAATTTTTTGGTTTTCGAAATATGTTGGAAACGGGTACATTGATTTTTTTTAAAATTATTTTTCAAATGTAAACTGCAGATTGCCATATATTTGCATACTCAAATAAATTTCAAAATATTTTTTGAAAAAGTTTTTCAAAAATAACCTTTTTTAAAAAAAACTGGTCCAACGATTTTCAATATTTTTTTTTCCTAGATTGACGTATAGCTTTGAAATCTTATTGCATACTTAGTTTTTCCGAGAAAACTCTTAAACTAATTTAAAAAATAAAAGAATTTTCGAAATTATTTAATTTTTTTTTTTAATATCCATATATGCAGCCACTACGCAATTATTGAACATAAGAGCAAGTTCGTGCGACCCAGTCGTGCATTTTATTTAGAGATGTTCTTAAGCTAGATAGCTGCACGTGACTTCATACAATTCTGAATTATTTGCCAAATTTGTGCTGAATAATCAGAAAAGGGATTTCCTACACTTAGGTCCATTTAAAAACTCTTTGTAGTCATGAAGCCAGATTTCTTTATTCCTGGTCCTTGTGTTATTATTAGCAGATTTTGTGTATAAGGTTGGAAATAATATATTAAAGATGCAAAAATGTTTAAAATATTTCAAATTTCAAATTAAACTGCAGCACCTGCGCTATAAATGCAACCTGTACATATTATATGCCACAGTGCAAAAATATCCAAACTCTCCATTTCAGTAACAGTTGAAATTATGTTGAGTTATACATATATGTAATTTGAATTCTTTAATTAAGACTCACATATTTTGGCTTACACAAACTTATAGCCATATTTATAAAACATATTACCAAACGATTTTCTTATTTGGATTTGAAAAAAATTATTATTTTATAGTTTAACTTTAGCATCTTTCGATTACTATTTTAATCGTTTCGAGTTTTGAAAAATACATTTCCCAAAGGGTTATTTTTTTTTTATTCAAATCGTTGCAAACATTTTTGAAAAAAATTTACGAAACTTAAACCGTTTTATGGTTACAAATAATTTCATTTCTCCTCTAGAAAAGCACAAAAGAGTTCTAATCACGAAGTTTGTCGTCAATCCGTTCATTGATTGTACCTGAAGCTGTTCCTCGGTGTACACGCGTACTTGTATCTGGCTTAACATCGCATAACAGCCTTAACGCCCTAGAGAAGTTCTCTCTCTAGACGTTATACAATTTCCAGGGGAATTTTTTCGTCGTCAAAATAATAAAAGACCACGCCAATTTGTTGCTGGGAAATAAAGGGGGCATACTTACTTTTATTCAGAAGATCATTTCTTCTCGTAAGAAGTTTAAAAATGTGTGTGTATTACTTTCTGCCAGGGATCGGTCTTAGACCCCGCTCCTACACAAACAATCTTTTCAAATCCGGGTCTTAAAATCTTTTATATTGTGAAACAAGTTTTTTCCCAGATATGTAAATGAATGTACAGCACAGGAACAGGATTCACAGTTAGGTCCCGAAAAAGATCCAATGACTGTCATTCATAGTTTGCAAGAATAGCATTTAAACATGTATCCGACATCCAAGATCCAGTATGTAAAATTAGTTTCTTTAAGATAAGTCCTGAGATACGGCAACACCAGTGTGAACATGTGAAATTTGATATTGTCAACTGTTTATGAATATAAATATCCTAGAAATGAATAAATAAAATAAATTGCTGGCACAACAGCTCCAAGGGGAACCATTTCTGTGTGTGCGTTGATATTCTGCATCAGGAACGGAAGAGACCTACAGTTTACTCCCGAATCCGAACGGCTTACAGAGGCTCTATGAAATAGCTCTTAACGTATTAACTCCTAATAGACCGAGAGCCAACGACATAATGAATCAAGTCATTTATATAATGTTGTAAGGCATATCAATAGAAAGCGTTAGGGGAGTTAGACAAGAAAAAAATGTCTGGCAGTTTTTTGGTGTGACGAACATGGGGTAAATTCGACACAAAGTATGACAAAATTTCAAAAATTAACTTATTTGGGTACTTTTGTAACAGAACGAATAAATTGTGTTAAGGCAAGAAAAAAATCTTGGGGGATGGGGGTCAATCCCCCTCCGTTCAGACGGGAGGGGCAATTTTCTGGAAAAATGACTTATATTCGAAAAAAAACATTAAAAAATAACCACACCTCCTACAATGCCATAATACACCTTTTTGTAAAGCAAAAAATCTTTTCTTCAATTGCGTTTTTAAATAAAGTTATTTTAGTGAACCGTTTTAGAAAAGTAAATTTTCAAACTCAAAACTTTGAAAAAAAAATATTTCAAACTAATTTTTTTTTTAAAATTATACGTAATTAAATATTATTTTTTTTACCAAAGTTTTATGCTCTTTTAAGTTCTTAGCAAAACACTGAAAACCGTATGGCTCTTGGACTTTTTGTTGCCAAGCCATTCAAATATAACCGAACCTACTTCTTCACAAAAACAAGAAAATCTAGTCTAACAATCATCACACGGATTGCACAGGTGATAATTTTAAGTTCGGTTATTAGACTATAACAACAAAATGTGAAATAAAACCTAACATTTCCATACAAATTTAGGTGTTATTACAAATGAAGAAACACCTAAATGTTAGGTTTATTTTCATCAAAGTTAGGATTTCCTGCATTGTTTATTGCTAGGAGTTATTTCATAATGAAATAAGTTCTAAAATTATGCAAACGAAATAAATGGTAATTAGGAAATATTTCACTTTAAATTATGTTAGGAGTTATTTCATAAATGTTAGGACTTATTTCATTTCGCTTAATATCGCATTTTATAAGTTGTGGCAAATATTTTTTAGAAAATAGTGGTTTGCATACGGTATTCTTTCAATTTACCATTAAACTAAAAAAATTTCGTGAATTTATAGCATTCTGAAGTGCTACCTCATAATATTATGCTTTTAGATGTCAAATCTACAATGTTTTTGTTAATGTGTTAGCATAGTTGAGTAACATTTCGTTACGCGGCGGCGGGCGTGGCGTCGCGTATCGTTGCGCCGAGCCGCCGCGCCCGCTGTTCGCGACTCACCCCCCCCCCCCCCGCGGACTCCTGAAAAGTTATATTTTTTTATCTTGTTTTTCATTTCTATGCATAGGTATTTCCCTTTTTCTTTATCCTTCTGAACAAGACGTCAAAGAAATGTTACTCAACTATGGCTAACATAGATTAACAAAAACATTGTAGATTTGACATCTAAAAGCATAATATTATGAGGTAGCACTTCAGAATGCTATAAATTCACGAATTTTTTTTAGTTTAACGGTTAATTGAACAAATAACGTATGCAAACCACTATTTTCTAAAAAATATTTGCCACAACTTTTAAAATGCGATATTAAGCGACATGAAAAATGAAATAAGTCAACATTTATGAAATAACCCTAACATAATTTTCAGTGAAATATATCCTAATTATTATTTATTTCATTTGCATAATCTTAGGAGTTATTTCATTATGAAATAACTCCTAACTATAAACAATGCAGCAAGTCATAACTTTGATGAAAATAAACCTAACATTTAGGTGTTTCTTCATTTGTAATAACACCTAAATTTGTATGGAAATGTTAGGTTTTATTTCACATTTTTTTGTAAGGAGTAAATACGTTAGGAGTTATTGCATAGAGCCTGTCAAAAATGGTGGGTAGTTGGTTGTAGGTGGGGTGGGTGGTTACTGGATGGGGGATTTGGTGTGGGGGATGAGGAAAAAATGGTCAAAATTGGTGGGTGGTTGGTTGAAGGGTGGGTGGGTGGTTACTGGTGGGTGTGGTAAAGGTGTGGGAGGGGGTTGAGGAACGAATTGTCAAATATGGCGGGTGGTTGGTTGAAGCTTTTGTTGGTGGGGGTTGGGTAGTTTTTGAGATGGGTGTTGGGGGTTGGGTGAGATGAAATTTTACAAACATGGTGGGTAGTTGGTTGGCGGTCAGGGTTGTGGGTTCGTAGGGTGGAGGGGGGGGATTATTGACAAAAATATTAGGTGGTTAGTTGTGGTTTTTAAAAATTATGAATTTTAATGTAAACTTGAATGTTTCATATCTGCCGGGCGCCCCGTGACTTCTAATTTTTTTTATAATTGGCAGACTTTTTAAAAGCAGGATTTTGAAAAGCAGAATGTTGAACACAGTGCGTCTATCTGCTGCAATCATGATATCCACCTTCTTTCAACCACCTTAAGACTGATTGGTGATATTCCTGAATTGTCGAAGTATCTTCTATTCCATTTATTTCGCAAAAGCTGAAAAGCCTCCAAAAAGCTAAGGAGATTTTTTATTTCAATGTCAATGGTTCCTGTCCTGAAGAACAAAATTTCTATCATTGATGGCGTTGAGAGGCATCCATTGAGATCCTTGCGAGTAGGAACCCACGGAAAACTACGGGCCCGGGGGTAACAACCCCCCTCCCAACTGCCATTGCTAAGACTGCCTTTAAACATGTTATGTATTTCGAAAATAGAACGATAAGACCAGATGTGTGTTCATTGACTTTTTTGATTAAATTTTTTGTTCTTCCTCCAACATTCACCTTTCAGTCTGATTTTTTAGTACGCGTGTCCATGGAATAAAGAAAATCAAAAGATTTTACTTTCAATGAAAAATGCAAACAAAAAGCACATGCCATGCAAAAGCAAACACAAATGTTTGTTCATTGCATTATAATTGTGAGTACATTATACGAGAGTACCAAAAGCACTCCACAATGATTTGTTGTTTGTATATCTTTCACCACTCCAAAAAATATCCTGCACAGCACCTCACCGTTCGTTATACGTCATGCCTTTCACCTCACGCCCGGCCAGGCATGGAATAATATAAAAAAAAAATATGACAAAATATCTGAATGACTTGAATACACCAAAGGGGTTTGGTTATGTTCAAGTTCACCCTCGCTTTTTCAAAATCCTCGAGGTCTGACTTATAAATACAATAACCCATATGACATGATTTTCAGTTGAAGCAGCCGTAACCAGTTAACAAAGTACAAGGTATGTACATTTGTACATGTACAAGGATATGAATTTAAAGGTGGAAAACGAGAAAAGTGAATTCAAATACAAAACTACTACCGCAGGATGCCATTGCCACTACCAATTAAAATTTAACTGTGTGATTTTATGGTGAAGTCCAGCTTTCTAGTCTTCGATCCTGAATTTTATTAGAAGGGATGTTTTACTATTAGTTGAGGAGATAAATTATGGAAGAAGTGTAAACAGGTGGTGGTGTGCCTTGGTTATTTTAATTTTGTTTTGATTTTTGGGTGAATGAATTCGGATTATTAAAAATGTTGCGTACACAAAAGGCGCACCTGTGTTGGTGAAGGAATTAGACCACTATTGCTGCGGTAATAAAGTGCTGTGTTTCAACACATTTTCGCAGATTGGGTAGTTATCCCATTTTGTATAATTGTTTAGGGGTTTAAGAATCAAAACAGATTTCTAAAAGAACTTTTACAATTTCGTGAAGCATAAACGATTGATCGAGTTAAGTGAAATGTTTGATAACCAAATTTAAAAAATGGCAGGAAGGGGAATCGAAGTTGTGTTCAATCATATTTATATTGTCTTTCGTTTTCTTCTCCTTCTTTATGGGAATATCTCAAAACTATACATAGCATAAGCTTTGCTTACAAATCAGCTTTCTAAAAACAAAAGGAAGATACGAAAAAGCAGATTTGTCTGTTTCGCCAAGCCATTGCATTCAGATAAAAATCTATTGTACTCCCAATAAGAGGAACGTTTGGTGCGTTATCTATGGACGAATTTCACAAACACTTGCGGATTGGAGTTAGGACAGGAGTGGTTTTTGTCTAGATTGCAATGAGAAGTAAAAATAACAATAGAAGAAATTTGACGTAGAGTATATAAGACAACTAGCGCCGCCGTCGACGAAGTTCAGAACTTAAAAAAACGTTCCATAAAATTACTATAAAAATGTATACACAATGGCCAAGCTTTTGATAAGCTGCGCTTCCAGTCCCATTTTACAGACGAAATTTTGACATCTAACTGTGAATGGAAATAGGAAACGTAAGGAAGGTATATCGACTTTATGTGTCATCTTTTTGTTTAAAGGGATAGTATGTTTTGTTTCTTTCACAAAACATATCATTTTGTTTTTTTTTTTTTGTTTATTTGTAGTAACCCCGTGGCGTAGTGGTTAGCGTGTCAGACTGCCACCCCGAAGGTTCTGGGTTTGATCCCTGACTATACCAAAGTTCTTTTCCGGGACACTGCCTCTTGCGAGGATTGGATAGATCATACTGCAAACGGTGGTATTATCCTGTAACTGAGAGGATCTAATTCAGGCGAGAAAAGCAGATGAAAGCGAAAGGTACATATTTATTGAAAAGGCGAGAACATCTACCGAAAGGAATATTTATTAAAATTGTTATAAAACAATTACTTTAAACACAATTTCACAAGGAACACAATTGGAACCATTTTTAAAGTAGGAAAAGAGCTGCTTCACCTTAACTATATGCCACATAGAAATGATTTGGTAACTATTTGTTCCCTATGCAATATGCGGGTGGATGGAAACATTAACCACTTCATCGGGGTATGCCCAATATTAAGGGAGCTGAGGAGACTTTTCCTTGGGAAAAGCTATATCAGCGAAAATGAAGTAATAAGTTACCTAAATGGAGAAGATTGGTTGCGGCTCCAGAATTATACTAACGAGGCGATGTCGAACAGAAGAAGAATCATCAATGAAAACTTTTGACTGTAACCCCTGTTTTTCGTTTTTCCTTTGGCCAACTTAATATAACTCAAAGATAATTTTGTTTCGACTAAACTAAAAGTCACAAATTTTGAATTCGTATTTTGAAAAGTATCAAATACTTTTAAATTGTATGTCCATGTAGATCTTTTAAAATGAATACAAAATAGAATAACATTGTCACTCGCGCAGACGACATTTTTTTTCATGCCTTAAAATGTATTCTTTAAAATGGAAAATGTTTGTATCATAAATGTATAAATTATTGAATAAAAAATCTATTTATCTATATTATTCAATTTCCTAATGTAGGGACTCCAAAGTTCATACTACTTAAACTTTGCACCACTTACCAAATATTAACCGGAAGAAATGTAGGTATGTTACGAGTATATCCGACCAACTAATGTTATTCATTTTTAATTTTTTAACTTCACTCACCAACTCGGAAACTTCGCTGATTTCAGATCTTAAATAAGAAAGACCTTTCTGCTGATCCGATCTCTGAGACTGCAGTCTACCTACTTTGAGGGGGAGGGGCAGTTTTCTAAATAAAAAAAAAAACTGACTTAAATTGGATTTTTTTTAATAACAGTAATTCCTACAATGCCATGCCATATCTTTTTGTAAAGCCAGAAGTCTGTTCTTTTATTGTATTTAAAAAAAAATTATTTTAGTGAACCGTTAAAAAAACAAATTAAAAATGTTCAAACTAATTTTTGTCCAAATTGTACGTTATTAAGTACTACCTATATTTTTGTTGTCAAAATATAATGCATTTTTTAGTTTTAAGTCCAACACTGAAAATTGTATTGCACAAGGACTTTTTGTTGCCAAGTCATTCAAAAATAACCGAACCTAATTCTCCATAACAACAAGAAAATTTTTCCAATGTCATGTTAATTTCCTTGCAGACTAGTGTTACACTGAGTAGAAGGAAATGTTACATTATCCTTCATTCACTGTACTGTTATGGCACAATGTTTTCATTTGATAACACCAATCCTTTGGTTCCGGTACCCTCGACTGGAGTTGGAGTGGTATATCTTTATTGGAGTGGTATCAAGAGCCGATTGACAAGTAGCACCATAGTTTGAAAAAAGATTTATTGAAACTTTAAGCTGTATCTGTAATATCTCAATTGTTTGTCGAATCACATCATCAAAGGTTTTGGAGTGAACCCTGCGAAAAATCGGTAATTTCGGAACATTTTATCGTATACATCGTATTTTTTCTTATTTGTGTATCTACCTTTGCGTGACAGTACACCAACTTCAACTAAAATCTTTGCCACGTGCTGACTTATTATGAATTGAAGAAGTGAGGGATGCTTAATGTCTTTGTCTCCTTTGTAAGCAGATGCACTTGTACTTAGTCCTTACTATTTCCTACAAAGGGTGTGTTTACCCTTGAGAGTTAAGTATTCTTAGTGGATGAATGAACAGATTGTGAATATACAGGGTGATTCACCAGCGTTGTGCCAAAAAGCTAGAGCGTGTAGGTTAAGTTGAGGCAAGAAAAAAATCGTACGGGAGGGGGGGGTCTATTCCCCTCCGTTTAGCCGGGAGGGGCAATTTTCTGAAAAATTGACTTATTTTGTAAAAAAAAAATATTTAAAATCAACGGGTTCGTTTACAACACTGTGTTATACCTTTTTGGAAAGCCAAAAACTTCTACTTTTATTTTGTTTTTAAATTAAATTGTTTTAATGAATAGTTTTAAAAATATAAATTTTCAAACTCAAAATTTTGAAAAAAAATTTGAAAAAATAATTTTAAAACTAATTTTTTCAAAATTTTACGTAATTAAGTATAATTTTTGTTCTCAGAATTCAACGCTTCCATTAATCTTTACTCCAACACTGAAAACCGTACGGCTCTACGACTTTTTCTTGCCAAGGTATTCAAAAATAACCGAACCTACTTCTTCACAAAAACACGAAAAAATTGGCTAATGGTCACTTGTGCCATCCCGTAAGGCTAGGTTTTCTTGTTTTTGTGAAGAAGTAGGTTCGGTTATTTTTGAATACCTTGGCAAGAAAAAGTCGTAGAGCCATACGGTTTTCAGTGTTGGAGTAAAGATTAATGGAAGCGTTGAATTCTGAGAACAAAAATTATACTTAATTACGTAAAATTTTGAAAAAATTAGTTTTAAAATTATTTTTTCAAATTTTTTTTCAAAATTTTGAGTTTGAAAATTTATATTTTTAAAACTATTCATTAAAACAATTTAATTTAAAAACAAAATAAAAGTAGAAGTTTTTGGCTTTCCAAAAAGGTATAACACAGTGTTGTAAACGAACCCGTTGATTTTAAATATTTTTTTTTACAAAATAAGTCAATTTTTCAGAAAATTGCCCCTCCCGGCTAAACGGAGGGGAATAGACCCCCCCCTCCCATACGATTTTTTTCTTGTCTCAACTTAACCTACACGCTCTAGCTTTTTGGCACAACGCTGGTGAATCACCCTGTATAAATAAGGACCTGCAGTGCCTATACAGTTTCTGTTTTCTTATTTCGATTTTCATAAGTTTTGAAGTGGGGAAAACTTTGAATTGTATTTACGGCTGTAGGTACACATAGTAAAATAAAAGCATTACATTTATTTGCTTACATTTTTCTTTTGAAATCAGACTTTAAATGATTTGCAGTTCAAACTTCAAAGTTTACCTATTCCTATACATAAACTCAACAATGATTTAAGCAATACCATCGCTATACGACAGCAAGATGCTGAAAGAAGAATTTTGTACATGGCAGCTATTTAACAGGATTCAAATATCATTTAAAGTTTAAAGAACTGGCCCTAGGGACTATCGCTAGTAAAACTTTCCGAGAAATATTTCCCATACTCTGCAAAAAGTCGCTATCGGGAATAATACGTGAAAGGTCCACACAGAATTTTAAGTGATCGTGGATAAATTTCCCTTTCATATTACAACAAAATCATTGCATCACCGAAACGTCGTTTATCATTTCGTAGATCTTTCAACGTGAGATTCAGGGCTTCCAGTGCACGTTTGTGAGCCATTGTGCACTCGTGCCATATGATAATCTTACATTGCTGCAATATTTTTGCCATCGCAGAGTTCTTTGAAATGTTGCATATAGGTTCTTTATCAATTTGGATATTCAATGGCAATTTCAATGCAGAATGAGCTGTTCTTCCAACAACGTAACCTCTATCGCAGAAGAAGAAAGTTTTCCCAGTTCCACAGGGCGCATGAAGGATAAAAATGCTTCCATTTCCGTTATCGACTGCTTACATCAGTTCATCGTACACTTGCTTTGTTGCTTTTGTTCATTCAACATTGGCAAATTTGTTTGAACTGCGTGCTTGACTCAATACGACTCGATCAAAATGCAGTTCTCGCTCCGATTCTCGATTAAATATGTCATGCGCTGAACTATTTGGTGATGGCATTCCCAAATTGCACAAAAAATTGACACTCATGAGCAGTTACATAATAATTATCCTCGACCAAAACCAAAGCATGGTTGCACATTTCGTCTGATATTTACACTCTACAGTCCATTATCCGATGTCACAGTGCGAATGCCATGCAAAATATGGTTGGCCATATCATCCTTGTATTTATTACACAAATCTTGAGGATTCGATGGAAAACATGTCGAAATTATAATTGCGGAGAGTGTCTGGAGTTGATTCGTAGGTGTCAAATCTCCAATGATTATCGTTTTCAAGCAATTGCCTGCTTTGGCAGGCCTCTCGATATGTCGCAACTCGCAAGTATCACACACAATAGTCCGCAGCGATTCGAACGAAGTGGGACATTCGTGGTTTTTTGTGTATATTCTAACGGGTGATTTTTTAGCTGGTTTGGTTTTGGCAACACTGGTTTTGACAGCTGACGTGTGTTTAGTACCTTGTGTCACTGTCAAACAGCTTCAGTTTGGTTTGCAATTTAACCATGGATCGTCTTACAAATGAACAACGCTTGCAAATTATTGAATTTTACTATCAAAATTCGTGCTCGGTTCGAAATGTTCAAATGATGAAATGATGAGGCTCATTTTTGGTTGAATGGGTACGTAAATAAGCAAAATTGCCGCATTTGGGGTGAAGATCAGCCAGAAGCATTGCAACAGCTACCAATGCATCCCGAAAAAGCCACTGTTTGGTGCGGTTTATGGGCCGGCGGCATTATTGGGCCATATTTCTTCAAAGATGATGCGAATCGCAGCGTTACGCTACCGAGCGATGATAACAAACTTTTTTTTTGCCCGAAATGGAAGTTCTTGACTTGCATGATATGTGGTTTCAACAAGACGGTGCCATATTCCACACAGCACGCGAAACAATGGCGCAATTGCGAGGCGAGTTTGGTGAACAGTTAATTTCACGTTTCGGGCCGGTCAATTGGCCGCCTAGATCGTGCGATTTGACACCATTAGACTATTTTTTGTGGGGGTATGTCAAAGCTAATGTCTATAGGGACAAGCCCGCTTCGATTGACGCACTGGAAGCCAACATCCATGCATTCATTCGTGAGATACCGGCCGATATGTGTGAAAGAGTATGCCAAAATTGGACTCAGCGGATGGGCTACCTGAGACGCAGCCGCGGTCAACATTTGCATGAAATTATCTTTAAACATTAAATTGCAAGGTTCAAACTATCGATTCAAATAAATATTTCATTCATTTTTTCGAATTTTTTGTGTTTTTAAAAAAAAAAAAAGTTCTAAACCTCTTAAAAAATCACCCGTTACCTATTGTATCAGAACCAGAACTGGGTAACCTTGTTTCCACCACTGGAACTTCTTCGACGACGCATTCCATGCAAATTCCGTGGCATTTCGGAATAAATAAGTGTTCGTACTCGTTACTTCGGCAAGTAGTGTCGAAAAAATTGTTAATATTGTTGCATGTGGTTATTCGGCTCGCTGGGCTGCAGTGGCTGCCGTGAAATAGACACGTTGACCATTTTCTAAATGGACCACCAAATAAACAACAGTTGCGTGATGCTCGATGATGGATCGAAAATGAAAAAAACCGCCACCCAGCCTCGTTGCAGTTCACGTACCGGCTAAATCGATAGCGAGTCACCTCATCATGCTTATCAGGATCCTGAATCCCAAACACCTCCATATCACTGCCTTTAGTCACATATTTCCACACATATTTGATCGATTTGATGGAGTAACATACCTCAACATTAATATAAGTTTTCAATACTTTCGCCAAACACGGGCGGTACGGCACAGTCCAACTATTGTCGACCGTAAAATTTGCTGCTCTAATCTTCATCGTTAAGGTTTTTCCCATTTTCCGCCGGTAATCGACTCCGATAAAGTGCATATCAATCATTGCCAGTGATTGTGTCTGATACCAATGCACGTGGATAGCGTTTTTTTGCAATTCTTATTTCCAGACATACTCGTTGATAGTGGGTTGTGGTCACCGCATGGGCCATGAGTCATGTGAGTTTTTACGATTTCATACAGTTCGGGTCAGTCTCCAGATCGGAAATCTCAGCAGAAACAATTTCATCAATTTGATGAGAACTCAGTTTGTCGACTTAACAGATAAGCATTTTCGAATACTGTAGTCCCGGATCTTAGTACAGGATCTTGTAAGCGATACTTAAAAGGTTAATGCCTCTATAGTTGGTGCGGAGAAGGCGGTCTCCTTTTTTGCGGATCGGGCAGATGGTAATGAGATTCCACTCATTCGCCATACTATGCTCCTGACTAAGCTCCGCTTGTAGATCATCACATCCACCTGCTTTGTTCATTTTTAATCTGGTGACGGCTACTTTGATTATTTTGGTTGGCCGGATGTAGCTAATAGTCGTCATCTAGATTAACTGTTACAAGTTGATCTTAGGCGGGATCATAGCACGATATTTTCTCGGGTCCTTCCTTTACCCATTTGAAGAGAGGAAAGGTTTTTAGGAAGTACATTTTAATGCGTCGAAAGAATAGCTTAATGAGAGGGAGAGGCTGCACGCAGCGCGGGGAGGGGAAAGAGGTCGGTGCGGGTGACCGGTGGCAGATGGCCGGTGACACGGATGAAACTCTGCAAACAATCAAAAAACCGCACCGAACGCATTCCCCTCCCCGCGCTTCACGCATCACCTTTACCATTCAAATTGATGAAAAACAGTACAACAATTTCAACAAGTTAACGGAAGAGCAAAAAAGTCAGGGCTCCATGGTACAAGCAAATGCGAAAACTCCAGCGTTTTGTTATGGAACAATGGAAACTGTCAAGCTTTTCTTCGTTTTCAGAAGTCAAAACGATGAACCCCTCAGGCGGATCATTGGTTTGAAGCAGTTGAGCTGGAGATGGCCCGCTCGAGTAGTGAATTCGTCGGGCATAAGAAAGGAGAATTGTATTTGTTGTCAAATACTCTTAGTTTAAAAAAACTAATGTAGAAGAGTTAAGGGAGAACAAATTCGACGTCGACTTTTCAAGTTATAGGCTTCTGCTTTAAAAACCGTGCCTGGAAGTATGAGAATGGCCAATTCATTTGGAAATGCCGCCTTACCAATTGCCGCATGATTTAAAATTGTTGTTAAAGGAGTTTGTTGAATAGTAATTCTTAAGGCAACAGGTATGGCACACCTGTCGATTCATGGCCAAGTACGTCCTGTTATAGTCTGCATTATACCATACAATCCATAAATAAATCAGTACAAATCATAAAGTCTAAAGAGAGCACAAAGACTTTTCCTGCCACCTACATACAATGTCAACTATCTTGACACGTTTTAACTTAAGTTTATTACAGCAAAATCTTTTCAACCAAAGTTTCTATATAAATAATCTCCAAGCAACATTACACGTAAATGAATCTATGGGCACCACAATCATTTGCTCCAAACACCTGCTCGTTGTCTACAAAAGGTCCTTTCTTCTAATTAAGGGGTAAATTAAGCTCTTCCTGTGATAGGTTGCGTGTAGATGGTATACAAGCAAAGAAGAACGTAGACAAATATATTGTTATTATGTTAAAAGACCATACTCGTTACGTTAATTTCTTGTGCAACTTGCTTTCAATTTGGTGTCATTTTACATTACTTTATGGCTATTTTTATGTGCCGGCCTTTTCTTAAGTGAATATTATCATTAAATGGGACACCGACTCTTTAGCTTACCTACAAGATCCTTTCGACCGTTAGGGCTTATGACTTCTAAGTTGAGCAAGTAAAAAGAAAAAATGGGGGAGTCAGATATAAAGTCGTTCCTCTTTTTGCCCTTCGTTTCGCTTAAAGCTTTCAGGTGAAAAATAAAATGGGTTGTAGTAGTGAGCAGAGGTAGAGGAGAAAAAACCAATTACTTAAGTGATGGTGTCTTTTCCGTTTATATAAATTAATTTATGTGTATGTTTTCGTCTTTAGCCTTTTGTCAGCTGAGAATTGTTTGTCAAATTATCGACTTCTTTATACACAAAAAATTAACTTATAATGTAATGTAAAGGATTTTTCAATTGGCGTAGGATTTAACTTTTTTCTTCGCGAAATTCAGTTTTAAAAAAATAAAAGATCGAGATTATTTAAGATTATATAAGTTTTTATTAACCATCTGATCTATATCGTACCTTCTTTTTATTCGGTTACTGATGCCAAATCACCTTAAATAGTCAAACAATTGTACAGCACGTCATTTTGATAAAACTTGAATACAAATATGAGAACTCATCAACGTTTTGGTGGACGAATTTGAGACGACCGGTTTGGTAATCAATCTGCCAACATTAGGATACGTTAAATAAGCGCAATATCGGCAAAGAACATCCCCGCGGCCCGTGAGAGTGTACAGCAGATCCCAAAGCAGTCGATTCTTTGCCGTACATTAGAACTCGGCATTTCGCAGACTTTTACTTGGCAGATTTTGAGTCGGATTATGCCTAAACCCGCAAAAGATCCGTATATATGGGACGAAACATACGAAACCAACACACATGAGTTTCACCAGGTGACAATGCAGCCTCAAGATGTTATAGTTTGGTGTGGATTTTGGGCCAGTACCGCCATTGGTGCTGCGTACTCTTTCAATAACGACGGTGGTGACGAGCACTACAGAACGATCATAGGTAACCAATTTATTATGGCCAAGTTGAATCATGTGGACCTAGACGACAATTTTACAGAAGAACTGCCACACAACGGATTCCACGATTGACATTCTGCATGGACAATTTTATGGTAAAGTCATGATTCATGAACATAACACAGGCCCTTGCTCATATTTAATCTGATCTATGCAGGAATGTCATTGAAAATTGGACTACTCGAGTCCAGGCCACCGTAAGTAGCCGAGGCGGGCATTTGAACGATGTGATTTATATTTTATACATATCTAATACATACTTGGCCATTTCAAATACACAGCTAGTTTTATTTCATTTGAACATCTACCCGCCCTTATTGAAAACCCTTTTACAATTAGGTAGGAATTAGATTTTTTTCATAGAATAGCTTACAATAAATTGTTTTTTCTACGATTCAACTACTAATAGAAGTGCTCTTCGTATTTTATTCGGAGTCGCCACGAGCATGAGCCCCACCGAGCTCTACCAAATTTCAAGTTTCTCCGATCGATATTCAGATCCATTTACATTTCAAAGGAATTTTATTTTGTAAATGGGCATAATTTTTAAGGATTCTTACGGCAACGGGAAGGGCTCCATAGTTTTGATGATTTGTCAATAAGTCAGTTACTATTTTTGTTATTGTGTTGCGGGTGCCGATAGTTTCATACTCTAAATTTGAGTTCTTTGCATTACCCCGTAGCATAGGCGCCATACCATACCTTTTTTCTACCATCTACCATTTTCTTTCATCTACAATCTTCTTCCTTCTTCCATATTTTACCGCCAACTATCTCTTATTATCTGCCATCTTCTACAATCTACCATCGGAGCACAATCAGGACATAAGTCGCGAACTCATTTTTCGGGTTGAGTTCGGGTCTAATGACCCACTAAAGTGGGGCATAATTCCTTGAATTTTACAGTCAAAAATGGGACACAAGTCCCGAATGAAATCTATATATATTTCTTACAACCTTAATAAGGAAACATTAACATTAAACAAAAAAAAAGATTTCAGGTATTGCTATTAGAAATAAAAAGGGCGATTTTTATATTTGATTTTATCACATTGAAATTTAATAGCATGTACCTACCTATAATCGCTTTCCTTATTTTACCGGTTCTTCTATAAAAAAAATGCTCACTCGAGGTAGCCAGCTGCGTTCCACACCTTACAACGTTTCCCCCGTAGCACTCGTCTTTTTAGGAACGCTCATCAGTTTACACTTAAGCTTAATTTCGGACGTACCCTGAAATATAGGAATTCCTTCTTCAGCCGTACAACATGTATGTGGAATGAATTGCATGGTACAATATTGCCTTCGCATTTTGATCTTAAAAAAACTTTCAAGGCCTATTTTTCATCGACACCTCTTTTCCCTTCCTCCCTAATTTCCTGCCGATCGCGCTTTGTCTAAACATTAAAAGGGCTAACCGAAACCCTTGAGCGCGTGTGCCAAAAAAAAAGATGTCCCATCGTTGTCTGAGAAAATCATAACTCCATATCCTTCTCAGACTGTCAACGGTGTATATTCACGTCCTTACTTTTCAAACTAAAAACCACTGGTAAACTAACAAATATATGGGGAAAAGAGAACATACAAATTTAAGGCATACATAGGCCATAGGGCTGCTTAAAAATGTTGCTACTGGTACTATCGTTACCATATTGGATTCCAAATTCAGAATCACAAACCTGCTATATGGATATGAAACAGTGAAGACAGTTATAATGAGCTCATTGAGATCCGACCTTGATGGAATTGTTCTATAGGGATTCCTCAAGCATCCAAGCACGTCGAATTTTTCGTACCTGTCTAGCCTTCATGGTATGGATATGAAACAATCCAACTTCAATATAGAGGCTCTTTTCTTAGCCGTACTACAGGAATGCAGAATACTTTACCTTGCTCAATATTTCACTGCAGTTATTATACCCACGAACAGACATTCAAATCCAATGTGCATTGGTATTTCCTTTATTTCGGAATCAACTTCCCAATACGCTCATGCATGATAAGGGTATTAATATTATCCTATTGAGTGCACACAAATAAAAAAAAAATAAGGGGGACAAAGTCAAGGATATTTCACGGTTTCATCAAGCCGATCATATATTTTTAGGGGTTGATTATTTTTATTGGGAAACCAGGATATCTTAAAATATATTAATATCCTGATCTAGGGAGAATATTTTGAAAACACTTTTTATCGACTTTTCAGCAGTTAACTATAAAAACTATATTATATCCTGAAATAGAAATACTTACGTGCTCTCGCGAAATAATTTGGCTAATCCAAAAAAACCCTTTGATATCTGTTTAAGTACGGCCGCACTCTTCCCCTATACGCTGTGCTCGTAATATTCAACATCAGCGGATCGTTGATGCAGGTGATTATCCATACACAACATACTTTCAATAGGGCAGATGATAATATATTCCTTTAAGTACCATTCACCGATAAATTGAATAAAGTACTTACACAAATCATTCCATTTAAATCTTTGCCATTCTAACATGCTCTGAATTTACCATAAGGATCAACAATTCCTTTCAAACTCCCCCATTACTAAATACAAATCTAGAGTAAAAGAATCAATTCAGGAAAATATAGCTCTATGGTTTAATTCGCAGACGAGCTGTGTTCAATAGAACATTGCGAAGTCACTGACGATGTCGGTCGGTCGGACGTACCACTCTAAATGATTTTACCCCACTCCTTCGCCTTAGTTATAGGTTTGTCGTATACATATATGCGTTTAACCAGAGCACTATTTTGTAAATAAATAAAAAGAAAACACTAAGGCCGCACCAGCGACAAAATTTATGTGTCATACCAAATTCTACCCTCAATGCTCAGGCTCACACACAATCCATCCATATTTATGTATTTTTTACTTGCGATTATAGGTACTATAAGGCAAGTTATGGATTCGTGCAGAAAAAAAATTTCGAGATAACAATCACACATGACATTACGATGATGGAGAAGTCGAAAAAAGTGGGTCTGGGAATTCCGTCCGTCTGTCTGTCTGTCTGTCTGTCTGTCTGTCTGTCTGTCTGTCTGTTCGCGCTTCTAGAGCCTGAACGGATGGGCCGATTTGCTTCAAATTTGGTATCTAGGATTGATTTGGCCGTCCCTCGGAACGTATTTTTTATTTTTGCTCTAGGCCTAAAAATAACGGCACCTGCCATACAATCGTGAAGAAAAAAATTGATTTTCTCAAAAACGGCTCTAACGATTTTGATAAAACTTTCAGGATGCTATTTTTGTAAAACAATCTATCTTTTGGTTGGAAAATATTTTTCAAAATTTGTCTTATAACGGTACCTCTCATAGAACCAGTATTTTCAAATCAAATTTTCTCGTAAACTATACATTCGATTTCAATAGAATTTTGGCCACAGGAAGTCATTTATAATTTTATTAATATGGCATTTCAAATTTTTCAAAAACTTTTTTTTTTGATTTTTTATAATTTTTTCAAAAATTTTTTTGGTTTTCGAAATATGTTATAAACGGGTATATTGATTTTTTTTAAAATTATTTTTTCAAATGTAAACTACAGATTGCCATATATTTGCATACCCAAATAAATTTCAAAATATTTTTTGGAAAAGTTTTTGAAAAATAACCTTTTTAAAAAAAAACTGGTCGAACGATTTTCAATATTTTTTTTTCCTAGATTTACGTATAGCTTCGAAATTTTATTGCATACTTTGTTTTTCCGAGAAAACTCTTAAACTAATTTAAAAAATAAAAGAATTTTCGAAATTATTTAAATTTTTTTTTAAATCCATATATGCAGCCAGTAAGCAATAATTGCTTATCATAAGAGCAAGTTCGTGCGACCCAGTCGTGCATTTTATTTTTTATTCACTCATTGTCCTTTCGAAAGGACGACGGCTTCGGCATCATATTAAGTATTTTTGATTACCAAAAGCCTGACTCTAATACCCGCCGTGACATCCGGACACATTAAGCAAGGGTGTGGTTGGTGCAAAGCGACTGCTTGTAAAGTGATCATTTTATTTAGGGCACTTAACACACTATCCATATCCTTGCTATAGCAAATTATTGCACTTGCATTGCAGATATTTTTGTTTGTTTTGTATTTCCTGATGACAAGGAGTGTGATAGTCCATCTAACAGATGTAGACAATGAATAAACTGTTTCAAGTGAGGAAGTGAAGAGTTTTGTCATATTCGACAGTATCCTGTTGAACTGGATTCGTGGTGATAGCGATAGCTACAAAATCCTTTGATTCGACATAACATTAGCGTTTAATTTGTTTCAAGATATTTAAACATTTTCAAATAATGTTATGCCCGCGGGACATTTTATTTTGCCGTGGACAATATAAGGTAGGCAGATTTTGTTTCCATCTCTTTGTATTGTCGTTCTTAACAATTGATAGATAATAGGCCAGTAAAAATAGAATTTAACCTCGCACTAAATTTCCGATCCAATTTTTTATTTGTTTAAGGTTAAGGACCACTTACTGAGTATAAAAACACAAAATGCTAACAAATCCAGGTGGAGCTTCAGCCGCCATCTTGAAAAAACGTTTTTGGTCGATATCTCGGAAACTATGCAATTTAGAGCAAAAGTAATGAAGACCATTATTAAAGAAAATGCAATTTTGCATCTTTCGTTCTCAGTAAATTTTTTTGTAAAAACAACCGTTCACGATTTATGGCCTCTTTAATGAACCCGTTTTTCTATCTCGGCCGATAACTCTTAAAATCTTGGCTTAATCAATAAAACCTATTTAACTATTTTTAAAGATCAGTTTATTTTCTACAACTTTTGTATACAATTTTTTTTTCTAATGTCCATACTTTTTGAGTTATAGTAATTTTAATATAGAAATTCCTTACCTGCAATAGTGGGGATTTTTAGTGAAAAATTAATTTTTCTTAAAAACGGCTAATACGATTTTGATAAAACTTTCTAAATAGTGTTTTCTGTGCAAACTTTATGTTTTGATTGGAATAGATTTTTCAGAAAAAGTCTCATAACGGTACCTGCCATAGGACCGGTTTTTTTAAAATCAGATTTTCTCGTAAGCCACTAGACGGATTTTGATGAAATTTTTAATGTAGAAGCCCTTTCATAATAGAAGTAATATAAGTTCTTAAATTTGTCAAAAAAAAGTTTTTTCGAGTTTTTTTAAAAAGTTTTAATTTTTTTTTTAATTTTTGTTTTTTTCCAAAAACGGTTTAATCTATTTTTTTTTTTTTTTTTTAATTTTCTGTTAAAAATTACAAAGTTATAGAAGTTGGCATACTCAAAAAAAATTTGGAATATATTTTCGAAAAGATTTTCAAAAAAACAGTTTTTTGAAGAAAAAAATTATTGTTCATTTTAAAAGACAATCTTTTATATTTATAACTTATGTATTCACTTATTTATTTTGTTTAAAAAGAATAACAGAATTATTAAATGGCACAAATAAAAATAACACTCTATACCTTTTCATCTCTTCTTTTGTGTGAAACGGTTACCTGCTATACAAAAAACATTTAATTGCTGTCGCGTCACTCGCCGATCTTCGGCATTTCTATATTAAAATTACTATAACTCAAAAAGTATGGACATTACAAAAAAAAATTGTATACAAAAGTTGTAGAAAATAAACTGATCTTTAAAAATAGTTAAATAGGTTTTATTGATTAAGCCAAGATTTTAAGAGTTATCGGCCGAGATAGAAAAACGGGTTCATTAAAGAGGCCATAAATCGTGAACGGTTGTTTTTACAAAAAAATTTACTGAGAACGAAAGATGCAAAATTGCATTTTCTTTAATAATGGTCTTCATTACTTTTGCTCTAAATTGCATAGTTTCCGAGATATCGACCAAAAACTTTTTTTCAAGATGGCGGCTGAAGCTCCACCTGGATTTGTTAGCATTTTGTGTTTTTATACTCAGTAAGTGGTCCTTAACCTTACACAAATAAAAAATTGGATCGGAAATTTAGTGCGAGGTTGACCAAAAAAATCGTCTATTTTTACTGGCCTATAAAGAACAACTCCGAAGATGTCAAAGGTCAAAATGTGTATACGTATTTCAAACAAATAATTCAAAAAATGCTTGTTTGTGTGTTTCTTTGTTACGCTTTCACGCCTTTCGTACTCAACCGATTATAAAGAAATTCTGTACATATTGTCAGGGGTACAGAAAAGGACTAAGGGTACCTTTGTAATTTGTTCCCGAGGGATGGACAAGTCACCGAGCGAAGCTGTCGGTTTAAATTTAGTATAAAAACATTTTGTGTACATGTAAGCCTCCGGAACGTTGGATAAATATCTTCAGAACCAGACTAGACCTTGATTGATCAACAATTTAAGAAATACTCATCTTCGAATCCACACAACAGACGGCTGTGAAGTCTGACAACACTACCGGTCTGCCAATCACCTGTCAAAGAGCTAAAAATCGCAAATATCTTAAGGTGGACATACCACACCATTTAACAATTTTAAATTTTTGTAAATATTTCAGTAACGTCAAAGAAACATTTCAGAAGCAAAGAAACATTTCTGAAATGTTTATCTTTCTAAACCAACACACATTAAAAAAAAAACCGGAAACATTTCAGAAACGCGTTTGAAACAACAATTCTTGAAATGTTTCTTGCTTTTGGTCCGTGTCGGAAGCCAGCTTAAACCGAACAGAATTAAAATCAAATCAAATGGGTATGGGTTCTTATTCTGCTTGGCCGATCGGCATCATTCCTCATATTTTGGTTATAGGTTTTACAGAACTTTTCGTAAACAAAATTTTCTGATACACTACTTGCCGACAGATTGAAACTTTTTTTGAAGCGCATTGAATTTAGATGTTGTACGAGTACATACATATTGGAAAGCAGTTAGGATGAAGAATTGCTACCGAAATCTCGTATAGAGTTTGGATGAATAATTTGGTGGCCTATGCGTCGGCGTCGTCACCATTAGGACATTTTAGACCAAATTGCTGATTGAATCGCGAGCTGTTGCTATTATTTCTGAATAATCTAATAATCTTTTATCCTTATTTAACCCAAAATCATTCCAAGCTATGTCCCCTTATCGAACAAAATTTCTTCAAAAACTAAATTGAAGTAATCGAGCGCTTTTGGAATCTGATGATCGAGTTGGTCCTTGTAAAATATCTATAACTCCAGCCTAAGAAGTCGGTAGTAGCACATACAAGTTTTTGTTGTTTCATTCAAAACCTTTATAAAATTTGTAATTTACGGATAGCAGCCTTAAGGCCCGACCATAATACGCGAAAGAAAAAGGAAGCAGGGTGTCAAATCCGAACGATAAGTTTCCTTCCGATTTGCAAAGTACATCAGTTACCCATAATAGCCTTAAGAAATAAGAAGAAATAAAGAAGAAGAATACCCTTTAGAAAAAAGGAATGTCAGATTTTCGTACGTAATTAACTAGGTACTCAAAGCTTACATTATGTACGGAAATGCAAGTGAACGAAACTTGCCGAAAATTATCAAAAGTCGGGTTGGGTATACCAATCACATGTATTTCTACTGTTTCGTAAGGCAACGAACGTACCCATTCTTCAACTATTATGGTTAGCCCTTTGCTGGAAGGATACAAATTACATACTGACTAAAGTATCCATTTTATCCAACTTTTCACTTATTTTAGTGTTTCACTTTAATATTTAAATAATTTGATAGTACTGGGAGAAGCTGGTGTCATGATGATATCCAGAAATAAGGTGCAAGACTGTATTCCACGAACTTGCTCTAATGTGTGATAGTGGTGCAGGGTCTTGAGATTTTGGAAAAAAAGTTACTGTTTTCAATTTTAGGAAAAAAATATTTAAAAATCCTTCGACTAAAAAAAAAACTTTTTTTTAACTTTTCGAAAAAGTATTGCGATTTTTTGCGAGTATGCCAATATTTAGCTGTTTGTAGTTCTTATCAGAAAACAAAACTTTAAACAAATTTAAACAACAACCCGTTTTGAAAAAAAAAATTGTTTAAAAAAAAATCAAAAAACTTCCTTTTTGAAAAATTTAAGATTTAATATTATTTCGTCTATAAAAGGGTTCCTACATTAAATTTCAGCAAAATCCGTCAAGTAGCTTACGAGAAAATCTGATTAAAAACAGATCCTATGAGAAGTATACAGTTATAAAACTTTTCCTGAAAAATCTATTCCAACCAAAACATTAAGTTTATACAAAAAACGCCATTCTGAAAATTTTATCAAAATCGTAGGAGCTATTTTTAGAAAAGTGAATTTTTCATTAAAAACCAAATGGCAGGTAGGTATAGGTACCTATACCGTTACCTTAAGAGCTAGAATTCTAATTCTACTTACATATAATCGCAAATAAAAATCTTCAAATTAAATCTTGAATTGACATGCATTTTTGAGACGATGGACACAATAACAAGTAAATATTTGAAAAACAAGTTGTATGACTACACAAGAAGTATACCCAAATTCGCTCGAAAAATTTAAAGGATCATGTCTTGCAAATCATGAAAATTACTCTTTAAAGAGTAATGGCTGCCAACGTCACGTAATTTAATTTTTATTGAACTCAGTATTATTTCACTTATTCACTTATTATTTGCGGAAATCTGTGAGTAAGACTTCATTTGACTAATAGAAAACCAACAAAATAAATGTAATCGTAATAAATAGGAACTACGAAACTAAGGAGACTTTAAAGCAACTGAGGCTTCCATAGATGCCATAATGTATTGTTTTTCTAGCCGAGGAATTGCCTTTTGAGAGGAAGTGACAAGTCCTCAGGTGGAGCAGTGAATTCGGTGTTTTGTAACCATTTTTAATTTCAATTACGAACGAATTGATCAAATTTTGGAAAAAAAATTTGCACCTTTCGGAGCTTGTAAGCGGTATTTTGTCCCACCACCCAAATGTAAGCACTACTTTTTTGAAATCCCCTGATGCTAATTAACAACTCTCTAAAAGATCAACGACTAACAAATACGTTTTTTTTTAAATTTTGTTTGCATGTTTCAAATGCTCTAATCAAGCGTTGACCCACTACTTTGTTGTAAGCGGTCCCTTTTCGTGATGTTCACTTCCAAATTGAAGCCCTCATAATGTTTTGATCGACGAACAAATAACACATTAAAAACTTTCGCGGGCTCCCGAGCTATTAGGCCTTGGCTCCCGATGCTGTTCGTGCCACAATATTAATTTTCTTTTCTTTCGAATACAACACGAACACATTAAAGAAAATCTGGAATAATAAGATTTACGAAGCATTACTTCCTCTTAATATCTATATAAGATATTCTTTTATGGTTAAAATGAACGTATGTATTACACAGATTAAATCTTTCTTGAAACAAAACCATAGGCCAGAAATGTAATGCCGACTTTTGTAAGGAGTTAATTTACATATAATATGGACTATCCTCTATCCTTAAAATAATAAAGGGAGCGTTACGGGATCACTAAGAGATAACCTGAAGAAACTGAGTTTTTAGTATTTGATGGGGTAGTGTTTGAAAAAGACTACTCATAGTAGCTCATAGGATCATAATTTGGAGTTTGCGTTGTTGAAAAAGCACGATCTGCACTTAAAATTAATCTTGCACCATCTTTTCCCTTGACCACTTTTTGTTTGCGTAATTTGTCGCGTAGACGTCAAAAACTCCTAAAAGTAGGACTTCTAAAAAAAAACTTTTCTCCCAACCAAAACTTCAGGCACTGTTATATTTAAATTAAATACATATAATAAGCTATAACACACACCAAATCTGATCTCTATAAACTATTTTACAAATAATTTTGGCAGTAAAGCACCTTTAAAAAAAAATTTGCATACTTTTACGAACCATATAAAACTTTGAAGTGATATAACTTCTAAACGGTAAATGGAATGCGAAAACTTTTGTGAGCAATTTTATTTGAAATTTACTAAGCCATAAGATTGTAAAATATGTTTTTTATCTAAAGCTCACTGTTTTTGAAATATAAGTCAATATAAGCAACAACCCCATTCTTTTGACTTTTGTTGGCCTACCACTCTCACACCCACCGCTGGACATGCTCAGGGTGACCGGATCAATGAACAATGATAGTATAGCAGACTAACTAGAGGGATTTTGTTGCTTTATAAATTGTATACTATTTTCCAGAGCTAGCTCTCCGGCTAATACTACTTGCTTACGCGTTAAGATCTCAACCACATCTTTTCAGACTACCCTCGTATCAAAGTAATGAAGCAAAATACTCAATATTGCGTACTTCGTATCACACTTGGTTCAAGGGCTATCATTCGTTTTTGTTTGTCCATATGCCCAATACAAAGAAGTATACTGATGATAAAAGGGCGATAATATAGTTAAAATTCTTTCATGGGCATTCATGTTTGATAATACCTACATTTGAAACTTGGTAAAATAAAATATGTTAATGGTTTTAATGATACATATTTTCAATTCTTATCTAAATTCTGTAGTAGCAACTCATCGGTCCACACCTTATCTCTATAAAAGCATTTTACCCATGAGTAATGATGGCTTTTTGAATTAAAAAAATCCATATAAGAACACGTACAGAATGGCTAAAAATTCACCTAAAATTATTCCAACACCGCACCTCACAAATGAAGGATTCTTCCTTTTGTTCGTATATACACTACTTAATTTCACGTGAACTTTACACCTAACCATCTGTTGTTCATTACCATTACCAGTAAAGGTACAATCCCCATGTTGCATCAGTGAAATCGCGTGACAGGAAACCATTTATTTTTTTTTAGTGAAGGATATATTTTACGTGGAATAAGGTATGTGGCCACTTAAAGGGCTTGTTTTGATGCGTTCTAGGATGTACATACAATATTATGACTTTAATTGAGCACGCGCCACAGTTTACCACTCTCAATTTTTTGTTTGCTGCCTTTAGCTATAATATACCTAATTAAGGAAAACCAGCTTGAAGTTTTTTGGTTATGCACTCAAATCATTAATGGTAATGACACTTTTAGTGACCTTACCAGTATGCCAGAGAAAGAACATCTTAAAGGTTTGACGGCCTAGACAAAATTACTTTCAAAAAGTTACACGAACGTTCCCTCGTTCATGTATTGTTTGTTGACCCAAATAATTGATTGAACAAAATCCCTGAATAGTATCTCAGTATGGTGTTCCAAGTTCAACTGCTTTCGTTTGATTTGTTTGTATTTTAATATTCAGGAAAACTCAGCCATATAAAATGTATCTCATTATTATTAAAATGTATATTTATTTATTTTTACTTATTTATTTGTTATTGTACGTATTTATAAAAGAATGATTATTCGAATTGGACAATGAGGACCTAAATTAGTTCGGGTAGCAATATCTTAACTAAAGACCAACAAGACTCCTCACGACTGGGTCGCACGTACTTGCTCTGTGGGTGCAATAGTACGATGAAAACAAACTTTTCGTTCAATGAGAACAACTCATTTTTGAAAAATTTGGTAAAACCTAAAAATATTTGACTGAAACTGGAAAAATCGATATACGGGAGCTAACGTTAAGAAACCCTTAATATTTTAAATTAAGACGTTATCTTTTGGGTGTTATAAATGATACAAATGTCCACTTATGGCCAAATTAATTATACTGTTAAAAGCAATTTCCGCTATTATCATGTATATCCAAAAACTAAAAATGCAGTTTTGTTTGAAGTATTCTCTGTATGTTACATACAAAGTTTTATAAAAATCGGGGGCAGCCTTTTTTGAGTAAATTAGAAAAAATGAAAAAATTGGCCAAAATCTAGTGGCTCTTTGTATAGGAGCCACCATTTAAAAAAGAGAAACTGAAAAAAAATCAATGCCATCTGATAGGAAGCTGTAAGGAACTATACCAAACAAAGTTTGAGTAAATTCGATGCAACCGTTGACAACTTATGGCCATTTGAAAAAAAAGCCGTTAAGAGCAGATCTCCGTTATTTGCATTTTTAGCCAAAAACTAAAAATGCAGTTCTCTTAAAAACACTAAAAGAATATAACACACAAAGTTTAATCAAAATCGTTAGAGCCATTTTCGAGAAAATTAGAAAAAACCAAAAAAAGTTGGCTAAAACTCAACGGCTCGTTGTATGGAAGCCACCGTTTAGAAAGGCTTCAGTGAAAAATTTACTAAACCATCCTATAGAAGACTGTGAAAAACTATGTCAAACAAAATTTGAGTTGATTCAATCAAGCCGTTGTGAACTTATGGCTATTTGAAAAAAAAGCCGTTAAAACCTGATTTTCGTTACGACCATTTGAGCCGAAAACGAAAAACGCAGTTTTGTTAGAAATGCTTAAAGTTAGCTAAATTTCAAGTTTAATCAAAATCGTTAGAGCCGTTTTCGAGAAAATCTAAATTGAAAAAAACCGTTACTTGAAAGGTACGAGTTTGAGCCGGGCTAAGACGAAATAAAGAAAATCTCGACAACCGTTTTTCTTGAAACTGCTATATATCAAGTTTGAAGAAAATCCGTCAAGCCGTTTAGACTGTAGCATGACGTGAAAAAGCGCACAGACGCACATACGCACATCCGCACAGACAGACCGACCGAAGGACGGTATGGCGAAAACCACTTTTTTGGGCTTCTCTATCATCGTAATGTCATGTTTGATTAAAACCTCGATTTTTTTTTTCTGCACGAAACCAATACTTGCCCTATAGAGCAAGTAAAAATGGAAACAAGTTTCATTGAAAAGAACAATTTTGGTTTTTGGGAGCAAATCTGCCATGGAGGAGGGCCGATAATTTGAAAATCATAATATATTGCAATTTTTTTCGATGTTGATACTATTATATTTTCGTTTCTGTTCTAAACTAAGATATTTCTTACCAAATTGTCTTTTGAAATACAAAAATCATACATAAATGTAACAAGCTAAATGCGAAATACTCACAATGCCAAATAATAATAATCGTAGCCAAATAAAATTTGAGACACAAAATCCTTATAAAGTGACAAACTTAGTCGGACTAACGTGCTCTTTTTCAATGATATGTATGTATGTACATTGACTAGTCAAGCCTTAGTTTAACCGGGCATCAGGTTTTTATCGTAACATGTAGCTACTTAAAGGTACACTTATATTTTAATTTCCCTAAAAGGATATCCCATCCTTTTATACCCCCAAGGACCAATAAAACTATTAACATATACAAAATATGCAACATATGTAAAGACCATGATACCGCACCCCAGCTTCAATCACAACATTATTCAAGACCTTTTACATTTTAGACACAGTTTTGTGTAAAGTGTATAATGCAACTAGGGTGTCATTTAGCCACAGCAATAAAATTAAAGCTTGACAACTGACTGAGTGAATAATCACCCTATGTCTGTTGTGTATGGGCATGGGTATGAATATAGTATAACCTCAGTCTACCAGCTCTGCGAGGCAAGTGCTTATTACCATTTTTTTTTTGTCGACTTGTTTGCCGTGCATAAAAGCAAAAGGATATGGAAGATTTAAGTGCGACACCATTTTCGCACTCAATTACTTACATTAGTGCTAACAATGAACAGTTTCCCTTTCATATCGTCCGTACTTTATTTTTATTTTTGTTGTCTTCCCAATCGTCAAATGTACCATCAACCCCTATTTAAAATATTCTTACTTAACTAGGTCTATCGACGACGACGAGAAGCTATTTAACCGAGGAACTGTATTCCGAACCTTTACTAAAAGTAGTGAAAGACAATCCAAGGATTAACAGTAAATAGTTTTGGATTTCTATACTAAATAAAATAAAAAGAAACTTCCTTATAAAGGGTGTTTTTTCTTAGACGTGTGGTTTTTAATCTGGCAATACTTTTTTCGGAGTTTGTCTTTTTGACAGCTATTACTTCATTTATGGTTTGGTTTGCAAAATTCATAATGAATAGACTAACTCCTGAAGAACGTTTGCAAATCGTGCAAATTTATTACCAAAATAATGGTTCCATTCGCGCTACAGCCAACGAAACAATCCCTTATTTATTGAAGGAAACTTTTGGTGAGCTTATTGTCTCGCGTCATGGGCCTGTGGCGTGGCCTCCAGGATAGAGCGATTTAACACCGTTGAACTATTTTTTGTGGAGTTATGTGAAGTCGCTTGTCGACGCAGATAAGCCCGAGACGGTCGACGCCTTGGAAGAAAATTGGGCCTCTCGGCTGGAATTTATTCGAGCCAGCCGCGGCGGCCACTTGCCCGAAATCAGTTTTGAAACATAATGACAAACCTTTATCTTTATAATGAAGCTAAATTCTTTGCCCTGACATTAAATTATATATAGGTTTTTTTTTTGAGAAAACCACACGTCTAAAAAAAAACACCCTTTAGATACTTAGATATTATTGTGAAGGTTAGGAGTCGTTTTCATCTTGAATCGAATACTAGAAATGTTAATTCTAGTTTTTATTAACGTATCTACATATAATTATGTTCATAGTAAATAAAGTGCACGACGAACTTGTGACAGTGGTCTTGGTCTTGAGATTTTGGAAACAAAATTAAAAAGTAAAAGTTATATGGGTCTTAATTAATCACTTAAATATAAGAAGCAAAACCGTTTTTCGGGGAAAATTAAGTAGGCAATCTATTTTCATAATATTTTGTATTTAAAAAATACAAATGTTCAAAATCGTTTGACTAGTTTTTTAAAATTGTTTTTTTTTTTTTTTTTTTTTTTTTTAACTTTTGCAAATTGATTTGAGTTTGTAAATTGTAGAACTTTGTTATCTTTATCGAGAAAGGTAGAAATGGCGGTTCTCATTTGAGCTAGAAAAGCTCAAAAGAAGAACCCAATTAACCCTGGTGTGCGCCGCTTTAATACCATAATTTAACAAAGCATTAGAAGGATGTAATAGGATGTTTTTTTTTTTATGGAGAAGGAATGGATGAACAAGCACTCTCTTGGAAGACGACTAAAGACGAGGAATTCCTCCAAGAAACATAGCCCGCCACCTAGGCGAGGTGTATGGTTTTCACACGGTCCTAAGCCTTTAAGTCGAGAGGGAGAGGGAAGACGATCATAAAATGCCAAGGCACTCTTGAGTAGATTTCCTGCAACCAGACTCCAAACTTTATGCCACCTAGGCAGGGTGCTGGTTGCGGTTGGCAAGGTACCATTGAATTGGAAGTTGATCAGATCTTTGATAGTATTATTGGGAAGTTCCCTCAGGTCTTCATAAAAAGGTTCACCTAGAAATCGCCACCCTAATTTGAGATCAAGCCGGGCATTGACACAGTAAATGAACTACATACTCCTTCTCTGTCCGAATACTACAAAGTCAGCAGTTGTCGTTAAAAGGAGCACCTAGTCTTGCAGCATGTACATGTACAGCTACTGGCCAGTGGCCCTTGCTTATTGCCTGCTATATGTGCCCGTGTTTTGCAAAGCAATTCGTTTGTTCGAGATTCGTTGTTGGCAGGCCACACTTTCCTATATACGATGCAATTAGTAAAATTGCTGCTTCACCTGGGACTAGATACGGATATAAAGTGAGAAAAGACAGATTCTGTCTGTGTTTGTAATTCGATCTAAAAATCGAAATATTCGAATTGCTTAAGTTTAAGTTTAAGCTTAAAGAAACTTAATAGGATAATATTCTTCTGCCAAAATGTAAGAGGGATACGCACCAAAGCTGATGAGGTTTTCAAAAACTCTCACGCTTACATCAAAAGCACCAGCTCAAATGGTACATAATAACCACAAAGTGGAAAACTACTATGGCACATTATACATATTTTAGCTTACTTTTACTACATAACAATTAAGCAAGAATTAATGAAATAGTTAAGTACATTCTGTTATTCACAGAAACATGGCTCAATAGTTCATTTTGAACACAGACATTTTCGACGATGCATTTTCTGTCTATAGAAAAGGATGCCATGTGGATAAGCGGAAAAAAGTAGAGGGTGATGTATTGATTGCGGTTTGTAATTAATGTCTCTCATCTTCGCCATTTAATATTCCGATTGAACTCATTTGTGTTAAGGTTTCCTTTCAATCAAATGATCTATTTATTATTAATCCTTACATTCCCCTGAAAAGTTCTGCATCAGTTTTTCCGAGATATCATTACTACTTGATCATATGATTGATATTGCCAGTTTAAATAGTAATACTTTATTGTTGGGTGACTTCAATTTACCTAACATTATTTGGACCTTTTCAAAAGACGAGTCCTATTTCCTTTAGCTCCTTTAACTTCTTTGCAACATGAACATCTTCTTTTGGACAATATAACTTATACTGACTCATATCTCACAGCAAGTAAGTAAGCTGTATGAATTATTGTAGATATAGAATTCTCGATTTAGTCTTTTCTTCTGACGTATCCTCCTTTGAATATATCTTTTGATATGCGCAAGTATTAACTCAATAACAAAAATGCTGAAGACTTTTCTTATTCATTTGATTTCAGTAAAGCTGACCTTAAATTATTTTGCGACAAATTTTTATTTCGAATATATGTACATGTTTGCTCTAATATCTTTTTGATGAAATTTTCAATAGCTGCTTGATCAATTCTATTCCTCTTAATATATCTAAAAATATCAACTCTGGCCATCCGTGGTACACGAAAGAGTTTAAATCCTTACATAAAATGTGTTCCTTGAACTTTTTGAAGAGTTTAATTTACTTTCCAGAAATCTATATGCTGCATTTGTGAAGGAAATGAAAATATCGTTGAAGATTGATCATAAAAGATTCTGGCAATTTGTATATATTTAGCATTTACAAAGCATTTCAGTAGGTCTTTTATTGAAAATCCTGTCTATATATACGAAGACTTCTTTCATTACGCCCGTAATTTCTCCCAAGCCACTTTTAACAATATTCAAATTGATAATGATAAAGTTTTGTATTATCTTTCGTTGCTGAAATATGATTAGTCTCCTGGTTCTTTCAATAATATTTAAACAAATGTTCCTCCATTTTAGCTTCTTCCCTGCAATTTCTTTTCAAGCTATCCCTCAAGTCTGGCAAATTTCCTCGCATATGGAAAGATTCATTAATTACTCCCGTCTTCAAATAGGGTAGTAAATCCGACATCACCAACTACAGACTGATTTCCAAACATTCTTCTATCCCAGTTCCCAAAGCTTTTCCAACAAGTAGTTTGCGATATCCCATACAACGTTTTTCTGCAAAAAATTTAATCTGCTACCAACAACATGGTTTCATGCAGAAGTGGTCTACTGTCACTAACTTAACTTTATGAACAAGTGCTCAGGTCAGGGCTCAGGGGCCATAGAGTGTGGACATGAGCTGGATTGTTTCATAATAAAAGCTTTAAGTATTCATCTCCATTCATATTCATACTAAGTTAAGGTCAGAAATACGTTTTCTTATCCTTTCCCAGCAAAATCAGGAGTCCCACAAGACAGCCATATTGGTCCGTTACTGTTTATGCTCGTTATCAATGACGATACTTCGTGCATTCATTCTAGTGGGATCCTTGTGTTCGCTGGTATAAACATTTTTAAATCTATTAACTCTGCTAATAACATCTTAAAATTGCAAGCCGACATAGACAGATTTGCTATCTGGTGTAATCAAAATTCAGTGGCGTTACATGGGTTGGGGCTGCCCGGCGCAGACCTAATTTTTGCCGCCCGTAGTACCTAATTTTTTTCCCACGCTAAAAAATAAAAAAAAACCTTTGCCTACGGTTTCAACCAGTTACACCTAAATACATATATAGTTCATACACCAGTAGTATTAACAGTCTCATTTTTCCAACTTTGTCGTCAATCGCGAATGCGTGGTTAGGCATCTGCCAGACGACTTCAGGGTGAAGTGCCAGGTGTACAGTATGGTGGTTCATCCTCGGATCAAAATTTAGAAATAATTTACCTCGGTTCGTATTTGCATAATCAGAGTTCAGATGGTGGCCCAAGAGTAGTTTCAGAGTTAATACACCGCTTTCCAGGGATTAAATAGAGTTGATCCACAGATCAATTTGTCTAAGTTTTGATTATGCGAACATTCATTTTGCAAAATTGTATTTTCCTGTCCATAAATACTTTTGAATAGACACATTTTCTGCCCGTGCATTTTGTAGTGGAATCGCTGTCAATGTGAGTTAGTTTTATTGGCTGCATGTCGTACCCCCTAATGTAATACCTAACTCCTAACAAAATAAAATGAAATAATTCATATACAAAGTTAGGAGTTATTACATATGAAGGAACTCTTAATTATTGTTAGGCGTTCTTTCATTGATGTTAGATGTTGTGATATCTTTTTGTGTTAGGATTTATTTCATAATAGAATAACTCCTAAACTTACAGAAACGAAACAAATCCTTTTTAGGAGTTTTTGCACTCAAATTTGTTAGGAGTAATTTCATCGATGTTAAGAGTTATTTCATTTCTCTTAAAATTGCATTTTTACTTTTCTTGCTCGCAATACTTGAGTAAAATACTGTTTTCTTTGGCGTAGTTTTTGTTAACTGTTTAACTGACAAAAATTTCATACCCCCTACTAAATGGAGCCAATTTTATTTGTTCCTCATATAGTTTCTTCCTTTAAAGCAAGACAGTACTGCACTTCTGTGGAACGGCACTTCAAAAATTGAGTAGACTACCAACCGTTTACTGGCAGTTTACGCCCGTAAACCAAACTGATCGAAAACTTGACGAAACCGAGCAATCCACTATTTCGGGCGTGAGGTACGAATTGATTTTTCCCGCACAATTACGTCCGCGCCGGCCGCCCGCTGCCGTGCCAGCTATTATAGTTCAGGCTTTATTCAGAGCACATCTGATGGAGTGTGCACTGATTGGCTGTGGCTGCTGCTATTCAAAATTCAACCCCTATTAAATTGATGTGCATTTAGAGTTAAGGCCTAACCATAATACGCGAAAAAAAGGAAGCAAGTTTCAAAGCCGAACGAAAAGTTTCTTTCCGTTCTTTCAAATACATCAGTTGGCCGTTCGTAATAGCCTTTAGAAATAAGAAGCATTTTTTCTCTTTGAAAAATGAAAAAAAAAATCAGATTTTCGTGCTAAAACTATAATAGTCGGAAGCACACTTCAAGCAAAATCACTGACTTCAGAATTTACGGCTCATTTTCTGACTCGCCTGAGTCAGCGTTTTACGAGGCCTCTCATAAAATTGCATGCATGGCATACAAAATTAAGAAAGAGATTCGAGAATCAAGTTTTTTTTTTCTTTTGTAATAGATTGAGAGAGAGGGAAAGAGAGATGGAGGGAGAGAGCAGGAGCCTTTTATTAATGTATAATATGTTTACTTTTTGGTTTGCATTAGAGACGACAGCACGAAGAAAAATTCGCGCCTATAAAAAGTTAAGGAAAAATTTAAAATGAAGATAGAAAAAAGGTAAAATGTAATATGAATAAAAGTGAATATTACAAAATAAATCTCGATGTTGCATTTATTTGCAAACGAGCTGGACAAAATGACGAAAGAAATGGGGAAAATATTAAAGGACATGCAGACATTACATTTTTGTTTTCAAGTCAGTTTTGGGTTCATATTTCGCTGAGCGGGACGAGCTCTCTCAGCAACCAAGCACTTCATCCACAGTACAATTGCCAGCGAATGCATGCGGAATAATCAGCAATGTCAGCATTTTGCTTTGTCGGCTCGTCAACAACATTCTTCAAGTTATTTAACTGTGCAAAAAACTCGAGAAAATTTCTTTCGGAAGTTGTCTGGCAAAAGAAGCGAAGCCATACACTAGTCGGGATAAGTATTTTGAAGAAATAAAAATCGTTTTTTTTTTTTAAGTCTAACTTTTTAATGGCTTTATAAAGAATTCTTGTTTATTTTTTCGTTTTTACATACAAATAATACAAACTTAAAAATAAGCAAAAACAATTTTTTCATAGAAAATCTAAAAGATATCAATTAATTAGTAGTTTCAAATGTTGGCATAGGCATTAGTATTTTGACAAGTATGTTGTATGTAATACTAAGAAAGTAAAATGCACGACTGGGTCGCACGTACTTGCTCTGTGGGTGCAATAGTACGACGAAAACAAACTTTTCGATCAATAACAACTCATTTTTGAAAAAATTGGTAAAAACTAAAAAAAAATTTGGCTAAAACTATAAAACTCGATATACGGGAGCTAACGTTAAGTAACCTTTAGTATATCAAATTTAGATGTCGCCTTTTGGGTGATATAAATGATATAAATTTCCGCTTATGGCCAAATTAATAAAACTGATATTACCAATTTCCGCTACTATCATGTGTAGCCAAAAACTAAAAATGCAGTTTTCTTTGAAATATTCTATATATATGATACATACAAAGTTTCATAAGAATCGGGGGAGCCTTTTTTGGGTAAATTAGAAAAAACGAAAAAATTGGTGGCTCTTTGTATAGGAGGTATTATTTAAGGAAGGGAAACTGAAAAAAAAATCAATGCCATCTGATAGGAAGCTGTAAGAAACTATACAAAACAAAGTTTCAGTGAATCCGATGCAACCGTTGACAACTTATGGCCATTTGAAATAAAATGCACGACTGGGTCGCACGAACTTGCTCAAATGTGTGACAGTGGTTTAGGGGCTTGAGATTTTGATAAAAATAAAATTTTCAAAATTCTTAAATAATTACTTAAACTAATTTGAGCTGAAAAAAAAGTACGCCATTTTATTTCTTGGATAAATTTAAATTTATGAGAATAAATTTATAAAAATCTGTGGAGCGGTTTTTGAGAAAAAAAGTTTTTTTTGAAAAACTTTTTGAAAAAATTAAAAAAAAAAAATTCAAAAACGCCAGCTTATAGGTATTCAGCAAATACATTTATTTAAAATTTTAAGAAAAAAATTTAATAAGCAGTTTTCAAAATATTAATTTTTTAAATTTTTTTTTTAAATGCTTTTAAAAACACAAAAAAATATTTTTCAAAAATATTGGTATGCAATACAAATTGAGCTACCTACAGCTATATGTGTGTGAAATTTCGAAAGAATCGGTTCAGTCGTTTTCGAGTTAGTCCTATGGAAAGTACCATTTTTTAAAACATTTTTTTTTCAGCCATATGATTGGTCGTACTTAAAAAGCAACACTGATTTTTTTAAATAGAAATCGTTAGAGCCGTTTTTGAGAAAAATAAGCTTTAACGTAACGGTTGTATGGCAGGTACCGTTATTTTTGAGCTAAAAAAAATTTCAATTTCCGCTCCGTACAATACCTAAAAAAGTCTATATACCAAGTTTGAAGCAATTCGGCCCACCCGTTTGGGCTGTAGGTCTCTGTACATACAGACAGACAGACAGACAGACAGACATACCGACGGACAGAATTTTTAGACCATCTTTTTTCGTCTTCGCTATCATCGTAATGTCATGTCTGATTGTTATCTCAAAACTTTTTTTTTTCGACGAATGCATAACTTGCCTACCTATAATCGCAAGTAAAAAGTTTAAACTTAACAAAAGTAAAGAAATGAAGAAGAATTTAGTAAAATATAAAACCGCCTTTGGGTTCAATAAATTCTTGAAGGCATTCTTTACTGAATCCACTAAATTTTGAAGGATCTCTGGAGATATCTCTTTCCAAAGAATTTGAGCTGAGAATAAGTCTTCTCTCTGGTTTTATTTTACAAAACTATTCTTTTGCGTTGCAAAAGAGACCAGACGTTCTTTAATATTTAAATCTGGACTTTAAGGTGGCTAATCCAAAGTATGGTAGCAACAAACATCCTCTAAAAAAATAGTTATCATCCGGACTTTGTGGCATGGGACATTATCTTGTTGTTGGATAAATTTTTCCCCAAAAAGCCTATCTCTGGAATTAAAGGCATTATCAACTTGGGTACTAATACATTGACTTCGGTTCATCGAACCGGTGATAGGAACCAAGTCACCCAGCCCATTATACACATCCCCATAACATGACATAGCCTCAACATCGGCTCACGTTTAAACAAGCCTTGTTTGACAATCTTACACAAAATTTGTTTTGATGAGTTATACTCAAGGGAGCGTCTACCTGTTCATAGAACGCTTCTCCATAACTCCTATCCCTTGTGTCGATGTTCTTTTGCAAAGACCAGTATTAAGCTTGTTTGTCTTTGACATATGTACGCACGTCCTTATAGCTTTAAATGTCTTGATCTCTCCGTCCTTTAAACGTCGTCGGACTGTGCCACTTATTGGATTCTTAGCCGTCAAATTCCATTGATCTGCTTTAGATTGAGGCTTCATAAAAAAAAAATTTTAATTCCCGTAGGAAGAATCGGTTTTCAGTGGGCGTTGTTTTGCGCTTAGCACCTGATATTGTTAGGTTTATTATGTCATTATGCTTTTTTAACTTATTAATTTGATAGTGCACGGTGTGACACGACACATAGAACTCATTTGCAATGTCTTTTACTGCATTTCCAGCTTCAAACTTTGCTGCCATTGACGATCTGATAGGTACTCCGTCAAAATACTTATGCCACTCAAAAATTCGTTGTCTGCATGCATTCTTATCAGCAGAAAGAGAATACGAACGGTAAACAAAATACAATTCGGCATGGAGTTAAAACTAGAAGCTTTGTTTTGAGCATCATTTTCTTACCGTTATTTAACGATATTGAAAAAAGCTACGTTGAATAGTCACAAAACGTTCGATTATGCCGACTACTGTAGTATTTTAAACACTGAAAACACCCGCAACAACGTATTAAAAGTGACCTGGACATTGAAAATGATGCAAAATTTAAGAAATCAAATAAAAAGTAATTTGTTTTTATTCGATTCGTCAGTCTATTTTCTACCTCTCACTATTTAGGCCTTGGAATTAGAAGCAAATAAATCAAATATTGTACGAATACGTTACACTTATATATGTACTTGCTCTATGGGTGGGGTGTGCTATAAAAAAAATAAAAAAAAATAACAACAATTATCTTTTGTTGCATAAAATACACTAACACAACTTACAAACGACATCACGACCTCACAAATCACAACGTGCACGTGCAACTAGGCACCATATTGATCTGATTTTGAATCAGATGGATTTAAGTTCTTTTTTAAAGAAGTATTATGAGATATTGCGAGCGTAAATGTCTACTTACAAAAAAAAATTATAAAATTGTTTCTTCGTTAATCTGTGTTTCAGAAACCTTTAATATGAACGTTAGCTTCAACTGCAAAAGTTTGTTGTTCAAAACAATGCTAATGTCAATAAAGCTACTGCAGGGCCCGATCCAGCGTTTTCGCCGCCCTGGGCAAAAATTTAATTTGCCGCCCTTTTGCAATGAGAACATATAAGTTATAAAACTGTTGGTGCATTTTTTTGACCGACTTTTGAATAGAGGTATTCATTCCGACCCGTAAGGATGTACCTAATATTGTTGGAAATTTTCTTTTGGACAATCAAGCATGATATTACGATCATAGAGAAGCCGAAAAAATAGGGCCGACAATTCTGTCTGTCTCTCCGTCTGAATGTATCGGACCCTACACCCTTAACGGCTGGACCGATTTGCTTCAAACTTGGTACACAGAACACAGTATTATTATAACATCTGATAGATTGATTTTTGACCTAGCATTCTAGCTCTGAAATTAACGGTTCCTGCCATGTGATTTTTATTGACAAACTCATTTAGGTATCTCAAAAACGGCTTATACGATTTTGAAAAAAAAATTGAGTAAAATATATGTTTTGGTTAGAATAAATTTGTCTGGAAAATTCTTTATAACGGTAACTCCAATAGGGAGGGCCTTTTATAAACGAAATAACTTTGTTACTTAAAATTTCATAAACAATTAAAGTTTTTTTTAATACAAATAAATAATTTTTTTTAATTTTGTCTTCCTGATAAAAAGCAATAAAAGGCGTTCTTCTTTTTTAGTTCACAGCAGAGCCTGAGCTCTAAATAGGTGGGGCAGACTGAGCTAAAAGCCAAACAAAAATATAAACGTCAAAAGTAATACGCGTCGAAACCAACCAATACCAATTCAATCGCTATTTTAGCGGCGCGGCGCGGTGGCTGGAAATAAAAACCAATAAAATGGACGCCAAGTTGATTTTAAGTGTTAAAAAAATGGCATAAGAAGAGGAAATTAATGGGATATTAAATTGTTTTCATTTATAGTTCAGAGCGCTTTGAACACAATTGGTTCAGAGGACGTTCAGAGCGAGCTCGATAAACTCGAACTTTGTTCAGAGCTCTTTTCTGAATGAAAACATACAAATGTCTAAAGTGCTGGAAAGTGCATTCTCAAAACAAAAAAAAAAAAAATGTGGAAAAATGTTTTCGAGAAGTTTTTTTTTTTCTAAAAAAATCAAAACTGTTCAAGAAATCAGATAGCTTACTCCATTTTTTTTCCAAAAAACGTTTTAACTAGCGTTTTTTTAAGTGATTAATAAAATACTTCGAGTTTATATTTTTGACGGACATACTCGTATACAGTCAAAATTCTTTATAGCGAACCTTCAAGGGAACAAAAAATAAAAAAATTGTAAAATTCGTTATAAAGAAATGTGAAATGTGTTTTGAAACCGCGTGTTCCTTTTTATTTTCAAAGAAAATTGGTATAAAAAAGAAATTAATGAAAGAAATTTATGTCTTTTGTTAAGAAATTCAATTTTGGATTGCGCATTTAAAATGTTGTTTTTTATTTTATTATAAAAATCTTCCAAAGAAAGTTAAAAATTTGTATCATCTTTTGTTTTATAACTTGCTTCAATAAAACTTCAAAAATTCTGAAATGCAGTTCTCTTATCACTATAGTAGGATTTTTTCGTCTCGTCTGAAGTAAACTCTTTTCAAATTGCTATTGTTCTCGATTATTATTGATCATATCGCTGACAATAGACCTTAGTCTTCATCGGACCAATTTTCAAAAGAACAAATGACAGCTTTGTTAAACTAAGGATTGAACTTGTTTTACCTTCGAAACGCGACTTTGCAAACTTAAACTAGATAACTGTACATTTTTTAATACATCTATACATTTGATGGAACCTAAACCTAACTAATATGGGATATTTTTTTAAGAACAAGGGGGACAAAATGAAATTTGCTATAGAAAGGAGAGTTCGTAATAAAGTAGTTTTACTGTATACCTTAATTTCTCTCGTGATGATCTTAATTAGACGGAAACAAGTAAACATTTGTTGGAAAGACAGCTTTAATAATCCTCAATTTTCAAATTTTGCCGCCCTTCAAATTTGCCGCCCCGGGCAAATGCCCGGCGCCCCCCCCCCCCCCCTCTAGATCGGGCCCTGAGCTTCTGCTATGCGGTTAACTCATATACAAAAATTATGTCTCCCTCTCTTCTAGTGTGGATACTAGCATACTAATAATAATAATTTTATGTTTTATTTTTGTGATCGCTGGTCTACCCCTCAGGTCTTTTAAATAAAGCTAGCCCGCCACTAGCTAGAATGAATAGGTACATTTTGTATATAAAAGTTTTATACGGGCTGGGGTTAAAAGGAGAAACTGATGCACATTGGCTAAAAATGTCTGTAAATCAAAATGGGAGAGTAAATGTGTGCCGGGCAAAGTACGTCTAAAAAATTTAATTAAATAAAAAATGTGTGCAATAGGAGAACCTGTCCAAATTAATGATAATTATACCAGAGCTCTGGGTGAATTTCTTCATTTTTTGTCGAGGAAAATAGGCCCTATTTATAAAAGAAATTCCAAATAGATGGAGTTTTATGTTAGCAGATCCTTCTTAAACGTATTTAAATTTTAAAGGTATGCCTACTATAAAAAGATAAAATAACTATAGGTAAATGAACTATACAGTTAGCCATAAGGTTTCTTAAATGGGTTTTACGAGGTACAACCCTAAAAAAATAGAAAGATAGAAAAGAGTTCTTTTGCTGGCTCTGTAGATTGAAAATAAGGTGGATTTTCTCTCATAAGAATCCCAAGGGTGGCATCCAGTTGAAACTGGAGGAATATAAAAATAAAATGCAGCCCAGAGTAGGCCTCGAACCCACACCTCTAAGTTCACAATCAAGCACACTATACCTACATCACCTGAACCATTGAAATCACCTACATACACCCACATTTTGAGCTTAAAAAACCAACCCAAAATCCCAGAACGCAACAGGGGGATGCAAGATGATGGTTTCATTGTGGGATCCATGTTTCCACAATGTAGTTTACACAAACAACCTCCCGCGTTTCATGCGTACCAAACATAAAAATAGGTATATGTTCACAATTGTCTGCGATTATATACATAAATGTAAGTACCTATGTACATATACTTACCTACATAACAATTCTCTCTATAAAATAAATAATACCCAAATATATTTTACCTACAAAACACCACAACCCCCCGAAAAGAAGCCAGCTTAATATTTTGTCTCAATTTAAACTTCTATCCTGAATCAGGATTCTTTTTTTCTTTCAAGTGTGTGTGTGTCTGCCTACAATGAACTCCAACCTCTTCGTCTTCTTCTATATTTCCTATCGTCAATGGAGTTTTCTTGCCTCCTACTCCTATAGTACATTCTTTCTACTTGTGTTTTTTGAAAAAGAATGGTATTAATAAATTGTTTAGGGGTGGCAAAGTCTATAAATGGGGGGGTTGCGAATTTCCCTTATATCTATCTAACCTACAAGCTTCACCATGTTACACAATGAATCCTTACTCCTTAAAACTTTAATAATGGTAGCCATAGATACGTATTTATGTCTGTACCTATGTATTTGTTTTCATAATTCTCAAAATCTTTGATAGAACATACATACATACTATATATATGTAGATACTAAAGGTTTGGGGATTATTATCATAGATATATATTATCTAACATAGTCCTAACCTATACACAACAACAACGGTGGTGTACAGTAACAATATCACACACTTATACCTATACATATATATAATATAACCCCATTTGTTGAAAAGCCACACCCTTAATTGTAACCCAACAACCAATCCAGAATTGTATTGTATTATATTTTGAATTAAGCGCCCCCTGTCTTTGCAGTGGATATTATTAAAGCTGAGCTGATGGAAAGCATAAAAAACGAAACGACATTAGGTATAACGGTATAACGTATGTAAGTAAGTATCTCATGGTTTTTATGTGTTTTTTTTTTTTTTTTTGTTCTTCTGGAAAATAAAAAAGGGGGAACAAATTTAAGGGCTGGGCCGACCAAACACACCCCTGACAAACGGTGTTCCAGTTTTTCCAATGAAACGTGGAAAGTAAAATTGTCATTATTTTTTGGTGTTTTTCTAATTTTGCTTTAGTCTTTATCATGACATTGACTACGCGGTGAACACTTCCAAAAACGCGGATATAACAATATGACGGCTGTCAAGCTTAGGGGTCAAAAACGGTCAAATAGCAACATAAAGTGAAAAAATAACGTTATTTTTTACGATTCATTAGGTACATTTTATCTCTATCTATGTATATGTACCTATAGTCCGCGAGTATCTTTGCGAACTTAATATAATAGTTACGTTTAATGTGAATTGTATCTATGTACATAGTTTGTGTGTTTTGAAACTTCTATTATGAAGGAAGTGCATGGATAATTTGAAATGGATATACCTACTCATCAAAATGTTGTATTTTTTTAAATTGTAATTTTTTTTATTTCCGAAAACTAAATGAGTTCGTGTTGCAATTTGAAGCTAATCAAGCTTTTTTAGTCAAATTCAAAACTACAATGGAACTTTTAAAGTTAATGATGTACAAAAGTGAATTTTTAAGTAGTTGTAAAAGTGAAGAGCGGGTTCCGCCAATCAATTTGGATCAGTTACCAGTGTTTTTACTGTGTAAGTACGAGCTTGGAATAATACGAAGACTAAGACTCAAGTGTCAGTTTTTGAATTCCTTTAAAATTTATTAAAAAAAAAAAAAAGAATCAGTCTGTCTATTTGTGTTAATCATTCAAAACCTCCTTTTCGTAACAAAAACTTGTTCTTTTTGCTTCTACATAGTAATTTTTGCAGATTTTGAAAAGGATTTCAGTACCAACTGTTTTTGTAATTAAATTTAAAGTGATCGTTTAGCAAGTGTTTGGCGTATCGGATTGCCACCCCGCCGGCTCTGTTGGTCTGGGTTCGATCTCTGATTCAACCTACATTTTTTAGAGATACTGCCTTTTGCCAACTGGTGACAAGTCTTCCAAGAGTAAATCTCTTCACGAATAGGTGCGCAAATCTAAAAGTATACCGTATAGACATTCTAGGTTAAATTGAAGTTCCTGAAGTCCCTTCCATTTCTGCAAAATATCAAACCTTAAAGATAAATGGCAGTTTAATGTCATTAGGCCGCCATTCCCTGGCACCAACATTTTGAGTTATGTGCGTTTGTGATTATTATAAATTCATTTTCTTATTTCTAGTGGCCGTAATAATTTGTTCACCCACTGTATGTTCCCTTCAGAACAAAAAGTAGGACATGTGTAGTTGAACCATGGTTTACCAGTCAGAATCAAAGAATTAATGGACCAGCGAGATCACTGGATACATTTTCATCCACCGAAATAAAGTTGTGCAAAGATTGTGTAAGACATTCCAAAATAAATTTGTTCTCTGACCATTTAAATGCTAAATGAAATGGTCGCAAGCTGTGGCATTATCTCCGAAAACTAGGAATAGGGAAGCAAAGACGAAGTTTTCAAATCGATCTAAGCTGCTAGAGAATATGAACCTTTCAATAGCTTACCCATGTTATTGCATGGACGTGGTAGAACGTTTTATATCTGTGAAATAAATTGCCGTAGGAGTTGATTAATTAAACCCAACTTTTTACCACTACTTCTGCCATATCTTACTATCCTTACCACCTTAATATTTCCACTACAGTGGAAAAAGGTTGAAATAATTCCATTTCCTAAGAACTCGAAGTGAAATGAATTCAGACCCATCTCAATACTTCATTTTCTTTTAAAAGTCTGCGAACGCATAATGCAAACACAATTAAATGATTTTATCACCCGCAATAATCTCTTTAGTCGAAATTTAATCAAGTTTTCGTCCAAACCATAGATGTACAACCGCACTTATTAAGGTGGTTAAAGGCATAAGGGTTGATCTCGACAAAAACGGCGTTACATTTTTAGTCCTTCTAGATTTCTCTTAAGCATTTGACATGGTTAATCATTCTATTCTCTTGTGTAAACTACGTCGTAGGTTTAATTTATCTTTCGGCTCTATCAAACTAATTTCATCCTTTCTTAGGCGTCGGTTATTGCGATCAGTAAAACGCATCAGTAAAAATTGAGAACAAATGAATTAGCAGTTTTTTTTACTGATGGTTGTTTTTAGCGATCAGTAAAATTATGTCGGTAAAAAAATGGTAATAGCAACACATCCTGTCTTTTTCTTCTTCTTTCTGGTCGCAAATGTACCAGTAATTTTTTCCCGGATGAACGGAACAGTAAGAAACTAGAATGAATTATTGTTTCATTTCGAGTCGCGTGACAATCAGAATCAGTTGATACGTGAAATGAGTTTTTGTCAGTAAAATCTAATTATTGGTTTTCCGTAAAAAATACATTACCGAATCAATATATATTTTTTAAATAAATTAATTTATGCTGTTCGCCACCTATTGGTATATACTTCTAGTTTTAAAACACATTCAAACATATTAAATACTATAAAAGAAAATGTTTACTGATGCTTTTTACTGATCGCTATAACTGACGTCTTAGACATAGGAAACAGGCCTTAAGTTTGCATAATAACTTGTCACAGTTTCTTCCCGCACCTACAACAAGGAGTTCCACAAGGATCAATTTTGTCCCCACTTCTATTCTCATTGTACATAAATGAAATAAGCTTTCATTATAACTCAAGCCTCCAACCTCCTAGCACTTTTACTTACTTACTTACTTAAGGTGGCGCAGACAGTCCATTGTGGACCACGGCCTCAACCAACAATCCTCGCCAGCTAAGCCGGTCCCTAGCCAGTGGCCTCCAGTTGCGCACACCAAGTTGGTTGAGGTCGTTTACCACTTGATCGCGCCACCTTAGATGGGGTCTTCCAGAACTGCGTCGGCCCTCCGGGTTGGAATTGAAGACTCGTCGGGCAGGAGCGTTTTCGTCCATACGCTCCACATGGCCCAGCCATCTAAGCCGCTGAATTTTCAGCTTATTAACCAAGTCAATGTTGCTGTATAGCCCGTACAGTTCGTCATTGAATCTTCTCCTCCATACTCCATTGATACATACAGGCCCGAATATCACCCGAAGAATCTTTCTCTCAAAGCACCCCAGCCTGTATTCATCCGATTGTGTCAGTGTCCACGCTTCTGCCCCATACAGCAGGACTGGGATGATAAGGGTCTTGTATAGTGTCTCCTTGGTCCTTTGAGAGAGGGCTTTACTACTAAGATGCCTTCTTAGCCCGAAGAAACAGCGATTGGCAAGAGTGATTCTTCGACTGATCTCTTCACTGATGTTGTTCTGAGAGGTTATAGTGGAACCCAAATAGACAAAGTCATTGACAACCTCAAAGTTATATCTGTCCATTGTGACGTTTTGCCCGAGCCTACGGACAAAACGTCACAATGGACAGATATGTCCGAACCCTCCTAGCACTCTTATGCCGATGAAATCCAAATTTTTATAAATTGTCCTTTAGGACTTATCTTCATCTCTCATGTTATTTTTGAATAGCTTTGCAACACAAAGTCCTAGAGCCATACGGTTTTCAGTGTTTTACTAAGAACTAATAAAAGCATAATATTTTGATAGCAAAAACAAAATTTATTCACGAAATTTAAAAAAAAAATAGTTTGGAACTTTTTTTCAAAATTTTGAGTATGAAAACTAATTTTTCTAAAACGGTTCACTAGAATAACTTTATTTAAAAACCTAATTGAAGAAAAGGTTTTTAGCTTTACAAAAAGGTGTATTATGGCATTGTAGTAGTTCCGGTGATTTTTTAATATTTTTTTTTCGAATTTAAGTCATTTTTCGAGAAAACTGCTAAATGGGTTAAACGGAGGGTAATAGATCGCCTCTCCTACGATTTTTGCTTGTCTTAACACAGCCTACGCATTCTGTTACAAAATGAGTTAATTTTTTTAATTTGTTCGTACTTTGTGTCGAATTTTCCCCATGTTCGTCGCACCAAAATGCTGCCAGACAAACTTTTTCTTGTCTTACTCCCCCAAAAGCTTTCTCTTGATATGCCTAACAACATTATTTAAATGACTTGATTCATTATGTCGTTGGCTCTTAGACTATAAGAAGGTATGAAGTTATTTCGAATGCGAAAAAATCTCGAACAAAATATTTAGGTCGAGATTTTTTTATCTATTTAAAGAGTTTAAAGGGTTAACCACGATACTTAAGAAACGATAACTTATTTTCGCACGCGCAAATTGTAACCATTGTCTAAAAAGTTAATATATCATTTCTAGATGTTTGCATTCGAGATTATTTTTTTCTAGTTTTTTGTAATTCGAGATTATGCTTTCTAGATTTCTAGATATCGTGGTAAACCCGTTGTTTGCATTTCGCAGAACATAAGTTGTTATTTTCTTTGGCAAAAGGTTTTAGGATACGCTCTTTTTATGTAAAAACAACGAAGGATGTCCGAAATTGAGATCCTTTTTGAATAACGAAACGATTTCATCTTTATGATACCTATCATAACTCGTGATGAAACTTGAGTCTAAGAGGACGACATAGAAACAAAGTGACCAGAAACTGAAAAGCCAAGTCAAATAAAATGCACGACTGGGTCGCACGAACTTGCTCTTATGATAAGCAATTGTGTAGTGGCTGCATATATGGGAATTAAAAAAAATTAAATAATTTCGAAAATTCTTTTATTTTTTAAATTAGTTTAAGAGTTTTCTCGGAAAAACTAAGTATGCAATAAAATTTCAAAGCTACTCGTATACGTCAATCTAGGAAAAAAAAATTATTGAAAATCGTTGGACCGGTTTTTTTAAAGGTTATTTTTGAAAAACTTTTTCAAAAAATATTTTGAAATTTATTTGAGTATGCAAATATATGGCAATCTGTAATTTACATTTGAAAAATAATTTAAAAAAAATCAATGTACCCGTTTCCAACATATTTCGAAAACGAAAATTTTTTTTGAAAAAATTACAAAAAATCAAAAAAAAAAGTTTTTGAAAATTTTGAAATGCCATATGTATTAATAAAATTATGAATGACTTCCCGTGGCCAAAATTTTATTGAAATCGAATGTATAGTTTACGAGAAAATTTGATTTGAAAATACTCGTTCTATGAGAGGTACCGTTATTAGACAAATTTTGAAAAAAAATTTCGAACCAAAAGATAGATTGTCTTGCAAAAATAGCATTCTGAAAGTTTTATCAAAATCGTTAGAGCCGTTTTTGAGAAAATCAATTTTTGTCTTCAAGATTGTATGTCAGGTGCCGTTATTTTTCTACCTAGAGCAAAAATAAAAATTTTGTTCCGAGGGACGTCCAAATAAATGCTAAATACCAAATTTGAAGCAAATCGGCCCACCCGTTCAGCCTCCAGAGGCGCGAACAGACATACAGACAGACAGACAGACAGACAGACAGACGGACGGAATTTCCAGACCCACTTTTTTCGACTTCTCCATCATCGTAATGTCATGTGTGATTGTTATCTCAAATTTTTTTTTCTGCACGAATCCATAACTTGCCTTATAGTACCTATAATCGCAAGTAAAAAGAAATGAACTTTTCACTTGTCACTGATCGTCTGGTTATGTTACATTATGAGTAACTTTCCGACGGACATGACAGTCAAAATGGAATATTATCTCGAAGTGATGAGACGATGCTAAACGTCGCGTCGCAAACAACATGATTTGTGATCGAAAACTTATTTATTTTGCACTTATACATATAACGCCAGCATTAAAAACCGCGCGCCACCATCTCACAAAGCTATGACTATTTGGCAAAACATTCAACAAACAGTGCTTCTTAGGTGCCTTACTCATCAGATATTGCACCTTGTGAATTTGTGACAATTTTCTGTTTCTTCTGCTTAAAATGCCACTGCGTGAAAAGCCTCTAGAGGCATCGACATGGTTAATGCGATCCTGCATGGAGCAACACAGATTTCACGTTGGATTAAAATAGGTTCCACGTTGTAACAATGCTAAGCAGAAAACCGGGTATGGAGTTTGGGATATTGGGTTGAGTTTTTGTTTCTATGGATTTGCTCATAACGATTTTAAAATATTAAATCATTTATATAGTAAAATTATAGGTTTGTAAAGCGCTTTTGACAAAACAGTTTTTTCAGTTTTTGGCTAAAAAAATCCTAACGCGACTCTGTTTGTTTCTAGAAATATGGCCGAAAATTGACAAGGACCTAATAGGATTTAATTAAACTGAGTTTTAAATATTTTTTCATAACTTCCTATATGATAAAATTGTAGTTTTTCAGTAAACTGGTTTTCAGTGGTGGCCATATCAAGCAGTTTCACTGATTAGTTTCGAAATGTTCTCTTAAGATTTGGCTTAAAATTTGTGCATGATATGTTGGGAATGCTCTTAGGAAAAGAATGCGTATACCGGAAATATGGTTAAAACGGTTTTTAATAAAAAGTGGGACTTTCTTGCGTTAATATGTGTTCAATTGACTTTTCTTAAGTTTTGTAGAAAATCCTTCATGATGAGGATTTGTTTTAGTCCAGCTATAACGCGGTTAGCCCCTTTAATGGTTTTAGTTTAAGCAAATTTTCGCATATTCGGCGTTAACGATTTTTAAGAAAATGGCCCTTTTTTCAAACTTTGAAAAAAGTAGGTACGGTCAAAGATTTTGTTTGTGGCACAGGTAAAATGTTGGTATAGTAGTCCAGTCGACCGACGACAGGTTTTTGACCTCGAGATCATTGTGCTAAAAGAGGATGAGAAGGGGGAGCTGCAAGTTTTTCGACCTTGCTCTGGTCTTTCCTCAATAAATTTTTTTCTTACTTTCAATGGCAAAAGCATATTCTACTTTTTTGTAGAACGTTTGATTTCCTTCAATTTCGTTAGTGCAAAGATTTTTGTATGCCAAGTTTTTATTGAGATGTGGCGCTCTGAAAAACAGGTCATTTTTCAAAACTTGTTGGCATTTTTTATTGATTTGGTAACAAATTGACACACAACAATTTTTGTCCAAATTACTTAATTAATTGTAGGAAATTTAACGTTCTACAAAAAAGTCATATATGTTTTTTGTCGTAAGACATATGTCTACCGATTTCTTTGGACCAATACCATGGACATTTCAACAAGACAACGCACCAATCCACAAAGAAAGGATCATAAAAAGTTAGATATCCCAGAAAAATGTTACCTTGCTTCAATGGCCCTCGTACTCTCCGGACCTTAATATTATCGAAAACGTATGGATGGTTCGTAGAGTGCACGATTCTGGACATCAATATGAAGACAAAGAATCGCTTTCTGCTGCAATCGAAGAAGCATGAAGTGCAATTTCTTTAAGTTTCCTATATAAAACAACTGTATTATTCACTTCCCAACAGAGTTTTTGAAGTTACTTCAATTATAGGTGGTAGCACACTTGAAAATATGAGTATAAATGAAAAACTACCTTCTTTTACTGCATTTTTCGATTTTTTTCGTTATTAAAGAGAATGGTTCTATTCAAATGGTTAAAAAAAACAGTGTTTTTAAAGAAGTAAGTTAAAAATAACAATGGCCTTTTTCCGAATTATTCAGCCCATGCAGTTAATTCGCAACAGATCCGTCAAGAACAAAAACGAAAAAGTGGATTTATAAACTTACCAAAGCGCTACACGCTTTGATAGTAAAATTTTTTATCAATATCGTTAGAGCCTTTTTGAGCAAATCCAAAACAAAAAAGCGCTATTAGTGTAACAGTCATATAACATATGTATGTACATATATATATAATTATGTTTATGTACAATGTACATACATACATACATAATATAGAAAAACCTCAAAAACAGTTTTTTTTTTAACTGTTACAATTTTAAGTTTGAAGAAAATCCGTTGTTTAGGCTGTAGTTTGACATGAAAAAGCAGGCACAGACAAACCAACGGACGACCGGGGCGTGGCATGGCAAAGACTACTTTTTTGAGCTTTTTATCGTTGTCATTTTCGATTAATATGGTTAATTGATTAAAAAATATTGAAAATATACATATTGTTCAAAGAATTTGTGAAATCAAATGAAGTAGAGTGATTTTGTTGTTTATTTTTTGCAATTTCTTCTTATTATTAAAAATTGCATTATTTTGTTCACCAAACCTATCCTATGTCAATTTATTTTCTTAAGCTTCACTTCTGTGTGAACATACTTTTTGGTCTATATTGTATCTACGAACAAGGGAACACCCTGTATATAAAAATGACCCCCTATTTTTTCTGGGCACGATATAACTTGATAACGGCTTAACCGATTTCATTCATCTTTTCTTTCTTATGCTTCGTAGAAGGTTCGTAGGTACATTCAAAAAAAAATTAAGAAAATTGCGCAGAAACTAAGAAAATTAAAAAAAAACATAAGCGAGAGCTACAGTACGTTTGCAACGAACTGTTGGATACCCTATTCCCTATATTTTTGTATGTGTATGCGATGCGTCTGCCTCCCGCAGCCAGCCGATATTTCAGTTTCAGAAATAAAATTCTTTAGCAGACAGGAAAAAATTCAATAACATTAATTTTGTGTAGTACGATGTTCAATTAGTGCTGGCACAATAAAAAAAAAGGCATGCACCACTCCCAAAGTTAAAACTTTTTATTGCCAAGACAATTGGTATGAGCTCAGTGACATTCAATTTTATTCTTGCAGATCGATTTGAACAAAACAAGACAAAACTTAAATTTTTTAAAATTAGATTTTGAATGGATTATGGGTGTTTTTAACAATTCTTGGACCACACTCTGCTACGTAACCAAGGAATATAAATCTAAGTGTTCATCTTTTTACTTCAAAACTGCGACCGATTATTAAGAAACGTTAAAAAATTAATGCATTCTACGACTTTTGACGGAAACGCCGCTTAAAAGTGGGCGTGTTTTAAAAATTTGAAGCACTAACTGAGCTTTGATCAAAATTTAGGCATATGTGTAAAACTACAGCTGAATCGAATAGCTTTTAAACAATCTTACCTGAACAAAGGCATTTTATCAAAATCACGCCTTCAAAAGTGGGCGTATTGAAAAAATTTACATAAGAAAATGTAGAGATATATTTCTCAAATAACGAACGGAAGGAAAAGGTTATTGAATATTGGAAGTACCTTAAATATTTGAGACTACGTTTTTCATTCTTTCATGAAAACTGGGCGTAAGCCAAACCCAAAATTCAAAAATTTCTTTTCATACACAAACTATTTAGTTTCTATTAAGAGACGCAAAATTTAGGCTTACGGAATCATTATAAATACCGTTTATTTACAAAAACAATTTTTTAATAGTTTCTAGTGAAAAGTGGGCGTCAGCCACGCCCAAAATCAATTTTTTTGATTTTATACACAAGATATTTATGTGCAAGTAATACCAACAAAATTTAATGTTTTTCGCATTAATATAACAATTGTTATTTTATAAAAACAATATTGATGGTTTTGTATGAAAAATGGGCGTCAGCCCAAACTGAAATATTTGTATTTAATTGGAAGAAAGTTTACCTAAAGCTTACGTGTGCAAAATTTTAGCATTATGCTTTTATCGTAACTGTACAAAAAACATAATTTAATCTTACCAAATCAAGGTTGTTCATCAAAAATGGCGATTGTGGACGTGTTTGTGGGCGAATTTTACCGGTTCAAGAACCTAGCCTTACTCTTGAACAAAAGATTATACATATCCAAATTTCAGCTTTCTAGCTCGAAAATTGCGACCTCTAGAGAGTTTACATACGGACGGACATGGCTCAATCGACTAGGATTTTGATTCTGAGTCAGAATATATATATACTTTTCTATACCTAACGGTATTATTTCTCTATGTTACAAACTCCACACCAAATACAATATACCCATTCTATGGAATAGGGTATAAAAACACTTAGCAAAACTAAAAAATCGTTTATTCAAAATATTAATTAGTCGGAATTTTATATATTAGTTTTTTGTTTTTTTAGTTTGAAGTCAAAAAATCTTTCAATACACAAACAAAGTATATGTATGTATGTGTGTGTATGACGATTTTGTTTTTCAAAAATATTAACTTCGAAGAGCTTTTCCAAGGAATACTTACAAAAAAAACCGGGGTATCGATTTTAAATAGAAACTGAGAGAATTAATAAAATACAAAACAGTAACAGAAATCAGATGGCTTGCATTTTTTTGTTACAAATTTTTTTTCTTTTGGATTAATAAATTTTAATATGTTTTTCACATTTTTTTTTTTTTAATTTTTTTTTTCCAAAATCTCAAACCTCAATACCACTGCCTTTGATTATATAGTCCAGTCAAAGCGTAGTTAAAATCGCCCTCATCTTACAAAACATATACAAATGGATTTTTTTTCGAATTCTATGTTTTTTGTTGCGAGTGAAATTTCAGTTAAGACGCAGTTTCCGAGATGTAAGCAAAAAAGCAAAAAAAGTGCAAAAATTCCAAATGTTGTTGGATTTCTTCAGTTTCGGATTCAGCCACCCAAAAAAACATAAAATTCGAAAAAAAAAATCCATTGTATATTTTTACTTGCTCTGGGCAAGTATTGGTTTCATGCAGAAAAAAAAATCGAGGTTTTAATCAAACATGACATAACGATGATAGAGAAACCCAAAAAAGTGGTTTTCGCCATACCGTCCGTCCGTCGGTCTGTTTGTGCGGATGTGCGCTTTTTCACGTCAAGCCACAGCCTAAACGGCTTGACGGATTTTCTTCAAACTTGATATTTAGCAGTTTGAAGAAAAACGGTTGTCGAGGTTCTTTTTATTTCGTTGCAGCCCGGCTCAAACTGGGTACCTTTCAAGTTACGGTTTTTTTCATTTTGAATTTGCTCGAAAACGGCTCTGAAGATTTTGATTAAACTCAAAATTTAACTTACCCAAGACATTTCTAACAAAACTGCGTTTTTTGTTTTTGGCTTAAGTGGTCGTAACGAAAACTAGGTTTAAACGGCTTTTTTCAAATGGCCATAAGTTCGCAAAGGCTTGATTGAATTGACTCAAACTTCGTTTGGCATAGATTTTTTTAGTGTTCTATAAGATGGAATTGCAACTTTTTCAGTAAAGCATTTCTAAACGGTGGCTCCCATACAACGAGCCGTTCAGTTTTAGCAAACTTTTTTTGGTTTTTTCTTATTTGCTCGAAAATGGCTCTAACTATTTTGATCAAACTTATTTTTGCTGTTGCTATAGTTGGTTGTTCCTGGATGGGTAGCTAGCTAGCTCCTCTATATACTGTGTCCTGATGATGCTTTTGTTGTGAATTTTCGTAGAATTCGCACGAATGGACTTTATGATGGGAAAATTCTATTCCACGAAAACATAATTTTCAGGAAAAAGTATATTCAAGTCATGGAAGCGGAAGGAATGTAGAGAAAGAGAACAAAAGAATTTTTCCAACTCTTAAGCACTTCAACTTCAACAAGGAGCTAAGTTTATTGTAAGAGTGTTTTTACAACTCTCTTTTAGCTGGCATTGCATTTTTTCAGTTACTCTTTTTTAAATGGTAGCTCTCATACAAAGAGAGTTTTTAATTTTATTAATATGACCATAAGCTGACATTTATATCATTTATGGCACCCAAAAGATGACTTCTTAAAGGTTCCTCAACGTAAGCTGCCGAATATCGGGTTTTCCAGTTTTAACCAACATTTTTTAGTTTTTCCCAAATTTTTCAAACATGAGCTCTTCATATTGCTCGAAGTTTGTTTTCATCGTACTATTGCACCCACAGAGCAAGTACGTGCGACCCAGTCGTGCATTTTATTTGTAACGTGGAACTACCGTTTGACTGGACTATATAACAGTGGGTTTGGATTTGTTTCCAACCATAAAAAATTAATACATTGGAAGGAAAGAGGTTACGCTGGTATGAACGAAAATAGCAGATTGATCTCAATTTACAAATACAGTGACACATAAAATAAAATATGTACATAATGTGATAGTAGACTAATCATTCCATTCAACATAGGGAATTAGGACCATGGGACACAAAATCAGAATGTTTATAGAAAAAATTCGATAAAAATCCAAACTAAATATTTTCGTAGAATAAAATCGAAATTTAATTTTAATTTATATTTCTTTCAATAATATTGTTGTCTCGTCTATTATTTATTTTATGTTGTTGTTTAAATTAATTGTTTTTATTATTATGTATGTGTTATTATATGTGTTTGTCTCTCTTTTTATCTATTGTTTCTGTTTTGATAGTTTATTGCTGTGTCCGTGTCGTAAATTATGTTTCCTTTTACTGTTAATTTGTCGTTTAAAATGTTGTCTCGTTCTGTTTTGCTGGCTTAATAAATCTCATATTCTTCGAGCGCGTCCAGTTTAGTATTTTACCGAGTGCTTCAAATTAAATTGGTCAAAGTTTTGTTAAGCGGTTTGCAGCAAATGCATTTTGCCAAATTACTAACAAATAGTTTGGTAGAGTTTTCATATGATGTCTACGAAGATTTCTGTGAAGTATGGTAAGAATTCTGTGAAGAATGTTTTACCGCAAATAATGTTTTACGAGGAAATCAATAGCAGTGTTTTATTTACGTCGCGGGGCTTATTGCCTTTCTTTCATGTATTTAAAAGACCATCAAAATAGTGAGATGTTTGAATTTGACTCAAACAAAAATGGGTTGATATCCCTCGGTCAATGGATCATTGCCTTGTTGTATTTTTGTCCTCTTTAATAATAATAATAATAATAATTTTAACTATATGCCTGTAAGACCCAAGGTCTTTTGAATGCAAACTGCACGGCATTAGTTAGAAGGTATAGACAGATAGGAAAGATTTTTTGTTTGTACAATGGATTGAGATTTTCAAGGTGATATTTATCTCACGAAAATCCCACGGGTGGCGTCCAGTTGAAGCTGGGGGGAATATTGAAAAATTGCTGCCCAGGCTGGGGCTCGAACCCACAACTTGAGGTTAACAACCAAGCACTACATCCACTGCCCTAATGCCACATTTTCTTCTGTTGATATTTTTATCATTTTTATTGAAGCGTAAATTGGATCTGAATCGTGCTTACGACACGATAATTTTGCATTGATCATATGGAATGAATGCACGATGGCCCTCAAACGATCATTAAGGTAGTTCCACACTATCCCACAGTGTAGTACGACATGTCAAAAAAAGTGTGAAGGAATGTGTGATGGTTTTACATTCAATCCTAAAAAATATTTCAGATCTAAGCACATGTCAAATCGTATGAGATCTGCGCTGTCATATTCTGTTTCCACACTATTATACATCTGTTTCATCACACATTTTTGACATGTCGTATTACACTGTGGGATAGTGTGGAACTACCTTTAGAAGCACTCGATAATCGTCGCTTTGATGACACATCCCTTGATTCCGATCTCAACAGCGGCGGATGACCTAAGCGCATGACTTTAGCCATTGTATTTGTGGAATATACGAGTGTTCCTGCAACAGGATAAAACCCCAGAAATGTTCTCCAAAGAACTGCAGAGAATCGAAAATGGACAAATTTCGGAAGATGCTTTCAGTGGTTAAATATCAATTCCATCAGCAATTTGCCAATTCACTTCCATGAAAGATGAACTTATCACTTATGTATGTATATCCGAACATTGGTTAAAATTATAACTACGATTGGCTGAGCGCATGCGAAATTTCAGCAGCGACAAATATTTACTTGAATTGGAAATATCAAAATCAAATTCCGGGAGAATTGTGTTCGTACAAATCGATCGATCTCGGAGAAAACTAACACGAAGACGTCAATTATGCAGTGGAATTCGTAATCTTTGGATTTTCCTGGCATGCCGCCATGATTGTCATCTAAACAAATTCGATCTGTCATCATTATGCTACGACTGATGGTGAAGAAGCTTATGAACAATGTGATAGTGACAAATATTTTGAAAGGATCGTTCAAGAGAGAACAGTGGCTGATTCCGCGGATTCCCTTGGCTTTAACCAATTTGCCGTTCCAGTTCGAACGCATTCAGTTCCCAGTGAAACTTGCATTTTCGATGACCATAAACAAGTCACGAGGACAGTCGCTGGAAGTATGCGGCATAAAACTCGAAATGTCATGCTTTTCACACGGCCAGCTATATGTGGCGTATTCCCGAGTTGGTATGTTGGAAAACCATCCTCATTCTTCATGCTGTGTATCATGCAGGTTTAAATTGAATACACAATTTATTGTTTGATTTTTTTTAGATTTCATTAAAATATATAAATCGATTAAATTTATACTTGAATGAATTTATTCTATTTTCGCCAAATATTTAACGGGACGAGGTCCGTCGGGTCAGCTAGTATTTTTTATATTGATTGTAAGTAGTTTCTGTTCACGCTTGTATTCAAAGACTTTGTTAATAAATTAATACCGAGGTCAAATCAAAATGGCAAGTTACACGATTCACAATATTGTAACCAAAGCATTTTGAAAATTTATGAAAATTAAATCTCTCATTTTCTTTACAAGATTTTAATAAAATTAAATAACCAATGCCAACACCATTCACTGGCATTGAGTTGGAATTTATTTAAAGTGTTTGAATAACTTTTGCATAGATTCAGACTAGAAAAATAATCTTTTTTAATATGAGTCTATGAACTAGCATTAAAATCCATAAATAAATTATTTTTTTTAGCAACCATCCCGAAATGTGGAGGATGCCATGAGCTGATACTGGATCGATTTATATTAAAAGTTCTCGAAAGGACGTGGCATGCGCAATGTTTACAATGTAGCGAGTGTAGAGCTCAACTCAATGATAAATGCTTTGCTCGAAATGGCCAATTATTTTGTAAAGATGACTTTTTTAAGTGATTAAACCTCTCAAAATGCACGCTAAAAATCAATTGCTAATATGTCTTTAAATTTTTGTAGAAGATATGGAACAAAATGTTCAGCATGTGATCTCGGTATACCACCCACACAAGTCGTCCGTAGAGCACAGGATAATGTGTACCACCTGCAATGTTTCATTTGTGTTATGTGCTCTAGAACACTTAATACTGGAGATGAATTCTACCTAATGGAGGACCGGAAGTTGGTTTGTAAACGTGATTATGAAGAAGCCAAATCAAAAGGTTTGTGAAATTTTCTTAAGCTAGCATCTTTTTATAGAAAAAATTATGTTTTCTTTATATTAAATATAGGACTCTATTTGGAAGGATCACTGGATGGAGATCAGCCAAACAAGAGACCACGCACTACTATTACTGCAAAACAATTAGAAACTCTGAAAAATGCCTACAATAGTAGCCCGAAACCTGCCCGCCATGTACGAGAACAACTATCTCAGGACACTGGCCTTGACATGAGGGTTGTGCAAGTTTGGTTTCAAAATAGGCAAGTAGCAGTAAGCTCTGATAACAGCATATATGGAAGAGATATCACTTATAAGAATATTTCAACATTTTTATGTTTGTGTAGGAGAGCAAAGGAGAAACGACTGAAAAAGGATGCGGGTCGTACTAGATGGAGTCAATATTTCCGATCGATGAAAGGTGGTGGTTCGCCGCGTACTGATAAATTCCTGGACAAAGATGAGTTGAAAGTGGATTACGATAGCTTTAGTCACAATGGCAAGTAACATTTAACACCATTGGTATATATTTTCACGGATTTTGAAATCTGTATCTGTTAACTAGTATTTTAGTTTTAATTGTGTAAGGTTGACCTGCTCAATGTAGTTCTGACATAAGCTATAACCATCTATCCCCTTCTGATCTGGCAACAATTCATAAGACGTATATATGAACATACATACTTATAAAGCTAGAGTACAATTCCCATATTTGGTCTGGAGCTCCAAACACATCATTGGCTTTCCTAGATAGAATTAAAAACAGAGCCTCAAAGCTCACATACCTATAGGTGATTGATCAATCACTGAAACATTTGCTTCGTTAGACAACGTAGGATTGTCTCTTACCTTTCATTGTTTAATCGCTATATTTACTTGCGATTATAGGTATACTATAAGGCAAGTTATACATTCGTCGAAAGAAAAAGTTTTGAGATAACAATCAAACATGACATTACGATGATAGCGAAGACGAAAAAAGATGGTCTAAAAATTCTGTCCGTCTGTATGTCTGTTTGTCTGTCTGTATGTATGTATAGACACCTACTTCAAACTTGGTATATAGACTTTTTTAGGTATTGTACAGAGGGGAAATTGAAATTTTTTTTTTAGCTCAAAAAATAACGGTACCTGCCATACAACCGTTAAGTTAAAGCTTATTTTTCTCAAAAACGGCTCTAACGATTTCGAATTTAAAAAATCAGCGTTGCTTTTTAGGTACAATTAATCATATGGCTGAAAATAAGTTTTAAAAAATGGCTAAGAACGGTACTTTCCATAGGACCGTTTTTTTTGAAAAATATTTTTTTTGTATTTTTAAACGCATTTTTTTTAAAAAATATTAAAAAATAATATTTTGAAAACTGCTTATTAAATTTTTTTCTAAAAATTTTAAATAAATGTATTTGCTGAATACCTATAAACTGGCGTTTTTGAATTTTTTTTTTTAATTTTTTTCAAAAAGTTTTTCAAAAAAAACTTTTTTTCTTAAAAACGGTTTGGGGTCGAAATACTGTATGGCCAAAATTCTGTTTAAGAAATCCTGTATTTCAAAATACTGTTATTCAAAATTCTAGTTACACAAAATTCTGTATTTGCAAAATTCTGTATTTAAACAAAATTTATTTTGATAATGTACCAAAGTGCGCACTTTTGTACATTATCAAAACATATTTTATTTAAATACAGAATTTTAAGAACAAAACATCAAAATGAATTATATGAACAACATTAAAAACATCGATAACAACAAAAACAACAACAGGTATGGATTCATACACTTATGTTTCTAGAGACGACAGCAAGTAAGCGTATATATACGTCTCTTTCTCTTAAAAATTTTCTTGTTCTTTACATACCAAGGTCATTATTAAATGAGCCATTGCATTGTAATTGCAACAAATGCTGTTTGTACTCGCACATGCTTAGCTGTGGTATTGTAAAAAAAACAGAATTTTATACTATAACAGCATTTTGGACAAACTGATATTTGGCATACAGGATTTTGAAATACAGAATTCTGAAATACAGAATTTTGGTCATACAGTATTTTCAAAAAAAAAAAAAAAAACCAGAATTTTGGTCATACAGAATTTTGACAACCGGTATTATGACCCGCTCCACAGATTTTTATAAATGTCTTCTCATAAATTCAAATTTATCCAAGAAATAAAATGGCGTACTTTTTTTCCAGCTCAAATTAGTTTAAGTATTTATTTAAGAATTTTGAAAATTTTATTTTTATCAAAATCTCAAGCCCCTAAACCACTGTCACACATTCGATCAAGTTCGTGCGACCCAGTCGTGCATTTTATTTATTTATCAAACCAAAATATTTTAAATCAAATAATTTTATATTATTAAGTATGATAAGCTTGAACAAAAAAGAAAATGCGAATTTTTGTTTTTTCACACCTCAAACTGATTCTATGTTGGGCAAAATTTTTTGTGCTCGCTAGTCGCTACGCTTGCTAGAAAGCATACTGCATTTTCTTTTTTGTTCAAGCTCATCATACTTAATAATATAAAATTATTTGATTTAAAATATTTTGGTTTGATAAATAAAAAATGTACCTATAGCTTAAGATTTTGTTGTTGCGTTCCTAAAAATGTTAAATCTAGTACGATGACTCTCTGATGACGTGACATTTGGCCAAGCAGACATTTCATTTAGCGTTGAACATTGAAAGCTAGTGAAGGATTGAGTTTCTTTCTATTGCCTAGCACTCTATTTTTACTGTTATGAGTATGACAGCAAAAACCATGAAACTAAAAACTGTCCAATAATTTTTTTTTCTGAAAAAAATAGCCAGGTGAGTCAGAGGTCCCGAATTTAGTTTTCGGGACTCATAACCCATCATGGTGGGTCAAAAGTCCCAAATTAAGATTAGGGACTTATGACTCACCATAATGGGTCATTAGTCCCGAAAGTCAAATTCGGGAGTTTTGACTTTGGGACCAGTTTCCCTGCGCCTATTTCTTCAACGAATTTGGCGGTATGTGGAACAAGCCACTAAATAATGTCCTTGAGTTCATCCAGATCTCAGGTTGGTTCAAGGGAGGCCCTTTTAACGTGAGTTTTTTGAGGAGCTCAAGAATAGAGTCTGGTAGTGCGTAATTTTCTTCACAGTTGTGATTGTTCATTAAATCGATTTGAATTCAGCTTTCTACGATCGTTCTTCGATTTATGTAAGTTTTCCAAAGAAGAGTTGCTTCTAAGCTTTGAAATTATATCAACATTTCGGGATTTGAATCTGGGAATCATTAATTACAGTATGTCGTCCGTTTTTTTAAATATGACACTTCCCACTCTATTACATCTAGATAGGATGTATATATGTATGTATATAAAATTCAAAATTTGTGTGTGTTTACGTTATAGTCCCGAAAACTATGCACAAAACCCCATTGAGTGCTAAAAGAAATTTATTCTACAAGTCATAAGGAAGGTTTATAGAGCGGTCCGACCCCTTGCCGATAGATGGCACTGGTATTGTATCATCGCGTCGAATTTTACGTTCATATAAGAAAATAGGAATTTATCAGTTTTTGTGTAAACATAAGAAGAGTAAATGAAATAATAAGAAGAAAAATCGAGAAAGGGCGTAACAACGTACGCCGGGTGAGGCTAGTTCTTAATAAAATTAGTTAAAATTTGGGAAATGTTATTATTTCTAAAGTCTTACTCTTCACAAAAAAAATTAACTTTTCCCCAAAAAATACAGTTTTCAAGATATTCACAAACAAAAATTATAACTTTTTCACTTACCTATTAACTTCCATATAAATAAGTCGTAGTCATCAATGAATAAACCTGGATTTTCTATCTGGACATGAACGTTCTTCTGACACAGTTTTACTCAACCTTGCTCTTCAAGTTTTAAATTGGTATAGTATTCCTTCTTGCATCGTGGTAAGTGAGAAGGCTGGCACCATAAAACATTCGAGTTTTTCCGTGACATGGCTCTTGCAGGGAAGTTACAAACCATCCAAGAACAGTTGCAGCTCTGCGGACTGTTAAAATGCGGTCCCTTGAATTCCTACTGGATCTGTTCAGGTCTTGCTGCCACTAAGGTGCCTGATTGAGATAGAACTTGCATTCAGTGCAGCTTTGATGGTTAAAAGTTAAGTCGAACTCTGATTCTGTTTCTTTGATCGAGTTTAAGAATAAGATTAGAATAGGATTGACTTTATTTTTGAGTCTTGGTTCCTCTACTTGACCGAAGCTCTTTCAAGAGATCATCCTACGATTTCTCATCGGAATGGGTAGACTAGCTTTGATACCTTAAATTGAAAATATGTATGTATATATATGAGTTTCTTGGAAGAAGACAATTCCAACTGTATACATAATGTTCGCTTACTATTTACCTTCACATCGCCATCGTTTTAAAAAGAAGGCACAGTCTTTGTAGAATTAGATATCATTGGTGAGTTTTGAATCATTGGGAATAAAGGATCTATTCAGCTCAATCTCACATTGACTGCTTCTCAACATCGACATCATCTTTGGGGGTTTGACACCGTGATGCCAGGCAACCCTTTTGCACAAAAATATATATTTTTTTTAATTGTATTGTGTGCTTGCGAAAATTGAACATTTTATTTATGAAGTTACGATTTTTACAGATCAAAGTAATGACAGCTATAGTACGGTTAACCTAGGCCTGGAAGAAGGCGCTTCTCCACACAGTGTAAGAGGATCCTATACGCGAGGAAGTGGAAGTCCGCACATATATCCACCCAACCATTCGCCTCCTGCAATTGGATCAGGACACTCTTTCGGATCCTATTCGGACAATATTGTTTACACGCATTTAGGTAAAACACAAAATTAATCTTCTAAAGCAAATTTTCATTTAAAAGTATTTTTTATTGAAGGTCATTCTGTCAATTCAGCAACAAAAGGTTCTGGTAACCTTAACTTAGTTCCAGGAAGCGGCATATCCGATTTAAGTAATGACTCCAGTCCAGCACAAGGTTATCCCGACTTTCCTCCTAGTCCCGATTCGTGGCTTGGGGATTCAACTAGTGCCAATGCAAACTCATCGACACCCGCTGTGCAATACTGATATACAACTATAAAGGCGATGCTTAAAGTTTCAAGAAATAGTCTATCCTCATCTCGATCATGGAACATGTAGTCCTGCACCTCATGCATACTGGTCTTTATTCCTCTATTTGGGTAGGCTGACATAGGGTGTTTAAGGATACCCTATTTTTTACTTTATCTTGCAGAAGGAGATATGTGATTGTATATTATTTTGTTTTAAAAAAGCGAAAAAGGAAACTCTATATTCATTATTGTCAAACTTGTTTGTTATAACTTCAAAGTAAACTGGTTTTATAAATCTTATTTTAAATTTGAATTGATTTATTTTTGAACAACTAGAGCAGCGAAATTAAAAAATTGTAATTTGTGATATTAGATGCTGTAAATAAAAGTACAGTTGTAAAAATGAAAGCTTTTAAAAGCTCAGACCTACCGGCCTATGGACAATAGAAAATTGACAGTAGTTGTGATTTTTGTATGTCTGGGTAGTATGTATCTATTTGTTTGAATTATTGTCAGTTTAACCAGTTTCGGCAGGCAACTGGACATTCAATTAGAAGGCGTTGAAATTTGCGCCACGTAAAGTGAGCCAGCCACTAACCTCAGTGTGAAACTGGCAAAACTGATGCATGTGTATAGACTGATATGCCTTTATAATGAACATTGTTTTGGTATTGTTATGATGAGCACGAAATTTCATTATGGCTGTACATTTTGAACTTGGTTACCATTACGTTGTCTTTTGACGTCTATAATTATTGTGGTTGGACCTTAAGATAATACATTCCAATAAACTCGCTATATCATAAAGGTTTATCAAGAAGGGTGAAATGTGAATATGCCATTATGTACGGAGTATGACGTCATTCCAACGCCCACATCGGTTTCTTATAGTGGCACGAATTTGAGTTAGCTTCATCAAATCACATAACCTTGTCGACAAATTCAAGTATAACCTCTGCGAGAGATAACCTAAACCTCAAATAGATCAGGAAGAATGTCAACCTTGGCATGCGTCCGCTGTGCGTGTGCGTCACGTCACGTAGCACTATCCTATTGGAACCACATACACATGTCGTCTAGGTACATATGTATATGGTTCTAGTTAGGCCATACAAAATTGGTTATCAACCGCCTCCCCAACGGCGCGGCGTTTTCGAAAAGTTACGGACCAATGACGCCACCGGCCCAAAATCCACAAAACGTTAGCTTTTTGAGGGTGCATTTTCACCCGTGAACATCTTGTGGGTTGTCATATCCAGCAATTTTGCTTGTAAACAAAGCCATTCGTATAAAAATGCTTCTCGACACTAAAGATGATTTTTGGGCTAAAATTGTAGTCCTATTCAAAATTAATTTGGTTATAAACATAAAGTTATATTATTTGGTTGCGCTGTTCAATCGTGCTACCAAAATAACATGGCCACCACATACGACTATTTCAAAATACTTTTATCGTAATCTTATTAAAGCGACTTCAATACTTTGTCAAGACAAACAAAGTCATAAAAGCTAGGTTTTGAAGCTAGATCTTAAAAAGTATTAAAAAACATGTGAAAAATGCTTTGCACACAAAGAATCGGGTCGGGAATGGCATAGTGTCGCTTCAGAGGACTTCCCATTCTCAACTTTACAAGAATTACGCCCGAGTTCCGTGGGGCTTACACTGAAAATACAAAACGTTGTTCAGTTCACCATCAAATTCTTGTCCATCATTTTGTTTATTCTTAATTAGGGTGCATGATGTACATTTGTCGTTCAGCATGTATCGACCTACATTTTAACATTTTTAGATCGAAATTTAAATAGAATAAACAAATTGTAATGTTTCGAATTTTCATGGATACTTTAAAAAGGTGAATTATTGTTATAAAACTCGGGTTGGCTTTCTAAAAAAACATTAAAGGAAGGCAGTTTTCAAATTCACATTTAAGAACTTTTAAAACATTAAAACAGAAACACTGAAAGTATTTTTAATTAACAGAAAATTATATCCTTTACATATCTCCTTTAAAATATTTGTGATTAATTGAAATATGGAAACCTTGCGTTTTCGTTTCCGATCGTTGAAGATTAATATAGTTAAATAATGATTGTAGTGTACATATATAATTTATTTTTATGTTAGAATCAAACTAAATAATGAATTTGATCTTAAAATAAAAATTTTGTTTCCTTTTGAAATTTTTTAAAATTAAAGCCATTTTAGGCGAACTGGTCATACAAATCTGTAAGAAATAAACAAAAATGTTGTAAAAGAAGTTTTGCTTTTAGATTTTAATTTAATTTTTAGTTTAAGAAAATGTATGCAAATGTATGTATATTTATTAAAGAAAAATTAAAACCACTGTGACATAAACCTTATGATAACTTATATGTTTGAAATAAACAAAAATAAGAAAACCATTAAATTGGTTTATTACTTCCTGATACACAGAGTTGAAGTGGATCTCCCAAATATGTAGGTACAAATCAAGTAGATTTCCTTATGAATTTCGAATTTTGTCATCCTTCAAAGAAAATTAGCAGAATTCTTGAAAGGTTTAAACAGGATGGAAAAAATGAGAAAAATGCAGATACTGAGTCTAAAAATAACGCTGCTAGGCTTAGCAAAGTCATGGATTACACACTACACGCTTTCTTAAAAGGCCATGTTAAAATTAGCTTGATTTGATACTTTGGTCTTTAGACCTTAGTTAAACATCTTTTATTTATATAGGCAATGCCGTCTTTACCATATGGGCACACGGGGCCCTGGGAACGGGCCAGGCCCCAGAAGGCTGATATATTCACTTACACAATAGGTACACCAAGTGTGCTCTCTGGAAAACTATTAAATTTCAGGGATAAATTAAATCAACGCTTCAGACGTGAGGTGTTTGCTTAGGGTTGGGTACGATTTGTCGATTTAAATAAATCGATCGTAATAATTTCGGCTTTCGAAAAGTCGATTGGTAAAAATAACGACTGATCAAAATGTTTACTCTTATGAAGTCAATTTATAATGCATTCGGCACCGCATGCATGTGAATATCACTCATTTTGCCACTGGCGATCAGTGTTGCACCCCTACTACTGTGATTTAAAAATAATAATGTAAATATTTGAACTGTCAATGCAATCTAAGGAACTACATTTATTATCAGGATAAAAGTCCACATTATTACGGACACTTTTTATCAACTTTTTTTTTTGATTCGATCAATCATCAGTCGACATTTTGACAGTCGATGAAATATGTATTTATCCAGTCGACATTTTTTTTTTGTCGACCATTTGTACGCTTCCCGTTTGTTTATCCATGAATGCAACATTTTTGTATTCACTTTCTCGATACTTGATACTATACCGATAGGACAGGCAAGATATTCGTCATTTTGTTGGTTCTGGCAACAATTCGGTCAAGACCTCAAACGGCGTTGGCCGTTGCATCCTCAGGCATTGTTGACACCTTGTGTTGGAAGGTGGTCGAACTTCACATTCCGCTTTGAAGCTGCCTATGAATCTTCTAACGGTTGACAAGCCAACGTGCACAATGACCAATAATTCGGCGACAGCGATATTGAAACGATGCAAGAATGCAAAATCATCATCTGGGATAAAATACACAATGCCGCATAAACGAGTTTTAAAGACCAAACGATGAAGGATTGATGAGGTGATTCGAGACAAGATGTTGAAATTGACTACAAAGATGAGAGTCACATTGCAGAGCGACCCATCGACTGCCGAATTCTCAAGATAACTGCTGGTGCCGAATAATTCCCGATGATGTTTCGAATGGATTGATATCGTTTTCTGTAAATTTGCTCCTCGAAGGTAGAACTTCGTCACCAAGATTTTCCCCAACATTGCATAAAATTATAAAGTTTCGATTGGATTAGTGAACAGGCAGCGATTAATAAGGACGCCGATAACTTAAGTTTCATAATTCAAAGTCAAATCGTTGAAGAATGCAGTTTCACACAAATCCACTGACAGCGTGTCCGAAGAGGATGAAGCAACGAAGCCAGGAACTCCACTGCATAATTAACAGCTGAGGGTGGAATCGATCATAATTATGTCATGTTATAATTATCATCCAAAATTGTCATCAGTGAGCGGTTGTCCGTCAAGAAACTGATGTAGAATGTGAATCAAGCGACAATCATCAAGGGCAAGTTCAAAGGAGAGGGAGCCTTTGTCCCACGCAATCCGATTATTTTAACTGATCTTCCATTTCAATTCAAGCGAATTCAGTTACCCTTTAGATTGGCTTTTGCGATAATAATAAAAAAATCGCATGGCCAATTATTGTTGGAAGTCTGTGGGATCAATCTCGAATTTCCCTGTTTTTCGCACGGCCAGCTGTACGTTGCCTGACCGCATGTTGGCAAACCGTCTTTACGTTACATTAAACTTTTTTCAATCATGCCCTTGAATATTGCCTACGAGTTAGGGGACACCCTGTATATACAAAAATGTTTTTTTCATTTAATTTTTACTTTTCAATAGGGCCCCAAAGTCTTGTGTGCCCAAGGGCCCCGATATATCCTAAGACGGCCATGTTTATAGGCATATGTATGCCTTAACATAATAGCAACGTCAAAAACCTACAGTAACAGACTCTACCGGTTAATCTAAGTGATTAAAGAGAACATTTCGAAAATCTCACAAAGGACGAGTTTTCTACGACTTTTGAATTTGCTGCCCCTTTTAGCCACTTAGAGGTAAAAAGAATGTTGGATGAACTGAAAAACAACAAAGCTCCGGGATCCAACGGAATACCGCTTGAATTTTACAATTTCAGCACACATCTATTTGTAAAACATTTAATTCTAGCGCTAAACTAGGCTTTTGATCACGGGTGCGTGCCAAGTTATTTTAAGGACTCCATCGTAACTCCGATATTCAAGAAAGGTGACCGCTCAGTTCCTGAAAGAGGAATTTCCTTGCTCAATGAAAATTCTTACAAAGCTTCTCTTCATTAGACTCTACAATTGGGTTGAAGCTATAACAATCTCCTGGGTGAGTCCCAAGCTTGGTTCCGTAAAAACTACTCGACTATAGATCAAATCTATCCACTCACGAGCATTGCAGACATTTTCATTAAAGCCAAAAAGAAGTTATACGCTTTCTTTAGGAGGAGGCTTCAGGTAAACCTCAGTAAATCGAAGGTTATGATATTTTGGAACGGTGGTGGCCCGAAATGTCGGAATGAAAGGTGGAGATTCGACGATAACGAAGTTGAAGTAGTAAGTGACTATGATAACCTAGGAGTTAAAATATCGAGAAATATTAATCTGAGAAACCATATGGCGGAGAAACTTGCTAAATCAAAAAACGCTCTCAATGCAACGCCGAGGTCGATTATGCATAATAAAGACGTCAATTTCAACTCCAAGTTTCGAGTTTTTGAAACAACAGCAAAGGCTGTTATGTGCTGCGCCACCGCACAGGTATGGGATCACACCGAATTCGACGAGGTAGCAACTCTTCTGTGTTATTTTCTGAAGAGAACCCTGAGGCTTCCAAGCAGTACTGCGGGTTTTCCTCTGGTATTCATTTCAACACTGAAAATGCAGGTGGACTACATATTGAAAATGTTAAATATGGACGAGAACAGGTTGCCAAGAAAATTAACTTTGGTTATTTTAAGAAAGAAATTATCTTAGTTCGAGACTTGGAGCAACTTAGCTTCCTATTGCTGCCATCAACTTACTCTCACTGTATGTAAACAGACCAGACCAATGGAAACCCCAACTGTATGACCTAGTCAGCGCAATAGATGTTCAAAAAAGAGAGGAGTTCATTACAAGAGCGAGACATTCAACAAATAGACGTATTTATGCAACGCTCGACTACAATCTTTCATCCAAAAGCTATTTCAAGGAAGAGTACTCGACCGTGCTCATGTCACTTGTTTTAAAAACAAGAGGAGAGTTGCTGTCACTCAACTTTATACCACACAGAGATAAACGCCCAGAAATCTGCAGTCTGTGTAATCAAAGAGAACGAGAAAACACTTACCACTTCCTTTGTAGATACCCTATATGAATGGAAACCCGAAGAGCGTTTTCGGGAAAAGTTTAATCGGTGAAGATGAGATGGAGCTGATTGGAAAATTTTATTTCAGTTTGTCAAGCTCGTTTTTTGAAAAACCCCAACTCGCCCTCGAAAGAAAATTCTCTGTTTTTTGAAACCAGGGGTCGCCCTGAATTCACCCTGAAGTTGATCTTGGTATTCAGCTGGGGCGAGTTGAGGTAACGAATCAGCTGTTGAAGTGAATTTTGCTGTCAAGCATTTCTTGTATATCTATTTTTCTTCTGTAATAGATTTTTCATACATTTTGGAAAAAAACGTAAAAGAAATGCAAGTGAATGCATTTATCTTGATGAAAGTAAATGCAAATTTTTGATTTTGCGCGTCGTGAAAAATATACAATCAGCATCTCTAATGCGTTTTTTGAGAACGGGAAAACCCAGGTTTTTTTGACAACTCTTGGAGTTGTCAAGAAAGCCTGGGGCGACCCTGGGTAAAATTCATCAAAGCTAATGATGCTTCAAACGTTTGTCATGAAATCATTGACAATAATAGGATGTCTTGAGATATTGACTCCTTCTCATCGTAAGCAGGTTCTGGAAGTATAGTGCATGTTATGAAATACAAATCGAAGACTTCATTTAAAGAGTTCCGATGGACATGTTACCATGTCATGTATATTCTAACTATTTCTGGAGAGATCAATTTTAATTCCGAAAGCGAGCAAGACTAGTCATGCTGAAGCAAAGAGCTTTAGCCAAAAAGTTTTCTTTAAAGACTTAAAAGAGGATCAAACAAAACGTTTATCCGAATAAAAAGTTTTAAGCACTCATGCTTGATAGGCAAATCTGTTTTAGACTGCACTAAATTAAGTGGTCGTCGCGATTGGAGATTCAATACAGTTCAAGGAATTCAACTTTATTTTATTACTATTTTGTTCAATTAACTTCAACATACGAAGAAACTTTGTCAACACCTTAAGTTTTAAGGCAACTAATCGTACCAATTTATGCAATTTATATGATGATTTAAATACCTTTGGCTTAAGTAACATCTACAACATCGCAGATATTGACAATAAAGTGTCAGTATTAACAAATGTTATAAATGAACTTTATGAACGACGTATGTTCCAACTGTAACAAAAGTAGTGAAACCCCAAAGTTGCCCATGGTTCACCCAACAAATTAAGGTTTTAATTAAGGAAAGAGAACGTTTTCACAGAAATTATAAAAGAAACCCATCGGAATATAAACGTCAACAGTTAACCTTTTCAAGAAATAGAGTTACCACCTTGATTCGTAATGCAAAACGTTCCTTTTTCATGAAACGCCTTGATCCACAGCTGAATCCAAAAACTCTATGGAAAAATCTGAAAAATTTTGGTGTCATTGAAAATGCCAGTCTTAAATGTCCCTATAGTCCTTCTGTTATAGGTTCGGTTCTTGTACCCAACTCATCTAATGCGGTATCGTTTGATTATGATGAAGGTTACCCCATTGATTGTTTTGAATTCAGGTGTGTTAATGACTTGGATGTTGAGATAGCAATTCGCTCAGTAAAATCTTATGCAACAGGACTGGATGAGATTTCAATGAATTTCGTTAAACTAATTTTGCCGGTACTTCTTTCTTTTCTAGTGCACATTTTTAACTTTTGTATATACAGTCGTCAGTTTCCGGAAAACTGGAAGAATGCCAAAGTAATTCCTATTCCAAAAAAATCAAAACGTGCTGGTCCATCGGATTTTAGACCAATCAGTTTACTTTCATTTCTATCTAAAGTTTTTGAAAAAATATTAGCCCAGCAGATACAGGAAGATTTGGATAGGTTTAATAAATTGTCTAAATAGCAAGTAGTTGTGAATCAGCTGTCATTAAAGTCACCTCAGATTTAAGGGCAGCAATGGACCTTGATGACATTAGCATTATGGTGATGCTTGATTTCTCTAAAGCCTTTGATAGTATTGACCAATCAATTCTTCTGCAAAAACTCAAAACCAAATTTCATTACTGCCATTCTGCTCTTGAAATAATTTTTAACTACCTTAGAAACCGTTTAATTACAGTACATACCGATAACAGAATCTCTAGTCCTTATCTTGTCAATAAAGGCGTCCCTCAGGGATCTGTTTTAGGACCAATCTTGTTTAGTGTGTACATTAACGATCTGCCTGATGTTATTGCAAATAGCCAAGTACGTATATATGCAGATGATGTTGCTCTGTACCTATCAAGAAAACCTGGTCTATTGGAAGATTGCATCGCCAGAGTTAATGAGTGGGCTGAATCGAATAAAATTCTGTTAAATCCAACTAAGTCACTCGGTATAGTATGTTCAAGACGGAATATTTCCTTGCATGACGTTCCCAAGCTTGATTTAAATGGCATTACTTTGCCTGGTGTTGAACAAGTTAAATATCTAGGATTTCTTATAAATAGAAAAATGAGTTGTTGTGATGCTACACTCAGAAATTTTGATTTTGATTTGAGGCTTCCGTAACAAAGAATTCTGTTATGAAAACCAAATTTCAGATATCGTAACCAACTCAGAACTATCATACTCAAACTACGACTACAGCACCTAAGCCAGAGCTGTCATGACTCTGTACGTATTTCGAACAACGAAATTATTCAGGTGTTGCTTAAAAAAATAGTGTGAAGGTGTAATAACTAATCGCAAGAGTTATCATGTTCGATGCATTAAGCAACGACAACCGATACTTCAACATGAAAGTTGATCGATTGTGTACGATAGCCAATAGACGGTTGTCGTAGCTTCGTTTTGTGCAGAAGACTTCTATGATATGTATCGTACCTGCACTAACTTCGTGTGGGATAGCTTTATAAGCAAAGAAACATCATAGCCGCATTCGTGCTGCTACTGTAAGTAAAACCTGGGTTGTAAGATAAATCCTTCGATTCTAGATGTTTCCGCCAATTTTCAACAATCTGCCTGTTTATACAGGGTGATTCGTTTAAGGTACATCAACAAGCCAGAGCGAGTAGGTTGGGTTGGTACAAGAAAAAAATCGTTGGGGAGAGGGGTCTCTACCCCTCCGTTTAGCTGGGAGGGAAAATTTTCTAAAAACACGCCTTAAATTGGAAAAAACTATTGAAAGATAACGGTAACTCCTACAATGCCATGACCTTTATGTAAAGACAGATAGGTACCTTGTTTTTTATTGTGTTTTTAAATAGAATTATTTTAGTGAACGCTTTTCAAGTACCTAATTATTTTTCAAACTCAAAATGTTTTCGTGATCTTATGAAGAAGTAGGTTCGGTTATTTTTTAATAGCTTGGCAACGCAAAGTCCTAGAGCAATACGGTTTTCATTGTTGGACTTTGGTTGATGTTTCTAGCTTTACATAAAGGTAAGGTATGGCATTGTAGGAGTTAATTTTTCAATAATTTTCAACAATTTAAGGCATGTTTTTAGAAAATTGTCACTAAACGGTGGGAAATAGCCCACTCCTATACGATTTTTTTTCTTGTCCAAACCCAACCTACTCGCTCTAGCTTTTCGATGCACATTAGACGAATCACCCTGTATACAATTTGCACGGTAGATACACACACTGACACAAGTACACATGCACAGAGACCTATGATAGTTGCTAAGGTGCCTTGTCATTCATGAGCTCTCTTGTTATCCCTCTACCCACTCTTTTATTTAGTTTTAAGTCACGCCAAAAAAAAGTGTATTTGAGCAACACTTCTTTAAGTTTTTTCTGGTTCCTCTGTGAGGTTGTAGGTATCTTACGCTTTAAGTTTTTTTTAGCTTACTTTCTAATTCATATTGTAAAAGCAAGACCAAGTCTTAGTCTGCAATTAGTTTTAATTTAATTATGTAAATATTTTATGAAATCATATGTATGTTAAAAGAAAAAGTCCCAATAAATTGAAATGAAATGTAAATAATTGTGAAAACTTCTCCCCTTTCCCCGATTCCTCAATTCACCATTGACGTTTTGTTAACGTTTTTTTTTTCGCATACTCGTCCGAAATCATCAATAATTTTACAGCTCAGCCAGCAGTCAGCTAAGTGAAAAGAAGGCACATGATTTCCCTCTTACCCCTTTATAATATTTCCTATGTGCTATTCTTTCTCACATATTTTTTTGTCAAGTAACCCAGAAAACAGGGATGATACAATAGCTTGTTTACAAACATTAATGGTCAATCTATACGCAGGATACTTTAATCTTGCGATTTTTCAAATTTAAAAGTACCTAGGTAGTATCTGGCTGTAATTTTGCGATGTCTGGGTACAAACAAATATAAAATTTCATGTACCTATTTATTACAGCGGTATATTTGGTTCAAACCTTCGTCACATAAAAGAAGAAAAATTAGAATTCAAGCAATTTGCTAACCTAGAGTTTTACTAGTACGCATACACACTGTTTTATTTATTAATTTATTAATCAATTATATTGTAAGTACCTGCCAACTCTACAGTTCTGTGACAATTTTTGACCTATTTGTAATCAGTTTCAGTAAATCGTTATGTCAATTTATTTATTTATTTTATATTGACTATATCTAAACAATAAATAAAACGAACTAAGAATCAAATACTATTCAAATAAAAAAAAAAACCTGAAAAAATCGTGGACTATGACGACACGTTGGGAAAGAAGATTAAATATCATATAAGTTTTTATTTGCAATTTGAACCCAAATTGAACAACCAAATATTAAACATAAAAGAATTGGTCGCATAAAATATTCCAAATATTTATTTTTATTTTATATGTAGGTATTTCTTTGTTTGACTTTTGTGTGCTTTATTAAGGCAAGAACGCACTAGGCGGAACAGAGCTTCATCGGAACGACGTGATGTTTCCTAGTTGGGTACAAGGCGTATGTTCTAATCTGCCGTTTAGTGTTTGACTTAAACAATTTCATACCTACTTAGAATGAGTTGCAGTAAAATTGCGGGTGGCAATGCTACAGTGGATATAGTGGATGATGACGCCACCCGTTGGATTTTCGTGAGATAAATATCACCTAATTCTCAATCCATGGTACCAACAAAAATTCTTTTTTATCTACCTATTCTTTCTAACTAATGCCGTGCAATTTGCATTCAAAATACCTTGGGTCTAAGTTAAACTAATTATTATTATAAAAAAAAGTTCCGGCTAGTGCGGTCTTAGCCATCGCGCTTAAAAATATAAAAGGAGTGATAGTTTTTTTTTAAGATGAGCTCATTATATATAAAATCTATTGTACTTTGGTGATAACATTTGACAGTGTCGCCCTCTAGTGCCTCAACACTTCGTTGCTAATAACTTTTTACATTACATTCTGAAGATAGCAGCGGCACCTAGTACCGGCTGATTGCAACAGTATTTACTTTCTATTCATAAAAGTATAGTTTATATAAAAAAGATGAGCTATAAAAAATTCAACAACAAAGTCTGAGATTAAATCCGAGATCAAAAAATCATTTTTCTTTGGTAACAGACCAATCTTGTTTTTAACCATCTGATCTCAATTTCAATATATGTATTTGACTTTTTGAAGCAAACAAATGTTTTGTTTAGTTTTAAGCATTCCGTGAATTTCATTGTGGAAAAAGAATTCTTTTTAAAAAAGTGATGTTTTTAAATAAAAATAATTAAATACAGACGGTTCAAGTTGAAATTAATTGAGAATTTATTAAAAAATATGAATTAAAATTAAAGGAGTGTAATGAATGTGCAAGTGAAAAATTAATGTGAATTTAATATTGAATTTCGTGAAACCAAAAAACCACTCTCGATTTGATCTCGAGCACTTTTCATTTTCTATGAAGCCAAAAAAGAATTTACACTCACTAACAAAATTGACATTCATTAAACGTCAGTTGGAAAATTATTTTTCTCATTCGGTTTTTTGAAAAGAAACACATTTATTTGCAAAACAATATGTTATAATTTCTTTAAAAGTGGAGCAGCAATTTTTAATTATACTTTCAATATCATCTGATTATGAAGAATTTTTTAAGACTGGAAATTTGTTAAAGAAAAGCGATAGACATTCCGTCAAAGATGTTGTTGCATATCATTCAGACGAAGAAGTTGGTTGTCGTTTCGTTTAAATTATTACAAACCAGCTGTTCATGACACACACACAATAACAAAAACAAAATCAATCTCTTTTTGTCTTCCGTGCAACCATGAAAATCGTGAAATCTAGATCGAATCTGAAAGCAGTTCTCTAATTGTCGTGAAATTCACCATAAATCATTCAATGTAAACAATATATTATAATAATTTAGTGAACCTTTAATTTTTGTATTGAGAACGTCAAAAGAAACATATAAAATCTTTTTCAAATCTGAGATCAAATCTACATTTACAAAAAAAAAAAACATCATTTATGTGATGTGTAAGTTTAGTTTATTTTAATTTTATTTGAGATATGGAAAAACTGAATAAAATTGTACAAAAAACAATACCTACAAATAGTCATAAAAAAAGGAAAAGGGTAGGTACTAAAGGGTAAATTAAAATGAAACAAATCAGCTTCTCATATTTTAGCGAACATCCCTGTTGCCTCTTTCTGAATTTTTGCAAATCGGCGCGCGCCATTTTCATTACATTGTTGTCTTTGATCGAGCGTGGTTCTGTGGTTAAAAAGTTTAAGTTTTTGTGGTTGCGTTCATTATTTCATTAAAAATACATATATAAATTTGTGAAGTTAAATATAATGTTCATTAATTGCACCTACGACGGCAGCGACCGTATTCTCAAAATTGAAACCCAAGGAAAAGATCTCGACATCAAGGATTTCAAAGAAGCTGGTAAGTAGCTACCTACAATATTATTTTTTGTATGTTCATACATAATGTATACACATATAACATACATATGTATATGTAAGTACGTTTTCTACATACCTATATTTTCTCATAATTTCTGTTAATTAAACTTGCATCTTGATTTTGTTCTATTTTAATTAAGCATGCCTACCAATAATGCTAAAAACCAAAAAAATTGAAAAATTTCATTCGCCAACAAAAAAAGGACGCCATGGCCATGAGTGAAAATTTACTTATTGTAAGTAAGGTATATACATATATACCCTTTTTATTGCTTTTATTACAGTCAAGGTACTCATACGCATTTAGATTTAAACAAACCAACCGCTTCGTATTTGTGAAACTTTTTTAATACTTTTAAAATGTGGCAAAGAATTTAATCAATACATACATTCTTATACATTTTGTATTAAATAATTATAGATGCATATGCAAACATTTAATTTTTTTCTTAGTGTATATTCAAATTACAATCGGAATTTGTAAATCAATTCAATATTTATTTCTAAAAATATTTTAAGTTATGTTATTAAAGCAATATTTTTAACAAACTTAACTTTTTAACTTAAATACATTTTGCTATGCAATCAAATATTGTACCTATTTTTAGTTTTATTTTCAAAAAGTTCTGTATGCAAATATTTCATTTTGTTCTTAGTGTATATTCATATTACAATTGGAATTTGTAAATTAATTCAATATTTTTTTCTAATAATATTTTAAGTTATGAGATTAAAGCAAAATTGTAATAAACTTATCTTTTTAACTTAAATACATTTAATAAATTTTGCTATGCAACCAAACATTGTATTTTTAGTTTTATTTTCAAGAAGTTCTTTTTTGTAATATTCTTCCGTTGTGTCAAATCCGCTTAGTATCTTTGATGGCTCCAGGAATATCTTAATGTGGCTCTTCAAGAGGTTGTAAGGCCATAAGGATTCATAACAGATAACACCGTAAGTATAAACTAATACTCTTAAAATACTAACAAGACCTTCATTATGAATGTACGAGAGCCCTACAAAGATATATATTAGCTTCATAGGGGTGTTTGGGAGCAGTATTAAGAGCTTAGATAGTTCTTTTATAATATATAATAGCTCCTTAAGCAATAATGATAGCTGAATCAGTACTCTTCATAACTCTTTCAGAAGATTCTACAACTTATTTACCAACTGCGATGGCTCTAGCAGTATTTTTAAGGACTGCGCGTGTATTAATCACAGCTCTTTCGAAAGAGGGTACAACTTTGTAAACAGCCCTGATAGCTCTGTTCTTATAGGTATGATAGCTCTGTTAGTGTTGTTTCTAGCTCTGGAATTATTTTAAGAAACTCTGTACTGTACAAAGACAGCTCTTTAAATGTTAACGATACGTTAATTAGTACAGAAGAGGATTGTATTTGTATTTACGTAAGCTCTGTTAATACCTATGATCGCTCTGTCATTATTTTCAACAGCTCTGCAGACATGAACAACAGCTCTATGTATAATTCATACTGGCTCTGTCATATTATATGGTAGTTTAATAAATATCTACAATAGCTCTGGCAGAACTTGTGACAGCGTAGTTGCATAAAAATTTAGTTTTGACAATACATCTGATAGCTCTTTCTTTATTTATCGGACCTCTGATAGTACTAATGACAACTTGAGTGTAATAATAGGTAGCTCTTACTGAGGCTACATTTTATAAATATGACAGCGCTCCTGTAACCCTAAAACAAAGAGCTGGCGCTTTTAAGAGGTTGCGACAGCTCTTAGAAATTGTGAGTGTACGTCAGATACAGTTAGAAAAGTTTACGGTAAATTACGTGCGTTAAGAACATCATCGAACTTATTGCTGCCGAATATGAAATCACACTTGGTGAAATCTTTACTAATGCCATTCTTTTCCTACAATTGTTTGGTATATCCTTGTCTAGATTATGAATGCAAGCGGAAGATTAACGTTGCATTCAATGACTGTCTGCGATACATTCATGGCTTACCAAGATATACGAGTGTTTCGCATTTTAAAACTTCACTGTTGGAAATGAACTTGGATGATTTTTACGGGTATAAGTCGGTTCTGAAACTTCATAACATAATACATTATGGTTGTCCCGAGTATTTACATGAAAATCTTATTTTTTTGCAATCGCCCAGGGGACTTAAATTAGTAATGCCGCGTTTTACACACACTGTAGGAGAGCACTCTTATTTTGTCAATGCAATTAAGTTGTGGAATAATCTTCCACATCGGTTGCAAATGATCATATCGCCACGGAGATTTCGGGAGGAGCTGCTCAAACACATATCGGGAAGAACTTAGGTTTATCTTAATAAATTAATTATTATTCTTTAACTTTTTAACTTTTTCTATTAATTTCTACCAAAACTGTTTATTTATGAAATTGTCAAATAATATACATATTCTTTTATACATTTAGCTTTTAACTTAAAAATTAGTTAGTACTCATTTTCAAATGTAATTCAAATTTTTGATACTTATTTATGATATTAATCTCGAAGTACAATGTTAAATATTATTCAGAAAATAAATGAAATGAAAAAAAAATGAAAAAAAATGAAAAAAAAACTTTAATAATTTTAAGATTTTCGCAATTCAATAATGTTTATGATTAAAACTGGTCTAAAAAAGATTTGTTTGCACGAAGTAGGAACAAACAGCCCTAAACAAGCTTAGTGATTAACCGAGCAGCAGTGGACTCAACCCGACAAAGGTTGAGTTTTGATTACAAGGAAAAAAGTTGAATTGAATTAAATTCATGGTAGGTTAAAGTCGGGGGATGTGGCACCCATTTTTCTTTTTCCTTATACATAACTTCCATATTAAAAAATTTATTTCAAACCTATTGAAAATATAAACTTTAACGTTCACATACTTTACTTTTCTGTATTTAAGTTTTCATATAATTTAATATTAATTAATTATTGAAATAAATTTTTATTCTCATTTTTCATTTCAACTGAATAGCTAAGTCCTTTTTATATTTTAATTTTCTATTTTGTTTGCGCATAAATAAAGATATATTCTAACTGAATTTCTACAGATTATGAGACTTATTGTGGAACTAAATAGGAATTAAAAAGAATATTTGTTGAAATATTGAAGATCACATAAGACGGGGAAACGAAGCAGAATTTTTGCATAAGGATAATGACGGAGGCAGTTGCACCAAAATTTGCAAAACTTAATAACTCCAATTATGCAAATTGGAAATTTAAGATGGAGTTATTGCTTCTTAAGCAAAATTTGTGGAAAAGGGTGATTATTAAAAGGCGACCAGTTGAAACCAAGGCACAAGATAAAATCACAGTCACTAATCAAAAGGATATTGATGAATGGGATCAGTATGATGATGAAGCTAGAGGAAAAATAGGTTTGTCTGTTGAAGACAACCAACTAGCTCTGATTCGAACAAAGAAGACAGCTAAGGAATCATGGGATGCATTAAAAGAATACCATGAGAAAAATACATTGTCAAACAAGGTATTTCTCATGCGTTCAATTTGTTCTTTGAAGCTTGAAGAAGGAGGCAATGTAAAAGATCACATAAACAAAATGCAAGATTTGTTTACAAAATTACATGACGTCGGCGAAGAGGCACTGTCGGATAAATGGATCGCAGCGATGCTTTTAAGCAGTTTACCCGATAGTTATGATGCTTTAATCACAACACTTGAATCACGAAAAGAAGAAGAAGTCACATTTGCATTAGTTCAACAACGAGTGATTGCTGAGTATGAGCGACATACGCATATAGAAAGCTGTACAGGTGATTCAGTATTGAAAGTCGCAGAGAAAGTAAATGTTTGTTTTTTCTGCAAGAAGACGGATCATTTCAAAAAGAATTGTCCAAAATATAAAGAATGGTTAGCGAAAAACAAAAGAAACAAAGGAAGCAAGAAGAATTCAACTTATAAAGTGAATACGATGGAAGAGAATTCACCAAGTAGTACATCGAATTCCAGTAACGAGCAAGATTTTCTTTTTACCATTGGCTCTTCGCAGAAAAATGGATGGATAGTTGACTCAGGAGCGACCAGACATGCAGTAAACGACAAAGGATTTTTCACCAATATGGACGAGTCATATAAAAGTACAATTAAATTAGCAAATGGTGAAACATCTCAAGTGGAAGGAATTGGAACAGGATTTTTACGATTTTGTAATGAGAATGGGGTCATCCACAGAGCAAAGATAACGGAAGTCCTATTTTCTTCAAGTTTGGTGGGGAATATCCTATCTGTCAAACGGCTTGCTAACAATGGAATGCGAGTTGAATTTGATAATCGAATTGGAGAAATCAAATACCAAGGCGAACAAATAGGAGTTGCAGACGTTGTTGGTGATATGTATGTATGTATTGGTATGTATTGCGTCAGCCTGACCCTGATAAAGTACACGCGTTGCAACACAACGAAAAATGTATCCATACGTGGCACCGAAAGATGGGACACCGTGATCCAGAAGCAATTCGTACTATGGAGTCAAAAGGTTCAATTGAAGGCTTACAGATTGTTGATTGTGGGATTAAGGAGACATGTGACACTTGCATGAAGGGAAAATTGACAAGAGTTCCATTTCCAAAGAAGTCAGAATTTAAGTCATCAGCACCGTTAGATCTGATTCATACAGATGTTTGTGGACCTATGCAAACGATGACACCAAGTGGTAAGCGATACATTTTAACATTTATTGACGATTTTTCGAGTTTCACAGCGATATGTTTGTTGGCACGTAAATTAGAAGTCATTCAAAAGCTTAAAGAGTTTGTTGCGTTTTGTGAAACGAAATTTGGACGAAAGCCGAAAATTATTCGTTCAGATAGAGGCGGTGAATACACAGGAAAAGATATGACTGATTTCCTGAAAGCGAATGGAATACAAATCCAACTAACAGCAGCATACAGCCCACAGCAAAATGGAAAGGCAGAAAGGAAAAATCGTACGTTAATCGAAATGGCGCGTTGTATACTTATAGATGCACACCTTCCGTACAGTTTTTGGGGTGAAGCGGTAACAGCGGCAAATTTCATACAAAATCGGACTATAACAAGAGCTACAAACATGACACCATACGAGAGATGGAAAGGATCAAAACCAAGTACAAAAGTTTTTGAAATGTTTGGTTCAAAATGTTTTGTACACGTTCCTGCAGAAAAAAGGCAAAAATTGGATAATGCAGGTACCAAAATGATTTTCTTGGGATATGATGAACAATCTAAAGCATATCGATGTTACAATCCGGAAACAAAGAAAATCATAGTCAGTCGAGATGTGAAATTTTGTTCATCAAACATACATGAGACTGACAGCGAAAATGAAGTTTCTGTTGAATTGAGTTCCAGATCAAAAAATTGCATCAATGACAAACCCAATATGGATCAATTTGTACAAGAGGAGCGAGAAATTCAGAGGAAAACTCAAGAAAAATCATCACATCATCCAATAAAAGTTTCACAGCGTATAAATAAGGGAATTCCACCGAAACGTTTGAATGATGAAACTCAACAACAGATAAACGGAATGTTCATAGCAAAGGAACTTATAGAGCCGAAGACATACACTGAAGCCATTGAATGTGACGACAAGGAGCATTGGCTTATAGCAATGCAGGAGGAGATTGAGTCACATCAAGCTAATGGTACATGGGAGCTAGTCGAGTTACCAAATGAAAGACAGCAATCGGAGGTAAATGGGTTTTTAAAACAGATGCAAGTGGTGAAATTGAGCGTTACAAAGCTAGGTATGTAGCCCAAGGTTATTCACAAAAGTACGGTGAAGACTACGACGAAGTCTTCGCACCTGTTGTGTTACATACCACGTTCAGAACATTGCTATCTGTGGCAGCGAAAAGAAAAATGAACGTTTATCATCTGGATGCTAAAACGGCTTTCTTGAATGGTAATTTAAATGAAACCATTTACATGCGACAACCAGAAGGTTTCAAAAGCAGCAACGAGTCAAAAGTTTGCCTGTTGAAGAAAAGTATTTACGGACTCAAGCAGGCAGCCAGATCCTGGAATAGTGCATTGCATGATGTATTGTTTGAAGGAGATTTTCATCAGAGTTACAATGATCCGTGCATGTATTCCAAATGGATTGATAACAGCTACTGCTATATCATTGTCTACGTTGATGACATAATAGTGTTTTGTTTAACAGTCAATCAATTCAAGGCGATTGAAAATATACTGAAGTCAAAATTTCAAATGCAAAATTTAGGACCAATAAAACATTATTTGGGGATGGAAGTTAGCAAAGACTCAACCTAACCTAAATTACGGAAAAACAGAACTGTCAACTCAGCTTGAAAATAACACGAAGTATCGACAGTTGATTGGAAGATTGCTGTACTTACCAGTAAATACAAGACCTGATATTTCAGCGAGCGTCAGTATTTTGGCACAAAAGGTATCAAGACCAACAACAGAAGACTGGAATCAGCTGAAACGTGTTGTAAAATACCTAAAAGCAACACACCAAATGAAGTTGAAGCTCAGTAAAATTCAGTTAAACGATTTTTCATTAATTGGTTATGCTGATGCTACATGGGCAGATGACCGCAACGATAGAAAGTCAAACAGTGGACGCATCATATTTCTGAATGGAGGGACAATTAGTTGGTCATGTAAGAAGCAAAATATGGTAGCAACGTCAACGTGTGAAGCTGAATTTATTTCGATAGCGGAAGCAGCAAAAGAAGTTAAATGGCTACGACAACTATTGGAAGAAATTCACGAAACAATTGATTCACCAACTACAATATTGGAGGACAATCAAGGATGTATTGAACTAGTGCGTGACCACAAGTTTTCATACAAAACTAAGCACATAGACACAAAATACAAGATGATACGAGATTTTGCGAAGAAGAAGATCATCAAGTGTGAATATTGCCCGACTGAAGACATGATCGCAAATTTATTGACTAAACCTTTAAATGCAACGAAACATAATTATTTCAGAGATAAATGCAACGTTGTGTGAACGAGGAGGAGTATTGAAAATATAAACTTTAACGTTCACATACTTTACTTTTCTGTATTTAAGTTTTCATATAATTTAATATTAATTAATTATTGAAATAAATTTGTATTCTCATTTTTCATTTCAACTGAATAGCTAAGTCCTTTTTATATTTTAATTTTCTATTTTGTTTGCGCATAAATAAAGATATATTCTAACTGAATTTCTACAAAACCAAAATAATTTTATTATAAAAATAGTGGATAAACAAAAAATAGGAAACTCACAGTCAGTTGAATAATTTTTTTTTTTTTCAAAAATAAAAAATGTTTGTTTTTGAAGTTTTAATTTCCACACTATAGAAAATTCCACATTGGACAATGCTGGCAAGATCGGAATTCAATGACCTTATCATACGTTGGGGTGGCAGTTCCACATTGAAAGAAAGTTGAGAGTACTCTCGTCAGCAAAACGATTAAGTGGATTAGAAGCTCTTAGACAAAAGATCATATCCATAAATATATAATAAATGGGTCGGATACAAATCGAATACTTGGAGACACTAGCTCAAACTGGAAACCGTTCAAAACAAGGCGAATGTTTCGTTAGTACTAAATTTATTATAGTACGGGAGCCTGGTGATAAAATCCATCAAATTATTTCGTAATATCAAGCACAATAAACTTACTTTCACCGAAACGATGTAAAGATTCGTGGCACCATTCGGGGAAATATAATGTCACATCACCAGTGGACTGCGGACCTGTTGCTAAGAAGCCCGTATATTGTCATTGAGAAGTTCCCGTTTTTCAGGATATTGTTTAATTTGTTGACAACACTTTATCTCACTTTCGTTTATATGCACAATATGAACTAAAAACAATTAATTAAAACAAAAATATAAAATAAATCTGTAGCCCTTTTATGGCAGAATGAAACTATTATTTTCACAGATAATTTAAGCATCCTTAACGGCTTACAGAGTGGAATTAATAAATGCCCTTCCCTCGAACGTATAGGAAGCATCCTCTATTCCAACACAAAAATCTCTTTGGCCTGGGTGCCGGCACACGTTGGAATACCAGGAAATGAATTTGCAGACAAATCAGCCAAGGAAATCAATAGGTACCCTTTGACCGTGACATCCCCCATTTCTTATCGACTGACTAGAAAAATATTCGAAGCAAACCAGAAGGCAGAAATAGAAGAAGATTGGAATGTTTCCCAAACTTTTCTCAGAAAGCACCATAGCTCTTCTTATCATATCCCGTACAACAAAAAATTCACGAGAGACGACTGCATAAAACTGCTTCGAGTCAGGGTTGGAAAGACTCTATTCACGAGTAGACACTTATACAACAGAGAAACGGCCGATGAATGCCAGAACTGTGGAACAGCCCTCACAATTGATAATGATAGTTATCACTTTAATTAAATTACCAAATGTAAAAATATTTTTTTTCTACTTTTTCTTCAAAAATGGCACATATGGCCTTGTTGCCCGGATGCCTTCTTTACAAAAAAAATAGTTTATAAATTAATCTTTGTAAATTATTTAGAATTAAATAAATAAATAAATTAAAATAAAATAAATAATAGACGAGACAACAATATACATAATTGGCATTGGCAGTCAATAATCAACGCCCGAAGATGGACATACATTATGGTCCGAAACGCGTCGCGTCAAATTAGATTAAATTATAAAATATATTGTGATATTATTACCTAAGTAAATAAAGTGCACGACTGGGTCGCACGAACTTGCTCTAATGTGTTTAAATGATCTTGAGTGCTTGAGATTTTGGGAAAAAAGCGTTGGAAAAATCATATGAAATTTTATAAATCACTTAAAAATCAATACCTAAAACGTTTTTTGGAGAAAATGAAATAAGCCATCAGGTTTCTTTTACTTTTTTGAATTTTTACAAAAAAAAATTTTCAAAATCGTTCGCCCAGTTTTTTCAAAAAACAGTTTTTTTTGAAAAACTTTTTGAAAATATATTCCAATTTTTGTTTGAGTATGCCAACTTCTAGCACTTTGTAGTTTTTATCAGAAAAAAAAATTAAAAAAATATAGATTAAACCGTTTTTGGAAAAAACAAAAATTGAAAAAAAATGTTGAAACTTTTTTAAAAAACTCAAAAAAACTTTTTTTGAAAAATTTAAGAATGTTTATTATTTCTTTTATGAAAGGGCTTCTACATTAAAAATTTCATCGAAATCCATCAAGCGGCTTACGAGAAAATTGGATTTTAAAAAACCGGTTCTATGGGAGGTACCGTTATAATACTTTTCCTGAAAAATCTATTCCAACCAAAACATAAAGCTTGCACATAAAACACTATTCAGAAAGTTTTATCAAAATCGTAGGAACCGTTTTTGAGAAAAATTAATTTTTCACTAAAAATCGTATGGCAGGTACCGTTAGTTTTAAAGCTATAATGCTAATTCCAAAAACCCCTCTGTAGGACGTCATAATAATACTATTTACCATGTTTGAAGCAACGGACGGACAGACAGACAGACAGACAGACAGACAGAATTGTCGGACCCACTTTTTTAGGCTTCCCTATCATCGTAATGTTATGTTTGATTGCCCAAAAAAAAAATTTTTTTTTTACGAATGCATAACTTGCTTTATAGTACCTATAATCGCAAGTAAAAATAAATATAAATTAAATTTCGATTTTTATTCAACGAAAATATTTAGTTTCGATTTTTAACGATTTTTTTCTTTAAACACTGATTTTGTCCAAGGCCCTAATTCACTATGTTGAATGGAATCATTATTCTACTGTTACATATGTACATATTTATTTTATGTGTCACTGTATTTGTGAATTGAGATCAATCTGCTATTTTCGTTCATACCAGCGCAACCCTTTCCTTCCAATGTATTAATTTTTATGGTTGGAAACAAATCCAAACCCACTGTTATATAGTCCATTCATACGGTAGTTTCACATTGCAAATAAAATGCACGACTAGGTCGCACGTACTTGCTCTGTGGGTGCATTTGTATACGATGAAAATAAACTTTTCGAGCAATATGAAGAACTCATGTTTGAAAAATTTGGAAAAACTACAATATTTTGGTTAAAACTGGAAAACCCGATATACGGCGGGAGCTAACGTTAAGAACCCTTTTAATATTTAAAATTTAGATGTCATATTTTTGGTGCTATAAATGGTATAAATGTCCGCTTATTGCGGCCATTAGGTACTTCGAAACATTCTATGTACAAAATTTAATACAAATCGGTAGAGCCTTTTTGGAGTAAATTAGAAAAAACTAAAAAAAATTGGCCAAAACCTAGTGGTTCTTTGTATGGAAGCAACCATTTGAAAAGAGTAGGTAACCGAAAAAAATGCAATGCCATCTTATAGAGAGTTGTAAGGGACTATATAACAAACCAAATTTGAGTGAATTCGTTACAACCGTTAACACCTTATGGCCAATTGAAAAAAGACGTTAAGATCAGATCTCCATTATTAGCATTTTTATTTTTATTTTTATTATGCCTGTAAGACCCAAGGTCTTTTGAATGCAAACTGCACGGCAATAGTTAGAAGGAATAGAAAGATAGGAAAGATTTTTTGTTGGAACAATGGATTGAGAAATAGGTGATATTTATCTCATGTAAATCCCACGGATGGCGTTCAGTTGAAGCTGGGGAAATATTGAAAAATTGCTGCCCAGGCTGGGACTCGAACCCAAAACTCTAGGTTAGCAACCAAGCACTTCATCCACTGTACCATTGCCACCCGCAACTTACAACGCAGTTCTCTTAAGAACACTAAAAGAATATAACACACAAAGTTAAATCAAAATCGGGAAAAAGAATGAATTAGTTGTTTTTAATTAATTGCTTCATTTACACTGATCATTAAGCCCAACTCCCTTCATTAAAAAAAAATCAAAATCATTACAGCCATTTTTGAGCAAATTAGAAAAAACCAAAAAAGTTTGCTAAACTGAAGGGCTCATTGTATGGGAACCACCGTTTAGAAATTGATTACTGAAAAAATTGCAATTCCATCTTATAGAACACTATAAAAACTATGCCAAACGAAGTTTGAGTCAATTCAATCAAGCCGTTGCGAACTTATGGTCATTTGAAAAAAAGCAATTTAAATCTGATTTTCGTTACGACCATTTAAGCCAAAAACCAAAAACGCGATTTTATTACAAATATCTTAGGTAATTTAAATTCTGAGTTTAATCAAAATCGTTAGAGCCGTTTTCGAGAAAATCCAAAATAAAAAAAAATCAACAATTGTTTTTCTTTAAACTGCTATACACCAAGTTTGAAGAAAATCCGTCAAGCCGTTTAGTCTGTAGCTGGACGTGAAAAAGCGCACAGACGCACAACCGCACATCCACAGGCTAAGATGATGCTTTTCTATAGGCTCTAGCTCTAGGGAGTACCTACCGTTGTTTTATCTAAACACATTTTTAAAACAGACAAAAATGCTTAATTCAAAAACAAAAGGTCGGTAACTACACCAATACTACGCCCCCCTCTTGCAACATCTTGCAACTGCTTCTGTTTAAGTAAGGTACTTTGTGGGTACTTTGTGGGGAAAAAAGCCACCAGGGTCATGATGAATTACCTGGGTAAATTCTAAGAACAAATCTTTCTTCAGTTAGGGTTAACCTGCAATTTGTTGTTAAGAAAAATTATTTAATGGTACAAAATTTGTATTGGTAAATTTCCCCTGCTGCGATTTTTTCCAAGTGTCATCAAATGCTTGCGTTTTTTTGCACGCTTGTCATTGACTTTTATTTTTATTATTTTTACGTTCATTTAAAAATCTTATTTTTATCACGCATTTCTGGAGAAAATCGATCCCAAGGTCAAAAAATTACTATGTGCAGCAAAAATGGAACAGGCTAGAAACTGGATATCTTAAAACTGAGACAAGATATCAAACTTATTTAAACACATTTAAAACTAGGTTCTAGTTTTTCTTGTAAAAATAATGTACCAAACAACAAACAAAATAATTTCTATTTAAAATTCCACTCCGTAAGTTAATCAATTTTTAATTACATACTAGTAGGGTAGAAGGGGGTGCATTTGCCAGGATTTAGGAAAATTGTCCTTACATACAGCTTTTCCGTGGTTTATATTTTGTTGATATTTAATATGTACCTTGACGTTGTTATCTTCACTTTAAAGTATATTTCATCTTAATATCTCAATTATTTCTATTTTTAATGATTTAACAAAAAACAAAAAAAGGATGTGGCAAAGCCTCCCCAGTAGGGAGGTTTTGCCAAGGACGTAGGGGAGGGTTTACCAGGTACCTAAATATCAAATTTAAAACAAATAAAAATACTTATAATGATAATAACGTAACAAAACAGATTTATTCATTCATATATATTAATATTAACTTAAAAGTGTATACTAAGTACGACTTTTCTTAACATGTTCAGTTCATATTTAGTATTTGAAACCTTTTATTCATAGTTCACAGCACTTGGTCAGGTTTAAAATTAACGAAAAAACAATAAGTGAGGTTATTTAAAAAGTAATAAATAGGTAGATTTAAAATTAACGGCTGCATCATTTAGTGTTGTAGGTATATTTAATTTATGTTGAAAACGAAGGTAGCAGCAGCACGAGATGTTCCCAGTGGATGAAAGGGTGTTGGTAACTTTAATTATATTTGATTTCGGTCAACGCCCGAAACATCCTCAATAATCCTCAATATTGGAATAGGCTTAAAAAAAGCGGATCCCTTTTGTTTTTTTTCTCAAAAAATCGATTTGGAAAACACTTCCGCTCTTAGAAGTTATTTGTCCGACGTACCTTACAAGGACGAAGGACATAGTTTCTAGTATATCGTATTCGCGCACCCGATTTTTCTCCAACTCATCACTGCTCTGATAGTTGTCATCACTTTTTCTTCAATTCCAAGCCCTGTGGACTTATCACTGTCAGCTAAGCTGAAGTGATCATTTTCTTCATCAGAAGAAATCGAAGCAGATCTTTTATGTACTGCTGTTCTCATTTTTCCCTCGTCGATTTCTGGGCGATTGCCCTTTTTGGTATAATTGCGCAGCATTATCTGAGCTGTGAGCTGAAAAATAGGAAGAATAGGATAGAATAGGGCACCCCCAAAGTGGCTTTGTGGTTGGTAAATGTAACCCATGGGGTGAATTTACCACTGGTAAAAGCAACCCATGGGGTTATTTTACCACAGGTAGAAGCAACCCATGGGGTGAATTTACCACTGGTAAAAGCAACCCATGGGGTGAATATACCCTGGTAAAAGCAACCCATGGGGTGAATTTACCCTGATAAAAGCAACCCATGGGGTGAATTTATCACTGGTAAAAGGAACCCATGGGGTGGGTTTGCCACTGGCAAATGCACCCCACAAAGTGGCTTTGTCAGGCAAAGCCACCCCACAAACAAGTGGCAAATGTACCCCACACACTGTTCTTTTATAAACTAATTTTTATCTTTTTTTCCTTGTAAGCGACTAATATTTATCACTTCTACGTACTACACTAAATATATTTATAAAAGATATTTATATCTAAAATTCACATAGCACTATAAAAACTACAAATTAACGACCACTGTTTACCTTATTTTTTTGGTTCGAGCAGACACAAAAAAAGCACACACGTCCAACTTGGTTGGTGTGGGAAGGTTGCAATTAGAGATGTGAAACAAAAATCGATTTTTCGATATTTTACACTTTGTTGGTTTGACCGAAAAACTGAATTGGCAAATGTACCCCTATGGCGAATGCACCCCCTCCTACCATACTTACCTACTATTTCAAAATTTTAGCAATTGTTAACAAATTTTTTAATACAATTTATATTTTACATTATGTATGTCTTATTTATTTTCGCTTTATTATCTACTAGCCTTTACGCTCGGTTTCGCTCGCTTTTCAGCTGATCTAGAAGTAGCCTGTAGCCTGAGGAGTCATCTCTTGTAATCTGGCTACTTGTATAGCCCGAGCTTTATTATTCCTCTGTGAAAGATTAGATTTGCGTTTTCGAAGAATTTCGAAAGACTACGAATTACAAAAAAAAAATGGCGAACAATTGTAGGTACAATTAGCTTTCAGATATAAAAATGAATTATAATAACACAGTGGGACACTTGGGCGTATACGCATTTTTCCTTTTTAATTTTATTTAATTCATTTATGTTTGTGCAGGTTCTCTAAAACATTTATTGGAAATTTTCTGACTTAAAAACAACGATAAAATATTAAAGTACACTCGGGCGTATGTGTACTATTTTGCTCGGAGGGGCAGAACAGGCATTAGGCGACAAAATCCAGCCGTATAGAAAAGTTTTGCGTATTTTAATAGGCATAATGTATGTCCTTTTTCTGTATGTCCTTTTCTGTATCCCTTTTATTAAAAATTTAATGATGATTCAAGAATATTTTTTTTTTTTTTTTTTTTTTTTTTATAATGCACACGCGCTTAAGGGGTTTGTTATAGCCCTTTTAATGATAAGTCACAGCGCGAGCGATAGGAAGCTAGGAAGGAAAAGAAAGGAGGTGTCGATGAACATTGATCTTGAATGTTTGAAGATCAAAATGGCAAGGAAAAATTGTGCCAGGCAATCCATTCCACATTCGTGTTGTACGGCTAAAGAAAGAATCTATATTTCACGGTACGTCCGAAATTGGGCTCAAGTGTAAACTGATGAGCGTTCATAGCAATACGAGTATTACGGGGGAAATGTTTAAGGGGTAGAACGCAGCTGGCTACTTCGAGTGAGCACTTTTTGTAAAAGAATCTGTAAAATAAGGAAAGACATGAGACATTTCGACGATGTTCGAGTGACGGAAGTGTTTCCATAATGTTTCTCTCTCCTATCAATTTTAACGCTTTTTTCTGAACTCTGTCGAGCAGGTGGAGAAAAGTTTAAGAGGCACCTGCCCAGAGATGGGAGTTATACTCGAGTTTAGGGCGTATAAACGCTTTGTTAATTGTAGCCAGATCAGAAGGGGTGAAAAACTTCTTGCATCTATTAAGAAAGCCTAAGCATCTTGCAGCATTCTTGGCAATCTCAAGTATATGATCATACCAACGAAGATTGTCACTGATACACATACGGAGTACTGATAGCTTTTCGGCCTCCTCTCTGTGCTAAATTTCATACAGATCCGTTTAGCCATTCTGGCGTGATTTCAAAAATTTAAATAAATCCATCCCACGGGAACCAAACATTTTACCAAGATAAAAAGTAGCCTATGTGCTATTCCAGACTATAATCTATCCCTGTGCCATTTTGTATCCAAATCCGTTCCGCCGCTCTGGCGTTATTGAGCAACAAACATCCAATAATCCAAACATCGAAACTTTCACATTTATAATATACAAAAGTAGGATTAAAATTAATGAATTAACTATATACAATAAACATATTTCATTAATATGTAGAAAATACACACAACATAAATAAGTAATGCCTTCCTTAAGCCAAAATTAAGCTCCATAAATTAAATTGATTTATAAAAATAAATACGTTGAATTAAAAAGTTATTTTAAAATATTACTTTGTAAACTATTTTTATCTTCAATGTTATTATTTTAAAAATTCTCGTTCCCATTTTCTAAAACTAAATCCGTCCCTGAATTCTAACATACTACATAACATTCCCCATACCTAGTACGCTGTGATTGAGAACGTGCTTTTATGTTAAAAACCTCGGAAGCTTAACTAGCCACACACAATCATTTCGCATGCCTTTATTTAATCCCTTACCTCCCCATTCAACAGTTGTTTTTTTTTTTCATTCTCTTTAATATAAACAATTGTCTTCAACTTTTTAAATTGAAAAAAAGCTTTAATATCCAAACTTTATTAATTCGTTTTTGAATTAAGTTCCTTAACGGAGTTGACCAAATTTTAAGAGACCTTGTAGTGGATATATATGTAAGTGTAAGTATTACTTGCGTACTTTTGGAAATTGGATTAAACCTAAGTCGACTCTAATTTTTGGAAAGAAAAAATTATTAATTGCTTCATAACCTACGTCATCACACTCCTTAGATAATAGTTTTCAAAAGACATACACTACACACATAGTCACCATAGAATAAATCAATGACTTTCCACTCCTGCCTTCTCACCCACAAAAGCATAAATCAAAGTCATCATTCAAGCACTTCTTGAAGTCAGTATCAGCAGTATATAAATGTATCTTCAACCTTACAGCTTCGTCCCATGTACCCATCCTAACACCATTCAACCCAAAAAGAATTCACCCTGTGTCATCACTTTGGCTAAGCAGAATTCCCATCCGCTCCGTCTTATATCTGTATACTTTTATGATACAGATTTTCAGACACTACGTATGTATATATGTACATAAATAAGTTGTGTATTAAAGACATTTAGAAAATGTGTTGTGAATTGTGTTGTGTGCCTTAGTTGGTGAGTAGCTAGGGGATTTTCCCTTCTTCTCCGAAAACAAAAAGCAACAGAAGCCTACAGCTACAGGTTTCGATTTGGGTAGGAAACCCCCCGCTTTATCCCATTCAGATTCAACTCAACTTTGCCAACACCCGTACGCGTCGCGTAGTATTGTCGTCCGTACTCCCGTACCCGTATAGTTGTTGTATGAAGTTGAAAGCATGCAAAAAGATAGGTACATACCAAACTGAATTACAATTTAAAAGCTTCGAATATATATTTTATTGGCACAGTGATTGTTGGAACGTCTTGTTGGACGTATCGTCTCCGTATCTATCCGCACCTATACCGAAAATCTGAGCTCAATTTAACTCACAAGCAAAATATCTTAAAACTCGAGCAAACCCATAAAATAAAGTGTGTGTATCTTGTTTAATTGACCAATTTTAATTTATTGGAACACAGTAAGTTAAAGTGTGATTTAAAGTTTTTGTTTCTACATTATTATATCTAAATGTTTTTAAATACGGATTTTCTTTTTTTATTGGGTTGTTGGTCAAGATATTTATTAAAAAGTACTTTTGGGGTTTTTTTTCAAGTTAAGAGTTAAGTTTAGTTTCTGTTTGTAAAATGTAATTTACTGTGTTGTGTGCAATGGCATGTGTATCTTTTGTATAGGCAGTTGGTGGTTTGTATTTTTTTTTTATTTGGAATCCGACGGGCAGTTAATTTTTGCAAAAAATTTACCTGCATTTAAGTTGAGTGTGCCAACTTAAATAAGACTTAAATTCAAGGTTAATGAGATTGCGGTTAAGTTTCTTATATAAAATAATAATACTAAATTAATTAATTTTTTAGGTTTAAAGGATTTTTGTATAGTTTTATTAAACAAAATAAAGAAGGCTGCTTAAATATTGTATTAAGTCAAAATAAATGTGTATGCAGCCTATGTTACAGATAAAATCATTTGTCTTATAATTGTAACTTAACATTAATTTATTTTATTAAAAATTTTCAAAATTAACCGATTTTAGAAAGTGGTACTTATTTTACTTAATATTACTTTCTGTTTTTTTCGATCTTATTCATTTTTCTTGTCATACATTTTTTTTCTGTTTTTAATGAAGAAATATTAACAATGCTCTACTTAAAAAAAAAATGTAAGGAATAATTTAAAATAAAATATTTTCATCAAGGGGGCTTTGTGTGAAGTGAAATAATGTAAATTTTATGCTTAAGCATGATATTTTCATTGGAATTAATTTTTCTTTATAACGATCAAAAATTTTGAACCGAAAAAAAGTATTTATTTTGCACAAAATCTTACTTTGAAACTTCAGATACCTACCTATTTTCGATATTTTAGTTTATTAAAATTTTCAGAACTATCGAAATGTTAAATTTTGTACAAGGCTACGGAATAATCAAGCACCCATTTAAAAATGAAAAACGCTGCTATATGTATCTTTTATGAGTTGCAGTATAAAATTATTTAACTTTTCGGTATGCTCCCATGGTCTATCGAAAGTCAAAAGAATATTGAAAAGAAAAGTTAAAAATTGGGTATATGAGTACATACACATACCTACTGATTTTTACTCGTGATTGAAGCACATTTAAAAAAAAAGAAATTGATACATATGTATATGTATAATCAAACATGACATTCGCATGGTGATGTCAATTTAAGTGGCTCCAGCGATTATGTCCGTTTGTGGTGTCTATCTGCCAGGGTGTATCAAAAGCTTCAACCAATTTTCTTTAAATTTGGTATGTAATACAGATTTTTAAGGCTCAAATCAAACGGTTACCTGCCTTATAGCCTTGAAAAAAAGCTTATATCTAGCAAGTTCTCCAACAGCTTTAATAAAAGAAGTTCTCTTAGCGATTGGTAAATTCGTATTTCTTATGGATATAAAATTTTGTTCTAAAAAGGCGTTACATTTTACATAATGTACCTATTGCATTCAGCGGAAGAAAATCAAGCCTTACGATCATCACACGGAGTGTGATTATTTAGCCAATGTTTTCGTGTTTTAATGAAGAAGTAGGTGCAACAAAAGTAGTAGGTAAACTTAATTACGTAATATTTTGAAAAAATTAGTTTGACATTTTTTTATTTTTTTTTTTAATTTTGTAGTTTGAAAATTAATTTTCCTAAAATGGTTCACTAATATAACTTTATTTTAAAGTACAATAATTGAACAAACAATCCTGACTTTACAAAAGAGTATGGCTTGGCATTGTAGGAATAACTGTTGTTTTTCGATTTTTTTTTCAATTTAAGTCATTTTGTTTATATAATTTTTTTATAATTTTTGTCTTGTCTTAACTCAACCTACTCACTCTAGCTTTTTTATACCGATCGCCGTGTAGATACTTTATAAAATTTCGAAAACAAATTACAAACTAAATTTTATTTTTCAAAAAGTTATAAATTTTCGAAAAAGTTTTGATTGAATTGATTCTATGACTAAAGTTTCACAAACTGGTTTGCTTCAATTTTTGCTACTATTTTCGGAAATTTAAAATAAACCATTAGAACGATTTCGATGTTTGTTGCTTAAATACGCAATGGAATAATATTGAGGGGATAAAGATAAACGTTCTGTTTTGCTCAGAAAACATCAGTTTTTTTATAAAACTGCAAAAAAATAGCCTAGTTGAAATTCATATTTAAGTTTTGTGTTTGGTTTTAACAGAGGAAGCTTCTTTATTTTTTTTTGTTTGTGAGAATACAGAAAAGCCTTAATGTCTACACCCCCTCTTCCTAGACACTATGCCTGAAAATGGTTATTTTTTCCCGTAAGCAACGCTCAATGCATTTCAGCTTTACGTTTTTAATTAACTAATGAGAAAGATTATCTTACACTAAAGCAAAATGCAATTGCCATTCTCAGGCTATTTCTTATAACACCTTTTTAGATGTTCATTTTCAACGAAGAAAAGATTGAAAATGTGTGAGTGCTATATATGATATTGAATTTAATGACTTTGGTAATTCGGTAATTAAAAACAGTTTTAATTGTAATTTGAAATTCATCTATTGCATATAAGAAAATAAGCTATTATGTATCGCTAATGAGGTACGTCGCCTATACTTTAAACGTATTTTATAGTTAAAACTTTTCACTTAATCATTAAAGAATGACGGTTTGTTTGAAAAAACTGCTCCTAAACTTATCCGTTCTTCTCCACATCTTACTACTTTTCTAGTTAGCTCAGATTATTTTAAAATGATAGCAACCGAACAATATGTAAGTGAGTGGTATCTATTAATTCGAATCTCAAAAACTATCTGCTTGAATGTTTCTATACGACACTTCCAACTAGCCGAAGAAACCTAGTGGGAGATTGACAAAGCTAAATTTATGTTGAGTCAGATAATACAAGAAGTAACTTCGAGTAAGAGTACCCAGTGATCGAAATATAACATGAATAAAGGTATCGTCAAAACAGCCACTAAAAAAATGCTCAAGACTTTTTCTTGTGAAAAAATTTCATCACATGTGGAAAGTGTTGACCTTCCAATATTTTTATTTGTATCCAATGTCACATTTGAAGAAATGATGCCGTGTCAAGAGATAAAAAAAGGCAAATTCGTTGGGCCAGACGAGATACTTTACGTGAATTGGATATTGATATTAAACAAAGGGATAAGATAAGATACGAATCGACTTCCTATTTCCTTCCAATGTGAAACTCGAAGCTGCGATAATCGTCGTTCAAAATCACACAACATAACATGGAGATTGTCGGGCGATTGAGCCTAACTGTCATTATGAAGTATAGAAACGCATGCCAGCGACTGAAACCCATGTGGTTGTGACTTTTGAGAATAAGACGGGGCAGTGACAATGCAATGGTTTTTAGGTTGATCCGAAGTAGAAATCACAAAACGTGAACTTGGATACAGAAAGAGAAATACGTCAGAGGCAACAAAACATCCTTTTTGAAACTAGTTCATTTTATTTGAAATTGCAGTGGCAGTGATCCGATCCCAATTACAACGCTTTCACAAACTACCTAATTGTGTATCATCTTATAGAAGCCAGAACTGACGGTGTTCTATCTAAATTTATATTGAATTCCATGAAACCAAAAAACCAATCTCGATTTGATCTCGAGCACTTTTCATTTTCCATGAAGCCAAAAAAGCAATCTAGATTCGAACTCAGATTGAATCTAGATCACTTTTTGCGAATCTCGATTCAGAGCACACAAAATTGACATTCCTAAACGTCATCAGTTGGAAATTTGTTTTTCTCATTGTGGTTTTGTGAAAAGAAGCACATTTATTTGCAAAATAATATTTTATAATTTTTTAAGAGTGGAGTAACAACTATTAATTACTTTCCATTATCATCCCATGATGGAGATTTGTTAAAGTAAAGCGATAGGCATTCCGTAAAAGATATTGTTGCAAAGCAATCAGACGAAGAAGTGGACTATCATTCCAGCTTTTAATGGCACAAACACAATAACAAAACCAAAATCAATCTCATTTTGTTTTCCATGCAACCAGTAAAATTGTGAAATCTAGATCTAATCCGAGAGCGAATCTGAAAATGTGGAATTCACCATTAGTCACTAATTTGGGAACGATGTTATTAAAATGTCCCTTGTTACTGATGCAGGTTAAAAAGCACTGAAAATTCAATTTTAAGTTAAATTTTGTTTGCTTGCGTAGTTTTGAGTTTTGTTTCTATTAAGTCAGGCGTAGGTTCTTGTACTGTATTTACATCCTTTGATAATACAAACCTTATCTTTTTGAGTTAAATATTATTTCTGGCATTAATTAAGATTACATTAATACCACTTATTTTTCATATACCTTAACATAATAACAATATCAAGCTTAACATCTATACCTAAACTAATAGCTACATCTGAATCATGAGCCAAAGCTTACAAGCTGATAAAACTGGTGGTGGCAACGAAAATCATTGCACTGAAACTAAACCAAGCAAAAGCCCTGAAAGCGTAAGATCATTAAATTAACTTTTAGTGTCTATCTTCCATGAAACAAGATTGTATCGCTAAGCTATTGCAATTAGTATAACGAAATCAATAACATTGTTAAACCATGAAAAAGCAAGCACCTGCTTATAATCAAATCGTGTTTCATGAAACTAAACACTTAAAGATACTGTATCTGCACGTGTTGTATGTATATTATAATGAAATATGTACTAAATTTAGACTACAGCTATAAAAATGTGTTGCATTAGTCTTGACATTTCTTTAAATAACATTTTGTTTTACGACAGATCGACATGGAAGTTGCAGAATTCAAGGACTTCGCCAAATCTATGATTGATTATATCGGAGATTATCTGGAAAACATTAGAGACAGGTAAACAAATTTTCTTATAATAAAAAAAAAAGTTTCTAAAGACTTGTAATGAGATACCAATTGATACTTGACAACCTTTCAATTACAAAAACAAGAATAATTTATATTGATACTTTTTTATTTTGACTCGCAAATAAGATACATTTTGTATTCAAGATTAAAATTTATTGAACACACTTTAAACATTGAACAACCGGCTTACCTCTTTTATTTTGAAAAGACTTTGTCTGGTGTTTATTGTTTTGGTATTCTGAAAAACTTGTTACTCCATCGTAATTAATCGGCGGAGGCTAACTAACTTTTACCTGCTGGTTACTTCTACCTTGACATAGAATTTGACGGTGATTCATTTGTGGAGGTTAACTAACTTTTACCTGGTGGCAACAACCTTGACACTGAGAATTAATCAGGCGTGTAGGTTTCCCAGTACTTTCACTTAATGAGTTTTGTTATTGATAAAAATGAACTTGCCTTTGCTTTGTAAATGACAGCATTGTATGTAGGTACATAAAACCTATAGTATTCTTTAATATGCATTTGACTGTATTGGCCTCTAGTGCCTCGAAACTTCGATTCTAATTCATTATATGCAGAATAGAACTTGAAGATAAGAGCTGCTGCTGCTAGTAGCCACTGATGCAACAGCAATCACTTCCTGATCATACTTCATAGTTATAGTACAATCGTTTATATAGCAAAGATGACAGGTCAGTAGATGTGTCAAAATTGTATCGTTGCGGATGTGATCGCAGGTTATTTGATATGAGGTAATGGAAAATTGTGCTGTTTGATTTTAGATGATTCCACAAACATAATTTAATTTTACCAAATTGAGGTTGTTCAACAAAAATGGCGATTGTGGGCGTGTTTGTGGGCGGATTTTACCGGTTCAAGAACTTAGCCTTACTCTTGAACCAAAGATTATATATACCAGCTTTCCAGCTCAAAAATTGCGACCTCTAGAGAGTATACATAAGGACGGACGGACGGACATGGCTAAATCGAATAGGCTTTTGATTCTGAGTCAGATTATTATACTTTTCCATACCTAACGGTATTATTTTTCAATGTTACAAACTCCATACCAAATACAATATACCCGTTCTATGGAATAGGCTATAAAAACTAGTGTTCAGAAACTAGTAAATAAATTATTTGCGATGCGAAATATTTTACAGAGGTTTGGGATTGTTTTTATAAAATAAAATTGTTGGTGAAAAATTAAATACAAATATATGTAAAAATATGATTAATTTTTATTTTGGTATTTGTTTAAGTTGTCTTTTGTATACAAAACTAATGAACTTCATCAAGACACAATTCTTTCTTTAAGAAAATTTTGATGTTCAAGTTTGAAATAAAGGCTAAAAGTAGGTGAAAAATATCCCTTTTAATCCAATTTACACAGCGATGTAAACGTCAAAATTTAACCAGGGGATCAAATTTAGCCAGCGTTTTAACGCAATTGACACACAGCCTTAAAACATTTTGAGTTTTCATTTCCTCCCCGTCATCCATACAATCGTGGCCGCAAATTTTGTAAATTCTTCAAAAGAAGTCAGAATAATTATTATGGACTGAGTCTATGTTTAATACTTTGGTTTGAACGAATCTCAAAGGTCGATTTAAAAGCACCTAAGACTACAAGCAATCTTTTACATAAAGCTTGTATGTCCTTGGCTTAAAATGGGACTTTGAACAATTTTACCGATTTACCTCAATGAAGGATTTTACTTTCATATTCTTAATGTATATTTGCTGTTCAATGTGCAAAATGACAACGATGAAATCGGGGGTGGTCTTCCCAATCTTGACGAAACAGCGAGAGCTCTCCATATTCATCCTGCACGTGCACAATCGAACGAGTTTAGCAAGTATACCACGATATGAAGTGGCTCTGTATAGCTATCATCTCTATTCACGCTGTCATGGGTGGATTTAAAATATATACATAGATGAAAAAATGGATGCATATTAACCTGGAATCCTGAGGTTTTTTCCAAAGTTGTTGGACATTGACAATTTGGTAGATGGTTAACTTACATACATGGCCTGAAGCCACACTAATCGTGATCGTCACCAATCTTGTCGCACACGAAAGGTTTTAATTCAGAAAATCACACAGAGCAGTCAACAAGATTTAATAAACCACGATAAATTAATAATTTTGTATTTAGGAGAGTTCAGAGTTTCTCCTTTTTTGTGGATTCACTAGGATAAGTTCCGTTTGTCAGGCAAGCTTTTATCCGACTGAATGCGCCATACCGAGTCATCTGCCTCTGCTTTGGAGAGCTCGGCAAGCTTGTTTGACTTATGTTAAGGTATGGCTTCCTTAGTTTATATGGAAATCTTACCCATCATCCCTTAAAGTCTTGATTGAATGGATCCTACTTCGTGACAACGATTACTGGGTTCTCCTTGTCTTGTTACAGTTTTTCGAATTCTCAGCACCGACTGTGTATCTACTACGACATTTCTCCGCTCATTTGCAGGATTTCGGGCTTTTTACTCCTAAAACAAATGTTTAACCCTCTGCTTTAATTTTCAAACGTTGCCTATAGTATAGCACTCATAACATAACCATATACGACCGCTTGCTTTTAGAACTTCCTCTTTTTCTTGCTGAAAAGCCGATAAAAAGAGAAAGAAGGAACTATTTTGCTCGTAGAGTACACCGGAGAAACTTTGGCAGCTATGATTCTGGCTTTCAGCATTTACTGATAGGCTAAGGCTTACTGGCTGCGCACAATGGTGTAGAAGCAGCAGGAGCACGCAGCAATGTCAAAGTTAATGTCAAAAAAAGTAGCTCACAAAGCAGCATACACGAATACAATGCGCGCGTAGCACTGAACTCAAACAAAAATCATGTCTGCCATTTTGGTTTGTTGTTGTTTTGCAGCGCAGCAGGTTCGTGAAGTTCAAGTCGTTACTACTACTCTCTCTACTGCAGCTGCTACTTCACATTGTAGCCGTGCAATACGATTTACGTACATTTAACTTCAACATTGCTGCGTGATACTGCTGCTGCTACACCATTGTGCGCAGCCAGTTAGTTATTATTATTATAGTTATGTGGGCCAAGCGACACTCTTTGTCGTTATCTACCTATCCATCAGGTGTTCCGTTGTGGTCGCATATAGTGAAACCCTTCAGACAAGTTTTTAAGACCTAGTTCAAGGATAGTTAGTATGGTACCCATTATTTTGTATTTATTAATATTTCCATAAACCAATTATTGAGTATTTTTACAAGTTTAAAATTTATTCCCATATTTCCATATAGACGTGTTCTTCCCGAGGTGAAGCCTGGTTATCTTCGTCCCCTTATCCCAGAAAATGCTCCCCTTAAACCTGATAGCTGGGAAGATGTTATGTCCGACATTGAGCGTGTCATAATGCCTGGTGTTACACACTGGCATAGTCCTAAATTCCACGCATATTTTCCAACTGCCAACTCCTATCCAGCAATTGTTGCTGACATGCTCAGTGGGGCTATTGCTTGTATCGGCTTCACTTGGGTAAGTTTATATAACCTTTTTTCGAAATACACACAACAGTCCTAAAATTTATATTTTTTAATAGATTGCAAGTCCAGCTTGTACAGAACTTGAAGTAGTGATGCTCGACTGGTTGGGTAAAATGCTCGATCTTCCAGATGAGTTCCTAGCTTCTTCAGGTGGCAAGGGAGGTGGTGTCATTCAGGGCACTGCCAGTGAAGCAACTTTGGTGGCTCTTCTTGGGGCAAAGGCAAAGAAAATTTTAGAAGTCAAGGAACAGCACAGCGACTGGGATGACAATACCATTATATCAAAATTGGTTGCGTATAGTTCTGCTCAGGCTCATTCTTCTGTAGAAAGAGCAGGACTTTTGGGTGGAGTTAAATTGAAGTCCATACCAGCAGATAAGAACAACAGATTGAGAGGGGCAGCCTTAGAAGAAGCCATTAAAAAGGATATTGAAGACGGACTTATTCCATTTTATGTTAGTTATACAAAATTTGAGATTTTAGAAACAGTTCTTGATTTATTTTTGTTTGTTTCCAGGCTGTTGTTACACTTGGTACAACAAATTCATGCGCATTTGATAATCTAGAGGAATGTGGACCGGTCGGCAATAAGTACAATGTTTGGATTCATGTCGATGCTGCTTATGCAGGTTCGGCATTCATCTGCCCAGAATACCGATATCTCATGAAAGGAATTGAAACTGCAGATTCTTTCAACTTTAACCCACACAAGTGGATGCTGGTTAACTTCGATTGCAGTGCCATGTGGCTCAAGGATCCCACTTGGTTGGTCAACGCTTTCAATGTGGACCCACTTTATCTCAAACATGATATGCAAGGATCCGCACCTGATTATCGTCATTGGCAAATTCCTTTGGGTCGTCGTTTCAGGGCTTTAAAAATTTGGTTTGTGTTACGTCTTTATGGAGTAGAAAACATTCAAACTCATATCAGACGTCATTGTGGGTTCGCTAAGCATTTTGAAAAGCGTTGTCTCGAAGACTCTCGCTTCGAAATTGTTGGAGAAGTTAGTATGGGATTAGTTTGCTTCAGATTAAAAGGACCCAATGAAACCAACGAAGTACTCTTAAAAAGAATTAATGGCCGTGGTAATGTGCATATGGTTCCATCGAAGATAGGAGATGTTTATTTCCTCCGAATGGCAGTATGCTCACGTTTTACTAAGACTGAGGATATGGATTACACATGGAAGGAAATCAGTGCTGCTGCTGATGAAGTTTTGAAGAATTAGATCAGTGATTAACTGCACTTTATTTTGTAAGACAATACTGATAATACTCTTGGGACCAAATGAAAAAATCTTTTCGTTTACTATAATTAATATATGCTTTCAAACCTTACATACGACATCGCTACTTAATTTTATGAACAATTTATTATGTAAAACCAAAAATATGTGTACATACATAATATACATTTTAGTTATAATTATTGCATAAATATACATTATACATATACTATATACAATATTCATATACATCTTACGTGTTACTATGAATTAAAAGTTAAAATTAAATGTTTTTGGCGTTGTTTTATATTTTATGATGGCCATCTTTAACGTAAAAAGAAAATTAATTATGAATTTTCTGAAGGAAAATAGTTTCTTCTACTTCTATCTATCATTCAACGCACAAACGGGGCCCATGAGACTTAAAAACTTAGCCCCACTTTGGGTGCCATCTGTAACGTAAAAATAAATGAAATTAATATATAAATATTAATTATGAAGACGAGACGGGCCATATTACCGCCAACAGACACCAAACGCCTTCACCTAAATACCCTATGGATATTCAAGATCCAAACCCATGCCCAACGACAACACAACCCAAAGAGGAAGCAGGAAGAAACAAGCACCCCTTACACCCTTGTGAAGGAGTAGGTTCGGTTATTTTTGAATACCTTGGCAACAAAAAGTCGTAGAGCCATGCGGTTTCCAGTGTTGGATTAAAGATTAATGGGAGCATTGAATTCTGAGAACAAAAATTATACTTAATAACGTAAAGTTTTGAAAAAAATTAGTTTTAAAATAATTTTTTTTAAATTTTTTTTTTCAAAATTTTGAGTTTGAAAATTTATATTTTTTAAACTATTCGTTAAAACAATTTAATTTAAAAACAAAATGAAAAAAGAAGTTTTTGGCTTTCCAAAAAGGTATAACACGGTGTTGTAAACGAAGCCGTTGATTTTTAATATTTTTTTTTTACAAAATAAGTCAATTTTTCAGAAAATTGCCCCTCCTGGCTAAACGGGGGAGAATAGACCCCCCTCCCATACGATTTTTTTCTTGTCTCAACTCAACCTACACGCTCTAACTTTTTGGCACAACGCTCGTGAATCACCCTGTATATTTAGTCAAATTATTTTGGAAAACATAGTTTCGCAATGTATCATTTCGCAATTTTCGTTTAATAAATTGGTCGATTAGAGACTTTTATTAATTCGAATTTGAATGCTTGGATGTTTCATATTTGGAATTTTATTGTTTGGCTCTTTTTAATTTGGCATTCGATTTGTTTGGTATTTTATTGGCTTGCATTAAATAACATGCTTTAAAATTTCGCGCCAAATTTGGTATGTTATAATAAGAAAATCAATATTTCGCTGCAACTGTATTGTAGGCCGCGCTAATATTTTTCTAAGTCACAAATAACCCCAAGTCCGAACTATAATGGGCATGGGCCACCATGTGCTTCTATCAAACCTTAACGAACTGTTTCTTAACGATTCTAAAACACAATGACGAACTACAAGGAACACTTAGAATGTATGTAAATACAAGGTGAGCCAAAAGAAATCACCCTGTAGCAGAATACAGCAGTGCTGGCAACACCCAACACATTGATTTCTCCAGCTATATACCTACTCCATATTTCAGTCACGCCACACCAACTGTTTATGTTATGTGCTCATTTGATAGTACATAACAAGCATCACAGTTTTGTAAATACCTGCCGTTACTTTACCACAACGGGTCTATTTGATCAAGATATAAAAGAAAGTAGAAGAAACACATTGCATCTCAGTATTTGTCAAACTCTCTAGAAAATAATAAATAATCTTTGTTAATACAAAACGTTATCTAATTAGTTTTTATTTTCGAATTCCCATAGAACTAAATTGGTGACCACCGACTCTGGACCCTTTTACAATTATTAACAAAAAAGCACAACGAGATGTCTGAAGGAGAGGACAAGCAGAATGGTTCTAGTGATACAACGCCGCCGCCGCCGCCACCGAAGGATGAAGAAGAACAAAGCGTTGGTTACCCTCCTTCTTCGGTAGATTCGGCGCACGTTCTTAACGCTAATCGCATAAAAGCTCAGGAGTTTTTCACTTCAGATCCGGAGCTCTGGTTTTTTTTGTTGGAGTCACAGTTTGCAGTAAATCGCATCACTTCGGATAACGCTATGTACCATACGGTCGTTTCTCAATTGAACCAAACGGTAGCAGAGAAAGTGAGGACATTTCTCCGTAGGCCTCCAGCACCCGGAAGATATAAAGCCTTAAAGCAGAAGCTTATACAGGAGTTTACTCCCAGCCACCAAGGTAAAATCAAAAGGTTGCTATCACAGATGGAGCTAGGTGATAAAAGGCCGTCGTGTCTGTTAGATCAAATGCGAAACTTGGCAGATGGAACTGTCGATGATCAATTCCTCGCAACGCTTTGGATGGGATGTCTGCCTATTACATTGCAACAAATTTTGTCACCTTGGAACGAAGAATCACTGGACAAATTAGCCAAAATGGCAGATGGCATTGTAGAGACAACAAACATGCTTTCGGTGGCCAGCACAAGCGCATCACAAGCCAACGGGTAGCGGATGGTAAACGAAAATTCGCTCGAAAGGTTGTCTTCGCGAGTTGACGAGATATGTAGACGTTTCGACATGCTGGACAGACAACGACGACGTGAGCGTACACCTTCGCGTTCCCGACGTCGGTATTTGCCACAGCAACAACACAATGTGAAAGATATCTGCTGGTATCACAAGCGATTTGCTGAGGAGGCAACTAAATGTCGGCCTCCATGCTCATTTCAGTCGGGAAACTAAGTAGCCGAGCTCATGTTAAGGCGACTGAGCTTGGCGCCACTTCCGCCCGCCTCTTCGTTCACGATGAAAATACCAGACGCAATTTCCTCATCGACACAGGTGCTGACGTCTCAATAATTCCGCCAACGAGGCGAACACGTTGCTGCAATACAAATATGCCGAGCCCAATTCAACTTTACGCTGCAAACGGTTCAAAGATCAGCACCTACGGGCAAGAACGACTTGTTTTATCACTTGGTCTACGAAGAAAGGTTACTTGGCATTTCACCGAAGTAGATGTGAATGTTTCAATAATTGGGGCCGATTTTCTCAATTTTTATAATTTATCGGTTGACCTCCGCCACCGAAAACTTATTGACAATTCGACTGAAGTATCTCAAGCTGGAATAATCAATGCCTCAAATGCTCCTCAAGTAACTGTTGTTGATCAAAATAATCCGTTTTCTTCTATTTTAAGGGAATTCAAAGACATTCTGGACGATCAACCAGTAAGAAGACTACGAGCGAAAACTGATGTGACGCACTGTATTGTCACACAAGGCCCGCCAGTCACCGCTAAACCACGACGCCTTCCACCTGAAAAGCTGGCTGCAGCAAAATTAGAGTTCCAGGAGCTAATGGCGCTAGGTGTTTGCAGGCCTTCGAAAAGCAACTGGACATCTCCCCTCCATATGGTGCCGAAAAAGGACTCTACTTGGCGGCCATGCGGGGACTTTAGGCGACTGAATGCAGTGACTGTGCCTGATAAATACCCAGTGCCCCACATTCAGGACTTTGCCCATATAGTTCACGGCCGGAGTGTTTTCAGCACTATCGATTTAAAGAAGTCATACCATCAGGTTCCAGTAGAGCCTACCGATATTCCCAAAACAGCAATAATAACGCCTTTTGGTTTGTACGAGTTTATGTTCATGACGTACGGGTTTCGGAATGCAGCGCAGACGTTCCAAAGGCTCATGGACAACATACTTCGAGACCTGGACTTTGCCGTTTCCTACATCGACGACATCTTGGTTGCCTCAGAGAGCATTAATGAGCACGAACGTCACCTACGAATTATTTTTAAAAGGCTAAAAGACAACGGGCTTATCATTAATTTTGCCAAATGTAACTTGGGTAAGTCTGAAGTCCAATTTCTTGGCCATTTGGTTCTACCCGAAGGAATTAAACCTTTACCAAGCAAGGTAGCTGCGATTATGGAGTACGAGAAGCCAAAAGTCGCAAAAGACTTACGTAGATTTTTGGCAATGATTAACTTTTATAGAAGATTCATTCCAGGTGCTATTTCCATCCAGGAACGGCTGCAAGTGTTAATTTTTGGCAATGTAAAAAACGACAACCGTATAGTGAGATGGACAGCTGATGCCGAAGCTGCATTTGAAGAGTACAAAGCCGCGCTATGTAGTGCTACATTGCTAGCCCACCCGGCAAGGAATTCTGCCATTTCCATAGCTGTTGATGCATCAGACTTGGCAATCGGTGCCGTTTTGCAGCAGACAACTAACGCAGATACTAGACCGCTTTCGTTTTTCTCGAAAAAGCTATCTGCCTCGCAGCAAAAGTATTCAACGTACGATCGTGAATTGCTAGCCATTTACGAAGCTATACGATACGTCACCCAGACAAGCCCGCCAGTTGGATTTTATAAGTCAGTTTTCGACTGACATTCGTCATGTCGCTGGAAAAGAAAACATTGTTCCTGATATGCTCTCCAGGATAGCAACAGTAGTTGTCGAAAATAACATCAATTTCCATCAGTTAGAAGAAGATCAAAAAGTTGACCCGGAACTACAGGCACTGATCAACAACAACCGTACTTCTCTTGTTTTAAAAACTATTAAAAATTTGGAATCGTCAAGCAACCTCATCTGTGATGTGTCAGGTACGTACATAAGACCTTTCGTCACTAAAAAATTTCGTCTTCCTGTTTTAGCAAAAATTCACGGTTTGGCACATTTGGGTACACGAGCGACTACAAAATTGATGCAGCAACGATTTGTGTGGCCGAACATGCGCCAAGACTGCAGCAAATTTGTCAAACAATGCGTAGCATGTCAGAGGGCGAAAATTCAGCGACACAACAGAGCACCACTACAAACTTACGACGGAGCGTTTTGATCACCTTCACATCGACTTGGTTGGTCCATTGCCTCCATCAAATAACTTCACGTACTTGCTTACAATTATAGACAGGGCAACTTGCTGGCCGGAAGCAATACCCATCAACGACATAACAGCAGTAAGCGTAGCGAACGCGTTTGTATCAGGCTGGATATCACGCTTTGGTGTCCCATCACGGATCACTACAGATAGAGGGAGGCAGTTTGAATCAAGTTTGTTTCAACAACTTAATAAGATCCTAGGAGTTCATCATTTGCGAACAACGGCCTACCACCCCCAAGCTAATGGGATGGTCGAACGATGGCATCGAGCTTTAAAAGCTGCATTTAAAGCAAAAATGACAACCAACTGGTCGGAAGAATTACCTCTCATATTACTTGGTCTCCGAGTGGCCTGCAAAGAAGATTTTAATGCAACACCAGCTGAGATGCTTTATGGTAAGACCCTTAAAATCCCTGGTGAATTTTTTATCTCTCGGCAGGAAAATATAAGTGACAACGACTTTGTCCGACAGCTGTCTAGGTCTCTGAAAAAGTTTGAACTAGGAGACAACGCTCACCATGGGTCATCAAAAACTGTTTTCGTTCAACCTGCGCTAGCTACATGTACGCATGTTTTTGTTAGAGTAGACGCAATTCGTAAACCTCTGCAACCACCTTACAACGGACCTTTCAAGGTGGAGGAGCGCCAACAAAAGTATTTCAAAGTGAACATTAATGGCAACATGAAGAAAATTTCCATTGATCGCCTGAAAGCAGCTTTCATCGCCACAGAAGACAATATCGACAAACCTAGCTGCACTCCAACGATGTCAGAAAAAACACCATACAGGACTCGAGCAGGAAGATTGGTGAATGTGCGATTTCAATGACTTTCCAGGCTAGGGGCGAGTAATGTAGCAGAATACAGCAGTGCTGGCAACACCCAACACATTGATTTCTCCAGCTATATACCTACTCCATATTTCAGTCACGCCACACCAACTGTTTATGTTATGTGCTCATTTGATAGTACATAACAAGCATCACCGTTTTGTAAATACCTGCCGTTACTTTACCACAACGGGTCTATTTGATCAAGATATAAAAGAAAGTAGAAGAAACACATTGCATCTCAGTATTTGTCAAACTCTCTAGAAAATAATAAATAATCTTTGTTAATACAAAACGTTATCTAATTAGTTTTTATTTTCGAATTCCCATAGAACTAAAACCCTATTGGAAGATGCCAGATTGGGTTATTTATCAAAATTGGGTTATTTTTCAAAATTGCTCACAGCAATTTCAGTATGACAGCCCAATCATAATTGGGCTATAAATAGCCCATATATAAATATAAATAAAACACTTTTCTCCCTCTAAACATACTTTTAATGTAGGTAGTCCACAATTTGCCAGTACCTTTTATAAATTGCAAGTTCATCTGAAAACTTACTACCAAGCTTTAATCCGATTCATACAAAAATGAATTCAATTATTTTCTTCTGATTGCCTCAAGGCCTTTGCTTAAACAAATATCAGATTTAAATAAACTGTTTCAAAATACAAATCTTAACTTTTGTCAAACCCAAGACTGTATTAATCTTCTTGTTAAAAAATGGCGAAATTTATTCTAAAAATTCAGTTTTTTAATTCATCGGCATTGTTATTCCTCCACCAGTTAATTATATTTTTGAAATTCTTAATTATATAAAAACTGAAACAATTTGAAAAATGAAGATGAAATACAAATTTACTGAAATGGAAACAAAATACCCAACTTATAAGTATACTTGGATTGAAAGCTTTAATCAAAAAATGTATACATACTCGTTGATAGTTACCTACGTTTTTACATGACATAGAGAAACGAATACTACCTGAAAACTATAATTTTTTTAAGAAAATTCGCTATTTTAGTCAAACTAGATGCCTAAACGAAAATCGGCCAAATTTTAAGGATCTACTCTGGGAGATAATTAAAAAAAGCTCCGATTTTTTTTTTTTTTTTTAATTGGGCTATGGAATGGAACATGAAATGGCAACCCTGATATCACCGTTAATCAATAACATGGCTAGGCTACCCATAGCTTAAAGATTAATTCCTGCGATTTAAAAACTTACATGTGTGTCAAAGTGTTTCGGATTGAAATACCGCATGTTTGAGAAAAGGCGCCTGTGATTATTATACTAGTCAACATACTATATCAGCGTGTGTTCGTTCATTTACACATGATATTTGGATTGTAGTGAATGTTTCGACATGTCCATTATAGTTGGCCCTACAAGTCCTCGCAAAGATCGCATTGGTTCTCTGAGCATTGACATTGATTTTGACATTTATTAGTCAATGTATTTATATTTTCAAAGCACATTTTATTCGGAAGAGGCCCTGTTAATGAGTCGGACCGATTCCCATGATACAGAATTCTGTTGGTTATTTATTTGCAATATGGGATCCAAGCATTTCATCTGTGTGAGCATGCTGCCAAACGGTCTTATAAATATGCTAAAGTGTGTTCATTTAAAGGAATAGAATCTTTAACTCCAAATTTTGTCCACTGCCCAACACATCTTCAATACGCTTTTCTCACGTTTAGAGTAGCTCGCTGTTCAGAGGTCCAACAACACAACTTTGATGAGAGTCATCTCTCCGATTAAAATTGGAGAAAATTTAGATAAGAAAAGAAGTTTAGTGTACTGACGAACGTCATCAAAAAGATTTTTTTGATTAGAAGTCTTAAAAGAGATCATTGATAAAGATGAGAAAGAGAATCGGAGACAGAATGTAGCCTTGGGGCAAATCATTTATTTTGTGAATATCAGACTGAAAAGTAACTTCTAATAAAAAAGGACGTAAAATTAAAGAACAAAACTATTTATTTGAAATAAATCAAGTGGGACAGAGTGTAGTTTAATTTCAATTATTGCTTTAAAAAATCTGTTTTGATTATTTGTTTCACACGAATTGATATTTCGAAACAAAAGATCTCGAGTTCCACATTTTTGGGTAATACTAACAAGCAAAAGCGAAGGCCTTTAGATTATTCTTTTTACAGATTGGCCACAACAGGCGAAACAAATTAGTTAACAAAATTTATATTTCACCACAAGAAGAATAAACGTAATCATCTGTTTGGTTACTTCGGATAATTTTCAGTCAATCAACCGAAAAAAATCCTTTTGTTATCTATGGCGTTTTCTAATCTGGGAAATGATTTAAGGTACAAGTTTTCTGAAAAACTCGTTCTACGGTAAAGGTATATCTCCAATTTTGAAATTAATTACTAAGGATTTAAGAAAAGATTTACTTTGGCGAAGTACCTTCCCTACTGCATGGAAACAAGCCAAGATAATACCTGTTCCCAAAAATAGAAGTGGTAATGACTATCGACCCATAGCCATATTGTCTTTTCTCTCGAAAGTTTTGGAGAAACTACTAAATAACCAAATTAGAACCTTCCTTACTAACAACAAACTGATTTGCACCAATCAATCAGGCTTCAGACCCAAACACAGCTGTACTACAGCCTTAATTGATAGTTGAAAATATCAGGAATAATTTGGATAATGATAAAGTGACTATATTAACGCTTCTAGACTTTTCAAAGGCATTTGATACCGTCAATCGTTTTATACTCTGTGAAAAACTTAAAAATCAATTCCATTTTTCGTTTCCATCAGTCAAGCTTATTCTTTCTTACCTAACCGGTAGAACTCAGGCAGTTTTTGCTAACAATGTTATGTCAACTTTTCTCCCTTTGGAGAGAGGTGTCCCCCAGGGCTCTATTTTAGGACCTTTGCTGTTCTCGATGTATATTAATGATCTTCCGTCAAGCCCGCTGAATTCGTCTGTGCATATGTACGCAGATGACGTTCAACTATATAATAGTTTTCATCTAGGTATGCTCGAGAATGGTGTGCACGAAGTCAATGAGGACTTAAATAATATTGTTATATGGTCACGCAAAAACGATCTCTGTTTAAATCCAAAGAAAACAAAATGCCTAGTCATCTCTAGGACTACATTTGACACATCTTATTTCCCTGATATATTTTTGAATAACTGTGCTATTGAGTACGTAGATTCTGCAAAAAATCTTGGACTAACATTTAATAAAACGCTAAGTTGGAACACCCATATTAACTTGACGTTATAGGTAAGGTATATAACGGTCTTCGATTGCTCTGGGCGTCTCATCATATAAAGCCCTTAAAAACTCGGTTAATATTAGCAAAAACCTTGATAGTGCCCCCTAATGCTTTTTTGTTGCGAGGTGTTTGGTAATTGTGACTTCGAACACAAACGCAAACTTAACATTGCATTCAACAGTATAACGCGTTATGTTTATGGTCTTAGAAGATATGACCACGTCTCAAGTTTCTCCAAGTCTATCTACGGTATTTCATTCGATAATCTATTTAAATTACGAACTTTATCCATGTTGCACAATATCATACAATCCCATCAGCCTGAATACTTACGTAATAGAATTAATTTTACGCGTTCTGAAAGATCATGCGACCTTATTCCAGTACGCTGTAAATTGTTGGTATCTGAACGTCAGTTTAATGTGCATTCAATTCGTTTATGGAACTCCCTCCCTCGCTCTGTTAAAATTATAAGCAGCCCGACCTTGTTTGGAAAAAGGTTAAGAGATTTATTCTCCTAGTTCCTATAGCTAGTACTTATTTGTTGTGTTATTGATGGTGATGTTGATGATAAATGTGATGATGATGAATTGTTAAATTAAATTTTCAGTTAAATTTAAATTCTCTTAAATCTTTCTTTTTAGTCCGGTCAAAATAGACATTTCGGTTTGCAAAAATTCGCATAAAGCTGAAAATTGGTACAGACGTTGGGAACACCATTTCAAATAAAGTAATCAACATCCCCATCGATCCGAATGGTGCGTTAGAAGTTATTCAAGGTCAAAGGGTCAAATAAACGGTTTTTACAATTTTTCTGGTAAACGGTAGGATTTATCAGAAAAATACATGAGGCAAAGTTGTAAACCATGAAATTATCTACAAAACTTATTAATATCATTTTTTTGTAAGAATAACCATTTCGGAGATATCGTGATTTTAAAACTTGAAGGAGTCACGTTCTATATGATATGCACATACATATATGCCACATGCATACATTTAGTCCAGTCGACAGGTTGGAAAAAGTTGGTGGAAGGTGGAAAAAGTTCGGAAGCTAATGAAACTATCAGATATTGTTGAAGGATAGTTAATAAATATTTTACGAAGTTTTGGACCTCGAGAGCCCTATTGAAAAAGAGGTGGGGGAGGGGGAAGGGGTAACTGCAAAGTTTTCGACCTTGCAACGGTTTTTCCTCAGTAACGTAACGGGCGTACGTAGCATGAAGCACATAGCCATGGGAACAAGCGAGTTAGAAAGATCGAGAGAGAGTGAGATAGAGCGAACGTCGTATCACGCACAGTGCCATGGGGAGAGAGAGCTGTAGGTTAGGTTAGATTTGTTTTATAGTAGCACAAACTGATTCTGCATATCAATTGTGGGTAGGCCGGCGGCTGATGGCATTGCATATATTAACTATAGTATTACCACTTGACGTCGCCATCTATCGACCAAAAACTAAGCTCTAGAATACCATGGGAAGCAACAACAATTTTTTTACGTTCCAATATTTTAATTGTTGTTGTTGCTTCCCATGCTATTCTAGAGCTTAGTTTTTGGTCGATAGATGGCGCACCCCAAGTGGTAATACTATAGTTTATATTATACAATGCTGATGGTTAAAAATAGAAGGGTGGGTAGCAGGGACGGTATGCAATTTGTGTCTTAGCAGACAAGTTTTTCGTATATTGTAGGCAGACAGAAGTGGTCCCAGATTGGTTGTTTTTCCCACCAAAATGGTTGGAAAATAACTATTTGGTGGTAAAGTAGTGGGAAAAAAATCTTGGTGTTTTTTATGGTTGGGAAATTTCCGATTGTTATTTTATCGGGTGATATTACATATTTTAAAGATAATTCAGTACGACATAGGTTTTTTTTTTGTTTTTTTTTGAAAAATGCATTGAGTGGGCTTTTAGTGTAAAACTTTCTATAAAAAAAAAATATGGTGGTTTTTTCCCCCTTCAGTACAAAATTAGTGGGATTTTATTTCGAATCCGGTGGGATTTCATATATTTCATCTGGCATCATTTACAATCAAGCGGTTGGTGGTTTTAAATAGATTGGCGGGTATCAGGGATGTGACTTGGTATGTGGTTAAATGAGCGCTGGAAGGTTGATATGAAAAATGTGATGTGTATAATATTAAATGTATTATAAGCGGCCTCAAGAACTGGTTGGTTGATGCGGTGCAAAAAAATAAAAATTAGTTTGCCAGAAGAAGTTTCACTTCTGACATGTATACTTCGTACGCGCGCAATTTTTTTTTTAATTAACGATAAGGATTAATTTATATCTTTTCTTAAATCAAAACATTGAGAGCGTTTAGGACGGTTGTAAGAAAGAGAAGAAAAGAAATACCGATGCACAAACAGGGCTTAGAATATGGAAACGAATATAAAGCTATTGGGGTAGACGCAAAAGCCATGCTTTAACGATTTTTCGTAATTTATATCTACATATGTTAATTGTACTATATACAAATTTTTCACTTGAAAAGAAAAGAAAAATCAAAAAACCTATCCATAAAAAGCTGAGGGCAACAGCAAAACAATTAAGTGAATTAGAAGAATTGGACAAGAAATCAGTTATAAAAATAAGGAAGAGAGTCGGAGATAGAAAAAGTCTAGGGTGTAAAATTTTCGGAAAATTCGTGTTTGCTTGTCAGCAAGCTGAGTCAAGTTGTTTACCTCATCGAAAACATCGGCATATACCTTTCATCGTGTTTTCTGTAAAAGGATAATGGGTAACACTTCTTTGGACGTTTATGGACGTTGATTTAAATTTAAATTCCAACGGATCAGAATTCGTCCTTGTTTGGGTTTCACTTAGTGCCAAAACAACTGGCTTGTATTTTGAAGCATGGACGTAAGCTGCATAGAAATTTGTTCCACCTGAAAAATGCTGTAATCGACCAAAAAATTGCATATGTGGCAAAACAAACATTACTCACAGATGCTACAACTGGAACTAAAGAGACACGAAAATTGAGGGCAACGGGAGAAAGTCTTGTTCTATTATAGACTATTGCCTCGTACGTGGAAGATGGCTTAAGTGCGTGGAAGATTTAAAAGTCGAAAAGATGCTGTATTCAGATCACCTACCGCTTCTCGTCGACTGCACATTGTATAGGGAAGAACCACCCAGTAATAACGCGGATATGAAATTGTTGCCAAAACTTAAATGGAAAAACTCGCATATCGATCGATATAAAAGCAATCTAGATAGTTTGTTAGTCTCCGCTCACAGCAGTGAAATGAACTCGATCCGTAACACAGATATCTTGATCTCGTGCATATCTCAAGCTGCACAGTCCTTTCAATCGGTACAAAATCAGAAGTGGAAGGAACCATGGTTCGACAGTCAATGCGAAACAGCGAGGAAAAAATCATTTGGATTTCTTAAGCTGCTAAGAACAACAAACTCTAGCCTTGCAAAAAGCATGTACCAAGAAGCGAATAAAGCTTTCAAAAGCATTTGCAGGGAAAAACAAAACAAATACTCTCTAGACTTAATGCACAAATTATCGGAAGTAAAGGACAGCCGCTCGTTCTGGAAAAAAGCTCATTCCATCAATGGCCTCCCCTTCGGTCAAAATATAAAAATTAGTATAAATATCTTAGCCGAACATTTTGAAAACTTACTAAATAAGCCAATAAACTTCAGCCAGTTGATGCTCTATGCTTCTCCGCATCTTGACAATGAAAATCTGGGACCATGCTTTCACTGTACAAGAAGTCATGGATGTTATACACCGATGCAATGTCAACAAAGCTCCAGGCGAGGACCGTGTGCCGTATGAGTTTTTCAAATACGCAACGGTGAACTTTATTGAAAAACTCACTGAAGCATATAACTACATATTCAACATGGGAGAAGTACCAGAAAGTTTCCAAGGAAGCATCATCCTTCCATTATTCAAAAAGGGCGATGCTGAAAATCCTAACAATTATCGGGGAATATCATTTCTGAATACGGTAATGAAAATATTCTCTGGTGTCATCCTTGACAGGCTCACAACCTGGGTGCAAAATAATAACTTGCTGAGCAAGTTCCAAGCAGGTTTCAAGAAAGGATATTCTACAGTTGACAACATTTTTTCACTAGATCAACAACAGTTGACAACATTTTTTCACTAGATCATATTTGGATAAGGGAAGGAAATGATATGCTTTTTCCATTGATTTTAAAGCGGCATTCGATTCAATCAACAGGGATGCACTGTTCTACAAACTTAGTTGCCTAGGGATATCCACCAAATGCTAAACACAATAAAATGCCTCTACAAAAATAACATGACGGCGGTATGGGACGGGAATGAAGGGTCAACTTGGTTTCCAACGACATCTGGGGTCAGACAAGGCTGCCTACTAAGTCCGCTTCTGTTTTCCCTCTTTCTAGATGATCTGATCTCAGTTCTACCAGGTGGAATCAATCTCGCTGGCGTCAACGTTAAAGCGTTGATGTATGCTGACGATATCGTCATGTAAGCAGAATCTCCACAAATGATGCAAACAATGATCAACAAACTTCAAGCATACTGTCGTCTTTGGAGCCTCACAGTGAATACCAATAAATCAAGAGTCATGATCTTCCGAAATGGAACAGGCATGTATGCAAGAAATGAGAAGTGGACATGGGAAAATGTGTCGTTTAAAAAACACTTGAACGCTAAATTGATCGAATCAAAAAAAGCCATCAATTGTAATTGGAAGGGAGTCCTCGGTAAAAAAATATGTAGCTCCGAGTGCCAAATATAAGCTTTTTGAAGCAGTAATGAGGTCGACAATGTGCTATGCTTGCCAAGTCTGGGGGATTCTCCAATATGAAGAGGTAGAAAAGCTGTTAAGGTACTTCATTAAAAAAATGTTTTGGCTCCCGGAAAACACCCCTACCTATATGCTGCACCTGGAGACTGGAGTCTCACCATTGTATATATTTTCACTTAAAGCTACCATTAGACGGTCCTTGTAATGGTCCTTGCAAGGACAGCCTGACGTCATTATGACGTATTTATCTGTCCTAAAATCGACATGTCGTGTAATGGACATTGTAAAATGCTGTCCTTGCAAGGACAACCACAATGTCCACCACAATGTCACAATGTCATGTGTCTTTGCAAAGACAAATTACAAGGACCGTGTAATGGTCCTTCCATTGTTGATGGGACCAAGGACACATTTTTTTGACATCTGGTATTTGCAAAGACCATGTCCCAACAATGCAACAGCACGAATTTCTGTCGGGACATTGTTGCTTGGAATGTCCACTTTTCAGGGTGGATTTGTTGTTGTTAAATTTCAATGAGCTGCCAAATTCAATTCAATTCAAAAAGTGACATCAGATTTTGACAACCTTGCGTGCATTTGCTCTGTTCCCACTCTGAACTTTCTTTTGGACCACACAGAACGAACTCTTCGTGTTGGCCCTTGGTTGTTTTCGTCGTCGTCGCTGCTCTCCAATATATGTGCTGCGAGAATCGCCACCTGCAACTTTCGATTGTAGTACGACATACCTACCTGTTATAACTATAATTTTATTATATTATATTTAATTGAAATTATTTTATCGAAAAACTTCACACACATACCTCTCTTGAATATTTTCTAGAGAAAAAAAAAATACGATAGTCACTCAATTTATAAATGTCCCCGAAACGTCAAATTTACTTTTTACAAGGACCAATTTATAAATGTCGTGTAATGGTCACGGCAAAATATTGCAGTCTTCAGCGCGGTTTCATTCACCACCAACTGTCAAAATTGTCATGTCGTGTAATGGACATTGTTATGCTTGTCCTTGCAAGGACACCGAAATGTAAAAGTAACAATGTCCACTTTGGTGGACATTGTACTTTGGGACAAGAATGCCAAATTTGTTTCATTCGTGTAATGGACTTTTTTACTAGCAAGGACACGGTGAAGAAAGTCCGTTCACTGACAGCACAAGGACACATTTTCTGTGACGTCAGACTGTCCCTGCAAGGACCATTTACAAGGACAGTCTAATGGTAGCTTAAGACGCACCTCAATTATGTTTTAAAAGTCACTGAGCTCCCAACTCACCGTCTGCCTGGGACTATTGCTAGGCATCTTCTCAACCAAAAATCTCAATTCTTTGCGGAGTGGTCGCGCCTGGAGCGGACACACAATGTACAGCTGCTAGAAAATGGGACGGAGACTTGGAAAGATAGCTTTGAGGTGCTGCTTGCAAGGATTGAACAGGACAATTTCTCTAAATTCACTGAAATGGCAAAGCGGAGCGAAACCCGAAGCATGTACAAATGCCTGCTGCACAATCTTGGCTCCAACAATTATTTTGATGATCGCTATACCTGAGAGACAATTTCTACTATTTACAAGACGAGAGGAGAGTTACTACACCTTAACTATAGACCATATTGAGCGGAGGAAAACACGGAGTGTACCTTATGTAACTACCGAGTGAGAGAAAATGTGTTTCACTTCCTAGGAGTGTGCCCTATTTTGGCTGAAATCAGAAGACAACACTGGGGACGAAGCGCCTTATCTCTAGAAGAATCCAAGGAAATCCTTAATGGGCAGGAGTGGAACGTTTTGAGCAGTTACGTCAAAACAGCGCTTAGGTACAGATACCAAATCCTAAATGAAGCTTTTTAAACTTTCCTTGTCTTGGGTTTAATCTTTCAAATCTCTACCCTTTGCTTCTGTTCAAATTTAAATCTAGTGTTTTTCTTATTTATTAATTCAACTAAGCCAAAACCTTAAAATTTTAACAATCTACATATGAAAATTAATTATTATTTGTTTAGATGTTACTCTTTTTTCTGGCTGACGGCAAAAGCCATGACATACTTGTGAAATTATTTAATTATTAATTTTGTTAAATAAAGTCACATTATTACTTACTACTTACTATCATACGAATAATCCAAATTCGATATTAATACTAATCCCTAATTTGAACTTTTCAAATTTCCATGAGTCATATAGATAAAGAACAATGCATATGATAACAGCCTTAACACTGCAAAGCAGGTTTTTACTAAGTATATATATGCAAATGCAGTGCTTAAGTTGATTAACTATGGAGATGATGATATGGTTGTGCTGGATATATAATTGTAGGTGCAATGATTTTTGGGCTTTTTATTCAAACCTTATATGGATGATTGCATTGTTGGAATTATTTTTTGTAGCTACATTGCCATTTATTTAGATTTAAGTGTTTACTCGTATATTTAGTTTTATGTAATATATTTTTTTGTGTGAATAATAAAATGATGAAAAAGACAGAACAAACAGAAAACAAAAATAATCAGCACGCGAAGAAACACTAATAATGAAACACCCTGTATATAACAATTCTGCGGACTTCGTTCGTTTTTCAAATCACATATATGTGGTAAATCTCTTGCAAGCCTAATGTCCGTGGTGGTATCATATCATAGTCTGTCACTTAAACGTTTATTGGTGTTGTTAACTATTGAACACAACGGTAGTATCCTAATTATGCTAAATAGCCCAGACCTTTGGCGATATTTGCAACGAGTGTAGCTGAATGAACAAGATAAATAGGAAAAAATTCCCAGAGTAACAGAATCAGTAGTTTTTCTTTCGCGTTGATGACACGCTAGCTAGCGCTCTCGGCCATAATTAAATGATTTACGAAGAATTGACTTTCCTCTTAATAACGGGTCTACTAAGATACATTTGTTTACTATAATCTACAAAAAATACAAAGCATGCTTACTTGATACATTCTACTCCCCAACTTGGTATTTAATGACGTCAATTTTCTTATTTTATTTTTTAAGTGAAGACTATGTTTTAGAACAAGGAATGTAACAATCATGAGAATGGTAAATAAAACAGTTAAAGTCATAAATAAATATTTATAGCACATAATTATGATTTCACAGCATGAAGTCAACATACCTGGTATATTTCTGATTTTCATATTAATTTGTGGACGGCATGCCGCACATATCGTTGGACACGGATCATCTGTGCCATGCTTTGCTTCATGGATTTGTAGACTATGTAACAACTGCTGTACATTACTAAAATGTGTTAAGAAGCAATGTTTCCATGCCTTGCTTCATGGATTTGTAGACTATGTGACAACTACCCGTACATTACGCATTTCGTCATGGGGTTGCCAAACAATAACGTTTTCTAGTTTTCTTCAGACCTGCTTTGGTTGTCCTAAAAAGTGTTAAGAAGCAATGTTTCGGGTGAAAGACCTCGAAACTCTAATTTCTGTTAAAAATAAAAACAAAACATAATTTGTAAATAATGAATTCATTTTTATTCAACAAAAATACAAAATCACTTCCTTTATGATTAAAAAATATAGTAGTTTAGACCCACGATGAACACTTTTTTTTGTTTACTATTACTATGTTAATTTTAAATTATACACATACATAGTTTATAAAATGTCCACACAACTAGGTTCGTTGGTCATGTGTTTCCCTAGTAATTAACATACTTGAGTACATTTAAGTCTAAAAATTTATGAATGATTGGACTGTTCATCATTTTAATTTTGTTTATTTTTTTGATTGATTTTGTACATAAAGAAAAAAAAATATGTAGTGTAATAAAATCGTTTACAAGAAACCGTTTAGAAATCATTGCTTTTTATGAGATTTTAAGCAAATCAAAATATAAAAAAATTAGGTCTAACACAAGGTAATACAATATATTTTTTAATTCATTTAAAGTTTTCTGTGTTTTGCCCGATTAAAAAAATTATGGAAGTAAAAGTAAGTTTGTAATATTAAGTGACTTAAAAAAACCAATGCTTTACAAGTAATACAACTTCTTTTCTAAAGCATTTGACGGAACTTGGAATATATTCTGGGAGACGAGCGTTGCGAGTTTTTTGGCGTACTGACAAACAGCTGGTACACGAGTAGTTCCTGACCAATTATAATACAAATGGGTCATTTTGTACGTAAGAACTTGCATTTGATCTGGAGTTAGTTTAATGTTACTGTAAACTACATTGTAGCAAGTCGGTGAAACAGTACCCTGTCGTACTGATTGAGATACTAAGTAGAAGTCATATCGCTCTGGTAGAGTAATGACATCATCTACTATTGTTCCTGGTGGGGGATTACGTCCTCTAGCAAAGAATCGGGTATTTATTTGTTTGGAAACCACAATGTAAGCAAACATGAGGGGTTTGTCAGATTGGTCTTTGTAAATTTTCTCCAATTTCGACACAATATCTTTGACCTCGTGTTCAACAAGTTGATTTAGAGACCCTTCGCCAACCCCATCACGGTACAAAAGAATACGTGCTGGCAGCTTATCGTGCTCTCGTTGATATTGCTTCAAGGCCTTCATTACACTGATTGTGAGCTCATTGGATAAAGAATCAGCACCGTGACAGGGAGACACTGTGCTATAGAATGTTGCATTTGACTTCATGTCCATAGACGCAACAAGTGCTCCATATGCCTTACTTTTGTCTTTGGTTGCGCGGGCAATATCATATCCAATGGTCATAAGGCCGCTAAGAGGGAGCTCAATCATCCAAGGAGCATATCCAAGTTTGCAATTGATTTGAATAGCTACTTTCGTGGCAACCGACATTAGTCCGCGCTGGTTTGTGGCAGTTTTGTGAGTTATAACCTGCGTTGGAATTGCTCGTTCTACACAGCTTTTCTTTTTTATCGAACCATATCTGTTGATTTTAAAGATTTTTAAAGCATTTATAAATTACTCATATGATTAAATGTTACCGTTATAAAACCGATTCTTTTTCTAACTAGTATTGCCTAGGTTAAGTTAAGCACAATTAATTTGGGTAAAGGAAGTTTTGCAAAAAAAACTTTGCTAAAAAGGTGAGCAACTACAGATATCCAAAGTTTTTTTTTTGTTTACCGCGCAAATACATCTTCCATAAGCTTTATCATTTCACGAGTTTAACCAACGCATGCTTATCGCACCAACCTTGGTGTACAAAATCTGGCTTTAGATCGGGAAGAAACGCTCTCAATTAGAGGATAAAAAACGTTTTTGTAAATTACTAAAAGTAACAACAATTGAACTATATGCCTGTAAGATCTAAGGTCTTTTAAATGCAACTTGCACGGAATAGAAAAAAAAGCTTATATTTATCTCACCAGAATCCCGCGGGTAGGATCTATTTAAAGCTGGGGAATATTGAAAAAACAGCTAAGAGTGAAGCTCAAGCCCACACCTCCAAGTTAATTTGTAATCAAACACTACATCCACTGTACCATTACCGGTCATATATTGGTATTTAATATTCATGACATAACCGTGATATGGAGGACGAAAAATATGACAAGTGTTAATAAAGTAACCGTAGATCCGATTACTTTCTATATAACTGCCGCCCAAGAAACTTAATTTCCTGTGGAATGTTTTGTAGGGTTAAACTTTTGATGAAAGATTTGGCCCAAAATTCTAAAGATTATCGTGAACCTCGTAAGACAAAGTTCTGATGAAATATAGTCGCACAAACTCGCTCTAATTGTGATAGTACCTTGGAGTTTGTTTGTTTTTTTTTTTTTTTTCTGTTTATAAAACTTTACTAATCACTGCGGGTGGCAATCGTACAGTGGATGTAGTGCTTGGTTGCTTAACACAGAGTTGGGAGTTAAAACCCAGCCTGGACAGCAATTTTTATTTATTCAGTTTCAACTGGATGCCACCCGTGGGTATATAAAACTCCTCTCAATCCTTCAAGGCATAATCCGAACAGAATATGTTTGCAACTATAAATAAATGTGCTCATATCTTTTATGCCTGAGTGAAAATCTAGTTTTTCCTCACCTACGCCGGTAAACAAAAAGCTTTTTGGAATCGCAATAAACATAAATGACAATACTGTAGAAATATGTCTGTTTAAAGTCAGAACTATTGTCATTTAGCTGGAAACAAAATGACCTAGGCAAAACGTATTGTGTCGGTTAAATTTTTTATCATAAAGGTTACTTACCTATCAGCGTTGTTGTTCGGCACCAAACAGAGGATCAATTGGGGATCATCATTAGCACAATCTTCTATTGCATTTACGTAGGAATGGTTTCGATCATCGTGAAGCATATTTCTGAAAACGAAAAGGTAATTTTAATACCATGTTATAAAACAAATTCAAACCAACCGATTACAAAATTATTATTAAATTATTAAATAAGTTATTTGTGATGTAATAACTAAAATATTCATTGAATGTGTGTTCATTAAGAGAAGCCAGTATTGACTCGGATCCCTACCTAGTGTAGGTATGTAGATGCAGAGAAGCTCTTTCATTAGAACTGCAGGGTCAAACGAGAGGCCTTCTCATCACCATTCAAATGTCGCAAATAAAAAACAAAAAATAAAGAAGAAATCTACAGGTCGCGGCTTAGAAACAGAACTAGAGTGTCCATTAAGCGAAGAAAGAAGGAGAAAAACTTGCTTAGGAGAAAGAAAAAGATCAAACAAAAACGTGTACCCGAGGAGAGGTGTAAAACTCCTATAAAAGAGTGAAACAATGAACACCGGCATTCACTAGTCGTTCTGGAACCTGCAAAGATGGTGATGGAAACACTGTAGTAGACAGCTGTTCGGAGTTCGGAGAGTACTTAAACCAGTTGTTGAATGGTTATGACAACCAATATCCTACCAACGAGGAAAGAGGTAATCGCAATGACCACCAAGTGTTGCAACCGACCAACAAAAATTAGATCAAAGCCGACATCGCCAGAAAAAAAACAAAGCAGGTGAAAATCTAATCGCAGTTTATTGGGACTTAGTAAAAGCAACTGAGGAATAAAGCCCTATCGAGGAGAAGAAACACTCATCATCCCGGTCCTGAATCACCGACAATCTCCCAGTCCCAGAAAAATACCTTGCAGTATTAAAGAGAAAAGTTTTGTCTGCGATTTATGGTCTTGTATGTCAACCAATAACAAAACATTTGGCGAAGAAGCTACAATGTTTTACTTATTCGATAATCTAATTCGATCTTAAAAATGATTAAAAGCATAAACGCGAGAGTAAAAAGCCGAGGTAGAATTATTCATCTTCGCTAGAGCGACCAGGCATATGGAGGTCGCCGATTGCTTGGATTGCAAAATTGTAGACGGCAGGTTAGAGATCGCGCCGTCTAGAGAGGCATATATTAAGTGAGGTCCAGGGTCACCACGCTTATTAACGCGAACGAATTTAAGTAAATTAGGGAATATTATTAATATGTACTCACTCCCTTGGTCTGCGTATTTGGAACTTCATTCCTGATGCTGCACGAATTAAACTGTCAACAAAATTCCTTACATCGCGTGAACTACGGTTCGGAGCAATGACTGCCCATCGATCGAGGCCACGAGAAGGTGTGGTAAACATAGAATTATCCCGAAAATGCCTTGTCCAGTCTGCTTGTTCTCCCGCCGATACTCTAAAAAAAACAAAATATTTTTAATTTCGAATTCATCATTCTGATGTAGGTATATAGGTTTTTTTTTTTACTTTCTCTTGTCAAAAAAGACAATATTCTGCGGTTCCAAGACACGTCCTTTAATTTCCACCATATTTCGATCCAACTTCATATGCCAGTCAGTTAAAACCTTAACACTTGATTCGGTTTCAAGAAGACGTCTATTGAACACACGCAATCTTTCAATACGGCGATCTGGATTCATCCGCGTATGATCAGCCATTGCTCTCATGAGCCTAAACAATTAAAAGAAAACGTTTGTATATTATGTATTACAATGAAAATTTAACATATTTACTGGAAATTTGAACGCATAGTGTCTGTCAGTCCTGTTGCCCTGCAAAGCTCAGGTATGAGTATCACAAACTCATCATTACCACCTCTTATTTGACGTTCTTTTGACTTTGATATGAGAAGCGGTTGGTTGGCATCTCTGATACGAATTTTATATTTCTGAATTCAAGGTATATATTTGTAAATTTAAAAATTTTTTTCAATAAGTAAATTTTGTATGAAAAACTAAGTTTAACGTTTCATTTAAGCAAACTTCAACATTAATACGATTATCGTTTTATTAAGTTATTTAAATTCATTTATGAAAGGATAGTGGTCTCAGTTGACTTACCTGATAATAGTAATCGATAAAGGAGACGTCTTTTTCTTTGCACTTAAAAGTTTTCTTTGGATTTGCAACGAAATCAATATCGTTGATTCTGTAGGTTTTATTGTTGTAGTCGGTCAAAACAGTAAGACCTGAATAATAAAACAAAATATTTGTTCGAAGAATTTAAAATATTAAAAATGTTTATACCCAAAACATGTTTTTTGAAATTTTCTTGATAATCACGGGACTCCTGTGTGCATTTCATTAATATATCATAAACGGTTTCAGTACGCATTACTTTGTGAGTGATTTCTGTGCACAACATTATATCCTGCTCGTGTTGCCTGATTGAAGTCTGATAACCAGGCCATAGTTGCATTCGATGTTCTCGCAAATCAATCTAAATAATAAAATCATCAAAATATATGGATCAACGTAGCTTAACCAAGCCGCATCTACAGCGTCGCAAGTAGGACGGAGATAACTCGTAATTCGGCAATTTTGCGCAGCTGAGGTGCATTGATTTCTTAAAAGAAGGCATTTGCAACAGGGAATTTTTTTGGCAGACAGGATGATTGCTTTTATCAAGACAGTCGGAAAAGTTTGCGTTCGCAATACTCCGTTATATTTCTTGTAAGTGAAATCCGAAGAAAACTTTAAAAGTTTAAAACATAAAAAAAAAACTCGTTCTAAGAAGAAATCAACTACCTACTGATTGGAACCTTAAAGGGTCAAAACTCCATTTGAACCATGTTGACTGCAAAAACCAGTACTTATCAAATGAATTCAAACAAAACAATTATCAAAAGTTTTTTGACTTTTAATTATAATAAAGAGGATAAAAAAAGGAAGAAAATCCGCTCGACTCTAAATAAAAACACTATCGTAATCCCTGCTAAACTGATACGCCTTATCAGGATGACGTTGGAAAATGCTCGCTGTTCCGTCAAAGTTGGTAGGGGGGACTCTACTGAATCCTTCGAAACCACCAAAAGAATAAGATAAGGTGGCGCACTGTCAGGCAGCTGTTTTAACATTGTGCTTGAAAATATCATACGGAACACCCATGAGCATGGACCCTCTCCCAATCGGATGAAAAGTCACGTGGAGTCTTCGAGAGAAAAGTGTCTGCGTAAAAAAGAAAACAACGAGAAAACAAGAGAAGATACAACGACAAACTATACGCGCTGTACAGCGACTTAAGCCTAGCCAGAAAAATTCGAATTCAACGACTGAGTTTACTGGGCCATGTAGAGCGAATGGACATCGACGCTCCAGCTCGTAAAGTCTTCAACGCCAAACCAATCCAAGATAGACCTCATCTTCGATGAAGCGACCAGGTAGACAACTTGGAATGCAAAATTGGAGACGGCAGGCTACAGATCAAGCTGGCTGGAGGGACGCACTAAGCAATACCTAGGAGCACCACGCTCTAGTGGAGCCAACATAAGAACACATTTTGTACGTGTTTTTATCTGGATTTAATCATAGAGCAGACGTAAAGAGCTGAAAGCAATCAAAATAATATATTTTTTGATAAATAAAACTATTGCCAGACCAAAAATTATGGCCTTAGAATTATTATAAGAATGTATAGGGGTGGCCTCCCTTCTACCACTTTTGGACAACAAAATTCCCACAAATTATTCGATTTACCTAACCGACGCGACGCCTACGGAAAACCTTCAACCGGTCTGGCGAAGAAGCCTTAATGAACTACTAACTAATATAATTCTACATTTTTAACAAGAAATGAACCACATAATACGATGTGACCAAAAATTGACTTTTAATTATGTCCATGGCCACAGCAGTTAGAAATTTGACATCGTAGATTTGTATTAATCTAAAGAAGATCTGACTTACGGCATGTCGAGCTTTCGATAGTTGATAAGATTAGGTCGTTAAAAATTCAATTTAAATTCGAGGATATAAAAATTGTCCATTCGTCGGTATTTTTCTCAATCTCCGACGAGGTATCTAGGTATGAGTTGATTGGTAGGGTTTGTGGTCTAACTTGCGATGTAACTAGATTGGCTTGGATAAGATATAAGTAATCGTACCTTAGCAACAGCGTCGAAAAAGTTTCTTCCAACTAATTGCAATTTAAGACCTTCCATTGCACGGCGAAGAACCAAATTTAAGATTTGTAATGATTGCCATTCTTTCATGGAAATTACTCCGACGTATTTAACAGTTATTGTGTACTTTTCTCCAGATTTGCTTGTTGTCTCCAATTTAATAAGATCTTCACGAAGTTTCGTTGTGGTAAACATTTTCATACCATCATAAATGTATCCACCAAATAATCCTTTATGCTCAGAAAGTACTCCTCCCCGAACACGGCGTAATTCAATTTCAGGAGAAAAATCAACATGATATTGATATATGCGCCAAGTGGGAGTAGTAAGTAGACGGAAATAGTTTGCTTGAAGAGTTATTGGTGCACCTGACTTTCCGCACTTGGAATCAATTTCTTGTGGACGAGTGTGTACAATTTCGTAACGAAAGCGTCTATCTTGTCTGTCTTGTCTGCCTCCTTCCGCTTGCCCTCCAACTGGTGGCTTGGTGCCTGTTGATTTTGTTAAAATAATTTAATTTATTTTTTAAGGTAGTTTAAATTCGTTAAAATCTATGTGCAACTCGAAAAGCAAAAACCTTCTCAGCACAAGCTTATAAAAAAAATGTTTAAAATTACCTCTTGAAGATGTTGAAGAGACAGCGCGTTCATGACGTTCAGGGACGGCAGAACGATCTCTTTTTTCACTCCTTTCACGTTCACCCCTGTCACTCCTCTCACCCCGGTCACTCCGTTCGTGTCGATCAGATTTTTCATAACGTTCACTGCGATCATGGCTCCTTGAAGATGTAGATGGTGCCTCACCAGGTGAAGATCGTTTTTGAATTTTTTGACGCTGCAATTATTGTTTTAACGTGAATAAACTAATTTATTTAACAAGTTTGGAAAGGTAATGAAAGTTCGTTGTCAATAAAACGGAGCTTACAAACTTAAAGTCGAGACTTCTTAAAAATATACATAGTTAAACGAACAAGAGTTCTGGTAAATAAGTTCAAGAATCAATAGAAGGGAAGCGATTATATGCGCGTAGCTTTGGTGTTTTTTTCGTTTTTAATAATTTAGTAGTGTCTTTCATTTCCCTTTTCGAAATGCACTCGGTGTCTAAAGCCGTGGCACCTGATAATCTTTTTTTTCGCTTCGAAGCATACCACAGGACTGCCATTGTCAACGAACGTCGGTACTGAAGACGAAGTGGAAATTCATACGTTTTTTACAAATGACCAAAAATGAATGTGAGCATGGCTTTTTTGAACTTATTCATGTTTTTCTCTGAAGGGTTGGCTTTGTAACATCGAAAATAACCTTGAACCCACACCAAGAATTCTCTTTTGGTTTTATACTTCACCAAGCTGTGTCAAGTGGTTTACTTCAGTGAAAATCTGGCCACACTCTTTCAGGAGGTGTTTGGAGAAAAAAGCGAAGCCATGTAGAATTAATTAAATCGAAATCGCCCGAGACAATGATTTAATTGTGATGACATTGGGTAACAATTCGTTGGATGGAGCCAGACCGCGTATAGAATTCTTGATAGGCCGAATCCCTATTCAGATTCGGGCTTCTATAAAAAAAAAAACATATATGTGGCTGATGTGCCTTTGGACGTTGAATTTAAACAAAATGAAATTAAAATCTGTGTTTGAACATTGACCACATTGTGGTCGAAGCTGGTAAGCAACATAATTTAGACCTTGATAAGAAAAAAATAATTGACACTAAGTTACACCGATGTAGGCTGAATTCCAAAGAGTTTCACTCATTGCCAAAAAAGCAGCATAGAAGTTCTTTCTAAGCCTTCGAATATTGCTACGGAAAGTCCAAGTATATGCTTTCAACTACAAAAATTGAATACCACCGATGACTTGGTCAGAACGTGAACATTGACAGGTATAACTTCGAGGAAGTCTGTGAATTTGTCAACCCGGGCACTCCTGTTCTTGCTAATAGCTGGTTGTGTGTAATAAATTGAAGAACAAATCCCTATCGAGAAGAAACAAGAAGTCGTTGAACAGCACAGTTCAAAAGCATGTACCCGGTTGAAAAATCTTTTGCAATATTTGAGAGAAGATTTTTGGTCATGTCTGTGTTGAAGAAAAAAACATCTAGCGAAGAACATAAAACTATGAACTGCACAGCGAATGGATTTCAACGCTCCAGCTCGTAAAGTCTTTAAAGCAATACCAGAAGAAGAGTAAAAAGCCGAGTTAGAGGGAGATCTCGGATTACTTGGAGAACGAAATTGGAGACAGCAGGATAGAGATCGCGCCACTTGGAAAGGCATATTAAAATAGCAATGCAAAATACTTCGTTATGCCGGCAAAAGAAGAAAGCAAACGAACAAATATTTGCGGAGAGGTAGAAGTACAGGGTAACAAAGTTGGCGTGTATTTGAAATTATGTGCTGGACTTTACACATATGAAATTGTTATGTTATACATACTTTCTCTGACATAACGTAATTATTATAGTTAAAATTGTTATTAAAACCGTCTTATCTTATCTTTAAATTAACATTGTATTGTTATGTTGAACGCTAAGTGGGAAAATATTGCGGACATGACTAGAGATTGCAATCTCGGATTCCCGAATGCGAACAAACAAGTTGATCTCTCTGCCTCTAGGTCTAGCTCAAGCTACCTGCCTAAACAAAAGACAAAAGGACGCCGTATCACTCTATTCGTGTTCAATCAAACCTGAATCTTGTTTGCCTTATTAGTTATTTTTGTTGTTGAATCTTTGATTCATTTTCGCGATTGATGTTCAAGGCATCCGTGATCCGTGCAATTTGCATTTTGTATATCCTTTTGAGTTTGGATTTTATTTATTTATTTATTTATTGTAAAAGAAGGTGGAATAGCCTTCTTACAATGATAGAACGTTTTGTCAGAAATCATCAATAATTCCATACAGATTTCGATTAAGTTAATGAAATTATTTAAATACTGGTTCCAGTCAAATTAACAGTGGAAGCGCTCTGCCGTTCTGATGATGCGAATTTATTCACAGCTGACGCTGCTTTTAAATTTCTTTTTAAGCAGTTAGATTCGAAAACTTCGGTGGGCAAAATCACATCGTCACCTCCAAGCGGTGCCTGCTGGATAGCCGAAAGGTGAACAAACGACGAGCGTTGGATCCATCGGATCCATAGGTTGTAGATACCTGAGTTCTCTTCTCAGGAACTAGGAGCAGGAGGAAAGATACGCTCTGAAGATCAAACCACCAACCAGATCTACACATCATGCCCAGGCCTCACAAGTCGGTCATGAGAGGGAAATTTCATTGTGATGAAAACCGCTAAAAATGTCTCCGATGACCAAACCAAAAATGTTGACGACCAACGATCCGCATTAAGGCAAAATTCCACCACCTACATAAGTCTTATAAGCGCCCATGCCACTACAGAAGAGAAACAAGACGCTACCAAAGAAAGTGTTTACGAGCTCCTCGCCAAAACATATGAGCAGTGCCCAAAACATGACATTAAAATCCTCTTGGGAGACTTTAATGCCAAGATTGGGAGGGGGAACATCTTTGGTATGACGATCGGAAAACACTGCCTGCACGACACCACTTCCGATAACTGACTCAGGCTCATCGATTTTGCAGAAAGAACATGGTGCTGAACAGCACTCGATTCCCACGTCCCAACATCCACAATGGCACATGGCGATCCCCAGATGGTCGAACCTGCAACCAAATCGACCATGTTGCGACTGATGGACGACACTCTTCCAGCATCCTGAATGTCCGTACCAGGGAACTGCGACGAGTTGTTCAAATTGTGAGCCACTCGAAATATTCGCTGCCTAATGCAGTATTCCAGCACATTCCACTTTACCCAAGGCAATACAAGCAATGTATTCGCTAAAACGGAATGAACCAAGCCCGAGCTCATATTCGTTTAAGCGAACGAGATTCAGGCAGTGATTCCTTTTCTGTATACTGGAATGTGCCTGAGTACTGCATAAGGCAGCGAATATTTCGAGTGGCTCACAAATTTTTGGAGTTGCTCTCAAATCGTGATTCTCTACAATGCTGTGTGTGTGTATATTCTATACTCTGTAAAACTAAAAAGGGTGTATTTAAATTGTTGCTAATGAAATAAGTCATAAAACCATTGTCACTAATAGTTGGCATTGCTTTGTTACTTTTTTTTGGCTCGGAAAAATTGAGAGTGCACTCTCAATTTGAGAGTGCACTCTCAATTTATTGGAGCTATATGAATCTATGAGCCTTTGGTGTGAGAGTCTACAAAACACTCTCAATTCATATTAGCAAGCAGTAAAACACACTAAGGCTCGCGAGTGTTGTGTTCATGTCCTACACGATTCAAACTAGTTTCTTTTCTTTGAGTGCGAGCTTGTGTGCGGCTCGTAAAAAAGGGGATGATTCACAAGTGCAAATGAATGTATTCATGCAGTTTTCTGGTCCGTACATTCCGAGGAGCTAACATCGACTCGAACCACTATCTAGTCGGTGCAGAACTTAGAGTACGGATCTCCATGGAAACTCTTAGGCCAACGCCGAGGAAATTTAATGTTGGACGACTTCAATAGGAAGAGACCGCAGCTTCCTATGCCGACCGCGTATCCCTTGAACTTGCGAGAAATCCTTTGACTGATAATATGAACCCAGAAGACCAATGGCAGCTATGTCAACAAGCCATAAGAAGTCCTGCGTCAGAGGTATTATGCTTCTCACAGCCTCCACCCAGAAACCCCTGGTTCAACTCCGAATGTGCTCAGGCAAACAAAGCTAAAACGGAGGCATACAAGTCGTGGCTCCAGAGAAATACTAGAGCGTCCAGAAGTCTCTAAATTAAGCGAAGGAAAGAGAAGAAAAAAAGAACACCAACAACGCGAAGTCGAGGAGATGCAGAGATTTTTTTTGCAGAAGAGGTGCGAAACTTCTACGCCCGTAAAACAGGGTACATCAGCTTTCACAAGCCGCCCCGGGCCCTGAAAAGATCAGGATGGAAACACCACAGTGGAAACGCAGGCGATGTTATGCATCTGGAGAGACTACGATACCTCCATCAGCGTTAGTGAAATAAGCGATGAACCTACAAGCGAAACAGACCCGAGTCAACAAATCCAACTCTCATTAAAAGAGAAACTGCAGCTAGAAATTAAAAAAAGCAAGGAAACCTTGGATTTACCTCAGATAACCGAAACAAGAAATGAATCTGGCATGGTTAGGAACTTTTTTCAAAAAGAGAGACGAATCTTTTTGAGGGTGCAGTTCATGGTAAATGTCTAGAACAAGTGCACAATTATTTGATGTCTATTCCTCCAAGGAGCATAGAAACAGAGCGTGCAATAAAATAAGGAGCATACTTGGAGACGAAAGATTAGATACTTTATTATATGTTAATATAATTATATTATATGTTAATATATTTCTTTTATATTTTAAAATAGTGTTTTTTACTTGCGATTATAGGTACTATAAGGCAAGTTATGCATTCGTCGAAAAAAAAGTTTTGAGATAACAATCTAACATGACATTACGATGGTCTAAAAATTCTGTCCGTCTGTATGTTCCTCTGTATGTATGTGTAGACAACCACAGCCCAAACGGCTAGGTCAAATTGCTTTAAACTTGGTATGTATATAGAGATTTTTAGGTATTGTACAGATGATAAATAGAAATTTTTTTTTAGCTCAAAAAAATAACGGTACCTGCCTTACAACTGTTACGTTATTGCTTTTTTTCTTTAAAACAGCTCTAACGATTATGATTTAAAAAAACTAGTGAAGCTTTTTAGTACGAACAATCATATGGCTGAAAAAAAGTTTTAAAAAAAACGTCTAAAAACGGTGCTTTCCAGGAAACTTTTTTTTGTTTTCGACTATGGGGCCAGTTATAGCGATACGGAAAACCAAACCGAAAAAATGTTCAAATGGAAAATTTTGTATGTTCTGATTCGATTTACACTGATCGATGGCAATCAATGCAGAGAATGTTTTTTGTTCATAATAATTTTAATTGAACAAATACTTTTTGTTAAAAATGTGATTTTTTATTTTTCTTTCATACGTATAACAGAAAAATGAATAAATACATTTTTAACAAAAAGTACAAGTTCAATTCAAATTTTTATTTGCAAAATAAGTTCTCTGTGTTGGTTGCCATCGATCAGTGTAACATTTGTCTTAAAAATCGAATCATAACATACAAAAATTTCCATTTGAATTTTTTTCGGTTTGGTTTTCCGTATCGCTATAACTGGATCCTACTCCATTTGATATTTTGTGCGGTTTGTTTTTCCTTATCGCTATAAAACCAAATTTTTATTTGCAACTAAATTCTATGAGCTGGTTGCCATCGATCAGTGTAGCATTTGTTTTTTAAATCGAACCATGGCATCAGTGGCGGACTAAGCTTGTTGGAGGCCCGGGGCGGCAATGCTGAAGGGGCCTCATCCTTGCGTGCATATTTTTTTTAAATAATAATTTTGACTTCACGTATGTAAGACCTTAGGTCTTTTGCACGGCACTAGTTAGAGGGAATAGAGAGATAGGAAACAAGTTTTTTAGTTGGTACAGTGGATTGAGAATAAGGTGTAAGTTAGCTCACAAAAATCCCACCGGTGGCATCCAGTTGGAAACTGGGGGAATATAGAAAAATTGCTGCCCATATTGGTGCTCGAACCCACAACTCTAGGTTAGCAATCAACCACTACATCCACTGTACTATTGTCACCCGCAATGAAGTCAGCTTTTACGACAAAACAAAAATCATCAATCATAGTAATTAATTTATAATACACGTACAGGCTCAGAAAGTCAGAATACTCAGAGTGCAAAAAAATAATTACCCAATAGAAAACAAAATCAAAGAATTTATTTAATACTCGCAACCCAGCTTAGTATGGAAAGTATGAAAAACTCGATACCGTCATAAGACTGCCCGAAAATTTCACGAAAATCGGTCACGTGCGTCGTTTTGAAGTTTATAAGAAACTTACATAGAAACATCGATTTTTTTATATTGGATTTGGATAGATATCTAAAAACCAAACTTACTTATAAGTGCCTATACAATTAAAACAGTAGTTTTTTTTTCAATTATTCCTTGCGATTATAAGTACCTAAGTATGTTTCATACCTACTGTACAATCAGTAACAAGAATTTTGATTTTCTCGAAAAAGGAAGAAACTTAAGATTTATCTGTATTCTTGTATTGAAACAATTTTTTAAATATTTTTTCGGAAAGTTGTTCAAAAAATTTTTTTTAAGAAACTGATCGAACGATTTTTAATGTTTGTTTTTTAATAAATAGCTTTGTACATAGTTATTTAAAAATACAATATTATTAATTAAGTTTTTCCAATAAAACTCTAAAACCAATAAGGAATAATACAAGAATATTCCAAATATTTTTTTTTTTTCAAATTAGGTAAATAGCCCGTATTTTATTTTATATCATGTTTTCATGCCTTCATTTTGCTGAACTCCTCAATTACATCGTTGAAATCGATTTCCCTTGAAACTTTTCACTCAATTGACAAAATGGACAGATTGACTAAACGTTCTTGACTCATAGAGATCGAAGTTAACTTTTTATAAGTTTTAATTTTGAAAAACTATTTTCGCATGATGCGACTGAGACGCAAATGGTCAAAAATATTAATATCTTCTTCTGGAATATTGTTAACCCAGCATCATGAGCGAGTTCACCTGGCATTGTTTTTTTCATCCTCCTTCTTCCTCGTCGGTCAATGTTGATTCCCATACCTTTGCATTTATTAGTTCCAAATGTAACAGCATTGTCTAGAATAATTGAAGTTCGTTCATTCATCAGAAAATCATCCAGGGCTATTATTTTCATCCAGGGCCTTTATCCAAAGTCATTTTTGGAGACTGTAAATTTTGTTGAACTAAATTTACTTCTTTCAGTATCGCATGCAAAAAATGAATATAGGTCAAGAAGTTGAAGTCACATATAGCTGGAAGGAGCAAGCCTGCTGCTGACTTTGTGTCAAGATTTGCTTTAGATGGATCTTGTATATTCCCTATATAGTGGTGATAATTGTTTCTACATGTTCTTTTACGACCCTTACAGAATCGTAATGGGAATTCCAGCGAGTATCTGACAAACGTTTCAAACTCCTCCCTGTTTTTTCTAGAATCAATTCCTATCTTAGTGTAGAGGACGAGAAAAATGAATATATCTTCTCAACAGTTCCAAAACAGGTGACACATGGACTCCATAAAGATTAAGTGAATGATTAGCACAAGGACTGAATAGAGCTTTTGGATTCACCCGTCGAATTTTTCGTTGTACACCTCCGTGTACACCCGACATTGACGCAGCATTGTCATAGCCTTGAGCCCTGCACAGGGCAATATCTAGCCCATCTTTTTCCAGCTGCTTTTGGATGTCTTTCGTAATATCTTCTGCCAGACATAAGGAAAAAAGCCAAAACGGATTCCCGAACTTCTTTAACGCCATCTTCTTTATGGACGTATCAAATTATTTGACTAATTTGGTCATTTTATTCTGCTTTCATCGGGGGTGCTGTCAAAAATCATTCCGTAGTACTTAGCCTTTTTTATATCTGCGAGAATTTTTTTCTCTGGGTTTTAGCACTTAATATAAAAGTGAATAGAGCATTGAATATTAAAACAAAAACTAGTACTTAACAATGTACCTACCTGAATTTTTGGGGAAAGGTCGTTTTTGAGTTCAAGAATGGGTACATTTTTCAAAAGCTATTTACTATAAAAAACAGAAAATCATCAAATGGACAACTAAATTCCGGATTGAATATTTTTTCTTTTTACTTGGGTTCCTTAAGAACTTAATAGTAGCATGACTTTGTTGATGCTGCCGTTGTTTTTCGAACCTTTGTATAGGTACAGTTTTGTTTTGGTTTGGGGCTGGGGGCCCCATAAAATTTTGCTTCATGCGTGATGTAGGTTAGGTTAGGTTAAGGTGGCTGTCAGTCAATGACTGACACACTTAGACCAGATACTAGGTCAATTGTGACACCACATATGAAAGTAAGGCACTACCTCACTAATTTTAAAACCAATTGGAACTTTTAACAAAGCGATGGAGACAGTGTATGTCTGTCTGAGTTAGGTCATTGATATCGTTGAGGAAGAAATCTCCCAAATGTAGTTTTCATCCTTGTGAGAGAGCAGGGCATGAACAAAGAAGATGTGTTATAGTCTCTTCTTCTTCCTCGTCCATGCAACTTCTGCAGAAGACACCGAGTCTAATAGCATATCTGCCTATAAGACAGTGTCCAGTTATGACACCGATTAGGGAGCTAAGGTGTGATCTACCAAGAGATAACAAACATTTGGAGCGTTTTGGATCTAGTTTTGGCCAGATCTGTTTTGTCACCTGACAGGTAGTCAAGTTTGACCACCTTAGATTTGTTTCGTTCATGGCATCGTGTTTTACCATGAGTTTACATGTAGCGATAGGTATACCAATATTCCTCCTGTCGGGTGAAAGTGGTTCAGTAGTTCCATTTCTGGCGAGTTCATCGGCCTTGCAGTTTCCTGGAATATCTCTATGTCCCGGCACCCAAAAAAGGTGAATGTTAAACTGTTCTGCCATCTCCGCGAGAGATGAGCGACAGTTGCTGGCTGTTGCTGAGTTCGTGGAAACAGCCTCGAATGATTTAAGGGCTGCTTGGCTGTCTGAAAAAATGCGGATATTCGACGTGGATATCACGTTTTTTCTTGAGCCAGGATAGAACCTCTTTTATCGCCAGAAGTTCCGCTTGGAACACGCTACAATAGTTAGGGAGTCGGAAAGAGAGTAAGATTTAGTCCTTCTGAGTACACTCCGCCCCAACCCCATCTTCGGTTTTTGAACCATCAGTGTAGAAATGAATCGAATCATCTCTCGAGAAATGTCCTTCGTCCCAGTCAGACCGTGATGGAATGGAGACTCGGAAGTTGTTTTCAAAAACCAGTTGGGGTATGGTGTAGGCAGAGTGACTTGGAATCGTTCTGAATGAATTCAGAATAATAGTGAGGCCAATTGAGTTATTGGTCCATTGAGACGTGGCTCTGAGACGGATTGCTGTACTCGCTGACTAAAAATTTCGAGGGGTGTAAGGTTAAGAAGAATGTCTAAGGCAGCTGAAGGTGTCGTGCGCAGTGCTCCAGTGATACATAGACACGCTGATCTTTGGACTTTGCAAAGCAGTCCACCATACTATTATCCCATAAGTTAGTATCGGTCTTATGACCGCTGTATATAGCCAGTGGGTAATTTGTGGGGATAAACCCCATTTATTCCCTATTGCTTTTTTGCAAGAAAAGAGAGACACCGTGGCCTTTTTTACTCTTTCCTGAATGTTGGGTTTCCATGTGAGCTTCTTATCTAGAACCTAGGCCTAGATATTTAGCTTCATTTGAGAAAGTTAGTAGAGTTCCATTGATGGACAGAGCATTTAGGTGTGGAATTTTATATTTCCTTGTGAAGAGGACCAGTTCAGTTTTGTGAGGGTTTACTCTTAGTCCACATTTACCAGTCCATTTAAGAAGCTTGTTAAAAGCTGTTTGCATTAGCTCAATAAGAATTTGAGCATGTTTTCCTGATATCGCAATGGCGACGTCATCAGCGTATGCAATCACTTTGAATCCCTCTGCTTCCAGGTCAGCTAGAAGTTCATTGACAACTAAGTTCCATAGAAGAGGGGATAGGACTCCAACTTGTGGTGTACCTCTGCTGACTGATCTTCTTAGGGAGACATCTCCTAGGGTTGAGTTGATTAGCCTACTTTTAAGCATAAGATTTATAAGCTCAATCAGGGATCTGTCTACTTTAAGATTGTCTAGTGCCGTTGTGGTTGCCTGGTTGCTGACGTTGTTGAAAGCACCCTCGATATCAAGGAATGCTACCAGAGTATACTCTTTGTGATGTAGAGAATATTCGATAGCGCTTACTAAGGTATGCAAGGCAGTGTCTACCGATTTTCCTTTACAGTAAGCGTGTTGTGCTGTAGACACTAGAGTTGTGTCTATGGCATTTCGCAAATGCATATCAATCAGACGTTCTAAAGTTTTAAGAAGGAATGATGATAGACTTATAGGTCTGAGGTCTTTTGGATACACTTGGGAACATTTTCCCGCTTTGGGAATGAACACAACTTTTACTTCCCTCCATAATGATGGAATGTATTCCAACTCTAAACATCCGTTCAGTACTACTTCCAGGATAGGGATAATAATATCCATAGACTGTTGAAGTTCAGCTGGTATTATACCGTCAGGTCCTGTAGATTTATATGGATTGAAGCTGTTGATGGCCCATTTTAGTTTTTCCCTAGTGACCAGACCAAGTTTACTAGTTTTATTATTGGTTGATCCAATTGGACTACAATCAAGGTTTGATGTAGGAGTAGGTAGAAACATTAAACATTATGACACAAATTATTATGAGATGGTAAAATTACATTTTTCTTTTAAAAAACCTTCATCCGTTCTACGCATACCTATTTTGTTTTATTATTAAAAAAAATTAGAAGTTATGAAGAATTGGATGGAGGTTGATTTGGAGGCCCCCAGACACCGGAGGCCCAGGGCGGACTAAATTTCAACACTTATTATTGCCATAACTACTATCTGGAGAAAACGAACGCACCACTGGCTATTGAAGCCGGAGAAATCAATTACGAGCTTACTGTACTGAATTTGTTAACTAATAAATAGTTATAGTATGTACATATAAGTATGAAGGTAGTGTTGCCATGTACCTAGACACCGAATACAAATGCCAATAAGCACTTTCATTTTTTTCAAAACTTATTTGAAGAAACTATGTTTCGTTTCAAGAAGCTATCAAACCTATTCATGGAATTAATTAATTTTTCTTGGTAAAAATTTGGGATTTTTAATAAAACTGTAATACACAATAAGTTACTTCCCGTTTCCTGTATACTATATTACATTTTCCAAGTGCAACAAATGACTTCCTAAAAAGACAACGGCGGCACAAACAAATACCCTTTTTAAAGGCTTTGAAATTTGTTTAAAGGGCTTAAGGAATCTTCCCTATATATACTATGTATATATATATATTAGTAATTTCAAGTTATAAAACCGTTTCTCCCGAATAAAACTAATAACAAATTTCGCAAAAACTTCAATTTTATGACATTTTCATAAAAAAAATTGAGGTTTCATTCTTGAACTTAGGTACATACATTACATATAGCAACATAAAACCTAACGACACGCGCATATGTACGAGTATATATATGTATGTATTCATGAAAACAGCTTGCACAGCATAAATGTTTGGTTAATACATACATTTTGAATGGCGTTAATGACCCGTCAGCCGTGGAATTATATATTTCCCACGCAAATTCAATGCACGTGCTTTATATTTTTATATTTTGTAAAACATTATTGAAATATAATATCAGATATATGTATATGATTAATTAAATATAAACTGAACCAAAAAAAAAATGTCCTCACCGGTTCTTCTGCTGTTGGAGATAAGGTGGATCGGGGGCGACGCGATCCAGCATAATCCCTGTCTCTGCTTTCTTCGCTTGAGGTTCTGCGGCCCCTGCTCTGGCTATCGGACATGTTTATTGCTAAATTTCACGGAATTTGCAGACAATATACCTTAAAATATAAAATTAAATGTTTTTAATATTATTTACAATTAATATTTCAACGCCTCACCGTTTTCAGCAAGCTTGTTTATTTATTCTCGTTCTCGAAGTAATAGTAAGAAGTAGTAACGCTTCTGAATAAAATACATCTATCTGTCTCCTACAACAGCGACTAACTATATAAATATAAAGTACATACCCAACCACGCAATAATTATAAAGAGAAGGGCAACACCCGATTTAAACTAGTGATGATTGTACTTGCAGACAAATTGTATAGCGCTCCGGTGGTGAAAATTTTAAGCATTACTGCGTATTTTGCTGTGACGTTAAGGCAATAGTTTTAAAATTAGTGTGATTCTTTGGTAAATTCAGTTTTAATCTAGGGTTTGATCAGAATTCCCACCCAATGGAAATTAATGTGATTTTTTTGGTACGTCAAATCAATTTGTTGGTCTGAGATCAATAAAAATTTTTCGTTTGGTAATATATCAATCTTTTTTTCAATCTCCTCTCATATTTCAGATCAAATCTGAAATCTCGAGGTTTGACACAAATTCGCACACACACTACAGTAATTTGACATCTCTCAGGCGTCAATTTTATTGTTTTTTTATTTTTTAGCATTCTATGAATGTCATTTAGGAATTCTTTTTAGAAATGTGATCAATTTTTTTAAGAAATAATAATTAAATACAGACGGTTCAAGTGGAAATTAACTGAGAATTCATAAACAAAAAGGTATGAATGCAAAATAAAAATTAAAAATAAAGGAGTGTAATGAATTAATTAATGTATTTGTGTGCAAGTGAAAAAAATGAATGTTAATTTAAATTATTGTACAATTTCAAATTATTGTAGTGTCTGTACAAATGTTTGTTAAGCGGAGTTCACATGGGACAATGCAGAGGCCAAGACAATGAGACAAGACAATCATTGTTCCATGTGAACAACTATTTCCAGGACAAGACAATTGTCATTATGTTGTCTTGCGAGCTAGCCTACCGAGCTATCTCTGAGGACAATATCGATATATCGACTGGCTGGCATTGTCTTGTCCAAGCCCGTTCAAGAAGCTCGGACAAGACAATTGAGTACTGTCCCATAGTCTTATCTGCGTGTGAACGCTGTTTTAATCTCGATTGTAAATAGGATATCAGATTTGATCTAAAATAAAAAAAAAACATTGATCTGTTACCAAAGAAAAATCAATTTTGGGTCTCAGATCTGATCTCAGATCAAACAAATTTAATCTGACCTATGTATAGATTTTATATACAATGATCTGACGTATCAAACAAAAACCATTCAAGCAAATGGATCTGAACTGGGTCCGGGCGTGGAGTCAAAATCACATACTAGACTCCGCATACGGATCCAAATACGGAGCCGTAAAACGACTTTTTGTCGACTCCATTTAGTACGTAATTTAGAATTCTTAAGGACTCAATTGTGAGAGAGAGAGAGAGAGCGAGCTCGTCCCGCTCAGCGAAATATGAACCCAAAACTGACTTGAAAATAAAAATGTAATGTCTGCATGTCCTTTGATGTTTTCTCTATTTCTTTCGTCATTTTGTCTTGCGCGTTTGCAAATAAATGCAACATCACGATTTATTTTGTAATATCCACTTTTATTCATATTAAATTTTACCTTTTTTCTATCTTTATTTTAAATGTTTTCTTAGCTTTTTATAGGGGCGAATTTTTCTTTCTGCTGTCGTCTCTAATGCAAACCAAAAAGTAAACATACTATACATAAATAAAAGGCTCCTGCTATCTCTCTCCCTTTCTCTCTATCTTTCTCAATCTATTACAAAAGAAAAAAAAATACTCAGATCTCGAATCTCTTTCTTAATTTTGTATGCCATGCATGCAATTTTATGAGAGGACTCGTAAAACGCTTACTCAGGTGAGTCAGAAAATGAGCCGTAAATTCTGAAGTCAGTGATTTTCCTTGAAGGGAAATCACTTACTTAACTTACTTGTGCTCAAATCACAGACATACAACACAGAGTGTCCAAGGATTTTCCTTTTCTTGCAAACAAGCTTAATGTGAATATATTGCTGCGAAAAATCCTATTTAAACGAATGGACATAAGTATTGAATTTCAACAACAATATTCCATCATTGTATATAAAATCTTAAGTACTCTACAAGAAGCATTTGACTGCGTTACCTTTGGTGTAGTGCCTCAAAGCTTCATTGTGATATCTTATATGCCACGGACCTAAGAAATATGGAATTCTAGGAGCCAACTTCACGTTGGTTCTAAAGTAGCGCCTTACTTTCACGTCAGTCAAATATGGGCGAGGTTTCTCAAATGTTCTGCTTATTCTTTGTGGTAGTCTTGTATGGACTACTCTATTGGTTGGTGTTTATACCAAAAGAAACATGATAATTATTATTCAATCAAATACAAAATGTTTATAATAACTTTAACAAACAAAAAATTACCTAATTCAAACCACAAAAACCATGGACCTTAATGTAATTAGTTGCATGAGAAAAAAATGTTTCTGTCAAACATTGAAAATACGTTTCTTGTAGGGAAACATTTCACAACCTATAATGCAAGGCGCTAGCGTATTTCGGTGACACAGTCTTCTCAGATGTTGTATGGAAACGAAAATCAACTAGCAGTCCTTTAATTATACCTCCATTTCATAGAAATATACATAGTTTATATAGCAAAATATCCATAAAATTTTCAGGAAAAATATGTAGTAAGTGAATCTAGTCGTTGGAGACCCTTTTTTTGCTAAATAATTGCCTTAAAGAAACATTATTTCCATAGGTGTAATTGAAATTTCCTCAAAACTTTTTTTAGATAGAATAATACAAGCAAACATATAACGGTTTACAATAGAAATATTTATTTAAAAACAGCTCAGCTAAAGTAAACTGCACTTTAAATTTATTATTTGAGATTTATTATCTTTATTTTTATGATTTATAGTAAGCCGATGTGTGGATTTCCTGCATTATTTTGTTTCCGAATTTGACATACTTGAACTTAAGGCGCTATTTTTGAACAAACGTGAAGTTGGCTCCTAGCAGAGTCCAAGGCCCACGTTACACACAATCCCTTTATGAGCAATACCCTTATACAAAAAAAAACAGAATATTTCCAGGTTTGAGGAAGCACTGATGTTCTTCTGATCCTTGTTGGGCCGAAATCTGTTTTTGGAAGCTAATAAAACAAAATGCTTTGATTTGGTGTTTAATATAATTAAACAAATTCAAAAAAGTATTTTATATTATCTTCCTAAACAGAATTTTACGAAACATCCGAGAACAAAAAAAAAACGAGGTATTTTTGATAAATCGATAGCATTACAATACGCTTCTATATTTTAGAAAATAATCTGCAATAGATACATAATTTTAAAAGATTATTATTTCATACCTAACTTTTGAAAATTTAATAGGTAGGTATCAAATATTTGTTTACTTAAAACAAATTTTTGAAAGCCTTTTTGTGTTATAGAACTTCATGTTAAAATCATTAGTAAGATTCAGGACCAATAATTTAATTAAAAGTATATTTTTCAAAGATGTACCTACATTTATGCATATACATACAAATTTAAGTTGAATCGCTTGAATAGTGAAGAAAATTGTGAGCCTAAGAGTACGCAATAATTTCAATTACATGTAAAAAAAAAGATGAATCAACCAGCGCTATATAAAAAATATTTAATTTTTTTAAAATTACTGTAGATGGCCATCCTAGCTGATTCTAAAAGTTTTAATTTAATGTCTCCTTGTAATATTTGAACATCTAATTGTAAGGCAACAAATTACTTTGCTAATTGCATACATTTGGGATATATTTTTAAAAACTTCCATCGATTTTATTTTTGTCATTGAAATCTTATAAAAAAAAGAGAATAAAATCAAATATCCTACATTTTTTAAGCAGTTGCATAGATCTCGATTTCAATTGTAATTATTCAAATGGTTCTTTACTCTATTTTCAGATATTCAATAAAGTTTCACGTCAACATTTTGCCAGGTGATGGCTTATTTAGCATGTACTCTATTGGTTGTATTGGGATTTGAACTGGCATCTTCTGTCGGCAACAGTCAAAATGTTGATTTACTTAGTTTAAATATTTCAGAGACTTCACAGGATGGTTTGTATATTCCTCGGTTTTATTATTGATAATTACATAATATATTCAGAGTTTCATCAAGTAAAAAATTGCAAATGGTATAAGAAATAGTTTGGCAAAAGGGTTTTACCTTTTTGCTGCATGGTGGATATGCCTACTGGGGAAGCCAGCCATGTAAAAAAAAATGGCATAACGCGCTCACGTGCAATACCTCTAATGTTTAATTCATAAGCATTTGGGTGGCGAGGAAATTTGCACATTACGCTGTGTCAATTCATCAATTGTCTAGTCCTTGACGTTGGAATCGAAGTGAACGAAATGTAAGCTTTGTTCACTACACATGATAATAGCTTTAGGGGAAATTCTTATAAACAATGAAGGAGTACAGTTCTCTGGCAAACGAGAACATAATCCTGCAATCTTCGAAATGGAAACCTCATCGTTTAAATCAAGAACAACGGTTTAATGTGGGGCCCCAGCGTATGGATTATGTATTACGATTTATATATATATGAAATAACTGCTGGATTGGTAACACACTTGGGAAACTACTTTTTGGAACAGAGCCCTCAATATGCAAGACCAAAGATGAAGAGTTCGAGAAAAAAAACAAACGCCAGAAATGGTTTTTGATTCCAACTGAAAAAAAAATTATTATAATATTATATTGAAAATAAAATTATAAACTTTATAAAACTATTTCATTTGATTATATTTTGTATTCTTAAATTGGAATAAATTCTGCGGCCATGAAAGATTTTCTATGCAAAATGAGACCTGCAGTACGCTTTTCGTAAAAATAGGTCACCTGATCCTATGTCCTATGATGATACATATATCTTACTGAACAGTGGAACCAATCAATACAAAGTTTTGAGGAAAGTACTATTATTGCGCATTTGATAAGAGTTTTGAAACCATCTCTCTTATTTACATATGTGTGCATTTGATATCGACGAACCACTTTTTCGATGAAGTAGAAGTAGCCTTTGAAACCAAACCATTCGCGGTCTTTTGGATAGTTTTCAGTCTTGATATTCTCAAACTTAGGGAGACGGAATGTAGTCTCCGACTCTCTTCCCCATCTTTGTCAACGATCTCTTGTCCAATACTTCAAATCCATTAATATGTTTAGCTGATGATAGTACCCCCAGCCAGAGAGGACATAAATATTCATATATGCTCTCGGCACCCAGCTTTTCATGTTCGCTCTCAGATTCACAACCATGTTCTCGAAACTACAACGGCATCATAAGCTCATTAAACCCCGATCTTGACAGCATTGTCCAATAGGGATTTATAAACTGTGTGGAATTCAATGCTTTAAAAACGGAATGCTGTCTTCTGTCTACAAAGCATAATATACCCCATATGCCACTATTACGTCGGTAAAATTGCGGCGAAATGTTAAAGTTGCCTATGACGAACCAAGAAATATTTGGTCTCCTCTAATCTGGCTGCAATACCCCAGGCATCCATGTTTGAGTAAAACATTTAGAGTGATTGGAGTGTTTTTTGTCTCGCATTGTTTTACCGCTACTTCTATGAACAATAAACCAGCCTCGCAAAACTGGGAGTGCCCATCAATTTCCCCTCGAGCTTCACTTCAGACTTACTGTTAATTATAGACTCATTTTTAGTTGCACTTAAAATAGAATCGAACGTTTTTTTTTTTTCAAGCAAAACTTTATCGGCAGACAGTAGAAAATTCAATAAACTTTACTAAAACTGTTTAGGAACCTCTTATAAATTAACGACATTGTATTTTGGAATTCTTTCTCAATTCATACCTTTATTGATCTTTTTGTTTAATGGAAACGAACCGCCAAGTTCAAGTTGGATAGTTTTTAGAATTACAGTTTATTGACCGAATTGGTTTTCGCTAATTTAAACATTGTATCCCACGATGTGGCGCTTTCCGATACATTCGCCAACATAAAACCAGAAACACACCTCCATTGTCACCAATGTGTTTAACCATCCCTCGCGTACGGTAACATTTTTCCAAGCACCAGTACGGGCACCGCTAATAAGGCGACCAATGCCTTGACGGATGGCCGGAATGTCAGCTGGAGTTGGTGGTGTTAGTTCTACTTTGGCGTATTTCAGGAAAACATCCAATTGCGGTCTGGCTTGAACCATAAGACCTATTATAAGAAATCCATAGCAATTACATAATAATTTCGGGTTAGGTAACGAAAGATTTACTTACTGTTTATTAAACCGGAACTCTTAGTCGCAATGCTGGCCATTTTTTTAATTTGTTCTTTCTATTAGAAATTTTAATTGAACAAAATCAGTAATTGCTTAAATTTTTTAACAAATATTTTTAACTTACTCAGTTTTCTTGAAAAAAGGAATCACACCACAGCTACAGCACACTGACAGTTTGACTTTCGACAAAAATGTTCCCGACAGATACTATAAATAAGAATGGTTTAATACTGTCACTCCATTTCGTATGGCTACAAGCCAAAATGTCGAAAAGTTGGTAAGCGTGCTAGGTGGCTAGATTCGAACTAATACTGCATATAAAGCAAATATTAATACAGTTTATTATCAACACTGTATATAAAATCTATAGTAGTCTGGAGGAGAGAATCGATAGTGGCGACAGTTCGACTTTCCAAACTATATCTCCAAACTTTTCGTTTTGGAGAGAAAACAAAGGTCAAAAGGTTAAAATATGTGATATTACCAGCGACATCCATAGCCCAACAACCGCATTATTTTTTAGTCACTCTCCAGAATACTATAGATTTTGTATACAATGATTTATTATAGAGATCAGTGGGAGCAGTAAACAAACCACAAAAATAAATGGCACGCGCAGGTATGGTTGCCATTACAAAAATGCACAGACAGATTTGTACACTTATTCAGAGGAGTACGAGTTAGCGGTCTGTATTGGTCTGTGGCAAGATGATTATCACCACGGACCAATATACAGAGACAGACCGCCAACTCGTACTCCTCTTGCCAGAAACAACCCTGAAATATTTTTTCCTGTGTGAATACGTGTACATCTCTCTCTGTGCATTTTGTAATGGCAACTATACCTGCGTATGCCATTTATTTTGTAGGGGTGTTTGCTAAATGGGTTTTAAAAGCAAGGGAGAACGTCACACTCTCAAAATAAATGGCATATCAGCTGATTTTTAGCTTGTAGGAAAAAAGAGAAACCATACAGTGAGTTGGCGGTCTGTATCTTATTGGTTCGTGATTATCACCATGTACCTAGTAAGTATGGACCACGGACCAAGAAGATACAGACCGCCAACTCACCATATGGTCTCTCTTTTTGCCACCAAGCTAAAAATCAGCTGATATGCCATTTATTTTGAGAGTGTGACGCTCTCTCTTGCTTTTAAAACCCATTTAGCAAACACACCTAAAAAATAAATGGCATACGCAGGTATAGTTGCCATTACAAAATGCAGAGAGAGAGATGTACACGTATTCACAGACAGGAAAAAATATTTCGAGGGTGTTTCAGGCAAGGGGAGTACGAGTTGGCGGTCTGTGTATGGTCTGTGGTATGGACTGCTAGGAGCCAACTCCACGTTGGTTCCAAAAAAGTGCCCTTCGCTCACGACGTAATATGTGGAAACAAAATGATCTGCGCCATGGACCTAGTAAGTATGGACTGCTAGGAGCCAACTTCACGTTGGTTCCAAAAAAACGCCCTTCGCTCATGACGTGAGATGTGGAAACAAAATGGTCTACGCGTTTCCTCGGCAAGGATAGACTCTTCGGCGTTTTTTTTTCATTTCCTCCTTGTGGCTAGAAGGGAGGAACAAAATAATGTATTGAATTATGATTATTATGAATTACATACGTTTCCTTTGTTTTCCATTATTTTGAAATAAATAAAATTTAGCTGTAAGCAAAACGTTTGGATGGATTTTTTTCACCGCTCATAAATTGAGGTTATTTTAAGTATTAGTTTCTGTCAAACATTGAAAATAAGTTTCTCGTAGAGGCAAATTTCACAACTTGCACGTAGAGCGCTAGTGTGTTATGTGGGCAAATTATGTCGGTAAATTTCAAATTTCATTCTTCGTCATGATCTTTCGTTTAATTTTAGCGATTCAAGCATAGTACTCAGATCACGCTAAACTATATTTTATCTCTACACAACTTTGCTAAAAAGTCTAATCAACAAACAAACAAATGAATGCAAGAGCAAATCATTAAAATGCCAAAATTTGTAACAAGAGTAGAAAAAAAGACAAAAAACAAAATCCAGACATTAGGGGACTCCATAAGAAATATTTACTACATGAAACATTTCTTGCAATCATTTACTTATTTCCTTGAGGGTAATATTAATGTTGCGATTTTGATAATCACTAGTCAACTATCACCTTACAAAATTCCACCCCAGATGGTGCACTTTATTATGAGTATACGAACACTAGCGTGAGCATTTATAGGTGCTACAGTTGGCTCGTTCCCAAAAGCCCTTCCACAAGCAAATTTGCAAGAAAGGATGCCCCTTTTCTAATCACTCGTCCGTTATCACCAATACCTATCCGAGAGGTCTACCCAAATCTTGCGCGTAGTCACAGTGTAGAGGTGAGCTGAGAGAAGTTAATTCACCGGGAGGTTTAGTAAATAATAAAATTATACCATTCTATTTTGCCAATTTAATGAACAATGTTAAAAGGAAAATCTTTTAGTAGATATTTTTTTTTTATTTAAATTTAGATTTTTCAACATTTTTTAAAAAAATAAAATATTAATAAAATAAACTAGTCGCCGCCTTCCTTTTTCTCCTTTATGGCTTCCTGAAAATAAAAAAAAATATTTGTTATTTGCTTATTAAATTTTTGATTTAATGTTTTTTCGTGTTAGTACAAAGCAAGCTATAACTCACGAGCTCACACAATGTTCTACAGACCAATGAAGAATAAATAAGAGGAAAAGGAACGTGCTCCAAGGAAAAACTTTGGCCATTGCCCACAAAGTCGAAGCACTTTGACAAACTGTTGCAGTGCAGTGTTGGATGTTTAATCACCTTAACACACTCTTGTCGACTTGAGACATCTCGGAATTCTGGAGAACTATTATGATAGTTACTTGGTACCGCTTTGTGCACGAGCACTAAGACCACTTAAAGGATTTTAGCACCTTATTGTCACCATCAAAAATACAACGGCAATGGTTTATAGTTTAGATTCAAAATAATTAATTGAAATTTATTTTTTCAGAAATATTTTAGCGTTCTTCTTTCATTCAGAAAAGAGCTCTGAACAAAGTTCGAGTACATTGAGCTCGCTCTGAAGGTCCTCAGAGCTCTCTGAACTATTTGTGAAACGAATTCAAGCACTTAGCTGTTATTTCTTATTCTCAGCCATTTGAAAAACCTGAAACAACATAAATAATTTTTTTTTAATATTTAAAATACCTTCATCGGCTATTTCAATTTTTTTTTATTTCCAGCCAACGCTTAAAATTCCTTTTTAACAATTGAATTGGTTTGGAAGCAATTCATTCTACATTGGTGTTGTACGGCTACAGAAAGAATCCCTATATTTCATGGTATGTCCAAAATTTGGCTCAAGTGTAAACTGATGAGCGTTCCTAGCAAGACTAGTGTTACGGGGCAAATGTTTAAGGGGTGGAACGCAGCTGACTACCTCGAGTAAGCATTTTTTGTAGAAAAACCGGTAAAATAAGGAAAGACGTGAAACATTTCGACGATGTTCAAGGTATGAAAATGTTTCCATAATGCTTCCCACTCCTATCAATTTTAGCGCTTTTTTCTGAACTCTGTCGAGCAGGTGTAAAAAAGTTTGAGAAGCAACTGCTCAGAGATGGGAGTTATACTCGAGTTTACGGCGTATAAACGCTTTATAAATTGTAGCCAGATCCGAAGGGGTGAAAAACTTCTTGCATCTATTAAGGAAGCCTAAGCATCTTGCAGCATTCTTGGCAATCTCAAGTATGGGGTCCTCCAACGAAAGTTTTGTCACTTATACACATACCGAGTACTGATAGCTTTTCGGCCTCCTCGATACAAGTACCATTCATGGAACAACGACAAAAGACAGCATTGAGTTTTCGACGCATTAAACTCCACACGATTTCTAATACTTCAGTTCACAATGCTGTTTAAACCCGAGTTTAATGAGCTTCTCAAACGGTATCGTTGTAATAAAATGTCCGAAGGTGAAGGATGTGAAAAAGATTCACCCACGATCGGAATCAGAGTTACTATAACTAATTTTACCCACATCAACTATGTACTATTGTTTTTATAGTTTGCTGGGAGAAGCCCAAGTGTTGTCGTTTGTCTGAAATTCTGTTTGCTTTTGTAAGTTTGGTTTGGTTCAGGAAGGGAAATTATAGATGCAGTAGACTGAGTTTGATATTGAATCAAAGAACATTCCACTATTTTCAGGGAAAAAAGCAACTTGCAGGTGTTACTTACATTTACGACCAGTTGGGTAAATGAAAGTTGGTTGTTTGCCATGCACAGCAAAGAAAGGTCTTAAAATAAATCAGTCACACTCTAGGTGGAACTTTTTAACGCGACACACAAAATATTAGAAAATGAATTGGAAATGAAGATATCTGCAGAGGCTTCATGATGAGGATGAGAAGGTATGGGTTCAATCCCCGATTCATAAAATCTTCAGAAATGTCTTTTATGTACCAATGGAATGGTTTCAGAAGACTTTCGATGCTTTTGGACGCTTCTTTTTCTCCAATGAAAAGTGCTTTCGTTTTTAAATGACATTTATAATTTTCATGACCTCTTTCGCTTAAACGAGGGCACTGCCCTGAATTTATAGCTCGCTTTTTAGTTAAATGTTATATTTATAAAAGTATTAAATAACCTACCTTGAAACGCTCCTCAAACAGGGACAATTCCGCCAGTAAATCAGTGATAGCATTCATGAAGGCTTCTTGAGGTGAATAATCGGGAGTCGTTTGTATTCTGATAACGAATTTGTGCTCAAGTGGATGTGGTACCTTATATCCAGCAAAAAGAACATTAGGATCCTTAAGCAACTGACTGAAAATTAAATGCAAAAATAAATGACGTGCTTCAAAGACCAGTAGCTAGGTGTCTTACTTTCTGATCATGTTTCCCAAAGTATGATCTTCTTTATTAACAGTAAAAATAGCCGCATTTGTGACTTTGGTATCTAGTTCCTTAACAATTCTGGAAAAGAGAATTTATGAGCGGTTGGCATACATTTTTATCTGGATCTTGACTTACTTTTTTTCACCTTCGTACAAAAGGAAAGATTCAAAAGTTGGCGGTGCATTCATCTCGGAATTATAAGTTTATTTGAAAAAAAAAATAAATTAGCAAAGCCTCCTTAAGTTAAGTCCGAAATGCCAAAATCACAAGTTAAACAAATACTATCAAGAGGAATAGGAGAATCATATCAGGCCTGTTCGTTTTAGAAATTGAAATGGCTTTTTACGCCACCTGCCTCTCAGCATGGCAAACAACAAAATATCAGTAATTCTTTTTCGCAACCGCAGTTCATATTGATATTTTACTTTACAATTTTGTTTTTTTTTTTTTTTGAGTCTCCAAGTTGTGTGGTTAAGCATAGTACGAAGCTTGAGCTAAAATTGAGCTCCCATACAAGATTATCTCCAAAATTTAGCCAAGCTTAAATTTAGAAAACCATTTTAGCCGAGTGATACCTTTGTATACATAATTCTATGGTCTATATCAAAGGTGGTACGCAGCTCCAGCTAAAATTTAAATTTTTTGTTACGCAGTGTACATTTTTCAGCTATAAAAATCTTGCGAGAAATTCAATTCAACCCTTACTATTTTAGGTACGCTCTGAAAAAAATCTATCGAAGTGTAGCTCGGAATAAAGATTTCTGGATGAAACGCCAAATTTTTGTTATACTAAAGTCCACAAAAAGCTATTTTGAATCTATTTATATTATTTATATTATTTATATTTTCTTTTATCATTATAGAAAAATACTTAAAACAGAATACACCAAAAGTTTATTGATTGTTTAAAAAACTGAAAAAGTAACAAATAGTAACTATCTGAAACTTTAACGTGAGCTTAGGAACGCTGTTATGACGTCATATAGTTACAAATCGTAACTAATTTGGATTTTGTTGACTGACTATTGTTAACAATAAATTAACATTGTATATATGGTAATGGTATGGTAATATCATTTGGGAGATTTTAGTACTGTCTTGTTTTGCCGCTTAAGAGCGCTACTGAGTCAGCAATTGTGAAAAAAACAAAATTAATTTTATTTTTTTCCTCCCTCCCATACTTGTCACTTTTTGAAGTCGTTATGCAGCATGATAAAACTAATCCCTTCAAGCAAAAATCACTGACTTCAGAATTCTCGGCGGTTCATTTCTGGCTCACCTGAGTCTGCGTTTAACGAGGCCTCTCACGAAATTGCATGCATGGCATACAAAATTAAGAAAGAGATTCGAGAATCGAGTATTTTTTTCTTTTTTAATAGATTGAGAGAAAGAGTGCGAGAGAGGGAAAGATAGAGGGATGGAGAGATCAGGAGCCTTTTATTTATATGCATAATATGTTTACTTTTTGGTTTGCATTGGAGAATGAAGACGACAGTACAAAGAAAAAATTGGAAAAAATAATTCGGGCAGTGAAAGTGTTTTTGAAGAAAATAAAATAAATAAAAATACATAATTTAAATGAAACGAGTGCCCATTGTTATTTTTATAAGTTAATTTTTGTTATTTTTATAAGTTGTGACCATCAATTTTGTGGAATAAAGAATAAAAAATAAAAGAATATGGCAACAAATTTTATTTATATTTTGTTTTGGACGACAGAAGTTGTTTTCGATACTCCAACTCGTTTTTTTGTTTTCAAGTTTGTTTTGGGTGCAATTTTGCTGAGCGGGACGAGCTCGCTCTGTCTCTCTCTCTCTCTCTCACTATTTCTCTCTCACAAGTGAGTCCGTGGGTATTCTAATTTACATACTAAATATAGCCGACAAACGTCGTTTTACGGCTCCGTATTTGGATCCGTATGCGGAGTCTAGTATGTGAATTTGACTCCGCGCGTGGATCGAATTCGGATCCATTTGCTTGAAGGGAAAGATATTGCGCATACAATGAAAAACGTTTAGTAGTTCTATCATGGTAATGTAGAGCTCTCGTTTCATTATTATTTTGAATGATGACAATATTTTCAGCATGTTCTTTTTCACTTCCATCTCTTCCTTCTGCACCATTAATCTGAAATGAGTTACTGCCTTGTTTGACCGTCCGCGGATAACCAGCAACACTACAAAGTGATTTTCGCAATTATTGTTGACTATGGTTAGAAAAAGAACGCACTATATGTGTTCTATATAAATATTTACACTGACAGTTATGTGGATCTTCCGAATAGAGAATGCAGAAACAAGACAAGTTTGTTAAAAATTATTGTCATCAATTTATTTTGTTATAAATTACTGCTTTTTGTTGAATAATATCTTACATCGTTTTATGTTTCGTCTCAAATGGTTTAGTTTCAAAAAATGTGAATCTGTATAAATAAAGTTTTGTGATAAATAATTTAGTAAAAAAAAGATAAGACTATTGCTCTGCGTGATTATATGTATCGTTATTGTTTTAATTTTGTTTATTTTTAATATATATTATTATATGATATAATTGAACAAAAATATGGATCAGAACAAAGTCGAGTCGAGTTCGTCAGCTAATAGCGGATCAAAGGAGCATGCAAGTCAATTAAGACGTCCGACCTTGACTAAGATTGGAAGCTATACTACACCAAAAACCAGTCAGGATAGTCGACCAGATTCATCATCAAGATCATCGACGTCTTCCAGAGGTATACAATAATCATAATCATATTTTTTTTTTATCACACAACATCGCTTCCTATTTCTTTTACAAATCTTGTTTTGAATTTTTAAAAATACTATGATCTCATATACTACCGATTAATTTATGTTAATTGATGTTTGTTGATCGATTCTTAATCTTCAATGATTCAGTTTAACTAGTTATGAGAACGATCGTGCCACGTAATATCAATTTACATAACGCTTACTAGCAGCAAGGTCTTATTTTGTCCTTCAAATAAGGCGGCGCTGCGTTGTTAATTGAAAATGCTTTGATCTCCAGATTTAAAGCGTCATTTTTTTTTTTTGTTGCTGTTACAAAATGTAAAAATGTAAAACAACTTCTACTTTTTCACCCACTACAAACCAAGTTGATTGGCTCAGAATTGGCAAATGGATGACTCCTTGTTTGGCGATGCATTTTAGAATGCTATGTTTATCCGATACCTAACTATTGAATTGGTGACATCAGTATTTTGCTGAACCTGTATTGCATGAACAAATTATTGCATTGGGATTTTTTCCCGCCATAAATGCAATGCCTCTGCCATGTGTTGGGCTTCAATGCGTTAGATTGAATCTTATGACTTATGCATCTTAAATTTGTTAATGGCCTAATAAGTCCTTTGTACGTTATAACTTTTTGGATGTGAACATTTTGGCTTAGAAGTCAGTGGGTGGCTGGCTGACTCAGTTTTTTAGCAAGTTAATACAAGTTTGAAAATAATTTGGTGACAAATATAGAATTGAAGACATTGACAAATGAAAAATGCAGGTGCGAGCTTTAGTCTTTTTGAATAACATTGTTGCATTCACCAAAATCTATTTGTTCTCAATTTGCAATTTGTATATGCATTTTTTATTGATGTACCAATTCCTTAGTCTCTTTTGAATGTGACTGCCTTGGAATCAATAAATTAAAAATTGGTAAAAGTGCACTGTAACCGTAAAGGTCATTCTGTCCCCTTTTTGTTTTTGCACTAGTGCACCCCATTTGTCTAATATAGGTATACATGATCCGGTTTTTCGTCACCTTCCTCGCAGATGTGCATGTTCCACTGCTTACTATCTTTAGTATGTTTAAGTGTCTTTTTAGATTGCAGTGTCCAGTGAGAGATCCCGTTATGACCAGCTTAAGCTGGTTCTGATTTTTAAGCAGGCTTAAAAACCTGCCTGCTTTTAGTTTCCCATTAATATTTATATCTATTGTTGGATCTTTTTGTCTCCATGTTAATTTTGATTTTGTTTTTGATCACGTTCCCTCTAAAGTAGGGTTCTGGTTCTGGCTGTTTTTGCTTCTATTTTTATCAGTTTACCTCTTTATTGCCTTCGACCCCAACAACATGGCCTGGTGTCCAGTGTGAAGTAACTGTGTTTAATCGGATTCCATAAAATAATGTAATGTTTGCCTTACTGTCTGATATGATTGCAATATTTTTCTTGAGTTAAATTGTATTTGTTTATTACTACACATTCACCAATAGCCTTTGAACATTTATCTCGAAGTTGTATAAGTTAAATATGCTACCTCTTGGAATATCAAGGCATGATATTAAATTTGACAGTGGGTTTTTTTTGCCCGAGACTAATTTGTTTGCCCTTGCAAGGACACTTTTGCAATTCTCGAATGCACAATATCCTCAATTGCTCCCGTAAGGCATGTTCTCATTGCTCCTGTTATGCATTAACATGCGAGCTTCTGTGCTCTATCAAGTGCCTCGTTAGTTGTTTCTAGTTCGGTTTTCTTGTTTCAGAAAACCACACTATAGTTGATGATGGGCCTCACTATCATGTTTCTCCTATTCGGACGAAATGTACGAACTTTGTATCATGGTAGCGTTCCGGCTGATTAATCGGACATTCTTCCGAAAAGAAATAAAGCATGCGTTTAAGTGTTAAAATCACAGCGATGCACATTGAATTCATGCGATATAACGCAACTATTTGATTTGTGTACCTTCCTATTGTCTCCGACAGCAAATCACATGCGGAGCTTTCTCCGACGGCAAACTATTCAATTTCGTATGTATTTGTTTTGTGATTATTTGTTTGAGGCTCTCTGCTTGTCTTATTCATTTCATTCCCTTAAAATACTGCTGTGCTGTGCAGGATTATTCCACTACAAAAGAGGTTCATACTTAATTTATTTTTTGTTTGCATGTGCGAGTGTGTTTTTACAGAAAGCTCAGTTTATTCACTTAACCCTATGAGTCAGTTAGCTGCTAAACCGAAGAAGGCACAGCATTGGAACCTTGCTTTAGTCAAAGAATTATAGTTATTGTCCTCTGGTTTCATTATTTGTTACGACTGTTTGATGCCTGCTGCTCATTACTGGCTTTGTTATTTTTCTTGAATTTATTTTGGATTACTAAGCAATTTCTTTCTTTACATTAAATATTGTTTCATTAGCCTGTGTCAAAAAAATATTCACTAATCACTGAAATAAAGAAAATAAAAGAAGATTAAAATGGCTTCAATTGGTTCCTGGAAACAAGGGTGTAGTGCGAACATTGGTTCAGAACTTAGCTCGTTGCCTTGATTAATTTTCGTTTAAAAATCGTTGAGTTTTTTCTTCGCTTTGAAGTGAGTGTTTGTCGGATTCTAGTTGGCTTACATATTATCCACCATTAATCCACATAAAATAATGCCCTTTTCGTCTTATATTTGAAGTTACAAAAAGTTGTTGTTACAAAAGTATGTAGTTGGTTAACTTGTATAATTTTTTTATTTTTTTCAGACCATGGCACAATTCTTACAGCTGACACTGAGCAATTTATCATTGGACAAAAAGTTTGGGTTGGTGGTACAAGTCCCGGTCAAATCGCATATATTGGCGAGACACATTTTGCCCCAGGAGAATGGGCTGGTATTGTTCTAGATGAACCTAATGGTTAGCGATGATTTATTTAATACATTAAAGCAGCAAGAACTACTAAATACGCATATTTTTTAGGCAAAAACGATGGCTGTGTTGCTGGCAAAAGGTATTTTCAATGTGAGGCAAAGAAAGGAATATTTTCTCGGCTCACCAGGTTAACACTACAGCCTCTGGAAGGCGCTGTTGCTAAATCAGGTCTTAAGTATTCTCCTGATCGTTCCCGAACAGTTTCACCAACACCTAGTACTCAGAGTGTACTGAACAAATCTATGGGAGGAAGTAAGTGTATTAAAGCTATAAAATATCAGGGAGAGCTTTCTTCAATTTGTATGTTTTTCTTTTACAGGACATGGGTTTAAAATAGGTGACCGTGTTATTGTTTCATCAGGATTTGGGAGTCGTCCTGGAACTCTTAGATTTCTAGGCGAAACTCAATTTTCTTCAGGAAATTGGTGCGGGATCGAGTTAGATGATGCAACCGGAAAAAATGATGGATCCGTAGAAGGAGTCAAGTAAGCTTTAACATAAGTAATTCTTGTTTTTGTTTTGCCTTACTTAGTAAGAATTTGGACCTTTGGTAAACATTAGACCATCAAAACACTGCCAAAAATGTACATTGAAATCTGTGGTTGCAGCATTTCATGTGTACTTCTTCTGTATTTGAAATTTTTGAATAAAAGAAAAGAAATGCAAATGAATGCATTTATTTTGGTGAAAGAAAATCAAACAAATAAAGCAAAATGAAAACTTTTGATATCGGGGTTGTGACACACATCTTCACAAAAAAAAAGAAAAAAAAAAACAATGCTTGACAAAGAAGGACAAAAGCTTGACTAGACAAGTCTTTGTCAGCGATTGGTTATACAAGCCATAAAACAGATTTGGCTGAAGATGGATCGGAAATGCTCTAAATCTTGATCTATCTAAGCAGACGGCACATCTTATTTAAGATGTCATTAAAGTAGACACGCCGAGCAATTAAGCAGACGACTTTTGCAGAACTTGTATAAATGAGAAAGAAGAGGAGACAATAATTGTCCATTTAGTTTGCGCACTAAATCTATATAGTTCTCGTCAAAACAGTCCTCTTCTGGACTAAGTATTTCAGCTTGTTCCTTGGATGACAGCTACTTAAACGTAACATAAGCAAAATAACATCGATTCAAGTCATTCTGAATGAATTGAACTCTTTAATTTTCGCACTTGTTCTCTCTTTTCTTTTTACTTGCAGATCCGTGCAAAAAAAAATGTTCAGATAACAAAAACAATCACGTATGGGAAGATTTGCTTCAAAGCTGGTATTTAGTGATTATTTGGAATTGACTAGGGGGTCTTTTTTCGTTTTTGCTCTATTTCGAAAAATGACGGTATCTGGCATACAATCATAAACAAAAAGTTTGATTTTATCGAAAACGGCTCTAACGATTTTGATAAAACTTTCAGGATACTATTTTTTTTAGAATAGTCTATCTTTTAATAAAAAAAGATTTTTCGAAATTTTGTCTTATAATGGTACCACCGGTTTTTTTTTCAAACTAGGTTATCTCGTTAACAATTATTCCGATTTCAATAAAAATTTTAATGCAGGAAGCCATTAATAATTGAATTTATATTGCATTTCAAAATTTTCAAAAACTTATTTTTTCGATTTTTAATAACTACAAAAAAAAAATTTTAGTTTTCAAAATATTTTGAAAACGGGTGGATTGATTTTTTTTCAATTTGCTTACTAGGTTAGAATATCCTTATAACGACATACTCAAAAAAATTTAAATATTTTTTCGAAAAGTTAAAAAAAAAATCAGTTTTTTTCAAAAACTGGTCAAACGATTTTTTTTCCTAGATATTAAGCATTGAAATATTATTGCATACCTAGTTTTCCCAAGAAAACTCTTTAAAAAAATTACAGATTTGTATATTATTGCATACCTAGTTTTCCCAAGAAAACTCTTTAAAAAAATTACAGATTTGTCTAAATAATTAAAATTATAGCCCCTAAGCAAATATCTAGCATAAGAGCAAGTTCGTGCGACCCAGTCGTGCATTTGAATTTTTTTGGAGTAAACACTAAACAAAAATTGTCATATATTTTATGTGCAAAAAAAATAATAATAATAATTAGGAAGTGCTTTATGCATTCTTTCGTCGTGTTTAATAAAAACATTTTTAATATCTCTTAGGTACTTTGAATGTAAACCGAAATATGGTATTTTTGTACCAGTCGCAAAGGTTTCCCTATCGCCATCATCAGCAAAGTCTCGGCTTTCAAGAGCTGGTTCAAGAGAATCTTTGGCATCTGTAGGAACAATGAATAGTTTTGCAACCACAAACACTTCCAGGCTAAGAATGCAGGTAAAAGTTTAATACATTTATCATTTTGATTATGTGATAATTTTACTTTGCTTATAGCGCTATTCAAATTCAATGAAACAACCACCGCCAAGTGCTTCAAAGAGCAGTTTTTCCATGCAAGTACGTAAACTATTTGTGTATTCATGTTTGTATTTATTTTAAATAACATATTTCCTGTTTTATATTCAAGGATCTTCTAAGAGAAAAACAGAACCACATTGAACAACTGATGATTGAAAGAGACATGGAACAAGAGGATGCACAAAATCAAGCGTTGCAGTTTCAAAAAATTATTCTTGAGGTAATTTTTTCTTTCATATTATATTTTATTTAATAATAACTCAGCTTGGGAACCAAGGAAATGGTTTTTTATTTTTACTTATATACATCTCATTACAAAACATTTATGCACACTCCAAGTATATATAAGCTAGGTACACGAGAAAATCCGGAATCCTTTTGGTATAATGTAAAAAAGTATTTTGAAAAGCAGAACATATCAGTTACGAAGTGGTGGTCATATTATTTAATACGCTATCGCACTCATAGTTTCTACTATGACTGGAAAATTGCTTGTCGGAAAAATAATGCTGAGTGTTGATAAGGATTCGATGGATCTTTTAATTGGATGATTGTCCAATTACCGGATTTAAATCCCATCGAAACTTTGTGAAAGCTTGTAAACGATCGTATTAAAAAAGAAAAATGTAAAAATCATAAAAGCTTTTGAATCTGAATTTTTGAGCTTATAAAGTTAAATTTCATTAAATATATTCGTTGTTAAAAATAAAGTGTCAATCTACGAAATTTTGGCACAATACGATGAAACTTTGACATCTGCACTGTCCTGTCTTTGAATTACCAATAGTATATATGTACATATATATTTTTGGAAATTTTCTGCGGTTCATTCTATAAGTTGAATTTAGATCCTATTAAAGGAGGATGGGCAAATTGGTCCAACCCACCAACAGAAACAAGATATACGTCGTTGGAAAGGTCTTGTCGAGTACACCAATCTTTAGTATGGGCATCCAGCTCTAAACAATGGGAGAGCTGAGATAATGGTCAAACTATGATGCATTTTTCAAAGTTAGCTATGGTTTGGTATCGATAACTTAAAGCAACAATATGTATGTAGTTGAAAAGGTGTGCACAAGGCGACGATTTTTTGCTATGGGCACTCAGCTCTATGTCAAAAGGCATCTGACATAATGCACTTAATTCATTTCTATCTTCTGAGTAACTTAACATTGTTTTGGTAATGTTAACCAACAGATATAAAATATACGTCGTTGGAAAGGTGTTTTTGGGTACATCAAACTTTAGTATGGGCACCAAGCTCTAAACAATGGGAGAGCTGAGATAACGGACATTGAAAATTACCCTTTTTCTACTGCACCGTTGCATTTTCTTATTCTACCATCAACAACCAAAAGAAAAATAGCATTGGAAAGATCTGTTCAAGTCCAATATTTTTCGATATGGGCATCAAGTTGTAATCCATATCAGACCAGAGATACAAAATATTGTTAATCACTCTTTTTTGGGTGCATCCTGGTACTTACCTTCCTCCATACCAACAGAAATGAGATGCATATCGTTAGAAAGGTCTTCTCGAGTACATCAAACTTTGGTATGGGCACCAAGCTCTAAACAATGGGAGAGCTGAGATAACGGACATTGAAAATTACCCTTTTTCTACTACACCGTTGCATTTTCTTATTCTACCATCAACAACCAAAAGAAAAATAGCATTGGAAAGATCTGTTCAAGTCCAATATTTGTTGATATAGTCATCAAGTTGTAATCCACATCAGACCAGAGATAAAAAATATTATTAATCAGTCTTTTTTGGGTGCATCCTGGTATACTTACCTTCCTCCACACCAACAGAAATGAGATGCATATCGTTAGAAAGGTCTTCTCGAGTACATCAAACTTTGGTATGGGCACCAAGCTCTAAACAATGGGAGAGCTGAGATAATGGACATTGAAATCAGCCTTTTTCTACTGCAACTGCATTTTCTTATTCTACCACCAACAACCAAAACAAAAATATCATTGGAAAGATCTGTTCAAGTCCAATATTTTTCGATGTGGGCATCAGGTTGTAATCCATATCAGACCAGAGATAAAAAATATTGTTAATTAGTTTTTTTTGGGTGCATCCTGGTACTGACCTTCCTTGATACCAACAGAAATGAGATGCATATCGTTAGAAAGGTCTTCTCGAGTACATCAAACTTTAGTATGGGCACCAAGCTCTAAACAATGGGAGAGCTGAGATAATGGACATTGAAATCAGCCTTTTTCTACTGCAACTGCATTTTCTTATTCTGGTGGGTTGGACCAAATCCCATACAAAATTGCCCATCCTCCTTTAAATGTTTAAAAAAACACTTGCCTCGTTCAAATAAGCGAAATTGAACTAGGAAACTATTCAGTTTTCTCCCCACGCCAGATTCGACAACTATCATCCTCCCATTTAAATATTCACTTAAATTAACGAACATTCTAACTCCGACCTCATCCTAACTCAGAGTAAGTTATAATGCCATACCACTTATTTTGACAAGCTTGTTAGTCTAATAAACTGGCAGGATTGTTAGGATTGTATCGACGAAATCTACGTTTACCAAATTCTGTGTCCCAACTTTGATTCTTTATTTCTTTTTCTCTTTGGCGCTCACTTCAGCTGAAAAAGCTTCAGCATAAATTCCTTTGTTTAAGGACTGGCTTCAATTCCATACCATAATGTCTCTCAAACAAATCAGTTTTCAAAGTTCATCATTTGTTAATAAGAGGCGTACGATTGCTTTAAGTACACATTATGAAAATTGGTTTCAAATACAAATTGCCTCCAAACAATTGACTCACAGTGTTAAAAAATCTTTCACCAATTGGTTATTAGTTGTATTAATTGTAGCCCCAGCAATGAAATGTAGCATGATGAAAAAACATCATTGCACCGCTCTTATTATTGCTTAAAGCTCTATCTTACTCCATTTGGTGTTGCACCGTCGATTTTCATCCATTATTAACATTTCGAACAACTTACATTTAATTAAAACAAAAAACAATCGCCAGTTTAATCCTTTTTCATTTTGTTTAAAAACTAAACAATTGTTAAAATGATTTAAAGTTAGTTCTTTTTGCAACTTCCAACACTCATTTTAAAAATAATTACTTTAGACACACTGACAATGGCAGCCAAAGCGCTTTCCCCGAACGAGGCTATTTTACACTGTTTTGAAACGACCTTACAATTTATGGAAATACACCTAACCCTGCTAATGAATAACAAATTGAATGGCAAATGTGTTATGATATTTAAATATTTTATAGTTTTCTAATAAAGCAAGTACAAAATATTGGTTTTTTGTTTTTTCTTTTATTTTTTTATTATATTTAAGGTTCATTTTTAAGGTGTCATGATTTTTGTATGTAATAATTGTATCTTTATTTTCAGCTTAAATCAAAAATTGATAGTTTGGAAAAAAAATTGGACGATGAGAAAAATAAAACCGAAGATTTGCAGCTTTCGATCGAGGAAGCTAACTTTTGCGGCGATGAATTAAACGTAAGATTTATCTCTTTTTACAAAAAGCTTTAGAGAAGCATTTTTTTTTGTGTTGATCAAGGTTTTTACGTGCATGCTTACTTGTTTTAAATTTGAAATTGATTTTCTATTATAATTGTACTGTGTGGTTCTTATTTATTATTAAGATGAGTGCAATTTTAAGGAAATCAGAAATGTATTCTTACGATGTAAAAGTCCATTAAATTAAACAATATAATAGCCTTTTTCAAATCGAGTTATAAAAATTAAATTTGAAGCCTACGAACTTTTATTGAGTCGTTCACATCGAACTTGAACTAGATTTCGTTTAAAGTTTTAATTTAATATAATAATAAATTTCTCGGTTGTCGTTCATCTCTAAGGGAGATGATGGGACAGGTCAAAATGTACCTCTGCTGGGACCTGGGTGGTAGGGTAAAGATATTCCAGGCAATTTTATTGCCCACGCACTTACCGAACAAGGTTACTATCGCGCTACTGAGAAGGTAACGGTAACACATCTACCGTTAAAATAGACAGCTCTAAGACTTCAATATCTCTAAGCTCTTATAAGTAGACTTGTACAGCAAAAGCTGTATTGGCGAAGAATATACATAATTCTTCAATAACATTTATAAACTAATAAGCTTAGACATTAATTTTCTCAAACTCCATTAAGCTTATTGTGGCTTTTCAATGTGTTGCCCTCTAGTGACTCAAATTTCCTTTCTTATATAAATTTATCTGTGAAAATATCAGTGGCCCCAGGATGCCGCGTTGGTGACAGAAGCAACTGTCGTATGATAATACTATGCTCTCTACAGCAAAGATATCCCAACGGTCCTCCTTAGGACTAAGTGCGGCAGTACCACCTTAACATACATTTTAAGTCTTTTTGACTCCAATTATACATTTTCGTTGAAGATGTTGTCCCAACCGACAAATTTTCTACTACGTAAGAAACACAAAACAAATTTATATTTGCATTTATTTTTTGATAAATATATTTTTATAACGACCCACTTTTGCTTCTTCCTTTTTCTTGAACTGTAGAAAGATCTCTTTGGCAGTTGTAATTCTAAGTTTTATCGAAATCTAACACGTTTTCAAAATCTGAAATTTATGGACATTCCAGTAGATTATGATGAGATTTTGACTGTTTGGCTTGAAATCAAGATTTTAGATCTAGTAAAGCTTTGTGTTTTTTACATGCGACTCTTTTGAAGGCCATTGTAGAACCGTAAAGTTGTATTCAATCCCCAAATCTAATGTAACCTTACTTCAGTTGGCGTAGACGGTCCATTGTGGACCACTGCCTTAATAAACAAACACCGCCAGCTAGGCCGGTCCCTGGCCAGTGACCTCCAGTTGCGCACACCAAGTTGGTTGAAGTCGTACTCCACTTGATCGCGCCACCTTAGATGGGGTTAGTTCTAATGTAACCGCCTCGAGCTTTACTGCCTTTTGTTGTTTCTGGGATTCAGTTCTTTATTTGTTTACTTCTTAAGTAAATCCGTCGATCAAATTCCCACCAACTTATTTTAGTTTTATCAATGTATAGCAAATGTATCCAGTTTCTTGCATTGCCTAAAATCTGTTAAGCCTTAAGCCATGGAATGGACAACCTGAGTCAACCTTTGCAAACTCAGTATTCTGCTTGATGTTTGTAAAATTTAGCTTCGACGCTTTTCTTGCAATTCGCCAGTTCAACGTTCTATTGTTCTGCTCGGTGTTTGTACGAGATTTTGTTGTTTTAGGGCTCTGGACATAAGTTTTAACTTTATGGTTTGATTATAAGATATTATTTTGTGTTTGTTATTTTGTTTTTGAAATATCACAAATATTATAATAATTATTGTTCTATAAAACAAGATCATTAAAGGCTTAAAAACTGTTAAAGACGTGCAGCGCTCTGCCGAAAAGTGTTTACAAATATCACCGGGGGAATTCTCAAAGTCACAATAGAAGTCTATAAATGTTTACACTTTTCTAGCAAGACTTTCTTCTAGCTTTACCACCTTTTGTCTTTTATGTGCTTTTACTAATATTTCTTTTTACACATCTCTTTTGTCAAGTATTAAAGCACACACTATTAGAAAATTCAGTTTGATCTTATGCTTCATAATTAGTATTTATAATAACCAAATATATTGTACTAGTTATTCCAGAACCATCATTTCAGGCACAAACTCAGGTTTACAAAGAAAAGATATCTGACTTAGAGCAGAGACTGCGAGCAGTGACTTCAGGTAACTATAAAAAATATTTTCATCTTGTTCGGACTTCGGAATGATAAAATTTAAAGTTGTCTAACATTATTAAGATATTACAAAACAAAAATATTTTTTTTCTCGTCCATATTGAATCCTAAATATACCAATCATATAGCTGGAGTTGATTTATTTTATTTATATTTCTTCCGTTTTTTGTTGTTGAAAAATGAACCCTACCTTTCTCTTTTCTAACGTTTTAAAAAACAGATTTAATTTAACAGCAGGTACATGCTTCAGAGTCAATACTGTATCATTGTTAATGCCATAAAGAAGCACTGTTTTCACTTTTAATTCAAACAGTCTAAACTTAGTACAAAGCGATGTTTCTCCAGAGTTCCAAACTAGAGAAGAATTTTAAACGGACTACTTTCTTTATTTATTATATTGCTGACGTCCTGATCTGTTCCACCATCGAGTGACTACTCTGATAGTTTATTTGAGGGACCACCTCTGCGGCAACACAGTTGCTGTTGTTGGGTTCGACTGTTGTGCCCTTTTTTGTCTTTTTGGAGTTAATCCTTATGTCAGCCCACTGCCGATTTTATTGAAACGAATTGTACATTTGGTTAAAAGATACAGAGCCGTTTAGCATCAAACAGATGATGTCATCAAAATAATGTCTTAAATTGAGAATTGTATTCAATTGTGTTCCAAGTCTTTCATTTTCACCAATCATGGGATAAGTTTCTCTAACAGCCTGATAACGTGTTGCAGCGCTGTCGAGCCGGAATCTGCTTTTATAATTCCTCAATGTATGCCATTAAGTCCCACTGCTTTTTTTTTAAGTAGGGTCACCTTTTTTTTTTTTTTTTTGAACTTGTCGGGTGTTAACGCTGAAATGAGTGAAATTTTGAGCATTAAAAAAATCGAGCTGATGGGTCTTCCGCCAAACAGTTCTCATTCCCACCGAATGATTTCTTCTTATTAAGCAGATATAAAATAAAATGCGAAGTAAATGTTTTTTGATGCCTGAAGCGGTTAATGTATTCAAAATGCATGTTTCACATGTACCTCAATCGGAGTGGTAAATTGTTTCGAAAATTGGTTCAAACGCACGCAAATAGTCACTATTACACTTTTGAAAATTGGTTTTCATGAAGATTTTTAAACCCTCATTTTCAAAATAATTTGCAACACTTTGCGCTCAAAGAAGTCGTATAAATTTTTCACAGTACACAAATATTCAAACCAAAATATATTATTGACGATTCAAAACACTTATTATTAAATTTATCACTGTTGTCCGAACAAAGTTATTAATTTACTTTTTTATTGTAAAGGTTTAAATAAATGTTTCCCTGTTTTTTAAAAAGGCGCTGAAAACCAACTGATTTCCGATATGCCAGTCATAACGGAAGTTGTGTCCAATACAGAAATTACCTCTTCTACTGAAACCAAAAAAAATATTCAGCAGACAAACAATCAGTATTCAATAAACCAAAGTGAAAAATCTAAGCTTGATAATGTAAACCGGACAAAAGCCCTTAACGCTTTCCGAAGTTTATTATGTATGAAAGATTCAAAACAATTTGATACCACTTACCAAGAACACCTTAATTTATATATACAAAACGCTGATGAAATTCGTCGCGCCCATTCAATTGAAACTCCACTTGACCAGATTAATGATTCATTTTTAAAAGATTTATGTGAAAGCTTAGCTTTGGCAATCAAAGAGATAAGTTCGCTGTCGCTTGAATCTAAAAATGCCATGGCCAAGTGTCAGGAAATAGCTTTAAAAACTAATAAAGACGAAGCTGAACGTCTTGAAAATGAGAAGATTCATATTTTAGATAAAAACCTAGAGGATTTGACTGTAAATTGTAATAATTTATCGGGTTTAAATGAGCAGCTAAAGAAGGAGAATCAGATGTCCAAGGAAAAAATCGAGCAGTTCGAAAATGAAAAACAAAAAATGTCCTTGGAGCTACAAACAATCACATCCAATTGCCAAAGTTTAGCTGGACTAAATGAGCAATTACAAAAAGAACTTAGTTTGAACCAAGGAAAGGCAAAGGAACTCGAACAGGAAAAACAAAATATTTTACAAAAGCTTGAAAATCTTCAATCGAATTGCAGAAATTTCCCGGGGATCAATGCAGAAATGCAAAGCAAAGCTGAGGAAGAAAATTTAAACCAATATGATAAGGCTAATCGAAACCTAGAAGATATATTACATAGCTGCAAAAGATTATCAGAGTTAAATGAAAAGCTTACACAAGATCTCAAAACAAACGAGGACAGGTTAGAAGAAATGAAAACAGCCAAAAGAGAAATCTCACAAAACTTACAAGAAACTACATCGAACTGTAAGAGGTATACCGAAATTATTGAAGACCTGCAGCAAAAGCTTAAAACCAGCGAAGAAACTTCGAGCCAACTTCAGAGCAAAGATCTTAATGCTTCCAAAAACATTGAAGACATCACTGCTAATTGCAATAGTTTGTCAGATCAAAATAAAAAGCTGAAAGAAGAACTCACATCAATTCAAGAAAGATCAACTTTACTTGAAGCGGAAAAACTAACAATCTTACAAAATCTTGAAAGAAGTGAAGGCAAACTGAAAGAAATAGAAAAGGAGAAGTCTGAAATTTCAGCTGAGTTGAATGATTTTAAAACAAGACACGATAGCTTGTCGAAACAGATTGAAAGTATAAGCCAAGATCTTAGAGTTTCCGAAGGTAAATCGAAATTACTTGAAACCGAAAATCTTGATATTTCTCAAAAGCTGGAAGATGTGCAATCAATATTGAAGAACACACTAGAACAAAATGAAAGTCTGCAGCAAAAACTTAAAACAAACGAAGAAAAATGGAATTTCCACGAAGCTGAAAAACTATCATTGCTCCAAAAGCTTGAGAAAAGTGAAGAAAAACTTAAAGAAATAGAAAAGGAGAAGTCTGAAATTTCAGCTGAGCTGAATGATTTTAAAACAAGACACGATAGCTTGTCGAAACAGATTGAAAGTATAAGCCAAGATCTTAGAGTTTCCGAAGGTAAATCTAAATTACTTGAAACCGAAAATCTTGATATTTCTCAAAAGCTGGAAGATGTGCAATCAATATTGAAGAACACACTAGAACAAAATGAAAGTCTGCAGCAAAAACTTAAAACAAACGAAAAAAAATCGAATTTACAAGAAGCTGAAAAACTATCATTGCTTCAAAAGCTTGACAAAAGTGAAGAAAAACTGAAAGACGTTGAGAAGGAAAAATTTGACATTTCGATTCAGCTTAATGATTTTAAAACAAGACACGAAAGCTTATCAAAACAGACTGAAAGTTTAAGCCAGGATCTTAAAATTTCAGAAGAAAAATCAAAATTACTTGAAACCGAAAAATTTGACGTTACTCAAAAGCTGGAAGAGGTTCAATCAACATTGAAGAAAACATTAGAACAAAATGAAAATCTGCAGCAACAAATTAAAACAAACGAAGAAAATTTGAATCTCCTCGAAAAAGAAAAGTTTGAATTATCGAGAAAGTTCAAAGAAAATTCAACAAACTCCAACATTTTAACAGAGCAAAACGAAAAACTCCATCAAGATCTCAAGGCCAATGAAGAAAATCTAAAAATTTTGGAGGCTACTAACTTGGATATTTCGCTTAAGCTCAAGGACGCCATATCAAACTATGAAAGCTTATCTGAAATTAAAAACAAATTACAAGAAGAGCTTTTATCTAAAAACGAAGGCAATGATACATTTTGCAATGATTTATTACACCAAATTGAAAAGCTCCAGATTGAAGCTAAATCTTCCGAAGAATCAAACAAAAAGTTGGAGTGTGAGAAATTCGATTTGTCTCAAAAGCTTGAAAAAATCACATCGAATGTGACAAGTTTAACCGAATCAAATGAAAATGTCCTTCAAGAACTCCAAGCAACAAACAAGAAATATGAACTTCTTGAAACTCAGAATTACGATTTATCTCGAAAACTTGAAGACGACTCAAATAAATATATCAGTTTGTTAAAGACTAAAGATGAATTGCAAGCAGAAATGAACTCTGATAAAGAAAAAACCAAACAATTGGAAGAAAACTCGTTTAAGATTTCTCGCGAGTTAGATGAAATGTCTTCAAAATATAAAAATACCTCCGAGGAAAACGTTAAACTGCAACAGAAGTTAGAGGCTTTAGCAGAAAGTATAACTGAATTTGAAGTGCAGAAGTTTGAACTTACTCAAAAACTGGAAAAATTAACCTCAACATGTGATGAATTGTCTGAACGGAACACTCAATTGCAACAAAAATTCTCAGAAGCTGAAGACAAAATTCGACAGCTTAATGAAGAAAAGTTAAATATTTCTCGAAAATTCGAAGAAGTGCATTTGAAAAATGAAAACTTGTCAGAGCTTTCCAAAAAACTCGAACAGAAATTAAGCGCGATCGAAAATAACACAAAACAGCTAGATTTAGAGAAGGGTGATATTTCTGGAAAACTGAATAGTGTTACTATTCAGTGCAAGAATTTGGAGGAGCTCAACAAAAAGCTGCAACAAGAATTTAACACGATTAATGAACAATTCAAGGGAAATGAGGCGGAAAAAAGTATCATTTCTCAAAAGCTCATTGATATAACAGTGAGTTATACGGATCTTATTGAGCTTAAGGATAGACTGCAAAAAGAGCTTGAAGAAACTGAAAACCGAAATAAAGATCTTGCAACGGAAAAGCTTGATATTTCTGCAAATCTTGTAGACGCCACACTTCAGATTGCAAATCTATCAGAGTTAAGCGAAAACATGCAAAAGGAATTAAAATCCACTGAGGAGAAATGTAATATAATTGAAAAAGAAAACCTAGAACTATCTCAGAAAAACGAAAAACTATTAGAATCAAACAAAAATATACAGAAAGATCTTGCAGCTTTTGAAGAAAAAGCAAGTATTCTTAAAGCAGAACATTTGGATATCTCGGGAAATCTTGTAGATGCCACACTTCAATGTGAAAATTTATTACAAGAGAAAGGAATTTTGGAACAAAAATTGAAGGAAACCGAAGAAAAACTTATGAGCCTTACAGAAAATTGTGCAAAATCATCAGACGAATTGATTTCCGCGCAGTCGATTCTTGAAGAAAAAGCTCGTATTCTAAAAGCAGAAAACTTGGATATTTCGGGGAATCTTATAGATGCCACCCTTCAATGTGAAAATTTATCACAAGAAAAGGTGATTTTGGAACAAAAACTAAAAGAAGCCCAAGAAAATATCAATAACATTACAGAAAAAGGTGCCAAAACAGCAGACGAACTTATTTTGGCGCAGTCCGTTATTGAAGAAAAAGCCCGTGTTCTTAAAGCAGAAAACTTGGAAATTTCGGGGAATCTTATAGATGCAACCCTTCAGTGTGAAAATTTATCACAAGAGAAAAGAATTTTGGAACAACAACTGAAGGAAGCCGAAGAAAAAATCACTATCCTAACTGAAAAAAGTGCCAAAACTGCAGATGAATTGATTTCGGTGCAGGTCAAATCCCAAATTACCAAAGCGGATCTTGCACAAGAATTCTCTCCCAAAAATATACCAAGCATAGTCGCTTTAATACAATCTGTAAAATCAGAACTGGAAACAGAATACTTTAGAGAGGCCTTAACAAAGAACGACAATTTGAAAAGTTTCATCCAAAATATTTCAAAAATCGAAACTGACCTTAATACTAATCAAACTTTAAGCCAAGACTTAGCAAATGCTTCATTTGATTCAAATACTCAGGAAGTTCTATTGCTTGAAAAGCGAAAAGCCCATCAAAATGTTCATAATGAATTCATCACCGGACGCCTTCATTTGGGTAACCAACTTCAAGATATTTATCAATTCCTGATTTCAATCAAGAGTCAAATGGAAAATTTAGACTATGATATCCAAAAAATACCTTCCCAATCTAAATTTAGAACAGAAATGTTAAGTGCTGCCGAAGAAAAATCATGTAAGCTTCATTTTGATTTCATAGACCTTGCGCAAAGGTTCGAAGCTCTTGTTAAGATTAACGAGAAATATCCTTCTTTAAGAAGTTCAATATCAAAGTTTATATTAGATGAAGCTAAACAAAATATAAAGAAACAAAAAGCCTACAGTGAATTTGACCCATCCGATCAAATTGAATTGTTGCAAAATATTATCATTAGCTATAAATTAGTACTGAAAGCAAATGATGTAGAAATAGCTAGCAATCTCCTTGCCAAATCGGATCTTGAACTTTTGGCCCCTGAAAAACATTCTGAACAAAAACGCATTTTGAAAAATCTCCAAAACGATCTTGACAATATCCGAACTTTTATTGATAAATTAGAGGAACTTAATTTTATTTTAAAGTCCTTGCGATATTTCCAGTCTAAATTGTCTAAATATAATGCACAAGTTAATGAAATTTTTAATTATTTGAAAAATGATAAAGACAGCTTAGAAGACATATGCAAAGTAACTTTAATGTTGAGGGACGCCGAAAAGCAACTTCAGACCGAATGTTCAGAAGTCACAAAAATACTTGTAAACAGTATGGAATCTTTTGAGACATCGAGAAAAACTTCGGATAAATCGTCGAAAACTGAGAAAAATCAGTTTAGTGGACCAACGTCTCATATCGATAAATCTATAGTAACTATAAATAATGTTATGCATTCGAATTCTGAGCTGTTAAATTTATTGTCGGAAAAAATTGAAACTATCGATGAAAACATCACAAAATCATCAATCAATCATCATCAACATTTAGAAGGAAATACAGAAGTTAAACTCAAGGTTCGTATCTTTTTTGGTGATTATTGTAAATTGCATTTTCTTTTATTTTTATTTTTATGTTTCTTTAAGTCTGAAAACATGGACGGTACAGCTGCGCAAATCAACTTTTTACATTCAATAATTGCTGATATGCAACAGAAAAACGACAAACTCAAAGATAAGATCGAAACTTTGGAATCCTTTTCAGTTGACTCTCAAAAGTAAGTGTTTTCCATTTCTCTCAAATAACCAAACCTTCTTTGAAATTGCTACACACCGAGTATAACATTCGATTAGTGAACCGTTGTTTGCACGAAATCAGAAAATGTTGGTCAAAGTTTGTAAGGTTCACTAATTTAAGCCCCCAGAATTCATAGAACCAAAACCATTTTTACAAAAAATATTACACCTTTTTAATTAGCCTTACTATGAAATCTTTTCACGGAATACATTTAAAGAAAACCCATTTCATTATTATGAATCGTTAAAGGAGACCTCCTTGTTGGTAATGTAGATAACATTAGTTGTGTTCGTTTACTTTCGAAAACGAAGAATTTTTACAAATTTCAACTATAATTAGCCAAATCCTGTTCGAAGACACAATCATTTTATTGCTCAAAAGAGATAGTTCATAAGAGAATAAAACATTTCTCCTTCCTGCCAAATTTAGTCCAAGGAATTTCTTCGGGCTGAAATGTGAGATCTGTGAAAACTCTCATTCATCCGCTTAGGAACAAAGAAACACGTCTTACTAAAAGTCATAATGAGCAAATTGATCAGTCGAATATTTAGCAGCGCAAACGTGTGATCTGTGAATCAATGCACTCATCCTTTTATAATGTAGAAGTTTTTTGAAGATATCAGAAGACTCATATATTTCAGGTATGCTCTCATAAAATGACCCTTTAATTCTAAAATCTGTAACAAACTCTTTCTCGAAAAATTAGTAATTTGAAGTAGCCCTTACTTCCTTTTTTCCTAACCTTAGCCCACGAAAGTAAATGAACACAACTGTTATGAAAAATAAATAAAGGGAATGCAAGTTATGCATTCATAAAAAAAACTGAAAACCGTGTGCCACTAGAAGCTTCTGTTGCCAAACTATTCAAAAATAACCGAACCTACGTCTTCATAAAAATACCAAAAAATTTGCTAAATGATCACCTGTGCCATCTCGCAAGGCTAGATTTTCTTGTTTTTGTGAAGAAGTAGGTTCGGTTATTTTTAAATAGCTTGGCAACAAAAACTCCTAGTGCCATACGGTTTTCACCGTTGAACTCAAAACTAATAAAAGCATTGACTTTAAATAACAAAAATAGACTTAATTACGTAAAATTTTGAAAAAAACTTATTTTGCAATTTTTTTTCCTTTTTTTAAATTTTGAGTTTGAAAAGTAATATTTTGAAAACGGTTCACTATAAAAGAACTTTATTTAAAAACACTATAAAAGAAGAGGTTTCTGGCTTTACAAGAAGGTATACCATGACATTGTAGGAGTTACCGTTATTTTGTTTCCAATTTAAGTCATTTTTTTATAAAAAAAATTGATAAAGCTAATGAATAATGACATAGTGGCAAGGATTTTGAAAGGGCCGTTCAAGGGAGAAGAGTGCCTGATTCCGCGAATTACCTTGACTTCAATCGATTTGGCACTGAGAAACATACATCCAAACGATATACACTAGAAACGCTACACATAATTAACAACACAAACAACATGAGCCGCAAACAAGACACTCAAAACATTTCCGCAGTATACTGCTCCTTAGTCTCTAACAAGTCTCTAACAAAGATCTAAAACATAGCATATCACTTAGACTAAACTTCTTTTGAAGTATTTTTTAATATTTCTGTTATTTTTTTTTTTTCAAAATTAAAGTTCATAATAATTCAGTATTTTCAAATATTTTTAATTTTTAACAACCTTAATGTAAGTTAATTTTATGTTCGCCCTGCATTCATGTGCAATCACTTCTTTTTCATAAACAAAGATTTCCCCTGAATTTCAATTAAAATTCACGCGTCACGACCAACTAAGCCGATGAGAAACAAATTGAAAAATTCTGAGTTACGAATATAATATTTTTTCGTCTAATAGTAATCAAGAGAGACAAATCGCATACTGTTTCTATTCAGTGTTTTTAATGAAATAATTAAAAAAGTGCTAAAAAATAATCCAATAGTCTTTTTCCGAATAATTCTGCCCATGCAGTTTATTCGCAACAGATCCCTCTTAAAAGAACAAAAAAGTGGATTTATAAAATTTCCAAAGAGCTTCTAGTAAAAAAAAAAAATTGTTTCTATTCAAGTGAAACCTTTGAACCCCTATAGCTATAACTAACCTAGCGTACATGGAAAAGTTGGGGATGTTTCTCAGATTGAAAACCACATCAATACCAACGTGTGTAATAAAATTCAGCCTGTTACAAATTTGTTACTTTCTTTGACAATTTGTTTATTCTTACTAAGCGAAAAAGAGACATTAATAGTAAAATTTAAAAATATTTTCTAATGGGGCCTTTCTTTACCTCTTTTAATAGGTCTAATATGTATGAAATTATCAGTAAAAGGAAACCAGCTCCTCGCATGTTTTGTGATATTTGTGATCAGTTTGATTTGCACGAAACTGAAGATTGTCCGTTGCAAGAATCTGATGGTGGAGAAGCCAGTTTTCAGTCGGTCGAAAACGATAGTGAAACCAAAGTGTTGAGTCATTCTTCTCCAGCTAGAAAGTACTGTGAAAATTGTGAAGGTTTGTTTTATGTTTTATGTTAATTTATAAATTGTAACCACTTTATTTTTAAAGCTTTCGGAGATCATGAAACCGAGGATTGTTATGCCGGCTTGGAATAAATTTCAATTTTATGTTATAAACGTGTAATTTGGTGCTTACATGGAAGTTTTAGTTATATACATGTATCTTAGTTATTGTTAATTGCTTGTGAATGATTTCCTATATTATGTTTGTAAATAGTGAAATTTATTTATTGAAAAAAAAAAGAATATTAAAAATGATATTTATAAAAATTTTATATGTACAAGAAAAATGCATGTATATGCAAGTTCTTAACTTGCTGCCGTAAAGAATTAAGGGTTCTTGATACACAGCCAGACGTTGGTGAATTTCTAGCCATAGTGGCGTACTGGGAATCGAAAGAGCTAATTAGCTGCCTACAAATTGGATAATCAAAGCAAACAAGAATGGAACTTGCTCTACTTATGTATCACAACCCAGGATATAGGGCCATACTTTAATAAACAAATAATCCCCCCCTATCATGGTATCCGTTCGGAGAAATGTTCCGATCGGAGCATTTATTGTGTTCATGGTATCCGAATCGAAATGGATAAAAATGCGTACCGACGAGCATACATGGCATAAGGCAAACAAAAAATAAATTAAGTATGAACCTCTTTTGTAGTGCAATAATCCTGCACAGTACAGCAATATTTTTAGGGTTATGAAATACATAACACAAGCAGAGAGCCTCAAACAAAGAATCATAAAACAAATACACAAGAAATTGAATAGTTTGCCGTCGGACAAAGTTCCGCATGTGATTTGGTGTCGGAGACAATAGGAAGATACACAAATAAAATAGACGCGTTGTATCGCACCAATCCAATGTGCGTCGCTGTGATTTTAACATTTAAACCCATGCTTCAATTTTTTTCGGAAGAATGTCTGGTTAATCAATCGGAACGGCTACCATGATACAAAATTCGTACATTTCGTCCGAATCGGAGGAACTTTCTCTCCGATCGATTACCATGATAGGGGGGAATGTTGAAGATTCCACAGCTAGAAAAAAAGCACTGCTCTCTCTTGTGACCATATTAACCACTCACTTGAAATTGAAATGAAACACATACGACGTGTGCGGAGGATGTGGTGACAGGGATGGGCATGAAAGATATAGGTCCTTATCTGTTACTGCCCAGCACTTTGCCACTTAAAAGATTAAGACAGTGAAGAAATATCAACAGCTAAACACAGTTCGAAAATGTTTGTTTTTCAAAGTTCACACGTTATAGGGCTAATGACTCCAGCCCATCATAATAAGTCCTGTTCCGCTTATTACTTAGTTTTAATGGTAGGTATGTACTTTGCCGGTTCCGTGTACAAAATATTAAACTTTGACTCATGGAATCGTTAGTTTTAGTTCTATATTTTGTTTTGTTTCTTTGCTACTGGCTACTAAGACATTAAAAGTCTTATGGTTCAGTCTTTTGCGTTCTTAGTTCAATGAATTCTGAATTTTCGCATCACTTTAGAAGGCTGGTTTCTTCTGATGGTGTTGATGGTTTTAAAAGTTTTCTAAAATTTAAAGGCATAAGTTTTGTTTTTTGAACTACAAAGGGCCAACCCAGAGGTTTCCTTGACAACACCAAGAACTCACATCTGCACGACCGTCACCGAGAATTATTATCACCAAAGAAATTACTTAACCATTGTTCATTAAATAGCAAAGTATTTAATCCACTGCAGTTTAAAATAGTATTTAGCAAAAAGCAGCAGATACCTGGGACCCAGTCGAGCATTTTATTTATTATTTTTTTTTTATAAAAGCCAGTATGAGCACCACGGAAATATTTAAGATATATATAATAATGTATCTTGTAGGGTGATTCATGATATGAATTATGTACTTTGATAAATAACAAATGGATTTGGCAAACATTTAAAAACATTGATGATACACACCAAAATGTGCCTCAAAAATCACATTTTTTAAAAAGTAGACAACAAGGGCGTCGTTTTTTTTTTAAATAAGCACTCAATATAAGAATGTACAGTACACATAGTAAACAAGAAAACAGATCTACAAATGATTTTGTTAAAATACATATAACATAGTGTCAACATTGCAAGAAAAAGAACCTATAGTTTCGTCTAATGTGTTTCATACAACCGGTGAAGGCGATAAGGATGTTCTAATGAGTTTAGTTGGTGATCCAATTATACCATCACTATTTCCACGATGCAGTCGAAAAAGCTCACAAACTGTTATAGCAACTTGTACCACTCCTTTGCCTTCTAGGATGTCTGCAGCACAGCAAATAAGATTCTGAAACGAGAAAAAGTTAAAATTATGTTTAAAAAATATAAAACAATCATTTTATAAATTTATGATATTATAATACTATTACCTTACTAAATCATATTGGGTGTGTTTAATCAATCTGAGTTTCACAGAAAAGTGCAGAAAAATTCAAAAAAGCATGGAACACAAGATTCTATTGTGTTCCATGACCAAAAATCTTGCCCTATCTGTTCTACAATCCGTTTTCAATGACATTGATCAACTCAGTTTAGTACAATATTTTCTGCATCTATCTCAGAGGTGGTGTAAATGCAAGTTAAAATAATTTGAATGCAATCACCGTACACATTATAAAATGTTTTTCAATTGGCTCGGGTAGATTTCGGGAGCCTGTGGTGGCCATGTTGTTTTGGTGACATCGTTCAAATCCATTGTTTATTATTCAGTAATTATCATGGCAAGTTACACGATTGAACAGCATGTCCAAATGATAAACTAACTGGACTTCGGGGCGTTTGGAAGAGAAGCCCTAATTTTGGCCGAAAGATCGTCTTTAGCTGCGATGTTCATTTTTGGATGAAATGCTAGATTTTTTCTTGTGCGGTTTCCTGAAGCGTAGGTCTTTACGAATAAATCACAATCAACCTATACCCTTAAGGTGAAAGTAACAACGTCCATCGGTGAAATTCAACCGAATATATGCTGAAGTCATTGACAATAATTGAGGATTTGAACGATGTCGTATTATATTCGTAATGGCATACATAGGCTTTTCAAATTAAAAAATGATTGTGTTAGTACCTCACAAACAGTTTGTTTTATTCCATTTCAACATCTACGCGCCCTTATTGAAAAAAAACCTTTATATAGAAGTGGAACGAACACTGAGAACTTGTAGAAACACTTTATCAGCCCTACCATTGTATCAGTTCGGAGAATCCTCCGAACTCTTTGAGATCTTTTTGTTAACGAATTCAATGTCCGCAGAGGTATCTGAAGAAGATCCTTAATCGTTTAGAGCAATTTCAAGGTCATCAGGGCGTGAAAACGATTTTACACATCACCTGATAGTGACTGAAGCATATTTTCAATTCAGTAAATTTGTCACAAGTGAATTTTTTTTAAGTCATAAGCTGTTGCCCTTTTTCATTCTTGCCATACTTGGAGTCATTTATTCAAATGTGCATATAATATAAGCAATTTGATAAATGGCCTATTTGGACTGTAACTATCTAAATTGACAAAAAGCTGACTTGCACAAGTAAACTGATAATAACAAATACAAATTTCGGGGCTCTACTAAAGACAGCGACACTTTATTTAAGGCATTTGTAAAAAAGGGGCTTCAAGCTGAGAAATATGTTACAAAATATATGGTCATTCTTATTTTTATGTTTGTATGATGTTTTTTTTACCATTACCTTTCCACTTAAACAAAGGGGTCATAAAGCGCTCCTTCAGCATATTTTATTTAACACAATGTGTTTTTCTTTTAAAGTGTTAGTATATTAAATTCGATATTTTAAGAAGATATTATTGAAAACCTTTCGGACAATTTTTTTTACTTAAAGGAAATATTAAGGCCATATACCTGTAAGTAAAAAAAAATTGTTTTGAATATTAAAATAATGCTGGCCCACAAAGTGCTGGTCCTGACCAATTGAAGGACATCAGATTTCCATAACGTTAAATCTTTTAGAAAACTTAAAACGCAGTTCTGTTAAAATCTTTTTTAAATCAATTGAAATCTTCTCTTGAAGTAATGAATGAATTACTTACTTACTTACTTAATCTTCTCTTTTCAAGAAATTAAGCAGAAACTTAAACCGTTAATTACTAATAATTTTAAAGTTTTACACACGAAAAAAAAAACAACAATATCTATAAATAGGTTTGTGTTTAATGTCGACACTCACTGTGTTCGATGTGAGTCCGATGCTTGAACTGGTGACGCACTGAGGTAAACCAGGTTTAATTCACGGGGCAACTAATCAGAGCTGCCATTTTTTGATATTATATCAGTTAAGAAATGCAAAATAAAGATTTGTTTGATGTTTAAAATTTGAGTTATTTTGCGTATTTTGTATTAATATTGAAATTGAATTCGAATATTTATTTTTGATAAATTAAAAACATAATATGTTATGATAATAATAAAAAAAATAATTTAACTACATGCCTGTAAGACCCAAGGTCTTTTGAATGCAAACTGCACGGGATTAGTTAGAAGGAATAGAAAGATAGGAAAGACATATATGTATCTTATCTCACGAAAATTCCACGGGTGGCGTCCAGTTGGAGCTGGGGAAACATTGAACCATTGACCAGGTAGGGCCGCGGGTCCACAACTCTAGGTTAGCAGCCAAGCACTACATCCAATGTACCATTGCCACCCGTTATAACTTATGATAGTTTCGACCACAACATGTTGTTGCCACTTGACAGATAATTATTGGGATCTGATGATGCACTAAGCTTTTCGATGTGAAACTTTGTAGTTTTTTGACATTTCACGTAGCAAAACTAACATTTCTAAGTGCGCACTGTGGCAGGAGACATCAAACAAACCTAATAGTAATTTAAAAAGTTTTATCAGAATCGTTAGAGCAGTTTAGGATGATATCAACTTTTTGTGTGTTCTGTATTGTGCTGCTTAATATAAAAACGTCAAGTGGCAAGCTGTAGTTTCGCCAAAGAGAATATAACCTTTGGTTTTCATCCCAAACAATTCTCTCACTTTACAGCTATGAAATTCAACTAGCTTAAAAATGTATTGAATTCCATTATATGTATGTACATAAGTGATTTAATTGTGTTTTTTTATTTGTATTTTATTTGATGTGCAATCATTTTGTTTTTGATTAATTTTTTTTTACAAAACTCTGTTGATCTAATTCTATAAATGCATAAATAGATATAATTTTTTAAGTTTGGTCATATTTCTGTTACTTAAGCAAAAGTCTATCTACATTAGAATACAAATACAAATAAAAATGCAAGTGATGGTAAATAAAATTAAAACTTCAAAACAAATATATATTAAAAAAATAATTTAAATAAATATAAATATGTGTATCAGAATTTAAATTAAAGGATTTTATGTGTCTTAGAACCTTTTGACCAGTTTAACAACTTTGAGTAGTTTTGATGATATTCATATGTATAAAAATAAATAAATACAAAAAAAAAAAAATGGTTTCACTTCGATTTTTTTACTTTCTTTTAGTCTTTTTGTTTTTTTGATTAACAAAGCTCAGGCTCCAACATTTTTAATGTCCAACCAATACATTTCATATTAATCACTTATCAATAAAAGGAGTTATGTATTATTATCATTACAGTACAGCGTTAATAGTAAAAATTGCGTTGACGAAAAAAAAAAAACATATTCTTGAAAATGATTTAGCTTTATATGAAATATTTGAAATTTTTTGAAATCAACGATCTGCTGTACTATTAAAGGCTAAATATTAAAGCAACAAGTAATCATGTATAATATTAATAAACTACAAATACTTCTGTTAAAATCTTGTCTTTTAAAACAAAAAAAGTTCAAGTTATACTTTGCCTTCTAACTAACTTCTAACTTATAACGTAGTTAATATAATATCCTTAGTCCGGAAGTGGAAATATCACTAAAAGAACGAATGTCGCAATAAAGACGCAAGATAAAATAATAGTAAGAACATTGAAATCGTGATTTAATATACGATCGTCATTGTCGCTTTTCAAGTTGCAATCTTCATTGTTGCTTGTTTGGTAAATGCTATAAATGCTTTTTGAAGTAGGATTGACATCATCACCAGGACTACTCCGTGAAACAGCCTGGTCTTCAAAGAATTCTATTCGTTTTGTTACCATCTTCCCCGCCGAATTGCTGGAGTCATTGATCACAGCATCTTTAATCTTTAAAAGGCACTGTGTTTGGTTTTCTTTCACGTGTTCGTTGTTATTATTAGGAATAATTTCGTGTGATTTAAATTTGATTGTGTTGAGGTCGTTTACTTTAAGGACTACAGGTGAAATCTTCTCATTGGCTTTTTGATAGCTATCGGCATCGGTTTCTTCGATAGTTTGTAATTGACATTCTTTACCGCCGCCGCTGCTGTACATTTTCATATTACAGTTATTATTTGTTATATTTAATTTTATCTTTTGAAAAGTTTTGATTTTCGCATGACGCAGAAATTCCCCCAACTGGCTGCCTTTGGTGGCAACTGTTTCGGATTCTATTCGATCTTTCCTAGTTGTCATATCACGCACGGCATTAACTTGATTTTCCCAATTTTCTGTCAATTGCATGTTGGTTGCAGGTGATTGATGATGTTCTTCCAATGATGATTGGTGTTGCTGGTTTTGATCGTAATTAACTTGCTGTGATTCATGATGATAATTTTGGGATTTCGCATCAATTGAAAGAAGTGCCGATACTGTTTTGAAAACAGCGGATGGATTAGGCAGCAGCGGCGGTTGGTATTCATCATTCAGCGAGCAATTTCCATCTTGGGGTGCCACAACATCTTCACAAGAGCATATCAACTCCTGCAACCAACATCAATTACAGATGAGTTATTAGCAATAACGTTTTATTTCTAATTTTATTTTTATGTTTATAGGTTGAAGGGGTTTGTGGGTTTATATTTCACAACTAAAAAAGCTTTAGATCAACATATTTTGAAAGAGAAAAAAATGGCTATGTCAAAAGTATTTGTAACATGATCACATTATGTATAAATACATCACTTGTAGATTGAAAAACTAAAATATATTAACGCATTTCTTAAATTGTGTCATTCTTATGAACTGGTCAATATTATGTAGTTCCTTCAAATTACTCGTAGTTTTAAATATTGAATTGGCAAGATTCAAGCGTGAAATCCAAAATCTGTTATGGGTCTTTTTATAGGATTTTTGTGAGATAAGAACCTAATTGTCGACACAATAATTAGTCTTTCTATTAATATAGGATGATTATAAAATAATTTTTATAATAAAAAGTGAAACATCAAATAATTTTCAATTTATAACATCATTCTGTTGGTTTCAAGATGTTATAAATAACAGAAATCTCGAATGAAAAAATGTCAAACTCAAAAAATTTAAATAAACAATAATTTTTTATAAAAAAACTTACATGCTTTGAATCACTGTATATACCCCAAGCAAAGCCACATAGTTGCACGAATGAGATGGAACAAATAGTGGCAAATAAAATCTCTTGATCCCACGCATGTACTGTTAATTACTTGACTACTAAAAGAAAGCTAGGCGCACTTATAAGATACTCAAGGTAAACATTTATATATGCGCTTGCCTGGCGACTATGCATCCCCTTAGCGAAGCAACTAAGCTGTGCAAACTGAACAGATCATGGATCAATATTTATTGATCAGCAATGCTCATAAATTTATGCTTGGGATGATAACAATTTTACTGGTAGTTCAACAGATCCATGGGTGACATCGAGTTAAAATGTGGGGGACATAGAATTGCTGCTTAGGTTCGGGCACACTAACAACTATAGAAATCAAGCACCACATCCACGTTACCATTGCCACTTGCTTTATTCACAAGAGATGGAAGTAAAAAGATATCGTAGTAACGTTTTTTGTTTCACCTTATTTTATCGTAACTTCTATTAAACAAATTCTCCAGCAAAATACCCAGTTCCATTTCTCCCTTTAAGTACCCAGTTCGATTTCTCAAGCTGAAACAATGCAATGCAATGCAACTCTCGAGCCTAGTTTCGCGGACGCACTGCTAAGTCTATATACACCTAAATTTACCCTGCAGACTTATTCCACGCGAATATGGAATGCTTTGCCCGGGTCAATTTTGCCCGCCCATTGCGATCTACCGAAATTAAAACCAATGTGCATCTATCGTTATCTCCTTTCTTTCATTTCTTTGCTTGATTCGTTCTAGGACTTACCTACATCGAAATGAGATCCGTTAAAAATAAAATGCACGACTGGGTCGCACGTACTTGCTCTGTTGGTGCAATAATTCATTTTTGAAAAATTTGGTAAAAACCAAAAAAATTTGGCTAAAACTGGAAAACTCGATATACGGGAGCTAACGTTAAGAAACCTTTGATATTTAAAATTAAGACGTTATCTTTTGGGGGTTATAAATGATACAAATGTCCACTTATGGCCAAATTAATAATACTGTTAAAAGCAAATTTCCGCTATTATCATGTATAGCCAAAAATTAAAAATGCAGTTTTGTTTGAAGTATTCTATGTATGTTACATACAAAGTTTCATACAAATCGGGGGAGCCTTTTTTGTGTAAATTAGAAAAAATGAAAAAATTGGCCAAAATCTAGTGGCTCTTTGTATAGGAGCCACCATTTAAAAAAGAGAAACTGAAAAAAAATTAATGCCATCTGATAGGAAGCTGTAAGGAACTATACCAAACAAAGTTTGAGTGAATTCGATGCAACCGTTGACAACTTATGGCCATTTGAAAAAAAGCCGTTAAGAGCAGATCTCCGTTATTTGCATTTTTAGCCAAAAACTAAAAACGCAGTTCTCTTAAAAACACTAAAAGAATATAACACACAAATTTTAATCAAAATCGTTAGAGCCATTTTCGAGAAAATTAGAAAAAACCAAAAAAAAATGGCTAAAACTCAACGGCTCGTTGTATGGAAGCCACCGTTTAGAAAGGCTTCAGTGAAAAAGTTACTTAACCATCCTATAGAACACTATGAAAAACTATGTCAAACAAAGTTTAAGTTGATTCAAACAAGCCGTTGTGAACTTATGGCTATTTGAAAAAAAGCCGTTAAAACATGATTTTCGTTACGACCATTTGAGGCAAAAACAAAAAACGCAGTTTTGTTATAAATGCTTAAAGTTAGCTAAATTTTAAATTTAATCAAAATCGTTAGAGCCGTTTCGAGAAAATCCAAATTGAAAAAAACCGTTACTTGAAAGGTACCAGTTTGAGCCGGGCTAAAACAAAATAAAAAAAACCTCGACAATGGTTTTTCTTCAAACTGCTATATACCAAGTTTGAAGAAAATCCGTCAAGCCGTTTAGGCTGTAGCATGACGTGAAAAAGCGCACATCCGCACAGACGCACAGACAGACCGACGGACGGTATGGCGAAAACCACTTTTTTGGGCTTCTCTATCATCGTAATGTCATGTTTGATTAAAACCTCGATTTTTTTTTCTGCACGAAACCAATACTTGCCCTATAGAGCAAGTAAAAATGAGTTGGTGTTAATATAATTAAACATTATAATGTGATCACTGCTCAAAATATATCAATCTAAAGCAATTTTGTTACGTGGGAGTATTTTTTTAATAATAAAAACTACTAAAATAAGAAGTACGTTATTAAAGAAAAATAGTATCTTACCTCATCAACGCCAATTTTACGACATGCCTCTAGGAAATTATCCACGTTTCTGCGACAACGAGCCATAGTTAGTTTCGACTAAAAACAGTTACAACATACATTAATTCTTTGATTTTTATATTACAAGTTTTTGAGAACTCACAACACCCGGTGACGGCACATGGATACTTGCAACAGATCTAGGCTTTACATAGTTTGCTAAGTGACAAAGTATTACACCATCAGTCAGAGCAGATGCCATGTCTTCAGGCAGAATCGTTTTGAGGCGAACTTGAATTATCTGCAATGATGAATAATAAAAATTATATTGTGCAGTTTAGGTAAGATAAGATAAGAAGATGGTTTATATAAAATACTACGAGTATATGCATTCTTTGTTTAAACAAAACATTTTGTTAGGAAAACGTTTTTATTTTCTAAGTTGTGTGCAAGTATTCTAATATCTGGTTCTTCCTTGTGTGTTTCATTGAAAGACAAACTGAGACGACAGACTCGGACAATATTGAACATTAAGTACTCAAAGAAAATATTACTGTGTTAATAAAATTTGGCGAATAGTTTTGTTTAGGAAAAGAATAAAGGATACAAATGGGTGGTTATGCATTAAATAAAGTGGTCAATGAACCAACAAAAAACAGCTTTTGATTCATATATACTAGGGTTGTGAAGTTGTGATCTTTTTACTGATTTACACCAAAATGATATCGGAAGCAGTAGCTGACTTAATAACATTGATTTATTGCAGCTGTGAAGAGTTGTTCCACATGAACCAATGACTGTATTATGAGGGTATTCCGGATTGCAAAGAACACCGAGTATGGTTCTCTCTTTCAGTTCAAAGCACCATACCTTAGCTGCGACCACAACTCCCAATTCTGGCAGTTAGCTCATTTTTATTTGTTTTTGGTTTAATTTTGTGATTCAGTTCAATGCACTAATTTGCTGTGTTGTCTGTCGTCATTTGGCTTCTTCAGTGTATGGCCAATCCAGTGCCACTTTATCTGCCTGGTATTACTTTCACTTATCCATTTCTGAACCATTCGTTCCACTGTGCAAACCAAAGCACCTTGTGTTGTTGTACGAGTCTTTTATAAAAGCAACAAATTTATCAGGGATTCCAGTCGTACTATGATAAAACGATCACCAGACAACATCGAGATTTCGAGAATAATAGTTGCCATTACATTACCTTGGTAGATAAGAACGAAACGGTGCTACCATTTCAATTGTTCTCCTCTCTAAATCTCGATTTTCTATTCTTATCCTAATATTTCAACAACGTATAATTTGTCTTTTTTTTTAGGGTTTTTGATTTTGTCTATTTTATATGTCCTAGTAAAAAAAAACTAAAAGTCAGAGTAATCTGCTTATTTTTGTTTGTTTTGATCCAATTGAACAACACAAATTTCAAGCCACTTACGTTTCTTAGCTGAGTCATTAGCTCTGTTTCTTCCTTTTGCCTATCAAACTCTCTCCTCATGGTAAAACTTAGCTTCTCCGCTGGGACGTCATGGTTCCATGTAACGGTTCTTAAGAAATAAATTACAAAATAAAAATAATATAAAACCAAATTTGTATTCAAAACTTACCTATTTGCTCTATTTTGTGACAATAATTGTTGTTGCTGAAGCTGTTGCTTGGTGTTTATTCCAGGAATACATTTATTTCTCACTACTCCATTAGTGGCAGTAGTTGAAGCATTATTCATCGACATATCACCATTCACTAATGGTTTAATAGGACTATTCGGTTTGACATATCCCAAGCACTCACTATTTGTATTTTGACTAGATGTGTTTTCTTTTAACTTTGTTTGAAATACCGACATGAGTTCTGTATTTCTTGATGGAATCACTTTTTGGACAGGTTTCTTTGGTACAAGAACAGGTTGTTCTTCTGTTTCAGTCAAATTGTAAGCATTGTTCAGTTTTTCCTCCTTGCATCGAATTTCTTCTTCGTAGAAGGAGTTAGAGCCATTATCTTCGTTCATGTCACAGAGTGATTTGTTTTTGGCTTTATAAACACTAGAAATCTCCTGATTTCGTTGTTGTTTGAGTGCTTCTTTGTACTCACGGTATGTTTGAATTTGGCCAAGATGTTTGTTATTCTTGTCAATATACTGATGGTTTTCACTAAGCATGTCATCCTCTGGTGTTGATCCACTATTAACAAATAAATCAGTTGAGTTTTCAAAATGTTTAAGGAAATTATTTACCTGCTCGTTGAACTTGTTTGAGAATATATTATAACATCGTCATTGAGTTGATTTTCTTGTGAATAACTTCGCTCCAGAGGTTGTTGGTCTTTTTTCAATTGTTCTTCTGCTGCTGCAGTTGGTTTGAAAATTATTGCATCCGTATCTAACACAAAGTTATCCAAGGCGGAAGACGGTAATACTTTTCTTGGCGACATTATGTCATTTTTGGAAGTATTTTCTAAAAAAAAAAAAAAAAAACCACACACATCAAAATGCTCTTAGAAATAAGAAGACTGCTTTTAAACTAACTGTTTGGCAAATCATGTGACCAGCGCTTATCCATGCCATCGCAGGTACTATACCCCGAATCGACTTGATATCGTTGGTTTTTGGTAGATTCAAATATACTGCCTGCATTTTGCTTTGGTGCTCGTCTCAATGTTGTATATCCATCATAGTTTCCACCAGCTCGGCATCCTTTTTCATCTTTAGTGGCTTGGGTTTCAAGAAATTTAAAAATATGCACGAGTCCTCGAACACAGAGCTGTAACATACAGAATTTATTACATTGAGAAAAACTACATTTTAATATCAATTTACAAATGTTACTTACACTAGCTGGAGGAGATGTTAATGGATTGTTGCCCAAATTAAATTCAACAAGTGTAGTCATTTGGCGTATTTCTAAGGGAAGACTAGCTATTCGATTATTACTCACGTCCAGAGAAACCAACGTAAGGCACGCCAATTCTAATGGAAGAGTTATTTATTTTGTAAGTGAAGTTTAAATTTTAGCGGAGGAGCAGGTTTTATTTTAATGAAACAATTATTTACAAATACATCACTTACCTCTAGGAAGATAGAGAATTTGGTTATTGCGTAAAGAAAATGACTTCAAACTCCGCAATTCACCAACTCTTGAAGGTAGAGCTGTCAACTGATTATATGACGCATCCAAATCAGTCAGCTTATCCATACGACCTAGCTCATCGGGTAATGACACCAACCTATTATTTGATACCAACAATACTTGCAGGGGCATGAAACATAATTCTTTTGGAAGTGTTGAAAGTTGATTGCTACGTAAATCCAAATATGTTAGTAAAGTCAAATGCTTCACTGATTCAGGAATATAACGAATTGTGTTATGATATAAAAGGAGTGTTTCGAGGAACGCAAATGTTGTTACTTCTTCAGGTAGTTCACAAAATCTATTGCGAGATAGATCTGAAAAGAAGACAAATTCAAATCCAATTAAATAAATAAATATTTGAAAGGCGTTAGCCTCCAATTCAATTACCTTATGTATTACTTTCACAATTTAATTTTATTGATAAGATTTTAAATTATGTAAAAAGAATAAGATAATAAGCATTATAAAAGTAAAATAGCTCTTTTAAAAAGATATATTTTTTCTTAAGCATTCAAAATATCATTTTAAAGATTACAGCAAATTGCATTGGAGGAAGCGAAGCATCCAGTAGCACCTGGAAGTCTTCTAACACTTGTTTTTTATCCAAAAATTACTCTTGCGAGAAGACAATTTATCTTCTTCATTTGAAGTCAGAATCCATTCAAGAAGCATATGTTACTAAATAAAATGCACGACTGGTTCACACGTACTTGCTCTGTAAGTGCAATATCACAATGATATCTAACAAATTTTTCGAGCAATAACACTTACTCCTTGTATAAAACAAGCAAAAAAGTTTCAATTCTTTGTTTAAGAAGTGTTTATGTCCCGCATTTTGAGAATATTGACAGCATTGAGCATTTTGCCCATTATTTCGTTACACTAAGACCTTCAGTTGAATAAAGTTGTTTATAAACAGATGCCCGTTACTTTTTTACTATTTTCAGCCAAAACTTAAGAACGCATTTATCAATGAAATTCTCCCAAAAAATACCCACAAAGTTGAAAATAGAAATCAGTAGAACCTGTTTTCAGACAATTTTAAAAACCAACAAATATTGAACAAAATCTAGTGGCTCGTTGTATGGGGTCACGATTTAAAAAAGAGTAACTCTAAAAGTCCAATGGCATCTAATAGAAACTCAAACAAAGTTTGAGTGAATTCGAAAAAAAGCCGTTGATACCAGATCTCCGTTATTTGCAGTTTTCTTAAGAATACTCAAAGAATATTACACACAAAGTTTAATCAAGAGCCGTTTTAGAGCAAATTATAAAAAACCAAAAAAGGGGCTTAAATTGATTGACTTGTTGTATGGGAGCCACTGCTTAGCAAAGTTTTACTGAAAAAAATGCAATGTCATCCTATAGAAAAAAATATGAAGAACTATGCCAATAAAAAAAAACCGTTTTAAAACCGTAAAACTGCTATATGAAGTTTGAAGAAAATTCGTCAAGCCGTTTAGGATGTAGCTTGACTTGAAAAAGCAAAAAGACGCACAGCCGCACAGATAGACACCGGGACGGCATGACGAAAACCACTTTTTGTTCTTCTCTATCATCGTCGTAAAAGTAAAATATTTTCCACAATTTTTGTGAGCAGTCTGTATTTGTTGCTATCGGCACCGAAGCCGAATATCGAAGTTGTATGAGTGGTACTGACTGTGAATAAGGAGTTCAAATCTAGAAAACCTTTTCTACCCGAGTATTTACTCTATGTAACATTTCTCAACGTAGAGCATCTTTAAAAAAAGATTTTAGTCGAGCTCTAAAGCTCTAACGCAATATTTTAATGTAATGCCTTGCGTCTCGTCTGTTCCGAGCATATACCGGGTTTCCCTTTGTTCGTCAATAAATATTTAAGGGCATGATTCTTGGGTACATTCTAAGAAAAAAAAAACGTTCTACAGTAAGGGGATATCTATGATTTTGATGTCGTTTGTCGAGGATTTAAGAAAAGGCTTAGTGTATCCTGATCCATTTTAATAGTATTGCGCTGCTAGTACTAATGATTGAAACAGTCTGAAATATATAGAGTCTAGTCCGTTCCTTTTTTCCTGCCAATGCTCATTTTTTGACTTTGGGGTAAATTTTTCTTTTTCTCTAAGTATTTTTTTTTTGTTTGTTTTTAAAATGCACTCGCACTCTAGGGGTTATTAATACCCTTATATTGAATTAACATGTGCGAGAGAGGAGAGAAGGAATAGAAAGATAGGAAAGAATTTTTGGTACAGTGAATTGAGATTTAGTTGATAATTATCCCATGAAAATCCCACGGGTGACATCCAGTTAAAACTGGGTTTGAACTCACAATTCTAGATTTAGCAACCAAGCACAACATCCATTGTATCAATGCCACCCGTAATCTGAGGACTTGGTTTCCGAGAGAATATAGAAGCTATAGAAGATAATGGAAGAAAACCAGTTCTAGTCCAACTTTCTCAAACCTATATGTAAACCAAATGTTAAACCCACCCATTTGATGGCTTACTAGTTCCTCATCTTACCATACTTGTGTTCGTGTGTATTATGCAACCATCCAGGGCCTCTCTTGTGAATCTGTAAAGATTGGTTACTGGAATTTACAAAAATCATTCGTTATTCGACCTTACAATAGTTCTGTCTTAAGGTAAGGAAATTACAGAATATGGGTTATATAGAAATGTTTATCCTCGTCATTAAGTCCTCTACAAATCTCTTCTATTTGAAACTGTTGCAACTGCTTTTCTGTCTTCATATCTTTTTAAGTTCTATATTTTGTTTTGTAATCTATAATATGTCAATAGTGTTCCATTTTAATATTGTTTCTGATAACTTAACTTAATTTTTTAGATAGTGTATTGGGCGTTTAATTGTGCCCTTCCCAAATTAAGGCCAAGTGACAAGTTTTTCTTTCCATTTTGTCAGCTTTTTCGTTTCCCTGTTAAACCCGTAGGTGGGCAAAATCGCATCGTCACCACAAGTGTAGCCGAAAGGTAAACTAACGACGAGCGTTGGATCCATCGGATCCATAGGTTGTAGATACCTGAGTTCTCTCCTCAGGAACTAGGAGCAGGAGAAAAGATACGCTCTGAAGATCCAACCGTTAACACGATCTACACGTCAGGCACAGGCCTCACAAGCCGGTCTTGAAAGGGAAAATATATTGTGATGAAAAACGCTAAATATGCATGGGATGACCAAACCAAAAATATTGACAACCTAACCCTTTCTCCCCTCTAAACGAAAAACGGACAACGATTTGCGCATATGCACGTGGAATGAGCCACGCAAAGCCCAACGCGAAGTCGCGAAGTCAGCGAGGGAGTGACAACGATTCGCATTAAGGAAAAGTTCCACCTCCTACACCCCTACAGGAGAGAAAAACGACGCAACCAAAGAAAGTTTCTACGAGCTCCTCGCCAAAACCTATGAGCAGTGCCCCAAACACGATATTTAAATCCTCTTCGGAGCCACGTCCCGACATCCACAAGAGCACATGGCGATCCCCAGATGGTCGAACCTGCAACCAAATCGACCATGTTGAGAATGATGGAAGACACTCTTCCAGCATCCTGAATGTCCGTACATTCCGAGGAGCTAACATCGACTCGGACCACTCCCTAGTCGGTTCAAAACTTAGAGTACGGTTCTTCATGGAAGCTCTTAGGCGAACAACAATGACAGCTATTAGGTATTATTATTAGTATTAGGTTTCTCACAGCATCCACCCAGAAACCCCTGGTTCGACTCCGAATGTGCTCAGGCAAACAAAGCTAAAACGGAGGCATACAAGTCGTGGCTCCAGAGAGATACTAGAGCGTTCAGAAGTCTCTAAGTTGAGCGAAGGAAGGATGAGAAACGCCTTCAGGAGAAGAAAAAAAGAACACCAACAACGCGAAGTCGATGAGATGCAGAGATGTTTTTGCAGAAAAGAGGTGCGAAACTTCTACAGAAGAGTGAAACAGTCTACATCAGGTTGCACAAGCGCCCCTGGGGCCTGGACCCTGCAACGATCAGGATGGAAACACGATGGCGGTGACAGCCAAGATCCCGCCCAAGATCAACTTGTACCAGTTAATCTAGATGACGACAAAGTAGCCATCACCAGACTAAAGATGAACAAAGCAGCTGGATGCGATGGTCTACATGCGGGGCTTTTTAAGCACGCTGGAGATAACCTGGTCATGAACACATACCAACTCATCTGCAAAATATGGTCGGAGGAAAGTATGCCCAATGAGTGGAATCTCAGTTCCATCTGTCCGATTCACAACTATAGAGGCATAAGTCTTTTAAACATCGCCTATAAGATCCTGTCCAGCGTTTTATGTGAACATCTCAAGCCGTTTGCTGATGATCTGATAGGCCCTTACCAATGCAGCTTCAGACGTGGAAAATCTACCACCGACCAAATATCAAAAGTCCAATCCCACCACCGACTTGGTCAGAACGTGATCATTTATAGGAATAACTTTGAGGTAGTCAGAGAATTTGTCTACCTGGGTACTTCTGTAAACACAGGCAACAACATCAGCCCTGAAATCAAACGCAGACGAACTCTTGCCAATCGCTGTTTATTTGGGCTGAATAAGCAATTGAGGAATGAAACCCTATCGAGAAAAACCAAGGAGGCACTGTATAGAACACTCATCATCCCGCTCCTGCTATATGGTGCAGAAGCATGGACTCTCCCAACCGGATTAAAAGTCACTTGGAGTCTTCGAGATAACAGTTCTGCGTTCGATTTATGGGCCTATTTGCGTAATCCGAGAATACAACATTTGGCAAAGAAGATACAACGACGAACTATACGTGCTGTACAGCGACAGAAAAATTCGAATTCAACGACTAAGATGGTTGGGCCATGTAGAGCGAATGGACATCGACTCTCCAGTTCATAAAGTCTTCAACGCCAAACCAGAGGGAGTCAGAAGCCAAGGTAGACCTCATTTCCGATGGAACAGGTAGCGGGAGACCCCGACAACTTGGAGTGCAAAATTGGAGACGGCAGGCTAGAGATCGAGCCGGCTGGAGGGGCATACTAAGCAAGGCCTAGAAGCACCATGCTCTAGTGGGGCCAACATAAGTAAGTAAGTTTAAACCCTTATCTTTTTGCGACAGCATTTAAGCTTGTGAAATACTTTATTTTTATTTTGGTAGTCCCAACTTGATACATACAGGATCGAACGTCACTCAAGGAATCACCTCAGCCGCTTTTCATCGGATTGTGTCAGGCCTCACGCTTTTGCCCATACAGCACGACTGGGATGATAAAAGTTTTGTAGTGTCTTGTAGATGCCTTCTAAGCCCGAACAAATAGCGATTACCAACATTGATTCTCTGACTGATCTATGCACTTGTATTGTTCTAAATCAAATAGACAACTTGCGTTGAAATTTATGTTCTGAAACTGACACAGGATTAATCTGTCTTATCCTCATTAACAGTCCAGTCAGTGCGAATGCTCCACTGACATTGTCCATCGTTTTCCCGATATCAATATCATCAGCATAGCAAAATTACGCAGGTGGACTGAAGTCTTGTTTATCATAAATTGGTTGTCTTCGCAGTTAAACAGTCTGCAGAAGTGTTATTTTCAAAATCTCGGCACCGACTGTCCATCTACTAACATCTGCTTGTTTCTATCGCTCCCTACCGTTTGTATTCTATTTTCTTAGATGTAATTTGTGAATTATAGTTCTTATCCTAGTATCGTACGGTTGTTTAATGCACACCAGACTCTGATTTTGTCCATGGGTCGAATGCATTAAATAGAATATAAGTTATATTTGCAAAGTTTATATACCTATACCTAACTAAAGTTGATTTTCAAGTAATCCATTGCGCGACAAATCTTATTGTCAAAAATGACTCAGCTTGAATTTTGAAATGTGGTTTTGCTTCGATAAAATCGCTTTCCTTTACTATGAATCTAAATTTTAACAAATGTTTTTTTTGTTTATATAGTTGTTAATTACAATCCTACGAGTAGATACCTACATTTTATTACAAAAAAAAATAGATTAAATAGGTATTTTGATCAAAATCGAACATTGCAAGATGAATTTTAAGATAATATCCTTGTTCTTGACGTCCACTTGGTTGTGGCTTTTTTAAGCTAAATGTCGTAAATAGGTGTTATTTGGATTCAGTGGCAAAATAAATGTAAATTCAGCTTTTTTAGAACTATACATGACACAAATTTTGTATACATACACTAGGTTACAACTTAAGAACAGCAATTTTCATAGTTTTTCCTGGGGTCGAAGACTAGGTGCGAGGTTTTGGAACCCAGTCGAGAACATAAATTTGTAACGGGTGTTTTTTTTAGAGGTTGGTTTTTCGAATAGGGATAAAACTGAAATTTTGTGGTCAAATCGGGCAACTCTAATGTCATTTATTTTCAGTTTGGTTTGCCATTTCATCATGAACAGGTTGACAAAAGAATAACGCTTGCAAATCTTGCAAATTTATTTCGAAAATAATGGTTCAGTTCGCGAAGTTTACCGCAAGCAATTTTGCTCAGTGATGAGGCTCATTTTTGGTTGAATGGCTACGTCAACAAGCAAAATTTCTGTATTTGGAGTGAAGAGAATCCACATGAGGCCCTCAGGTTAGGTTAGGTAGGTGGGCTGATGAATGATGTTATGTCCATCACACTTAGATCAATGTAGATCCATTGTGATACCCTGAGGGTTTCTGGCCCAATAAGCATGGGACCTATGAAAAACCTATACATTTTCAAACCATTTCGAAGCGTTGATAAATCTGAGATAGTCATTCTCAGTCCTGGAAGAAGTGACTTCATAGAACTTCATTTCTTAAGCGGCATAGTGCTGGGCAGTGACAGAAAAAATGCGGCATGTCTTCACGCACATCTATGTCACCACAACCTCTGCACAAGTCGTTCGTGCTGAGTTTCATTTTCTTTTTGTGGTAGCCCAGCATGTTGTGCCCGGTCAGTATGCCCACGAGAGATCGTAGTGGTTTCTTTTTGAGCAGTAGAATCTTCTCTGTTCTTTGTTTATTAAAGTAGGGCCACATTTTCCTGGTTATGACACATGAATCGAGGGAGTTCCATCTCTCGTTAGCTGTAGCAAGTACTTTATTCCCAATCTTCTGTTTAATATTACAGGTTGGGATCTTTACCGTTGTGTCTGCTCGATTGAGTTCTAGGGATGATCCCTTTGTTGCCAGCTCATCAGCTCTTTCGTTTCCTTGCACACCACAGTGGCCAGGAATTCAACATTGTCTTATGTTATGCTGCGCGCCAAGAACCTTAAGCTCTTCGCGACAGCAAGTTACAAGCTTTGATTTTATTTCAATGGTAGAAATTGCTTTAATTGCCGCTTGGCTGTCAATGAAAAAGGTGATATCAGCATGTGGTATTGCCTTCATTGCAGCTTCTTTAGCAGCTGCTGTCACTGCCAGGACCTCAGCCTGAAAGACGCTGCTGTAATCGGGGAGCCTAATTGATCCGGCTAGTTCGAGTGCTTCTGAGTAGAAGCCTGCACCAACACCAATTTCCATTTTGGAGCCATCTGTAAAGATTTGAATTCCTGATTCGCATGGTGTCAGGTTGCTAAGCCAGTCTTTTCTATCAGGAAAAGAAGTGGTGAATGGTCTTTCAAAATCTAAACGGGGTGTTGTGTAGTCTGTGCAATACATTGTGGCCCGTATATGTCTGTAGAATCTGCGCATGACCTGCCTGACTCGGTTTCCAGTTTTGAGTCTGGCTTAACCAGAGGGACCATTTTCTACAGATTCTTGCACAAAGGTCTAAGGGTTTTAGATTGAGAATAGCCTCCAGCCCTGCAGTGGGGGTGGTTCTCATAGCCCCGGTGGTGCCTTTACACGCCATTCTTTGTATTCTTGTAATGGTCTTTAGATTGAAAGTCGTTTTCGTAGCTTGCCACCAGACCAAATTGCCATATGTCAGTATTGGTCTTACTATTGTCGTATACATCCACATTATAATCTTGGGACTAGGCCCCCAGTTTTTTTTCCAAATATTCTATTACAGGCATAGAATGCTATCATTGCCTTCTTGGCTCTTTCTTCAATGTTGAGATTCCAGTTCAGTTTTCTGTCTAGAATCACACCAAGGTATTTGGCGTGATTTGACAGGGTGAGTGGAACTCCTTCTATCGAGGGAAGATTAAAGGCTGGTATTTTCCTTTTGTTGGTAAAAAGGACCAGTTCTGTCTTTTGTGGATTGACTGCAAGCCCACATTTTCTTGACCAAGTATTTATTAAGGGCAAGGCGCCTTCTAATTGTTCACTAATGGTCGAGAGAAATTTTCCTGTGACTAGCAGAGCTAGGTCATCTGCATATGCTACTACTTTTACTCCACTATTTTTAAATCTTATAAGGATCTCGTTAACCACGAGTACCCAAAGGAGGGGAGAGAGAACACCACCTTGTGGGGTGCCTCTGGATGTTGATACTTTAATCAACGCTCCTCCCATGAGGCTTTTGAGAAGCCATTACATCCACAAAAACTGACTGTTTGGTGTGCTCTATGGGCTGGTGGAGTCATTGGGCCATACTTTTTCCGAAATGATGCTGGCGAGTCAGTTACCGTTAATGGAGACTGGTATAGAGCCATGATCACCGACTATTTTAATCCCGAATTGAATGACATGAATGTGGATGAGATGTGATTCCAACAAGACGGCGCTACATGCCACACAGCGCACGTCACAATCGATTTATTGAAGGAATTCGATGAGCGCATACTTTCGCGGGATAGACCTGTCAATTGGCCACCAAGATCGTGTGATTTGACACCATTGGATTATTTTTTTTTGATATGTGAAGTTGCTCGTCTACGTCAACAAACCAGAAACGTTAGGGGAGTTAGAAGCCAATATTCGTGGCGTTATTGCCGACATACTGCCCCAAATGCTCGAAAAAGTGGTTTAAAATTGGACCTCTAGACTTGGCTTTATTCGAGAAAGCCGCGGCCGCCATATGCTCGAAATCATATTTAAACATTAATGGCATAAAATTATCTTTCCAATAAAGCCAAATTGATGGACATTTAAACGATTTTCTTGTGTTTTATTTCTATTCGAAGTTCTATATCTCTAAAAAAAACACCCGATATTACCTCTTCTTACACTTTGATTCGTATCTGGACTCGAAGAATAACAACATTGACAGTAAATTAAATAAAAAAATTTGAGTTCGAATTTGGATTTAGCAGAACCATACTGTGGGCAGGAATTAGAAGCTTAAATTTGATTGCTAGTATTTTTTGTTAGGCTAAAAAATCGATCAATACAACCACCAACAGCTACAACCGCAAGTCAATATTTTTTTTTTCAGACACCACACCCAAACATCTGAAAGTTTGAAAAAAAGATGCACCCACCTGCTATTACAGTATCCGATAAATTGTATTTAGTTGCGGCTTTTGGGAAATCTTTAAGCTTCCGATTTGTCAAGATTAGTTCTCCGCTGAGATTGGCTTCGTCCAAAATTCTTTCCAAGGACCTCACCAACTGGGAATGCCCGGTTGTTGTCGAATTATGTATTCTACTGCAGTGAAGAGTTACAGCCATTGTTTTAAATTAAAATCGCTTTCTTTGAGGTATGTATAGTTTAGAGATTTAATATAAGGTTTTTCAAATAAACTGCATCGCGTTTCAGGATTTAAATTGCTGTTGAAAAAAAAACTCAAGGCGTAGAACTAAACAGATTCTAATTTTTTTCCGGAGTGGAGTATCAGTATACACAATTTAGTTCGCGTTTGAGTTGAGTAGAGTTGATGATACAAATGCAAATGCAATGAACTTCCAATATGAATATGTCAGCTGTAAGAACATTTTTCTAGATTTCCAGATGTACAGAAACTGGATTTCCAATAGAAATTTTTACTGGAATTGGACTTTGATGGCCCCGCCCAGCACAAACCGAAGTCATTCTATTACTTGTCGTTTACGTACAGAGAGTGTATTTTATTTGGGTGAGGTCGCCATTACATTGTGTGTGTTTCTTTTGGAGTAATTGTTATTCGTTCCATGAGTATTATTATCAAATTTAAAAAAAAAATGTTACTGTCATATATTGAACATACGTTTCTTGTAGGGAAATATTTCACAACCAGTACCGCAAGGCGCTAGAGTATTTTGATGACACAGTCTTCTCAGATGTTGTATGAAAAAAAAAATGAACTAGCAGTCCATACTTATTAGGTCCGTGGATTGTATTAAATACAATGACGAAACCTTTAGTTTATTAAGTAACATCATTGTTTATGAAATCTATAGTAATATGGATAGCCAGGATCGACTGTGGCGACACCGTGAGCCTCCAAACCTTTTTTTCAAATTTCTCGTTTTGGAGAGAAAATGTAGGTGGAAAGGTTTAAATATGTGATAATTATCAGCGACATCTATGTGTCTCCAAACCCCGTTATCTCTTCCTCGTTCCCCAGACTACTATAGATTTCATTTACAATGATGTCTATGATAGTTTGAGGCTATCTCGGCAAGAAAATTGGAAAATTAATGAGCAAAACATAAGTATTGTTTCTCATTACACATACTTAGAAGTCTTAGGGCCAGTTTTACAATCGTGGTTAATCCTCGGATCAAAATATAAAATCAATTCACCTCGGTTCCTGTGTAAATAATTAAAGTTAAGACGGTGGTTCATGAGTTAACCCACTGATTTCAGTGGATTAAATAAAGTTGACCCACGGATCAAGAATTTAAAAACGAAGTTCATGTGCTGAACCACGATTGTACAACTGGTACTTAGGGCAGTACATGCTGGCAATAAGAAGCAAAGCCCTTTGTGCAAAATGGAAGTTTTTTCAAGCTGTTTGCAGAACTGTCCAGATTAACAGTGCTAAGGTTTGGGGTTTGGGTAAAAGAAAGTTAGTAATATTGGGCGTAGTTTCAGCCTGTTTTGGAATGCAGGAGAGTTTGCTCATAGTGGATTTATTTAAAAAGGTCAGGTCTATTGCTACAGTTGAAATTGAAAGTCATAAAAGAAAACCAAGGGAGCGCAGTACAAGAATCTATTTAAATATCATTCAATGTGTTATCACCCATGATCGCGAACTCAGCAGAATTACCTGGGGTGCAATCGGCTAAGGTGATTTGTGATAAGAAAGTGATAGTCACAATCAACAAATTTCGCCTGGCTAGATGACTGATTGATATAAAGTTATACCTGACAGACGACTTTTGTCACTGTAGTAAGTTTTGTATTTTTAACTTGAAATAGAACATTTTATATTTAAATCAAAATAAATAAAATATAAATTTGAAATAAAAACATTTTACTACTATATAATAATAGCATTGTATATAAAACCTACAGTAATATCACTTGTGAGCTTTGCTGGTTAGCCGCGGAGGCGTAAACATGACATTAACTCATTTCAGATTTTGAATGTAGAATGATAGGATGGAGAAGAGCGCCTCAGCAGCGCTCTTAGCGGCGACACAAGACAATACAAAAAGCTCCCAATCTCCAGATAGGCGTCAGTTATAGCGACCAGTAAAACGCATCAGTAAACATTTTCTTTTGTAGTATTTAATATGTTTGAATGCGTTTTGAGACAAAAAGTGTATACCAATCGGTGGTGAATAACATAAATTAATTTATTTAAAAAAAATATATTGATTCGGTAATGTATTTTTTTTTACAGAAAACCAATAATAAGATTTTACTGGCAAAAACTCATTTTACGTATCAGCTGATTTGTCATGTCACTCAAAATGAAACAATAATTCATTCTAGTTTCTTACTGTTTCGTTCATCCGGAATAAATTCGTTCATCCGGAAATAAATTACTGGTACATTTGCGACCAGAAAGAAGAAGAAAAAGACAGGATGCGTTGCTATTTCCATTTTTTTACCGACATAATTTTACTGATCGCTATAAACGACCGTCAGTAAAAAAGCTCCAAATTCATTTGTTTTCGATTTTTACTGATGCTTTTTACTGGTCGCTATAACTGACGCCTAATATAGATTTTATGTACAAAATATATTTTAGTATTCTCTTGTTTTGCTGCTAAAGAACACTGCTGATGTAGGATTTTTGAAAGAAAGCAATGTTTATAAACTATAGTACTACCACTTGAGTTGCGCCCTCTATCGACAAAAAACTAAGCTCAAGAATGCCATGGGAAACAACAACAACAATTAAAATGGTGAAAAATGTTGTTGTTGCGATAGATGGCGCACCTCAAGTGGTAATAATATAGTTTATATTCAAAAACAGCAAGATTTTTTCAATCAATTTTTCTCGTTTCGCCCATTGTATATAGAACCTATATAGTCACTTAGGAGTTTTTAGAAATGTCTTGTTTTTCGGTTAAGAGCGCTGTGGATGCAGCAAATGTGTAGAAACAAAATGTATTTTATTTTTTCCTTCCTTGAATACTTGTCACTTTTTGAAATCGTATAATGTGGAGCTCTCGTTTCATTATTATTTTCAATGATGACAATATTCTCAGCACGTTCTTTTATCCCTTCCATTTCTTCCTTCTTCACCAACAATCTAAAATGAGTTAATTCCTTGTTTTGCCGTCCGCGGCCGAGCAGCAATACTCTCAATTGATATTACTTACAGGTTCTATATACAATCTTCGCCATACAGAATGTAAATATAAATGATATGCCATTTATTTTGAGAGTGTGACGCTCTCCCTTGCTTTTAAAACCCATTTACAAACACACCAAAAAAATAAATGCCATACACAGGTATGGTTGCCAACACAAATGCACAGACAGAGATGTCCTCGTGTTCACAGACACGAACTAATATTTCGTGGGTGTTTTTCCGGCAAGAAGAGTATGAGTTGGCGGTCTGTATTAGTCTGTGATGAGACCAATGAAAACCGGCTCTATGTGAAGCCCATCTAATATTTGTACACCCTGTGAGCCCATCTAACTGGTGTGCAAACCGTGCAAATGTACATCTCATCGTGGAAAATCAAACAGAGAAAAACCTCCCACCGCAAAAGTTATATATACATAGTGCGCTAGACAAGCATTTAAAAAATAATAGTGCTCAAACTGGTGCGTAAGTTCGGTCGGCTAAAAAAACGGTGATATTTCATATTCATTTTACTACTTAAATAATTCAAAATATTTCTTATATTTTACAAAATCAACTAAAAATTAACTCAATAAATTAAAATATAATAATTATTGGTTTGGTCTTCAACAGCAACCCCTCGTTCATACGTGTAGTATAAAATATAAATTCGCCGCAAAAGGACTTATAATTTCCAAGAATGGTATGTTGCTTGAATTTGTCACTCTTAAAATGCTTGAGTCATTTTTTGCTTGATATATTTCTTTTTTTGTTCTTTATTCTTTGTTTAAAAAATATATTTGTATTGTCTCGAATTAAATTAGATATCAATATTCTAAATTTAAAAGTGATGGAGTTAATTTTATTGATTATAATGGAACATAAATCCGTATGAAAACACATGTGCACAAAATCTTCCAATTCTATATCCCTTTTTTCCTTCGTCAATCTTGAACACTACACGCCTTTTACCTACATATGTATATATCTATTTATGTGCATTGGAATATATATTTTTTTTTTTCTAATAAATGCAAACTATGCAAAATTATGGACGAGTCTTTAAAAAAAAATGTTTATCTTTCCAAAAATTGAGTTTACCTTTTGTATTAATATAATTCGTTCGTTATTCGTATATCCGGAAAAAATATATATGTATGCGGCAAATTAATGAGTGCTCAAAGAGTTGCCTTATTTGGTAAAAATATGTACATACCCAATGATGAGTGAGTTGAGTTAATTTTTTTTTGTATTGTATATTACTTTCAATTTTTGTTGTACACTACCACTCTACATAAAATTAGTCATTTCCATTTCCACCGCTACGGCTACGGCTACGGCTACCGCACAGGGCACAGCACAGTCGTCGTCGGTGCCGTCGTAGTCGTATGCGTATGTGTCAGCCGCTGATGTATTGTATATAAATTCGTATGAAGTTTTGTATGGGTGTGTGTACATAAACACATCAATATATGAGTGGTGTTGGCTAAAAGAAACTTATTAAGAAAATATCATTATCCAAGGAAATACTAAAAATAAATTATAAAATTCGACATTAATTTTTAATAATAGCTGTATAGTATATCCATAGATTGATTAAAAAAAATCCTCAACGCGCTCGCTATGCTACACGCTACAGGCAGGCAACGGCAAAATATTTGTAGAGTAGCTGGTAGGTAGGAAGGAAAAGGAAACACGAGCAAAAGAATATAATGAAATGAATGGCTGCGCTGCGGCTGGCTATTCCACTCGAACTCAAGTCTGTCTTTTGGACAGATTTTTTTTTGTATGTATACAATACTTCTGGGCTGGGCGGCAGCGAACGGCTGCGGCAATTTGCAGTCGACTATCTAAATTATATACAATTTGCAAAATCATTCAAAAATCAAAAATCAAAATTTCGATTAGAGACAATGCAAATGTTTTGAATTGATATCAAATTGGTGGAACAAAAATTATAATTGCCGGCTAAAAAAGAGGTTAGGTTTTAGTATTGAAGGTTAGTGTTTTTAGTATTGAAGAAAGTAGGCACTAATCTATTAATTTTGAGGGCTGTTGATACTGACGCGACGTGAAAAATTGCATTTTTCTTAGCACTCGAAAATATCATGGACCCCTTCTGTCTTGGACACTTAGCACTTACGCGTGCAGCCGGTACTTTTTTTTTTATTCAGTCATGTCGTTGCCATATTGAAAAGCTTAACTATTCTAATTGCTCTGGCTGTAGGTGCTTATTTAATAAAAATTCGGCATGACTAAATTATGACACATTTTTAAACAAATTACTTCAAAACAAAGGTATACCTAGGTAGTTACCAAAGTGTAATTATATTTAAGTTAAGAAGTTAAACAACCTAATTTAAGTGAATGCTTTTCTGAAAAAGCGAGTCAATACGCCGATTAGTGTGGGGTTATACCTACATTATACAATTATAAATCATGGTCGTCGCAGAATATACAAATTTGGCAGTGTAGTTCAGGGCTTGAATTACATACAAAGAAAATATGATATCAGGGTGGTAGGTATTTCAGATTTTTCATTCAGAGGGGCGGGCGTGGTCTTGGTTTTTTTTTTTACTAGCGATTATAGGTTCTAAAAATCTAAAGGGTGTTTTTTTAGAGATAAAAAAAAAAAAAAAAACAATCAACATTCTATTATAGGTACGCGTTATTTGAAAGATTAATAAATCGGAAAAGGGCATTTGTTTGCTTGTTAGTCAGGGCTAATCTCAGAAACTACTGGTCCGATTTAAAAAAAATAGTTTTTTTAGAAAGTTTATTAAACAGTTAAGGGCTTTACCATTATTGAATAATGGGTACGTACGTTGCCTTACAAAATAGTAGACACACATGTGATTTATTTTTTACCCAACCCGAAATGACTAATAAGTCTGCTTAACCTTTTATTCTTCCGTTCTTAATCCATATTTTCAACACAATCATAACAACCGGAGAGTATCCATTGCAGTGGAAAATTGCCAAGATTATCCCTGTTCCTAAAACTGCTAGATCCGATGATTAATGATTTTAGACCAAATTCAAATTTGGCATTCTTGTCCAAGGTGTTTGAAAGAATTATGCAAAAGCAAATCAGCGCATTTCTTGAGTATAAAAATCTTCTCACTTCTAAACAATCTGGTTTTCGTTAAAAAAAAAAAAAAAATAAAAAAAAAATAACTGCGTTACTGCCCTTATTACTTTGATCAAGTTACGTTTTTAGTCATTCTTGACTTCTCTAAGGCGTTCGATATGGTTAATAACTCCAAATTGTGTAGGAAACGGTCTCAAGTATACAAATTTGCCTCTTCCGCAGTTAAACTGATTTCTTCATATCAACAGGTCGACAACAAGCGGTTGAGGTAAACAATGTCTTATCTGACAATTTACCTACTGTCAGCGTAGTTCCACAGGGTTCAATTTTAGGTCCGCTTCTTTTCTCCCTATACATAAACGAACTCGCTTCTGTAATTCAACACTGTTCCATTCGCATATATGCCGATGATGGCGAGGTTTTTCGAAGTTGTTCTCTGGGTTTAATTGAACATTGCACAGCCCTAGTAAATGAAGATCTGGAAAGAATTTCGTACTGGTCACTTGACTTAGACCATATCCTTAATCCCAAGAAATCTAAGTGTTTGGTCATATCAAAGAACTGTTTGGACCTTTTTTACTTCCCCCCTATCACTTTAACCGATTCCACAGTAGAATTTGCAGAGTCCGCAAAAAACCTATCTTCTGTTCTGTCTGTCTCTGTCGTATTAGTGTCTTGAGCCGATGGCCTAAGCTGCCAGTGCTTGTAAGTGTGTCTACTGTAACCGAAGTCTGACGTGGAATGATCATGTTATTTATATAGTTAGTAAAACTTATGGTGTTTTACGTTCTTTGTGGTCATCACAACACCTTACTCCAACTAAAATGCGTCTATTGCTTGCCAAAACTTTAGTTCTTCCGCTGCTGACCTATGGTTGCGAAATGTTTGCAAAATTAGATTTCGTTAGCAGAAGGAAAGTGAAGGTTGCATTTAACAGCACCGTGAGGTACGTACATGGTCTACGCCGCTGCGACAGGATATCTCACCTTGCACCAACGCTTCTTAGGATGACATTCGAAAATTCGCTTAACTTTCGTGCTATAGTTTTGTTTTGTCTTCGGATATTCTTATTACCAGTCGACCTGTCGACCTCTTTAATGAATTGCAATTTTTCAATTCAAATAGAAATAACCTCTTAGTTCTCGCTCGATTTAATTCTTTCTGGTCGCAAATGTATCAGTAATTTATATCCGGATGAACGAATTTTTTCCGGATGAACGAAACAGCAAGAAACTAAAATGAATTTTTGTTTCATTGTGAGTGACATGACAATCAGCTGATACGTAAAATGAGTTTTTGCCAGTAAAATCAAATTATTGGGTTTCCGCAAAAAATACATTACCGAAAAATGTGTTGTCGAAATTCTTAGGTGAAATCCTCAAAAATTTAGTTTCTGATAAATATAACATAAAAAATTCATACAAACTTCAAGAAAAACTACAGGACGTAAAACTAGATAAAGACGATAACCTAGTCTCATTCGACGTTGTGTCACTTTTCACTAACATTCCGACCTACCATGCTATAAAGATTATCATGAAACAGTGGGACACAATACAAAATTTTACAAAAATTCCAAAAAAACAATTTTTAAGAATATATTTTGTTTGAAAGAAAATAATTATTTTCAATATGAAGACAAGCTCTATATTCAAACGTTTGGAATGCCAATGGGGAACCCTTTATCACCCACAATAGCAGACATCATACTAGATGATCTTTTAAACAACACAACAGAAGAACTTAAGCTACAAAACATAAATATAAAACACATTTCAAAGTACGTAGATGATATTTTTGCCATTATAAAGGAACGGGACAAAGCAAAAATATTAAAAACTTTCAACAATTACAGCACAAAAATACAATTCACGATTGAAACAGAACAAAACAATAGCCTACCCTACTTAGATGTTATGCTTCACAAAAAAGGTTCGAAAATTATATTTGACTGGTATTCCAAACCAACTTCTTCTGGAAGGATGATGAACTATCTTTCTACACAACACAAATCACAAAAAATCAACACAGCCTTCAATTTCATCAGCAAGGTCATAGACTTAAGCGACACACAGTTTCGAGACAAAAATATAACAATAATAAAAAACATTCTTTACGCCAACAATTTTCCATCATTTATTATTCACAATTTAATAGACAAAAAACTCAAACAACAAACTGATCAAACCAATAAAGAAAAACCAAGGGTACAAAAAGATAACACAATAGAATACTACATCTTAAAATATATTCCAAACCTAACAGATAACAGAAGTATACATAGATCAATTAATAATAAGAAAGCATCGTACGCCCACAAACCAAACGCAACATTAAAGGACATTTTTACAAACACTAAAGCTCCAATTGAAAAGACACAACAACATAATGTCGTCTATGAAATAAGTTGCAACGGAAAGGAGGGGAATACGTGCATCTTAATATACATTGGGACGACAAAAAGATCACTTGGAACTAGATTGGCGGAACACAGTGCAGATGTGAGAAAGGGGAGAGCATCAACAGGGCTTGAATACTTGACAAAGAAAAAAACATTAACGCAAGATTTACTCTGGAGAGCCTAAGAATACAACAAAAACTGACAAGAACTATGAACACACAAGAAGACAGGGACAACACCATTATTAGCTATGCTTCAGCTATAAGAACTTACCTACTGTGATAATCAATGTCTGTTTTCTGGTCTCAGTATTTCTGTTAATTAATTAATTTATTTTGTAACTTTTTTCTTTTTGTTTACTGTGTCTTATGTAAAATAATACAGTCTAAATTCAATATTAAATGTAAAATTCAACAATTTCATGTAAGTTTTTATCAATTATTAACATTCCTTACTAATGTATTTTAATTTTTAAAATAAAGATCATAAAAAAAACCCCTGAAGAAGTCGCGAAAAATCGACGAAACGTTGGGATAAGATGGAATAAACTTGTTTTATTTGCATTTGTAAAAAAATTGACCAAAAATGCCTACTTAAACAATCAATATACCGAATCAATATATTTTTTTAAATAAATTAATTTATGGACATTTTCTTTTTTTCCTAAAGGCTGTTCTACTTTTTTCTTTCTTCTTATTTCTAAAAGCTATTATAACCCTAACCACTGATGTATTTAACAGATCGGAAAGACACTTTTTGTTCGGTTTTGACACTTGCTTCCTTTTTTTTCGCCTATTATGTTTGGGCCTTTACAGTTTTAGTAGTAATTCCTACGAGCCATGCCATATCTTTTTGTAAAGCTAGAAATCTCTTTAATTGTATTTTTAAATAAAGTTATTTTAGTGAATTGTTTTAGAAAAACTTTTTAAACTCAAAATTAAAAAACAAATTAGAAATAAACTTTAAAACTATTTTTTTTTTTTTTCAAAATTCAGGATATACTATTTTTGTTGTCAAATACCGTATGGCTCTAGGACTTTTTCTTGCCAAGCTATTCAAAATAACCGAACCTACGTCTTCATTAAAACATATAGGTAAGCTTTGTTCGGGTTATTTTTAAGCTAAGTAAGCGAACACTTTTGTGTAAATTCTTGAGAAACGTCAAATTCGAATTTTTTGATTGGTTAGCTCTTTGCGGTAGGGGTCATCTGCAAAGACAATTGTTTACGTCATTCGCTTTTGACAGAGTTCAAGCTTTTACCAGATGAAATTTCACTGGGTCAAAACTTGAAAATAAATGAACGAAAGATTAAAACCGCTGTTATTCTCTTTCGTTCATCTCTCAGTACACGAACGCTTTTTGTGTTAATGTAAACGTATGAAATCGAGTGCAAACTGTTTGATTTTGGTACGCGAACAAAGCTATAATAAACTTGTTTGAAAGATAATTTCTTGACATTCTTAATTGCATATGATTTATGGCATATGGCCACCGCGGCTTGGGAATGTATTTCAATATTAAGGTCCAATCTTCAATCACTGCAGCATTTGGGGTCGTATATCAATAATAACGCGGCAAATGTTATTTTCCAAGACTCTGGAATATCGGTGTAGACTAACGACTTCACATACCCTCACAGAATATTAAAAGTCTGGCGGTGTTAAATTGCACGATCTTGGAGGCCAACTTATAGGTCCAAAACGCGAAAATATGCACTCACCAAACGTTTCCCTCAACAAATTAATAGTGACATATTGCCATGTCTTGTTGAAACCACAGCTCCTCTAAATTAAAGCGATTCAATTCAGGCAAAAAAGTCATTGATCATGATTCTAACGCTCTAAATTGACTGTTGTTTTTAAGGAATTAAGGACGCACTGTGAGACTTCTCAGATAATGAGTAATATGATAATATTTAGAGTTAACGTGATGCGAAAAAGTTTCATCTTTAATCAAATTAATTGCGCTGATGGACGGTTGTGCCGACCAGAAAATGGAAGTTGTATGAGATGCGTTTGAACCTGTTCTGTTCGCACCGTTCGGTGCCATTTCTCATTGCATATTTTTTTTTATAATGTGCACGCAGTAAAGGGGTTGTTAATACCCTTAAGATGTTTAAACACAGTGCGATCGTTAGGAAAAAGAATCGATGGATATTGGTATAAATTGGAACTGAATAAATTGGAGGGAAATACAGAGCCGGGTAAAGCATTCTACATTCTCGTGGTGCGGCTGAAGAAAGAATCCCTGTATTTGGCAATACGTCCAAAGTTAGGCTCAAGGGTAAACTGATGAGCATTTCTTGCAGTGCGGGTAATTCGGTTGAATTAGCGACATTTTTTGGCTATGTGATCGTTCCACAAAAGGTGGTTTGTCATACACAATACACAATACACACAAGAGCCACCTCATGTCTAGTGGCATAGGGGTAGGTTATGCTTTAACGACAGAAGACAGAATTGAGTTTTTTAAGCATTAAATTCCACGCAGTTGATAATTCCCCATTAGACAATGCTGTCTAGATCGGAATTCAATGAACTTATATTACGCTGCCGTTGCAGGTCCACATCCGAAGAATGGGGATGTGAATCTGGAAACGGATATGAAAATTTGAGGGTACTGTTGGTCAGCAAATCAATTAAGTGGATTAGAAGTCTTAGACAATAGATCATTTATAAAGATTAGGAAGAGAGTCGGAGACAGAACGGAGCCTTGGGGCACACCAGCATTTATTTTGTTAATACTTAAGGTGGCGCAGACAGTCCATTGTGGACCACGGCCTCAACCAACAATCCTCGCCAGCTAGGCCGGTCCCTAGCCAGTGGCCTCCAGTTGCGCACACCAAGTTGGTTGAGGTCGTTTACCACTTGATCGCGCCACCTTAGATGGGGTCTTCCAGAACTGCGTCGGCCCTCCGGGTTGGAATTGAAGACTCGTCGGGCAGGAGCGTTTTCGTCCATACGCTCCACATGGCCCAGCCATCTAAGCCGCTGAATTTTCGGCTTATTAACCAAGTCAATGTCGCTGTATAGCCCGTACAGTTCGTCATTGAATCTTCTCCTCCATACTCCATTGATACATACAGGCCCGAATATCACCCGAAGAATCTTTCTCTCAAAGCACCCCAGCCTGTATTCATCCGATTGTGTCAGTGTCCACGCTTCTGCCCCATACAGCAGGACTGGGATGATAAGGGTCTTGTATAGTGTCTCCTTGGTCCTTTGAGAGAGGGCTTTACTACTAAGATGCCTTCTTAGCCCGAAGAAACAGCGATTGGCAAGAGTGATTCTTCGACTGATCTCGTCACTGATGTTGTTCTGAGAGGTTATAGTGGAACCCAAATAGACAAAGTCCTTGACAACCTCAAATGGTGTTTGCCTCAAGAATGATGTTGAAGAGGTTACATGACAGCGCGTCACCCTGTCGTAAGCCTTTCTCGACATTAAAATAGTCGGTGGTGTTCTTACCAACCTTGACGGAGCAGCGCGAGTTCTCCATAGTCATCCTGCACAATCGAACGAGTTTGGCAGGGATGCCAAGAAGTGACATGGCTCTGTATAGCTCGTTCCTGTTTACGCTGTCATAGGCGACTTTAAAATCGATAAAGAGGTGGTGAGTATCGATCTGGAATTCTTGGGTCTTTTCCACAATCTGCCGAAGTGTGCAAATTTGGTCAACGGTTGACTTACCGGGCCTGAAACCACACTGATAGGGGCCAATCAGTTCACGTGTGAAAGGGTTCAGACGTTCACACAGAATGGCCGACAAGATTTTATAGGCGACATTTAGGAGACTTATACCTCTGTAGTTGGCGCAGCTTAGAGTATCTCTTTTCTTGTGGATATGGCACACAATGCTGAGGTTCCATTCGTCAGGCATACTTTCATCCGACCAGATTGTACAGATGAGTTGGTGTATGCTCCTCAACAAGTCATCTCCCGCTGCTTTGAAGAGTTCAGCCGTAAGGCCATCAGCTCCAGCAGCCTTGTTGGACTTTAGTTTAGATATTGCTATCCGAACTTCTTCTTGGTCGGGAGGACGGAAATTTTGTTCTTCATCATCCAAATCGAATGGATCATTCTGCCTGACAGCGATTAGTTGGTTGTCTTCGCCGTTTAACAGTCTGCAGAAGTGTTCTTTCCAAATTCTCAGAACCGACTGTGTATCTACAACGACATTCCCACCCTCGTCTCTACATGCTTCCGCTCGGGCTTTGTAACCCTTGGACGAATGCTTTACCCTTTGGTAGAACTTTCGAACATTGCTTCTGCCGTAGCACCCCTCAACCATTAGTTTTTCCAGTTCTCTTTTTTTTCTTCTGAAAAGCCGATGTTCCTCTTTCCTCTTTTGCTGGTACACCGCACGGAAAGCGCTCTTGGCAGCTCTAGTTCTGCCATTCAGAACTGCATGATAGGCTTCGTCTTTGGCCAAGTGTGCGAGCCTGCACTCATCATCAAACCAGGTGTTTCGTTGTGGTCGCCTAATGAAACCCAAAACATCCGTGGCAGCGGTTTTGATGGCCATTTTGCAATGTTGCCACTGGGCCTCTGGGTTTGGCGCAGGCGCCGGGCTTGTCAAGAGATAAGAGGAGACATGATTGGCAAAGGTTGTGGCGGTCTCTTGCGATTGTAACTTAGCAACATCAAACTTTCTCACAGTGGATGTTCGATTCTGCGGTCTGGTGGAGATCCGCATTCGCACTTTAGCTACAACAAGGTAGTGGTCCGAGTCTATGTTGGGCCCTCGGAAAGTGCGGACATCCATGACACTGGACGCATGTCTGCTATCAATCGCAATGTGATCAATATGGTTGACGGTATTTTGATCAGGAGACCGCCAGGTCCCCTTGTGTATATTGAGGTGTGGGAAGTATGTGCTAGCTAAGGTGACACTTCGCCCCGCAGCAAAGTCGATTAGCCTGTGTCCGTTACCGGAAGTGTTGTTGTGCAGGCTATGCTTTCCGACTGTCTAGCCAAAGTTACCCTCCTTTCCGATTTTGGCGTTGAAGTCACCAAGAATAAACTTAGTGTCGTACTTTGGGCATTCATCATACGTCTTCTCGAGAAGATCGTAGAATTCTTCTTTGGTCGTGTCATCTTTTTCCTCCGTGGGGGCGTGGACGCAGATCAGCGAGATGTTGCTGAATTTGAATTTAATGCGGATTGTGACAATGCGTTCGCTTATGCGACGAAACGCCAAGACATCTTGCCTAAGCCTTCCTCTTATCACAAATCCGCATCCAAATAGCCGCTGTTTTCTTGTCCTGTAGCACTTGCCGTAGTATATGTCACAGTTTTTCATCCTCCTTGTGCCTTCACCATCCCATCGCACTTCTTGGATGGCTGTGATGTCGGCTTTGACACCATCTAGGGCCTCCACTAATTGTTCGGCGGCACGTGGCCTGTTAAGGGTCCGGACATTCCACGTGCAGAACCGAAATTCGTTGTCCTTGTTTCGTTTGCTAGGGTAGTCATCAGTAGGGTCATCCATATCCGAGGCAGTTGGTTGTTTCGGAACAAGAGGTTTTTTACGTGGTAGGGAAGTTACCCCGACGCACAACCCCCAACTTGGGGGACCAGGCCCTATGCTGCTCTCCTTGGACAAAAGGACCTGGAGAAATCCAGAGTCAGTAACCCACTACGGGGATGTGAGAGCTACCGTTGGTCCTATATGGGCTCATCCGCCACCTTCTCTATTTCACTACCCTGACTAATAGTAGTGAAAGGACCCAAAGACCTGAGCTCCGAATATGTCGAAGTAGCTCAATGGGGTGCCTACCATATCGTCTGTAAGCGTCGCCGTTGGTTCACTTAATTGAAAGCTCATCCGCCGCTCGCTTGCTTTCTGAGGGGTTCGTACAGAATAAACTGCTACCCAACAAGAGAAACAGAGGAGCTTTATGGCAGGGCAATTATAGTGTTGCTATTTTTCTGTGATCAACACTCGCGCTTATAAGTTCAGCAAGTCAAGTCCGGGTGGACAAGACCAGTTCCCGATGGCTACCACTTGGAGGTAAAATAAGCACAATTGATGCGTATGAGACTGTTGCAACGCTGGGCATCGCCATGTTGATACCAATCAGTCTACCCTATTCATACAGCACCCAGCCATCTTATTTTGTTAATAGCAGACTGAAAACCATCCAAAACAACGCGAATTGAACGATCCGAGAGGTAACTTCTAATCCAACGTCAATTTCTAAGGGGTACGTCAAAACCAAATGCACTCATTTTCGATACAAGAGCTTGATGCCAAACTTTATCAAGATTGTTTCCACTGTTCGGTGAGATATACCATCATATCACCAGTGGACCTATTACGAAAACCGTACTGCCGGTCATTAAGAAGTTGACGTTTCTCAAGATATTTCTTAATATGATAATTTATCAGAGTTTCCATGACCTTGAGAAGAAGGGTCGTTAGTTTGAGGGGGATGAAGAAATGCCTTTTTTGGAACGGTCTTGACAAATGCTGTTTTGCAACGGAAACTTATTTCTCTAACCCTGATAGCCTTTTTACAGCTCAATTCAATCCATGAATTCTCTTTCGGCTTAATAGATTTAATCCTATTCGGAATAAAATTTCTCATTCCGCAGAGAATTAAATTTGTGATCATATCTGTTTCTATCGAGAAAGCATAGTGACCAGTTAAAGTTCCTGAAGAAATCATCGAGAACAGCCCAGTTAGAGGCTCGTATTGCCGAACGGTTCTCTTAGGAGTTTTTTCTTTCACTGGATTTTGTGGACTCGTGAAGATATGGCAGTCGATTTATCAAACTTACGATAATCCACATGGCAAATGACAAAATGGCTGTGAATGAAAACAGTGGTACCAATTGAAAGTTCTATTCCTCTAAAAAGAAAAAAATGCCATTATATGGATCAAGTTATGGATTCATACAAAAAAAAAATTTAAATAACATTACCTTATGATGAAAGTCGAAAAATTCTGCCTATCGCTGTTGCTGGAAGCTTGGTGGTAGTTGTCTCCCGGAGGATATATATAGACCCTAAAGTAACGGTACCAGCGTACAATCGTTTACAAAAAGTTAAATTTTCTAGAAAACAGCTAAATGATTTTGATATCATTTTCTGAGTATCCAACCCATCTTTTGGTTGGAATAGGGTTTTCAGGATTTGCCTAAGAGACTTAATTTAGCGATCATTTAAAACACCCCTGAATCGTTTTCAATTGGATAATTTACAATAATTCATTTGTTTTCAAACATAAATGGCACACTCACCTATAAGCTATAACTAACCTAACTTAAAGAATTTTGTTTTGCAAATACAAATTTTATTTTAACTGTTTAAGATGTGTTTAGTTATTTTCCTGGTGGAATATCATTTTTCGAACCATTTGTTATTTCGATCTCTTAGATTCTCTTAGAAAAGAAATTGTTTGCTATATAAACCATAGTACATACATACTACGAAAAGGAAGTACATAATTGCTGTTACGTTTTGCAGTTGCTATCTATCTACAGATTACAGTGTTAAAGGTATAAATAGTTGAAAGAAAGTACACATGGTCTGATTCGCAGCTTGCTTGCTTTTTTCAATTTTTTTTTGTCTTCAAAATTTTGAGTTTGAAAGTTAATATTTTGAAAACGGTTCAGTTAAATAACTTATAACAATAGAAGAAAATGTTTTTGGCTTTAAAAAAGGTATAGCGTGGCATTTTAGGAGCTATCGTTATTTTGTATTAATTTTTTTTTTCAATTTAAGTCGTGTTTTTAGAAAATTGACCCTCCCAGGTTAAACGGAGGGGAATAAACTCCCTTCCATTCGATTTGTCTCTAGCTCTATGGCATACCTTATACCAAATACCCTGTATAGCAATTTAAACGAAAAACGATCGTCGATGTTTTTGTTTAATTTGTTTTAGCCCGGCTCAAACTAGAACTTTTCAAGTAACGGGTTTTTTCATTTTGGATTTGCTCGAAAACACTTCTAACGATTTTGATTAAACTCACAATTTAACAAACCTGGAACAACTTTGATAATTACTGGGTTTTTTTTGTTTTGGCTTAAATGGTTTTAACGACTTTTTTTTTAAATGGCCATAAGATCGCAACGGCTTGATTGATTTGACTCAAACCTAGTTTGGCATAGTTCCTTCCTATACGATGTCATTGCAATTTTGTCGGTAAATCTTTTTGAAATGTTGGCTCCCACACTCCCATTTTTTTTTTATTTTTATTTTGTTCAAAAAAGGCACTAAAATTTTCGTTACACTTTGTGTGCATTATTTTTTTTTTTTTTTTTTGAGAAATCTGCGTTTTTGGTTTCTGGCTCATCATGCAAATAACGCAGATCTGGTCTTAACTGCCATAAGTTGGCACGATTGTATCGAATTCTTACAGTTTCCTATTAGTTGGCATTGCATTTCTTTCAGTAACTCTTTTTACTTGGGCAAGTATTGGTTCCGTGCAGATAAAAATCGAGGTTTTAAACAAACTTGGCATTACGATGATAGCGAAACCCAAAAAGTGGTTTTCGCCATACCGTCCGTCGGTCTGTCTGTGCTGTGCGGATGTGCGCTTTTTCACGCAATGCCTAAAGCCTTAACGGATTTTCTTCAAACATCATATAGCAATTTAAGGAAAAACAGTTGTCCAGGTTTTTATTTTTTATTTTGTTTAAGCTCGGCTGAAACTGGTACCTTTCAATTAACGGATTTTTCACTGGATTTCTCGAAAACGGCTCTATCGATTTTGATTAAACTCAAAATTTAGGTAACCTTAAGCATTTCTAACAAAACTGATTTTTTCGTTTTTAGCTTAAATGGCCGTAACGGAAATTGGTTTTAAAAGTTTTATTAATTTGGCCATAAGTGGACATTTATATCATTTATAGCACCCAAAAGTTGACATCTAAGTTTTAGTTAGTTTTCTTAACAGCTCCTATCTATCGGGTTTTTGAAAAATTTGACAAAAACTAAAAAAATGTTGGCTAAAACTGGAAAACCCGATATACGGGGGCTACCGTTAAGAAACCTTTAATATTTCAAATGAAAAGATATATGTATATACGTATACATTGTCCACTTATGGCTAGTATAATAGGTGCCTTCTACGAATACTACACACAAAGTTTAATAAAAATCGTTAGGGCCTTTTATGGGCAAATAAGAACAAATAAACGAAAAATACTGGCCAAAACAACCTAAAGGCTCGTTGTATGGGAGCCACCATTTAAAAAAGGATATCTTACAAAAATACAACGCCATCTAATAGAAAGCTATAAGAAACTATACCAAACAAAGTTTGAGTGAATTGGAAACAACCTATATGGCAACTTATGGCCATTTGAAAAAGCAGTTGAGACCAGACTTCTGTTATTGGCCAAACGAAGTTTGAGTTAAATCAATCAAGCCGTTGCGAACTTATGGCCGATTAAACCTGATTTTCGTAATGACCATTTAAGTCAAAAACAAAAAATGCAGTATTATCAAAAATGTCCCAGGTTTGTTAAATTTTGAATTTAATCAAAATCGTTTGAGCCATTTTCGAGCAAATCCAAAATGAAAAAAACCCGTTAGTTAAAAGGTATCAGTCTGAGCCGGGCTAAAATAAAATTTAAAAAGACCTCAACAACCGTTTTTCTTTAGCTAGTATAAATAAGTCATGTTTGATGAAAAACTCGAATTTTGTTGTCTATGTAGTAAGTAAAAAAGTTTAAGTTTAAGTTGGTTTTACTTGCACTGGAAAGATATTGCACTTTTAATTTAGGCAGATATCCGGCCGCCGAATATTCGGCTATCCGGTCTAGCTGCAGGCCGAATATTCGGTATACGGTATTCAGCCAAATCACTATTTGGTACAACTCTAATATGTATACATATTAAGAGAAATATTGAAAAGCGGACAAACGGTGCGTTATCAATTGAAAAGTCTCCTTAGCACTATATTTCGCCTGATTAGAAGTATTTTATTGCTAGCGCCACCGAAAAGTCTCAAGTGCAAAATTCTATTTCATTAAATTACTAAATGTATTATAATTATACAGTGGAATAAAAAGTTTTTACCTGCGTTGAATGTTGGGTACCGTTATTTATATGAATAATTTCTTCGCTTGTAATAAGAAACGTTAGTTGAGTTCACATTTAACTTGTTGAAAGTGGTTAATTGGTATGATCAACCTAAGTTGACATGCGTGCAATCAACTTGCCAATTAATGAATATTTGGAGTTGTTTTTCCAATGATTTTTGATAATGGTTCTCCCTGGATTGTCCATCTGGGTAACGTGAACATCTTTACTGAAGGTCGGCTTCATTTCCCTGGACTCTCTAATGTCCTAAAGGTTTTAAATAAAACAAATGAACACTATTGTCAACTGTGAGAAACATAATAAGAATTATCATTAAAAGGTACATGCAACTGGTTGCTTTTATGCCAAGTAGTGTGATACTTTCTTCAAAATTTAATCAATTTAAGTTTTAAATCTTACTTAATGGAAACCAAGTTTTTTTGTTTGTATTTAACATTAGTATGGTAATGCATTTTCCTCTTTCGTAAACAATCTGATTGATATTGATAAAACAAAGAACATTTTGTCGTGCAACAAATTATAGTTTAAAATTTCTGAAACTCCGTGTTCACTTCTGTTTTAAAATTAAAAAAGAAAACATTTTTCTTATAATTTAGCAGCGTAGGCTTGTTCATTATGACAAGCCCTAAATTTTTTGTTTCCGCACAGAAGTTTTTTTTCTTAAATACACATCCATATTTGTATCACTATTAAACCACGATATGAGGAACTCTTCTTTAAACTGTTTTGCAAGAGATGGAATTGTGGTCAATTAATTGGACTTGTAAATTTAAATTTAAATAGTAAATCCTTTATTAAGTGAACATTTGACTCAAACATTTTTTTAAATTATTAAAACAAACAAACCACTTTCCATTTAATTTTTCAGGCTTCCGGCGTAACAGTTTCTGATGTTTGTAAAACAACCTATGAAGAAATCAAAAAGGATAAGAAACACCGTTACGTTATTTTTTTCATTCGCGATGAAAAGCAAATTGATGTAGAAACGGTCGGAGACCGTAATGCAGAATACGATCAATTTTTGGAAGATATTCAGAAATGTGGGCCTGGGGAATGCCGGTAAGAAAGTTCACAAACTTAAAAAAAAAAAAATAGAATCAACTATAAAGTATATATTTTTGTTTCTAGGTATGGACTGTTCGATTTTGAATATATGCATCAATGTCAAGGAACATCAGAAAGTTCAAAGAAACAAAAACTGTTTCTGATGTCGTGGTGCCCCGATACTGCCAAAGTAAAATACAAATATTTCGAATTATCAACAAATTATTAATCTTTTTTTTTATAAAGGTAAAGAAGAAGATGTTGTATTCCAGTTCTTTTGATGCATTGAAAAAATCACTTGTTGGTGTACAAAAATATATCCAAGCTACAGATTTGTCAGAAGCTTCTAGGGAAGCCGTTGAAGAAAAGTTGCGCGCCACTGACCGTCAATAAGCATCAATATAATAAACGTTTTCATAAACCATGCTTACTAATTTGTACTTGAATAAACAATAAAAATAGCAACACATTTGTAAAAAAAAACACACTTCTATACATTTGAAAAAAGAACTATCCGTAGTTGAACTGATATTTGAAAAAAAAAAAAAACTGAAGCACCAACATTATTTTATGTTTCTTTCTTTACATACTTGCCTTTATGGATATAGTTAGATTAGGTTAATGGGTCGACCTTGACCTTGTATCTGTCACATTAAGAGCAGGCCTAATTCCTTCAGAAAATGTATCTACTTTAAAGGTTATTGCTAGTGGTACTGGTCACGGACCAATAAGACACAGACCGCCAACTCACTGTATGGTCTCTCTTTGCCTACAAGCTGAAAATCAGCTGATATGCCATTTATTTTGAGAGTGTGAACCATCCAAAATGCACAGACAGCAGACGTATTCACAGACACGACAAAATATTTCGAAGGTGTTTCAGGCAAGAGGAGTACGAGTTGGCGGCCTGTTTTGGTCAGTGGTACTGGTACTCATATCAGAGCAGGGTTATTTAAGGAAGCTTTGGAGGAATAATTCAGCTTCTACAACATTGAGCTTGAAAGAAACATACGACAAGCATGCCGGAAAATCAGACCTTCAATAGATCTCAACACATTTTCCTGGATTTGCTGCCGAAATTGTGGTTGACGTAATGTATTCACTACAATGAATTCAATAGCCAGTAGAGATTGAAAATAACTTGTACGGAAATAAAACCTAATCGCAGTTTTTTGGTCTGATTAAGCATTTGAGTTTGAGAACACTCGTCAATCTGGGCCTTCTATTAAGTGCAAAAGAATGGACCTTTCCAAATTTGAATAATCATTCAATTTAAAAGCTTTAACTTTGCATACAACTAATCACAGACTAGGCCGTTTAAACGTCTCAAAATCAAAAGTTAAAATTTGTAATATGTATTGACTCAATTGGATAGCTATACATACATATATGTAAATAGGTGACTAATTCATGAGTTTAATAAACGGCATTTTAATAATTGCGTGCAAATCGAAAAATTAAATAAATCATCAAAATAACGATCGGAGCATTTATTGTGTTCATGGTATCCGAATCGGAAAAATAAAGCTGCGTATCGACGCGATATATAATATGGCATAAGATGAACAACACATACATTAGTTACTATTATGAAATACATAAGATAACACAATCAGAGAGCCTGAAACAAAGAAAACGGAATCACAAAACAAAATAATAAAATACTAAAAACAAATACACAGAAAATTAAATAGCCTTCTTTCTTTTTTATTTGAAAATACATATGTACACATAGACATACATATTATAATAATATATAATCATCATTATCATTATCATTATCATTATCATTATCATTATTATCATTATCATTATCATTATCATTAGCATTAGCATTATCATTATCATTATCATTATAATATGTCTATGTATGTACATTTGTATTTTTATAATACCGTCGGACAAAGTTCCGCATGTGATTCAATGTACGTCGCTGTGATTTTGACATTTAATCGTCACTGGCTGCGCACAATGGTGTAGTAGCAGCAGTAGCACGCAGCAATGTCAAAGTAAATGTCAAAAAAAGTAGCTCACAAAGCAGCATACACGAATGCAATGTGTAGCACTGAACTCAAAAGAAAATTATGTCTGCCATTTTGGTTTGTTGTTGTTTTGCAGCGCAGCAGGTTCGTGAAGTTCAAGTCGGGTCGACTTGTACTTCAGCGACTCTCTGCTGCAGTTGCTACTTCACATTGTAGCCGTGCAATACGATTTACATACATTTAACTTTGACATTGCTGCGTGCTACACCATTGTGCGCAGCCAGTCAGGCTTCGCATGAATTCGCAATGCGTTGGCGTTGTTCTTACATTTTTGACGCATGCTTCAATTTTTTTCGTGAGAATGTCTATTGTAAATATAAAAATGTTATATATTATAGTAATTGCATGGAACATGTTCTTTTAGTTCTGAACTTCGTCAATGGCGGTGCTAGTTGTCTTTCCTACTTTACATCAAATGTCTTCTATTGTTGTTTTTGCTGCCAATGGCATTCTAGACAAAAAAACACTGCTAACTCACAAATCATAGATGGCGCACCAGACGTTGCTCTTATTGGGAGTACTATCTATCTTCTTATATATACATTTTAAATTTTGTGTGTGTTTACGCTATAGTCTCGAAAACTATGCACCCAACCCCCTTGAGTGCTGAAAGCAATTCATTCTACAAGTCATAAGGAAGGTTTATAGAGCTATCCCATATTATGGCGATGGTATTTTATCGCGTGGAATTTTACGTTTATATAAGAAAAAAAAAAAGAATTTTTCAGTTTTTGTATTACCATAGAAGGAGTAAATGAAGTAATAAGTATAAATAGGAGCATCTTAAACCCAAACTAGTCTGTTTGATTTTAACCGTAGTGACAGTTAAAGGTGCCGTGAAATAAGGCCAAATGGAGAGATTTGGCCTTATAACACTTTGTTAAAGTGAAATAAGGCCAAATTTTAACGTTTGGCATTATTTGATTATTTCACTTTGTTAAAGAGAAATAAAGCCAAATAGATTAACTCATTCAAAGTGAAATAAGGCCAAAAAGCAAACCGTTTTATCGGGGCGCTGTAGTTGAGGATAGTTTTTCGTATTCCATTTTTCTGTCTCCGAACATTCCAACTGTAGTTCAAGACCTACCCAAATCATCAGACCAAAATTATCTTTTGGATGGCACTTTCAATGCCGTTCCTTCATTTCCATACGGAAAAATTATGATAAAAAGTTTAAACATACCTACTACTCGTCTATTTCTTCTTTACTGAAAAAATGGATACGTGAAGCTCGGTGAGGGCTGTCGGCGAGGGTAGCCGTTGGCGCGGGTGGTACGGGTGGACGGTGAAGCGGGCGAGACTGCAAACAATACAAAAATCGCGCGTTTTTTTGATTGTTTGCAGAGTTTCGCCCGCTTCAACGTCCACCCGTACCGCCCGCGCCAACGGCCACCCTCGCCAACAGCCCTCCCCCTCCACGCTGAACGCACTCCCTTGCCAATCGTTAAGCTATTCTTTCAACGCATTTAAATATATGTACTTCCAAAAAACATTTCTCTTTTCAAATATAGGAAGGGCCCGAAAAATAAATCTTTGTATAGGACTGGCAGCTTCTTGGAGGGATTCGAAAGAAAATATCATTGGAAAGGACTGTTTAAGTCAAAGATGGATATCAAGCTGCATTCCATATCAGACCATAGAGATAAACAATACTATAATTCACTATATTTTTCGGGTGCATACTGGAATGTATCTTCTTCCACACCAACAGAAACGAGATGCATATCGTTGGGAAGGTTTTCTCGAGTACATCAAACTTAAGTATGAGCACCAAGCTCTAAACCATGGGAAAGAAGACATTTCCAACGACGTATGTATGTGTTTCTGTTGGTGGGTTGGATTTTTGAGGAAAATTATCCCTCCCGACTAGACGGGGCTACAAAACATCTTTCTTTTTTTGCTTCCCAACAAAAATACGTTATTATTTTGGGGCGGCAGGGTTAATGCATTTTCCGCCAAATGTGTATTTTTCATGTGTAGGTACACCGACTGATACAAAAAACTACATAAACTATTGTTAATTATATATTTATTGCGTAGAAGTGTGTTGGGGTATTGGTATATGAAATTATGGAATGTCGTTTTCCTAAACTGGCCCTTCCAAAGGACAAAATTAAATCAATAATTTTTTAGAGCAATACACACATTTCAGGATTCTTATGAATGTACCTTCAAATTTTTTGAGCTATGTCTGTATTCACCTGAAGCTCATAAAAGGCGAACATATTCGGACAAGTTTTAGACAAAACACAAATTTGAAAAAAAAAAAATAAGTATTCGCCACAGTTTACCTTATGGTTATTTTCTTTACTTAAAAATTGGTATTGAAGAATTTTTAGTTCAAAAGATAAAATAATTTACCTTGGGTGGGAGTTAATTTTAAGAATTAATTTAAAGGTGTTTGAAGAGCTTCTAAATTATACACCATTTGTCCACCTTGCGATACATTCTAAGTGATTTCGTTCAATTGTAAACTGTTGCAGTATATTTCTAAATCAGGAATATAAATTGTACAAAGGTATGGGGCAAAACATGAGCACTATAAATTTTAATGTTTTGTGATTGTAGCATGTTGACGTCAAGCTTGTTCCCTTTCCTGAACTAGAACGACCACAGTTTGTTTTTGTAACGAAGTTAATATTCAAAAAGCATTTTAACTTGAACTTCTCAAATACCTATAAATAAATTACGTCAGAAAGGGGATTGTGCAGGAAAACATCAGTATGTACTTTCGTTTGATAAACATGTGTTTCAAAGGATTAACGCCCATATTTGTTCAAGTAAGTGCATTAAGTGGTCTTGTTTTTCTGTCAATATCGTATTTCAAAGGCGAGATAAAAAGTACCCCTTGAACAAATATTTTTTATCGTAGTTGTGCTTTTCCAGATAAGGAACGTTGACCAATCGTCACACTAACAGACTTTGGCTATAAAAATGAAGTTTGAACAACTGAAACAGTCAATTTTTGGTCGACACGGCAAACTGAATGTGTCCTCTTTTTTTTTTAAAGTAAATTATTGAGTTTTTTTTTAAATTGTATTGTAATTGTAATTTTTCAAGGACAACAATACAATCTTTCTAACTACTGCTTAACTTATATAACTTAAAAATAAAACATAATTAATTTTTTTGAAAATATCGTTTTAGATAAGACCATCAATATAAACGCAAAAAGGGTGAGTGATGTACGATAATTGAACATCATTACCTATCCAGGATACCTATCTGAAAAAAGGATTGGAGTTAAGCGTTACAAAATAAATCTTTAAGATATTTTCGTTATAGGTTTTCTAATTGGATCTGAAAGAAAGTCAAGAAATATCAAACGTGTAAAAATATTTGTGATACAATTACCAATTGATTAAAATTTTACCTTAATGCAGTTCGATGAATAGAGTATTTTAGTATTAACAATTGTTTCTAAAAGTTATACTAACTAAAAATAAACAATGTAATTTTTGTATCTGTTTTTTTTTTTTTTTTTTAGTCCAGCGAGGGCTTGATGCTATTGGAGGTGACCATCTGATCCGTCGGCTTTCACAACGTTGAATTGACAACTTATAGTCCAAATTTTTGAAAATAATTAAGTTTAAACATAAATTATATTTGCTGTTAAACAATATTAATAAATAAATAAAAATAATAATCGCCCTGTACTCATCAGTGAATAAACAAATATTTTATTTATCTACAAGACTTTCCAGGAAACAATTCACCAAAAACTCAAATTAACGGGTCCTTGGTGTGCAATAAGGTAAAAGCATTTTTATTTCCATTTGTGATTGGAAATAATTCCCATAATTGAGTTCGACTTTATATAAGCAAACAAAAAATAGTGAATGGAAAGAATGTCGATCACGGCAAATTCAAAAAGTTACGGGAATTGGTTATGATCCAAAAGCACTTCTAAGAACTTGAAAGAATTAACTCTTTTAAGAAGGTCGTGGCAACACGACCCAACTCCCCCCCCCCTTCTCTTGATGCACGCGCCTTCTTTACCTTTTTTGTCACATTTATACCCATTGAAACATTTTTTCTCTTTCCCTCTTTTCTACTATATTTCCATATTTTGTCTGCTATTTTATTGAATTCAAAGTTATTTCTCTTCTTTCGACCTTATTGCTACTTCTTCAATGCGGCAATAACATCGACCCTTATAAAAGGTGAAATTCGGCATTATGTCCACATAGAAATGGAACTAATGTCGCTTTATTACGAACGATTTTATTGCGGTGCCGTGTAATTAGGTCGTGCGTAATAAGGTCGAAGCGTCTTTATTTCCATGTGTGATTGGAAGTAATGTACAACGCAGCCAGGCAGGCACAACACCGAAAAATCCCAACCGGTGAAATTATAAACAGACGTCAAATAAAGTACTCGTGCAGCCAACAAGAGATGGAACTGGACTGGTCTACTGGTCTTACTTTAACAAACGAAAAGCCGAGAAGATTCTGATGTGAGTATTCTGACCGGGCACAAGATGCTGGGAACTGGGATACCAAAAAAGACATTGAAACTCACCACAGACGATTTGTGCCGAGGATGTGGTGACATAAGTACATAAGATGTGCATGAGGACACTCTGCACTTTAGTTCAGTGGATGTAAGTACAAGGTAGTGCTTGGTTGCTTAACCAAGAGTTGTGAGTTCAAACCCAGCATCACCTTTATAAAATCTCAGTCGACTTTACCTACCACCTTTCTTTCCTATCTTTCTAACGGGTGATTTTTTAAGAGGTTTAGAACTTAAAAAAAAAAAAAAACACAAACAATTCGAAAAAATGAATGAAATATTTATTTGAATCGATAGTTTGAACCTTGCAATTTAATGTTTAAAGATAATTTCATGCAAATATTGACCGCGGCTGCGTCTCAGGTAGCCCATCCGCTGAGTCCAATTTTGGCATACTCTTTCACACATATCGGCCGGTATCTCACGAATGAATGCATGGATGTTGGCTTCCAGTGCGTCAATCGAAGCGGGCTTGTCCCTATAGACATTAGCCTTGACATATCCCCACAAAAAATAGTCTAATGGTGTCAAATCGCACGATCTAGGCGGCCAATTGACCGGCCCGAAACGTGAAATTAACTGTTCACCAAACTCGCCTCGCAATTGCGCCATTGTTTCGCGTGCTGTGTGGCATGTGGCACCGTCTTGTTGAAACCACATATCATGCAAGTCAAGAACTTCCATTTCGGGCAAAAAAAAGTTTGTTGTCATCGCTCGGTAGCGTTCACCATTGACAGTAACGCTGCGATTCGCATCATCTTTGAAGAAATATGGCCCAATAATGCCACCGGCCCATAAACCGCACCAAACAGTGGCTTTTTCGGGATGCATTGGTAGCTGTTGCAATGCTTCTGGCTGATCTTCACTCCAAATTCGGCAATTTTGCTTATTTACGTACCCATTCAACCAAAAATGAGCCTCATCGCTGAACACAATTTCGCGCGATGAACATTTCGAACCGAGCACGAATTTTGATAGTAAAATTCAATAATTTGCAAGCGTTGTTCATTTGTAAGACGATCCATGGTTAAATTGCAAACCAAACTGAAGCTGTTTGACAGTGACACAAGGTACTAAACACACGTCAGCTGTCAAAACCAGTGTTGCCAAAACCAAACCAGCTAAAAAATCACCCGTTATTTCTTCTCTCCTCGCTCTCACATGTTATTTTTTATAAGGGTAAAGGTTAAGGGTATTCATATCCCCTTGCGAGTGCTATATATAAAAAAAACTAAGTATGCAATAAAATTTCAAAGCTACCTATATGTTAATAATCTAGGAAAACAAATATTGAAAATCGTTCGACCAGTTTTTTTTAAAAAGGTTATTTTTGAAAAACTTTTCCAAAAAATATTTTGAAATTTATTGGAGTATGTAAATATATGGCAATTAGTAGTTTACATCTGAAAAAATAATGCTAAAAAAAGTCAATATACCCGTTTCCAGCATATTTCGAAAACCAAAAATTTTTTTGAAAAAATTATATAAAATCAAAAAAAAGTTTTTGAAAATTTTATTGAAATCGGATGTATAGTTTACGAGAAAATTCAATTTGAAAATATTGGTTCTATGAGAGGTACCGTTATAAGAAAAATTTTGAAAAATCTTTGCTAACCAAAAGATAGTGTCTTACAAAAAGAGCATTCTGAAAGGTTTATCAAAATCGTTAGAGCCGTTTTTGAGAAAATCAATTTTTTTCTTCACGATTGCATGTGGCAGGTGCCGTTATTTTTGGGCCTAGAGCAAAAATTAAAATATGTTCCGAGGGAGGGCCAAATAAGTCCAAAATACCAAATTTGAAGCAAATCGGCCCATCCGCTCAGGCTCTAGAGGCGCGAACAGACATACAGACAGACAGACGGACGGAATTTCCAGACCCACTTTTTTCGACTCCTCCATCATCGTAATGTCATGTTTGATTGTTATCTCATATTTTTTTTTCTGCACGAATCCATAACATGCCTTATAGTACCTACCTATATAATCGCAAAAAAAAAAACTACTTCCTACTTACTAATCCTACTAATAAAGGGTTTTTCAACAGGGACGCTACAAAAGTAGAGCGACAGGGACAGCAAACGACGCCATATTTCTTGACGCTCTTTTGACATTTCTCGAATATTTTTGGCCCCAATTGGATGATATGGATTTGGAGGACATGTTAGACTATTTCCTGCGGGGCTACGTCAAGTCTATGGTCTATGCCAAAGCTGCCCAACCTTTTTATCTCTTGGGCCAAATTGACGGCAACAGAATCACAAATAATGTCAGAAATCGCATTGATTACCTCCTCACAGAATCACAGTTAGCTTGTTTTGTACAAAAAGGAAAAAAATGTATTTGTCATTTATTAAAATAATAAATTAAATAGCATCTTTGATAGAAAAAGGAACATAAATGTAATGTATGTATTTAATAAAAACGTAAAAATAAAAATAATAATAAAAGGAGGTAATCAATGCGATTTCTGACATTGTTTTTGTTTTATTAATTTATCTATGTTCGGTGCGAGATCAGATGCTGACAATAACAATAAATCTGATGTACATATGTTGCTGGTTAATAGATGTGCAGTACTTATTTTTTATAAAATTCAGATTTGAAAAAACCTTTTCACAAACATACGTCGATCCAAAACTTCACAATGGACAATGGAAGAATTTTTGTACGTACGGTTTTATTTTTGAGGAAGGTGTTTAAAAAAACTGCAGTATTTGTATTTAAAATCACGATCACCCTCAATAACTAAAGACTACAGGTCGGAAAAAGTGAGCTTAGGTGGGAAAAGGTCAAAAGTTAATGAAACTTGAGGATTTCGTTCAGGGGTGGTTAACAAGCATTTTGCTAAGTTTTTGAAAAACAGCAATGTAAAGAAATGCAGAGCTCCACTATATTTCTTCGTATATAACCGAATAATCATTAAATGAAAAATGACCTGTTTTTTGAAGTGCCATATCTCGGTAACGAATTGACATACAAAAATGATTGTATTAACAAAATTGTAGGAAATGTTATGTTCTACAAAAAACTAAAACATTTGTTTGCCATAGCACGTAAGGAAAAAAGGTTATTGAGGGAAAACCGGAGCAACGTCGAAAAATTTCCAGTTTTCCCTCCCTCCCTATTTTAGCACAGGGCCCTCGAGGTCAAAAACTTGGAAAAATGTTAGTTTACTATCCTTGAACAAAACCTCCAAGTTTCATTAACTTTTGACCTTTTTCCACCTAAAAGTACCTACCCGTCGACTGGACTATAAACTGACAGCTAGAATCTGCGCACGCATTATCCCCTATATAATAATAGCCGGTTGTATGCAATGTTTTTTCGAATCGAATCGAATCGAATCGAATCAAATGGTGCTATGTTTTCATTTTCAGAGACCCCTAGTGGGTAGTAGCTTTGTTTTTGCTATGCTTTATAAATGCACATCAATGCACATAGAAAAAACATGACATCTGCCGTATAGTAGCTATGCCAAAGTTTACAACCCCATAACTATTCTATGCATATAACTAACTGGAATCTAAGTGGAATCATTCTCTTAATCCAACTGTGAGTTTAAGTGAGCTCTGACCTCTTAATTCTGAGTTCTAAATAATAACGTAAACAACACGTTATTATAACGTTTCAAAAGAACTTTGTTGTTACAGTTGGAGTGTGATGTGAATGTATTTTAAAGAAAATTGATTTTCTCTTTTCCTTTTATTTCCCTTTTTTTGACTCTAAGGTTAAGATCGTTTTTAAGAGCATTCTTCATTCACGAAGTCTATGATAATGATAAACAGCATAATATTATATCACCTATCCTCTTTTTAATTCCAATTGGAATTAGGTACATTTTTATCGTAACCTTCACTGAACACTGAACAGAAACCTATACATTTACAAGTATTGTACCGCTCAGGGTAGATATTCTCAATCTCAATTCTCATGCGAATGATTTCGCCTTAATGAAGAAGAACAAAAGCATATCATTAACAGACGTGCAAATACAATACAAAACAAACTAGACACTAATCTGCAGGAAGTGGCGGGAAGTATTTAGTGCTGCCATTCCTCCATCTTAATAATGCTCAATGAAATTCATAAACACAAAAATTCTTATAAAGCTTTTTTTAACTGCCTGAACTTGAATACTATACTATATGAATACCTGTCAAAACTAAAAAAAAATATTTGCACATAAATACAGCACACTTTATATCTTTCTGTCCTTTTCTAATCAATTTTCAGTCATGAGCCTTTTGTCAATTGTTTTATGTTCTAAACGATCTCTTATCAGGCATGTTTTATATAATGCACATAAGTTTCTTAGTTCAATGTTTATGTATGTACAATGTACATACATATATATTTGTAAAACTCGCATTATAAATACACACGAATACAATGCCATAAGTACCAAGTAGCTATGATCTAAACATATTGCAGCCTGCAAATGTTAGATTTAAAAAAGCATCCCATCAATTTACAGTACTATCTTGCATACCTAACCAATCACTTAACTCTCTGAAAGCTTATAGACATAACAATTGCACCCTGATTAAAAATATTAGTTTTAAAACTTTACGTATTTTGTTTGTTGATGTGTCGCCTATATTCTTAAGAAGATTCTAGGTACATACAATTGCCTTATTATTTTGCTGATCAGTAATTGCTTAAATATCTTCAACATGTGAACAACATAGGTATATCGGTTCTTGCCAAAACTTACCAGATAATTCGTTTTGGTACTTTGTATTAAAGGAATAGTATTTTTTTTTTACTGTGAAATTAAAATAAATCATAGTTTAATATATATCGTTTATATTTTCCTGCACATAAATGTAATTTTATTCTACTTTGGCTATTTTAAGTATCAGAAGTAAATCTCCATAATGTTTGCATTAGTTTTCAGATTACGTAAGGTCTGTCCTTTGAAATAACACAATCACATTATGTTAGCGGACAATGTATATTCATAAAGTTTCTTAATCAAAAAAAGTTCATCGTTCAAAACTGAAGGTTTCAATTTGGCACCACTGCGTTGGAGGCATCATAAAAACGAAAATAACACCCTGTTAAAAGGACGGAAAATTCGCCCTGAAAGAAAACGTCTAAAAGGAAGAATATAAAAGAGTACAAAAAAAATCAGTTTACGAACAAACGGCTCCGATCAGTGTTTTTGTATCCGACTACTGTTTATTTTTAGTTTTTCCAATTAAAAAGAACAATCGGATGACTACATAGTGTCTTTTGAGATTTTCACCTTTAAAAAAAAAAAAAAAAAAAAATCTGTTTCTCGGGGGAGTTGATGTGATTTCAACTATTACTATTAAGAAAAGTCAATGGTTACCATCCTTATTACTGTACACCACCTTTCAGTGCAAACTATGAGAACCTTATTCAAAGTAGGCGCCATAAATTACCGTCGTTTTCGACGGGTTTTCAGCTAGTATAAAATATTTGTTGGTAGTTGGTAGCAGATAGGAAATCTTTCGTATGTATATCACCCGTCACCTATCCCAAAACCCATTTGATGTTTTTTTTATGGCTGTGAATAAATGTGAAAACCTAACACACAAAACAACAATAACAAATTATCTTTGAGTGCTAAGAGAAATTATCAGTGGATGTGTGTTATATCGCGCTGAGCTGAGGTAGATACAAAATTCAAAATTCGAAATTCAAAATTCAAACTAAAGTTCTTCACTGTATACAACAAGTTAGAGAAGATTTTTGTTTATGTTTTTTCTGTTCATTGTTGTGTCTTCTGTGGCTAATTTCGAATTAAAAAAAAAATCATACGGTTGAGACAAACACGTTGGTGGTGTGTTTTGAACGAATGTTTCATAATTCAGTATCGGCCGATAATGGTATACATAATGGCATCGAACGTACTTTCACAGGAATAAAGAATTTCATTGATATCCAAAACCATTTTTGTTTTATGTAAAAAAACTGATGATTTAGAAAAGCTTAAACAGCGGATACAAATGTACCACACAATTTGTTGACATTCATTAAAAAAAATCCTTCCCAAATTACTCTCGTCGAATAAGGAAACACTCTGTTTCAATGAATAATAAACAGTTATTGTGTTAGCACATCTCAAGATAAATTTACCTGTTTACCCCTTAAACTTCCAAGCAAGATTTCATATAATAACTTATCATGGTTATTTGGCATTAATCTGAATATTTAATAACAGGTTTGCAACATGTTGCCTGCCACAGCCCACAGGAAGCCAAAATCTACCGGTGCCAATTGAAAGAACTCAGTAGGGGTATTCACGATCTGGTGTAACTTGTCTTGCATCATTGTAAAAGTGTAGAAGTTAGAAGTGCTACATTTTCTTGCAATACAACAACAAAATATACTGGATGTCGTTTGTTACACTTTTGCATTTTATCTATACCTCAACCCCATTGCAACAGGAAAATACAACGGTGCAATGTTTGTACTTTTGATTTTGACATTTGTGTCAACCTGATTCTGACATTTGTGTGAGTTTTACTACAGATTGGAACAAGTGAGTTCACGATCTGCAAGAAATGCAAAAAATTTCGCACTTTTAGAATACTTGTTTGCACCAGATCGTGAATACCCCTAATATTTGCAATGGCCTCACCCTAGAGTGGTGCACCCATTGTATTTATATTTTATAGTAATTTCATGGAACATTTTATTTCAGTTCTGAACGTCGTCAATGGCGGCACTAGTTGTCTTATCTACTTTACATCAAATGTCTTCTATTGTTGTTTTTGCTTCCCATGGCAGTTTAGACAAAAACCACTAAAATTACTCTATAATCAAAGCTTGTGAACGTCGTCCATAGATGCCGCACAAAACGTTCCGCTTCTTGGGAATACAATAGATTTTAAATACAATGGGTGCACCACTACCACTAAGATAATTTGTTTTCCATTCTGAAATGTTCTTTGATTCTTTGAGAACTAAATCTATAAACCTCTTGTGTATTTTTTAGATTTAATTAAAACTTTAGCAAAAGGTCCTTTTATTTTTGGCTGAACTATTGAAACAAAAATCTCTGTAGCTATATTAAATTATAGTCGCAATGTAACACGTTCCTCAGTATGAACGAGTATTACTCCATTTCAAGAGAAACGATTACAAACACCGTTCCGTTTTTTGTGATGACATTGTATATAAAAACTATAGTACTCTGAAGATACCGTTGGCTCTGTTGCCATCTAGAGCCTCAAAACATCGTTAAGAATAGCTTCATACAATACAATCTGAAGAAATGCAACAGTTATTAGGTACTTCCTATTATAAGTGAGGGAAAACGTTGAAAAGTTCTTATTTATTTTTAACTTTTGGGTTAAGTACCTATGTATGTAAATATTTTGAAACAAATGTGAGACTAGAAATACATCAAGATAAACCAGATTGTAAAAGAAATATGATTACATTTAATGATTAATTATATTTTGACAACATTTTTTGCGTACATTTAGTTTATTTTTATAAAAGTATTTTCATCGACAAGACGAAAAATATCATTTCTAAAATTGACCAAATCATCTAAGAATCGTCCACTGCTTTCATCGTGAAGTTTCGCCATAACAGGATCGATGTTCTTTATGCCAGCGGTATTTGCTAGATCCGTATAATATTGATACTGCAAATAAATAAATATTTAAATTATGTACAGTACAGCATACATAATGTATGTAAAAAAATTGTTATCAAACTGTCAAATTTTGAATTTAAATTGCTTGTGATCGGTAAGTTTTTTGGTTTTTATATTGGTTATTTATATATTTAAAAATGAATTTATCCCAGTTAGAAATGCTAAACAAACCAAGACAGACAAAAAAAAAAAGAATGAAATGGGCCTATTTGGACGAGCTATTTTCCGGGAGCTTTGGCAGTAGAAGTTTGTGAAATTGTCAAACTAAATCGGGTAATTGTTCGGTGTGACCGCCTTTCGTGATTTATAACCATTTTGCTAAATCAGGCCGGTGGAAACATAGTATTAGACCTTCGGGAAAAAGAGGAAGATGAAATTCAGACCGAACTGGATTCTGCGCCTAGAATTTCCAAAAGATAAAGGAGCGAGCCCCAGAACATTTTAAAAAAAACAATAAGAATGTCTCGTCAAACATTTGAAGTCCTTCAAACGATTATTGAACCCTATTTCATTTATTGTATCCCAAGCGAAAGGTCTCTAAGTGCTTAATGGAATTATTATAATGTCTTAGATTTGGTGTTGTACAAATACTCCTAAGCCTCCACTAAATAAATGAGGCTCTCTTCAAAACACATACATATACATGTATGTATACATATTATTTAATTTAAAAACCAAAAACGCGCTTCCTTTTAGATCAAAATTAAAAATATAAATGACAAACAAAAATAACAGCCAATTGTATTTATTACGTAAATACAAAATATTCCGCAAATTTTTGGTTGTAAGTTTGGCGGTTCTTAAATAAATTTGGCTCCATGAATTTTTATATAACGTATTTAAGCCGCCATAAAGTAATTAAGATGACCTTGTGTCTGTGAGACCGGGTTTTAATGGGAGCAGGGAAACTGGTCCCGAAGTCAAAAGTCCCAAATTTGACTTTCGGGACTTATAACCCACTTAGGTGGGTCATAATCCCCGAATATGAAATCGGGACTTATGACTCAATGTACTGTGCCATAAGTCCCTTTTTTATTTCGTTTCTTATGGGACAAAAGTCCCGAATGAAACAATGTTGTAAGTTCTTTGACAAAATAAAAAACCTAAGTATTTGTTTTTATTTATTTATGTACATACATATGTATCTACCTACAAAAAATTTTCATTATCAAGAAAAAAACAGAAAAATCAAACGCAAATAGTTTTACATTTATGTATGTATGTCCTCATGGCCAAATGTCACGGCATGAGAAAGTCATCGTACTAGATTTACCTATTATTTTAAGGAATGCAAAATAACAATATCTTAAGCTTTAAATGTTTTTTTTTTATCATTACTGATTCTCTGTTGGGCAAAATTTTGTGCGCTCGCTACGCTTTCTAGAAAGCATGCTGCATTTTCATTATTTTTCAAGCTCAAAATACTAAATCATATAAAATTATTTGATTTGAAATATTTTGGTTTAATACAAAAACATTTAAAGCTTAAGATTTTGTTGTTGCATTTCTTAAAATAAAAGGTAAATCTAGTACGATGATTTTCTCATGCCGTCACATTTGGACAAGCAGACATTTCTGTTGGCGTTGAACCTTGAAAGCTAGCGAAGGATTGAGTTTCTTTTTATTGCTTAGCGCTCTATTTTTACTGTTATGACAGCAAAAACCATAAAACTAAAAACTGTCCAGTAATTTTTTTTAACAAAAATTACCAGGAAATTAGTTTTCGGGACTTATAACCCATCATAGTGGGTAAAAAAACCCAAATTAAGATTAGGGAATTATGACCCACCATAATGGGTCATTAGTCTCGAAAGTTAAATTCGGGACTTTTGACTTCGGGACCAGTTTCCCTGCGCCCAATTTAAATGTTGTTAGTATGGGCCCGTTATTCACGTCACCAGTGGCAGGCTCTTACTAAAACAGTTGAAGTCGGTTATTTGCATGGTGGGTGTGTACTTAGTTGGCTTAAACGTTTATATTGATTCAAAAATATAAAAAGGGGGACAACTTTATATGTATGATTTAAGTCGAAGAGGCGTGGTTGCATACACGAAAATGATTATAATTAATACATTAAACTTAAACTAATCAATTTTTTTGATAAAATTCAACTTACTTGAATAGGTCCCATCATATGAGCTTGGTGCCTCTTGTATCCCATTTTCCATCTTTTTTGCATTTCCGCTTCAGTATCATCCATCATTTCTTTGGCAGAGGGTATTGGTTTCTTGTTGCAAAAGAAAGTCATTGCAAACCTAGCTTGAAGATCCATCATTTGAGAAGCACAAACATAAAATGGTATGCCAATGAATGCCATCGTTGGATAGTGGATGTTTAGGACATGCTTGTAAAGAGGTTTTATACAGTTTTCTTCGATATATATTCCACAATCCGAGCTTAAAAACGGAAATGAATATTTATAGCCAGTGCAATACAAGATTACTGAGATGGGCATGGATGTGTTGTCAGTAAAGAAAGCTTCATTTTCGTTAACTTTTACAACATCTGGCTTTTGAATGAGATTTGAATTGAATTTAGTTTTGGGTGTTTCACTTAGGTGATGACTTAGAACGACAGTTCTTGCCACTTTGGATACTGAGTGGGCCAGATCCATTCCACTTGGCCCAGCTCCAATTACAAGAACATTTTCATCTGAAATTGAGAAGAGAAACATATCAGTTAACAAATAAAATGTTGGGTGATTTACGAATGTTTTGCCAAAAAGCTAGGGCGTGTAGGTTGGGTCGGGACAAGAAAAAAATATTAATGTGGGGGAGGGGGGTCTATTCCCCTCCGTTTATCCGGGAGAGGCAATTTTCTAAAAACACGACTTAAATTTGTAAAAAAAATTATTAAAAAATAACGGTAACTCCTACAATGCCATGCTATACCTTTTTGTAAAGCCAAAAACTTATTATTTTATTGTTATTTAAAATGAAGTTATTCTATTGAACCGTTTTCAAAATATTAATTTTCAAACTCAAAATTTTGAAAAAAACTTAAAAAAAAAAATAATTTTAAAACTAATTTTTTTCAAAATTTTACGTAATTAAATATTATTTTTGTTCTCAGAATCTTTATGACATTGTGTTGCCAAGCTATTCAAAAATAACCGAACCTAGAAATTTTTTTATTGAAAGTGCAAGACAAATTTTGTTCAGATTTCCCTTTCAATTCTTTTTGTTATTGAAAGATGTGATTAGATTTAGATTTAGATAGATTTAGATTTGGATTTTTATTGTCTTCTCAAAAATTTTGATACACATTTTTTTTTATCTATAAAAAAATCATTAAGCATGGCTTTTGCCGTCTGTTCGAATTGAAAGATGTGGCAATTTTAGAACCTTCAGAACTGGTAAAGGTAGTTCCACACTATCAGACAGTGTATTACGACATGTAAAAAAAAAAGTGTGATGGAATGCGCGGTTGCCGTTTTGGTAGAATTCTACCAAATTTGGTAGATTTTAATTGGTCTGGTAGGTTGGTAGATTCATGTTTAATTTGGTAGATTTTAGTCCCTTCGACTTTCGAATGCAAATGTTTATGAAAATATTAACAAACCTGCCCTAAATTTACTTTTCAAATTAGATTATTTTAAACAATCAAATGTAAACGTGGTCTTAAATGTTATAAAAATATTTTGTGATACATAATGATAAATGAAAAGACTTATTTTTGTTATTTTAAGTAAATGAACATACTTTATTTTAGTTTTGTTTTTCTTTTATTACTTATTTTTACGTGCTCAATAGGGCAAGTATGGGTTAGTGCAGAAAAAAAATCGAGGTTTTAATCAAACATGACATATCGATGATAGTGAAGCCCAAAAAAGTGGTTTTCGCCATACCGTCCGTCGGTCTGTCTGTGCGTCTGTGCGGATGTGCGCTTTTTCACGTCATGCTACAGCCTAAACCGCTTGACGGATTTTCTTCAAACTTGATATATAGTAGTTTGAAGGAAAACGGTTGTCGATGTTTTTTTTATTTCGTTTTAGCCCGGCTCAAACTGGTACCTTTCAAGTAACGGTTTTTTTCAATTTGGATTTTCTCGAAAACGGCTCTAACGATTTTGATTAAACTCAAAACTTAGCTTATTTTAGGCATTTCTAACAAAACTGCGTTTTTTGTTTTTGGCTCAAATGGTCGTAACGAAAATCATGTTTTAACGGCTTTTTTTCAAACAGCCATAAGTTCACAACGGCTTGATTGAATCGACTCAAATTTCGTTTGACACAGTTTTTCATCGTTTTCTATAGGATGGTTTAATAAATTTTTCCCTGAAGCCTTTCTAAACGGCTTCCATACAACGAGCCGTTGAGTTTTAGCCAACTTTTTTTCGTTTTTTCTAATTTGCTC